>CM053590.1:129060492-129092618 GCA_028646515.1 Pseudochirops corinnae
GGGTGTAAGGTAAAACCTTAGAGTTACTTTAATTTGTATTTCTGTTATTAGTGATTTGAAAAAAAAATTTTATGTGGATGTCTATAGTACAAATTTCCTCCATGTTCCTCTATTTTCTGCCTGTTCATATCTTTTGACTATTTATCTATTGGAAAATGATTCTTATTTTTATGTATTTGTATAAATTTCATATATTTCTTAGCTATAGGACTTTTAGTAGGAAAACTTGCTGAAAGATTTTTCACCTATTTAACTATTTCCCTTTTAATTTTAACTATTTCCCTTTTAATTTTATATGCATTGTCTTTATGCAGAATTTTTTCAATTTTATGTAAAGAAAATCATCAGTTTTATCTCCTACGATCTTTTTTATCTCTTGTTTCATTGAGAGCTCTTCTTATATCCAAACTTGCAAAAGACATCTTTGCCCTTCTCTAATTTATTTATGATATGATCTTTTAATATTTAACTCATGTATCTATTTGGAACTTATTGTTTTATATGGTGTGAAATGCTGGTTTATGCCTAATTTCTGCTAAACTACTTTTCCATTTTCCCAGCAATTTTTTTTTCAAGTAATAGTAAGTCTTTACCCTATAATTGTTATCATTGTGTTATTGAATGTTCTATTACTATGTTAATTTATTATTGATGTTGTGTACCTAATCTGTTCCAATGATCTATATTTTTCTATTTTTAAATTAGTACCAAACAGTTTTGGTGATGGTTGCTTTGTAATATCGTTTAAGATCCAGTACTGCTAGGTCCTATACCTTCCCACTTGTTTTCATTATTTCCCTTAGAGAGTCTTAACTTTATGTTCCCCCAGATAAATTTTGTTATAATCTTTTCTAGCTCTCTAAGATGACCTGTTGATGGTTTGAGTGCTAAAACACCAATAAACAAACTAATTTGGGTAGTATTGTCATTTTTATTATACCATTCCTTGAAAAAATGAAAAAGATAACAAAATATGGGAATAGTAAAATGCAGAGTTGTAGAAAGACAGATACTAATATATTGTCAGTAGAGCTGTGAATTGATCAACCCATTCTGGAAAACAAATCTGAATTTCACTAAAAAAAAAAAGTGACTAAAATATTCATTACTATTGGCTTAGAGATGCCACTGCCTCTGTATAGAGAGAGGTTCCATACACACCAAAATATTCACAATATTTTTTTGTATTAGCAAAGAATGGATTGGAATTGGGATGGATTAACTATGAGAAAATAATATCTTGTCTATTATTTAGTTCTGTCTTGATTTTTGTATGTAGTGGTTTTTTATATTTTGTATATAGTGTTCTGTAGTTGCATCAGCATAGGTCCTGTGTATCTTGGTAGATGGACTCCCAAATATTTCATGTGATAGCATAATTATGTGGATTTAGAACTATTATGACTGACTTGACTCAAAGAATAGTTGGTAATGGTTCAACATTAACCTGACAGGAGATCTCTGGTGAAATGTCTCAGGGAACTGTGCTACATCCTGTACTGTTTAACATTTTATGAGTCATTTGGATAAAGGCAAAGATGCCATTCTTATTAGATTTATAGATGACACAAAGCTATTAGGAATTTTCTAATACACTGGATTAGGTGGTCAAAATTAAAAAAGAACTTCACCAATTAGGACACTGGGTTAAATATAATAAGGTGAAAATTGGTAAGGATAAATGTAAGGTTTTTCATTGGATTTTTAAAATATGAACATTACCATTATGAGATGGGGAAACATGGTTAGGGAGCAGTTTGTTGGAAAGGAAAGATCTTGAATTTTTATAGGACTGAAAGCTGAATATGAGACGGCAATGTGATATGACATTCAAAAAAGCTAATGGGTTCTCGGGCTGCATTAACAGACACATAATTTCCAGGAATAAGGAGCTGATATTTCCACTGTACTTTGCCCTTGTGAGACCTCATCTGAAGTATTGTGTTCAGTTCTGGGCACCACTATTTTAGAAGGATATTGATAAACTGGAAAGTATCCAAATGAAGGCCACTAGGATGACGAAGGGACTTAAGTCTGTGCCATGAGGATTGGCTGAAGGGATTGGGCAGAGTTAATAAAATACTTATTGATTTTTTATCTTTTGTTTTCACATTGCCATCATTTCAAAATATAGCCATTCCCCTTCCCTAAGCAAAGAATCATCTCTTATAACAAAGAATAAAAAAGGGAGAAAAAGCAGTTCAGCCAAACTAACCAATATATCAACTGACTCTGACAATATATGTAATGTTCCACACCCATACTTCCTCAGTTCTGCAAAGAAAGCAGGGAAATACATTTTCTCATTTTTTCTTTAAGGCTAAGTTTTATAATTATCATTACACAGTGGAAAATTTCTTTTTATCGCTGTCTTTTACATTTCCTTTTTTTTAGTCACTATGTGTATTATTTTCTAGGTTCTGCTTACTTTATTCTATATCATTTCACGAAAGACTTCTTAGGTTTCTCTTGGTTTTTCATATTCCTTGTTTTTTATTATTATGGCACATTATAATACTATAATGTAACTTTAAACCATTTCCCAATTGATTTGCATCTAATTTATTTTAAATCTTTGCTAACACGAAAAAATGTTGTGAATATTTTGGTATATATGGTAACTTTCTTCTTTTTAGTATATATATGTATATATGTGTATATATATGTATATGTGTGTGTGTATATATATATAAACAATGGTGTCTCTAAGCCAATAGCAATGAATATTTTAGTCACTATTTTTAAAAATGAAATTCAGATTTGTTTTCCAGAATGGTTGATCAATTCACAGCTCTACCAACAATATATTAGTATCTGTCTTTCTACAATTTTCCATTTTACTATTCCCATATTTTGTTATCTTTTTCATTTTTTCAAGGAAAGAGGTAAGAACTCAGACCAACTCTTAAAATATTATGATTTTGTCAGTATTATCAGGTAACCAGAAGCAAGTTGTGTTAAGAATCTAGATTCTGCGATACATCAAGACAGAACAAATCTCAAGAGAGAAGACTTTGCTCGCTGATAGTGGCAAAAGGGTGGTCTGGAAGTGACAGGAAGGAGAAAGAAGTATGATTACTCCTCTTTCTAGCCCAATGCCCTGGGAAACATGAGAGGAAACAAAGACAATACTAGAAAAAGTGGCCAGGGATGGAATTTTTCTTTTGGGGAGCCAAGTTTCTTGAGTTGCAGAAAAGAGAAAGAATAAAGAGATCTCTGATTGAGGACATTTTATTCAATATATAGAGGAGATTCCAGAAGAAATGATAGAAGGGGTAAACATTTAAGAATATGGATCATCAAAGGGTAAGACACTAGTCATCCAGAAATGAATGTATTGAGAGAAGTATGTTGGGTAGCCATCTTCACCTCTGAATCATAGGTAAGAGGAGCAAAAGGTAGGAACTTAGGATAGGGAAAGAATCAATTTTTCCAAGCATCTATATTCTCAGATCCTATAATAACTGACCATGGCATTTCGTTTAGAGGAAGCACCATCAATTTCTATAGCTTATTACTCCAAAGACAACTATTAGGGATGTAGGAGGCAGATGATTACATCAAGATGTTCTGTTCTAGTGAAGTAACATGGCATAATAGATAAAATGCTGGATTTTGAGGAAGCAAGGCCCAAGTTCAAAGCCTATCTCAGCTACTTCTCTTGTGACCCTGGCCATTTAACCTCTCTTAGCCTCAGTTCTTCATCTTTAAAATGAAATAATTCAACTAAATGGAATCCAACATCACTTTCAGGTTTAAACTTATACTCCTATGGTTTTGGTCCTGGTCAAGAAATACCTAGTGTTCAGATCAAATGGACTTGACAAAATTCATGCCTGCCCTTCTCTCTGTAGCCTCATTAGAAAATGGTAGGAGAGGAAGAACATCTAGAAGATTCCCCACATGTTTATCAATCACTTAGCTCAATGTCCCTAGAAGTACAGCCCTTGAGAATCTTTGGTGACCTGGGATTAAGGATCTCTGAATGATTGAGATTTTAGATGGATGTTGGTCCCCTTAGGTCCAGGAACTCTACACCTTGTACTTATTCTCTGAGGCTCCAGGCTCTGTTACTATGAATTCTCTCAGGCAGTACCTTAAACACTGTAAGTCTCAATGTTCTCTTTTATAAATTGTAACATTTTATAACCTGGCTTTCAGACATTCTAGAACAGTGGTTCTCAACCTTCCTAATGCCAAGACCCTTTAATACAGTTCCTCATGTTTCAGTGACCTCCAACCATAAAATTATTTTCATTGCTACTTCATAATTGTAATTTTGCTACTGTTATGAATCGTAATGTAAATATCTGATATGCAGGATGTATTTTCATTGTTACAAATTGAATATAACCCACAGGTTGAGAACTGCTGCTCTAGAATAAAACAGCCACAATTGGAGGGAGGAGAGAGAAACAGAGACAGAGAGAGACAGAGAGAGACACAGAGAGAGAGAGAGAGGCAGAGAGAGACAGAGAGAGAGAGAGTATTGAGTTGATGAGACCATGATAAGTCCATGGGTTAAATCTCCAGTTGGGTTAGTAAAACCATTGACGATGATTTAGTACACAGCTGTTATCTGAAGAATATGCATTATCCATCAGTGCTCATTAGGTTCATTTAGTCTAGGAAACTTAATTCAATTAAAAAAACATTATTAAATACCTACTGTTTGTCAGGAACACTAGACCTTGTGGACATAAGATAAAAATGAACAAGTTCTTGCCCTCTTAAGGATACATTCTACTAGGTGAAAACATATATTCAAAAGAAAATGTAGAACATGTAAAGTAAATATTATGTAACGTTGTCAGGATGAACTACAATTCTTGAGGTCGGACTCTTTTTGGCCTTTCTTTGCTTAGGGATCACATTAACCCCCATAGATTTAATTATAATCTCTATGCACATGATTCTTAGATCTGTTTGTTCAACCCTAACATCTTTCTTGATCTCCAGTCTTAAATTTCTAATTGTCTATGGTAAATCTTGAACTGTCTGTCCTCTAGATATCTTAAACTCAATATGTTCAAAACTGGACTCGTCATCTTCCTTGTCAGCCCTCCTCCAATTCTCCTCCCTCAACTCCAACAATCTCTTCCCCACTTTCCTATTCTCGTTAAGGGTATCACTATTCTCCCAAGCTCAAAACCTAGGTGTCATCCTTGACACCTCCTTCTCTCTTGCCTTTCATATTCAATCTGTTACCAACTTCTGTCAATTTTACTTTTGTAACATCTCTTGTATCATCCCCTTCTCTCTTCTGATACTGCCACCACCTTCATATGAAATCTTATCACATCACATTTTGACTATTTTGATAGCTTGCTGTTTGGTCTCCTTATATGTTATGTGAATCTAGAGATCTTTCCTGCCCCTAGGCCTTTTGCTTAAGTGGCTTAGGTGACTCTGAGAACCTTCCCTGATTTGAAAGTATACTCTGCCCCCTACTAGGCTGACTGTGGTCACATGGAGCCTGTGGTAGGAGGCTTGTTCTTCAAGAATGCCCCACCTTATTACTTTGTGATTGGGCAGTGGGTCAAGAGGGCTGTGACCTTCTCTGATCCAGGAGAAGGCTATATATACCCTGATGTGAGTTTTTGCTTTGGGGCTCACTTTGGAAAGAGTTGTGTGAATTGGCCAGATAAGACTCTGGGAAGCTGTTGAGCCCCCTGGCTTTGAAAACCCAGATGTTGGTGCTTCCCTCTCTGGTAACTGACTAGGTATGGATGTAATGATCAGACGGCTGGAAGCCTGTCTGCTGATCTGTTTCTTTGTTTGCTTGTAACTTCTGTTTGTATTCTGTTTGTATCATCTGAAGTTCAGGGTGCTGACTTTTTCCCCTCAACTAGGTAAATGATATATGTTTGATTGATTAAAGTAAGATTTCTAACCCATTTTGAGTTGCTTTCCTTAAAAAGCAGATCTAAGAACCTGTGCTAGCAGCCATCCTGGGTGTGTTATAGTGCTTGCTGATGCATTGTCTCAGATTTCTCCCCTCTCCACTTCATCCTCCAAGCAGATCAATGTGATCTTCCTAAAGTGAAGATCTTGATCATGTCACTCTCCTAGTGGATAAATTCCATTGACTCCCTGTCACCTCCAGGATCAAATACAGAATTCTCTGTTTTGTTTTCAAAACCCTTTATTACCTGACCCCCCAGTCTTATACCATATTTTTGTCCATGTACTCTGTGATCCAATGACACTGGCTTTCTTACTGTTCCCCAAACAAGACACTCCATTTCTTGCCTCCGTGAATTTTTCCCTGGTTGTACTCCATCTATGAAAATCTTCTTCCTACCTCCTTATCTGTTCCTCTTGGATTTCCTGGATTCCTTCAAGTCCCAGGTAAACTCTCACCTTCTGCAAAAAGCTTTTCCTAGTTCTCCCTAATGCTAATGGCTTCCTTTTGAAATCATCTCCAATTTATCTCATATATATTGTGTTTGTATTTAGTTGTTTTAATGTTTTCTTCCCCATTAGATTATGAGTTCCTTGAGGGGAGGGGCAGTTTTTGCTTTTCTTTGTATCCCCACTGCTTAACGGGATGCTTCTACAAGAATTGAATTAAATCCAGAAAGTTTGCCTTTGCTAAAACCCAAACTACATTGAAAATCTTTCTCTAGCATTCATTTTTGCTTTGGAGGGCAGACGTTAAATCTTATTTACTGAATTTTCCTGGTTAACAAAATTTCTACTAAAAATATTCAGGTTTCCATAATCATTGTCAAAGCTTTGTGTATTTATTATTTTTAAAGGAAAGGAACAAATAAAATAAAAAGCAGAGGCATATTTAAGTGCATTTAGATAAGTGACCTGTGAAATAGGGAATGGATCATGTTAGGCAGAGCCAGGAACATTCTTCATAAATATGTGCTGAATGAATAAATTTCACCCAGTTTTCTCACTCAGACTTCTTTTTGCAGAAGACAGAGCAAGAAGGACAGGAATAGTCTATTGTTTATGGGATCATAGTATCATAGATTTGGAGCTGGAAGGACCTTATATGTCATATAGTCCATCTCTAACTCCTTACTTTACAGTTGAGGGAAGTGACACCTAAAAAAGTTAGATGATTTGCCCAAAGTCACACAGAGAGCAGATGGAAGAATCTGGGTTTGACTCTTTTGATTCCAAATCCAGTCTATTTTCAACTATCCCAAAGCTCCTCTCCTAAACTCATGCACTTTATATCCAAGATAGGTTATTACCTAGAGGGTATAAGTGGGCAGCAGGAAGTATACATAAAACAAACCCAAGTTTGCAGTAAACTTTGGCTGTTATCCAGATTTAACATTAGATGCATCACATAGTCTATTGAGCCATACTCCACTTCTTTTCCTTCAGTGTGTACAAGAGTGTTTACTGGGCTTGGGCTAATGCCGAACTGACATGTTCCTTGCACAAGGCCTGCTTGAAAATTAGATCAGGTTGCTCCCCCACTGTAACATATGACATTTTTCTAATTAGGGCAATGTTTAATTTACTGTCTCATGGCTTTTTGAATAAATATAAATTGTCATACTAAAGTGACAGGTGTTAAACCCAGGGTAGCTGTGTTGGAGAGGTTAATCTGCTCTTAATCAAATCAGTTCTGCTTGACTTTCTCCTGGGGAGTGAGGGAGATAATGGGCCTGTTTAACTGGAGATTAGCCAGCCTTTGGCTGGAAATCCCCAGAGCTTCACCTGAGCCTTCTTGTGTCTTATTCTAAATGAAGACATTCAAATGTATCAATAATTAAAGATGGGCCAATCTCTTCCCTGGGCACCCAAGAAGCCAAAGGCAACCAATTATTGAGAATGTGTCCTCTCCTCTCTTCACCCTTCCCCCCACCCCCCACCTTGTTTCAACTAAGCATTCAGAATTTATCTACTGACAAAATGCAGTACCTACTAGAAGAGTATTTCTTTGGGCCAAACTCCCTTGCACTGTTTTTCTTGTCTTGACAAGCAAGAGTTAGTTTCCTTCAATTAAATCACAGGCATTTAGTAATTTATCCATTGGTAAATTGGCTTGGGTTGGATTGGGTGGGATGATGATGTGGGGAGGAAGGAGGAGAGTAATGAAAGAAAAGCTATCTTGTTGAGACTCCTCAAAGACCTTTATATTTTAAGCTGTGATTCATATATGACTTTAATTGTGATTTGTGATTAGAATGGAGAGAGCCAAGCAGGAGCCATATCAAGTAGAGAAAATCCCTCTAATTATTTTTGTTTGGAGATTGGATTTTTCCTCATTGTGCTATAGATTAATGATATAATAAGGACGGATTTGTCCCTTTTCATCTTTCAAGCCTGCTACAGATTGTTAATCTTCGATGTGACCCTGAATTGTCTATGAATTTTGGAGAAGCAAAGCAATGTATCTACTTATTTTCACATAACTCACTCTGTATGTAAAACAAATAACAGCAGTGACATGTTCGGAATCATGTGTATTGGTCAAAACAAGGAGGAGAGACAGGATTACTCTTCTATTTATGGACTATAAAATCTTTACAGTGGCATTGATAAAGGGTTTATAGTCAGTACACAAGCTGGTTAAACCATAAATTGTAATGTTATATGATAAACTGGGAGTTTATAGCAGTAGTAGATATCAAAGGAAAAAAATGAGTTTGGGTCTGAAATGATCTATCATAGGAGAAAGTTGCTACATGTTTAAATATTCAAGCTTTTTTGTCTTCATTTCATTGAAGCTACTGATAATTCATGGTCTACCTAACACGGATTTATAGATTTGCCTAGAGTTCCCAACACTGAAAAAAAAATCAGGAACAACATGGTCCTGGGGTAGATAAGAAAGAGAAAAGTGGAACTGAGTCATGTATTTGAACTTCTAACTTTTATGGAAAAAATGACAGATAAAGCTTCCCCTTTTCTTCCTCCCCCTGTTTGTTTGGGGGCATCTGTAAGACATTTTGGTTACTATTTCTAGAAAGTGAAAATATTTACAAGGGAAATATGTTGAGCATAACTTAATTGCTTCTAGTTTACATTAAAGCTAAAAGCGGTAAAATGTCAACAAATGTTAATTTCACTGCCTCTCTAATGGGCATATACTCCTTCAGTAACCAATTCCATACTTATTCATTATGAAACTCAAACTGCTAATATTTACTTATTACTTATTTATATTTTCATTTGAATGTACAAATAAGCTCATTTGCAATAATAACAGCTTAATATTTTCAGTGCTAAGGAACTGCCTTTAAAATATTTCTATTAATGATACTGAAGAAAAAAATCAGAAGGCTTTCATATTGTACATTTGGAATATGGAAGAGTATCATTAATTTAGAACATGATCATCATTCACTTTGACTGTTTACACAGCTCTCTAGAAAAGAGAGTGCTTGAGAATCATTGAAAGGAATTGTGCTAGGTGAGGAATTTTTGATAACTGAAGATGGAGATAACTTTGCAAAGGTATTAATATTCAGGTTCTCTAGAGTCAATTGAGTCCATCTGGAACACTCCAAATGGGATGTTTTTTAAGACACGTATGACTAAAAAGCTATATGGAAATCCAATTTTTATAAACTGGAGCTTATATTAGATGCACAAGAGAAAACAAACCTAAAATGAATCCATTTATAAGGTTTCAGCAAAGGGATTATAGTTGCAAAGTGAGAAGTGACCTTGGAGCCATCTTGGTGAATAATTTGTACTTTTTGTGCACCTGGATTTTCATATGTAGCTTAAGAGGTGCTCAATGGGGTTCTACCTCTAGATACTTAAAAGAAAAATAAACCACTAATTCCCAAAGTTTAAAACTGCAAATTGAAGACATAAGTTCATTAAAAAAAAGAAACACTTGCTCTCCTAGAATCATTCCGTGTGCATATACTATTAGGCAACAATTACACTGACAGGGACACAATCCTTGGTACATATTGTTCTGCCATTTAGAAGTACCTATGGGAACACATAGCCTCAACTTTATTCTGATTAACTAGGAAAATCATAAAATATAACCAAATTTTATAGTTAAATATTCTGTGATTCTGATTCTCAGTTGTGAGATAAAAATTATCTCTCCTGAAGTGATTATAGAAATATTGTCCTCTGTTTGTACTGACTAATTTATGGGCAGTGTGCCATGTACCTGGGAAAGAATTTGTTCTGTTTGCTTCTTCCAGTGGAAAATAGACATCAGTGTTGGGGCAGCTAGGTGACTCAGTGAATAGAGCGCTGGCCCTGGAATCAGGAGGACTTGAGTTCAAATCTGGCCTCAGACACTTAACACTTACTAGCTCTGTGACCTTGGGCACGTCACTTAACCCCAAGTTCCCTGCCCTGCAAAAAGCAAAAAGAAAAAAAAAGAAAATAGACGTCAGTGAACTAAGGCTTTGGAAACTCAATCCTATAGCTTGATTTACTGGGAATTTGCCTGGCTTGATTCTGTTAAGTCATTTAATTCTATTCACATATAATCATCTATATTATGTGTATATGTGTGTGTGTGTGTGTGTGTATGTGTGTGTGTGCGTAATCAGTGATTACATTAATGGAGGTACTACCTCTCCCAGTGCACACTGCCATCCATCCATGTCTTCTCATCCTCTTTGATTCTTGTCATTGTCCTCCCATGTTTCCATGGGAGCATCTACCAAATATACTGGGAATTTCTTTATACTGGGAGTTCTTATTGTGTGTGTGTGTGTGTGTGTGTGTGTGTATGTGTGTGTGTGTGAGAGAGAGAGAGAGAGTGATAGACACCTTTGACAGTTTAGTTAATCCCTTGTACCCCTTCTCAGAATGTTTTTAAATATATAAAATAAAATATATAGGATTACAAAGAAAGCCCATTATATCGAAGTAGTTATCATGTATGTATGTGTTGTTATCAGCAGCGTCCAGATCATTAGCGTCGTTGACTGGTGAGGATGATGACCACCACCAACCATATCAACATTCATATAGCACTTATATATCAGGAGCTTTGTTAAGGGCTTTCCAAACATTATCTCATTTGGTCTTCACAACAACCCTGTAAGGTAGGTACTGTTGTTATCTGCATTTTATAATTGAGGAAACAAGCTAAGTGACTTGCCCAAGGTCACACAGCTAGCAAGTGTGTGGGAATAGATTTGAACTCATGCCCTCCTGACTCTAGGTCCACTGCTGTATCCACTGAGCCACCTAGCAACCATCTATTTTCCCTTACTCCCTCTATTTAGCAAGTCTACCTGTTCTTTTTGGTTGTACAACTCTTTGAGGATCTTTCATACCACTTTTGGTGCGTATATTTTTTGGGGGGGTTGGTAAAATGTGGCCATATATTTTCACCTACCTGGAGACTCTGTGTTGCCCTTGGTATGATCCAAAAATTTAATTCTTTGGAGACTAGGGTATTCGATGAGAGTGATCGATTTGTCTTAGGAAAACAGACTATTGTTTGACAGGGAGGTTTTGGTGGCGTTAAAAGCATTATATGATTTTCCAAATATATCTCAGCCCTCTCTGATCTTATTCAATATTGACCCTCTTCATCATCCATGTTCATTATCTCTTCAAGATATATATATATTGGGTTGATTCTTGGAAAGCAGACATAATCTGTTATATGGTTTGTGTTAATTTCTTTCATTATAGTTGATTTTTTTCAGAATGGGTTTGATAGAAACATTGCCTTTATTTTCCCAGTAATACCATGGTACAATGTTGTATCAGATGAATTTTGTGGAAGGTTCATGTATATATTAGTTAACTAGATCACATCCTCATCTAATTCATTCCAATGTACAAGGTACTGTGTGAGATACAAAAAAGTTCAAGACTTGGTTTTTGTTCTAATGGAGTTTATAATCTTATAGGAAAGATAACATGAGTACAAACAGAGGCTGTGTGGTATAGTAGATAGAGCATGGAAGACCTTGGTTCAGTGATTCCTCAGTTATTTACTAGTTGTTCCATCCTGGGGGAGTGATTTAAACTCTCTAGGCCTCAGTTTCCTCATCTATAAAGTGAGAGGGTTGGTTGGATCTCTAGTGTCTCTTTTGGCTCTAAATATATAATCGTAAGAAATAGAGGGGAACATATACTAAATGGGTGCCATATACAGTACAAAGAAGAGTTCAGGGCAGAGGGGATAAGACTCCATAGTCACACAAATTAGATATACTAAGTGATAAATTGACTTTTTATATGCAGTTTATATAAGCAGTCATTATTTTATTGTTATATCATGTATACATATCTATTACTGCAACTGATGCTTATCTCCTCTTTTCTTGGAACTCCTTTTAGCTGTTCCATGAATTGGGTGTTTATTACCATAACAGTATAGTTTATGGTCAGTATATATCTATTATTTTTCTATTAGATGTGAAGATGTGGGAGAAAGGGGCCTGGATTTTGGTCACAAGACATGAGTTCAAATCCTAGATCTGCTACTTACTATTTTTGAGACCTCAGGCAAATCAATTCACCATCTTTAAAATGGAGTTATTTGAATTAGGTGATCTCTAAGGTCCCTTCCAGCTTGGAGTCCTATAAGTTAGGACAGGAGCTTTATTCTATTCCAAAAGCCATGCATATGTGCACGTGCACGCACACACACATACACACCAGCGTTATTTTATAATGATATTTCAAAGGGATATAAGTATGTTTGTATACACAGATATTCTATATATTAGTTCTTACATATCAGTTGACAAAATGTATCGATTAGGACAAGTTCCTAAGCAGTAATTATTTTAAAGATCCAAATAAATAATAAAATCCAAAAGCAGTCTTTAATCCTGGAAAGTCTTTCTGTGACCTCTAGCAATTTGGACAGTTACTCACAGGTTAGCTACTTGAAAATTGGAGATTCTGTATTTCAATATGACAGGTAGAGTCACTGAAAATTAAAAAAAAAGAGCAAGCCTTAGCCTTTTCCATGACATATCGGGTCAATATTATAACCCCCTCTTTTTCTCTCTACCCCCCAATAAAAAAAATCAGCAGCCAAGAAGGAATACTTCTATTTGATTATTCCAAAGTGAGAATTTCCCCTCTCCCATCCCCCATCAAAAGCAACCCTCTCATTTGAGGGATGGCTGCTTTGATGAAGTTTGTTGTTACTTGAGTTCAGAGATATATTTCCAATGTTCAAAATCATCCAGTCTTACTCTACAAGCTAGATTTGAAGTTTTTTTAAAAACTTATTTAACTTATATAAAAGTGTAGGAAACCGACTTCCCCTCTAGCAGAGAACATTTAAGCCTTGGAAAGCTTCTCTAATCAGTGCTTAAACCAAATGAATACTCCTGAAAATGGCCTCTTTGATTTAGAAAGAAAAGTCCAGGGGGTGCTTTGTATCGCATCATCTTTTCAAAGCTGTTCAAACAGCTGGAGTTTCTGTTGCTAGTTTCAGGAATAGTTTCTGTCCACGGTGCAGAAGAGGCACAATTGTGGAAACAGAACTGGGTCAGAAGTCAAACATGGTGAGTGTTATATACAACCTTACCACAAACTAGCTGTGTAACCTTAGGCAAATCACTTTGTTACTTTGGGCTTTATTTTTTTTTTCATCCGTATGCCTGGAATGTTTTTATTCTTTTTCTGTGAATTTCTTCCATCCTTTAAAGGCCAAATCAAATGCTATGCCCACTGTACATTATTTCCTAATCCCTCCTGTCAGAAATCATCTTACCCCAGATTTGGCACTTCGCATTACATCTCTCTAATATGTTTTTGTGTTTCATTTTGTATTATGATCATGTATGTATTAGTCATTTTTCTACTAGACTATAGACTCCATGAGGTCATAGGCAGTGTCATATTTAATAACTTTTATTAATATAGGGCTTTACATATAATATCTCATTTATAACTCACAACAACTCTATCAGATAGATACTACAGGTATTATTATTATTATTATTACCTCAGTTTTGCAGATGAGGAAACTAAAGCTCAGATAAATTAAGTACTTTGTCCATAGTCACATAGCTCATAAGTACCAGAGGTGGAATTCAAAGAAGTCCTTTCCTGACTCCAGAGCCTGCACTATTTTCAATACACTGTATCCTCCAATGGTTAGCATAATGTTCTATACCTAGTAAATGCTTAGCAAGTGTTTGTTAAATAAACATGGGTGTCTGCAATCCTCATATCCCTTTCTCTTACGTGAATTCAAAGGGTTATATGAGATGATTTCTAAAGCCCCTTCCAGCTTAAACATTGTATGATTCTATGTCAGTTTCTCTAGCAAGTAAGTTAAAGATATTCTGAATGTCTCATGTATTCTTCCAAGAAATCTTTAAACCAACAGGCAAATTTAGTCTCTGCAAAAAATAATTATCACATATTTGCCCCCTCATGAGACTTTAAACACGGCACCACTGATTTGGTCTAATATGTTAGACCTTAAGTCAACAAACATTAAGCATACACTATGTATAAGAACTCATGGACCTTGTTAATATGAGAAATTTTAGTTTTTGGAGTTAGTTTTCAGAGAAAATTCAATTATTGGAAGATAATTTCTAATAAGATATAATCTATAAAATAGTAATTTTATATAGTAACCAATTCATTGTGGACACATCACTTATTTTATGGTAGAAATGTTGATGGGTTTGAAAGTACTTCAAGATTTGACCCTCTGGAAGGATTGAGTAGGTAATTACATACTTCAATGGCATTCAATGTACATTTCTTATTTGACTGTTAAATACAAAGCACAGTGTAAGGTTCTGAGGGAAAAGTAAAGATTAGTGAGATCCTATGGTCTTGTAGGGGAAGTATACACATATGCAAAATACCTTTAATGCAAATTAGACCATGATAAGTGCAAAAGAGTTATTAAATGCTATCAGGTGTTTTTATCAGGGTAGATAACTTGGCATTTTAAGATCACAGGGTTCCCTCATGTTTTTATTCCAGGTGATGGTGGGGAGAGGGACTATATGAACTTAGAAATAAGAATAAATAGTACATCACACCAAGGATCTTTGAGCATGCTGGAGGGCACTATGAAGACACTGAGGAATTAGTGAGTGGAGAGAGAGAAGAGTACATGTTTGAAAGTGTTCCCACAAAGAAACTGCATATATTCATAGTTTTACCAGGCTCTGATCTTATCATCATGTCCTGCTGAAAAGAGAAGGAGGAAGTGCTCCTTCCTGTTCTCCCTTTAGCTGGAGAACATAAAGAGAGATTAGAGAAGGGAGATGAGCACAGAACCCATATCCAAGGGCTTCTACCAAGTGTCATTCAGCCTGAGTGATATCTTTATCTTCTTTTCATCATTTCCTCAGTCTGTGCTTAATTGATTCCTGATTTTCTTACTATAGGTGTACAGACACTAGACATTAAAAAAAAACCAACTCAACATACACCACCCTATTATAAGAAGTTCCTAGGAAATTAAGGAAGGAAAAACCCCAACAATCACAACAGTTAATTAACAAGTATTATGTGCCAGATATTATATTAGGCAATGAGGAAAGAAAATTAAAAAAAAAAGAAGAAAGTCACTGCCCTCAAAGAGCTTACATATAGCAGAGGAGACAGCATGTGCAAATAAGAAAATATATAAAAAGTAAAGATAAAATATGTTGGGGAATTGCAGAGGGACAGTAGCTTCTGATGGATTAGGAAAGGTCTTATAAAGTAGCTGGCATTTGAGCTGAGAACTAATGGAAGCTGGGGATTCTAGGAGTCAAAAATCACTACCAAGTGAGACAGCTTGTCTCTTTTGTACTAAGTGGTCAGGTTAGGAGTTGGCACATTAGTTATGAGGGACATCAAATAGGTCAGTTTGACTGGCCATAGAAAGAATTAAGAGCAGTAAGGTATAACAAACCTGATAGGGTAGTTTGGAGGCAGATATTGAAAAATTTTAAACGCAAAACAGAGGAGCTTCTGTTTGATCTTTGAAGCAATGTAATATCACTGGAGCTTGTTGATTAGATGGAGGACATGACCAGAATTGTTCTTAAAGAATATAATTTTGGCAGCTGAGCAAAACATGAGTTGACAAAAGAAGGTCCTTGAAATGGGAAGATGAATTAGGAAGCAATTGCAATTATTTAGGTAAGAAGTATGAAGAGCCTGAATTCAGGGAGTGACTCTATGAGTGGAGACAAGGGGATGGATGTGAAGGATGTTTAGAAGATAGAATAATTTGAATAATATTTAGTGAATGATTTGATTTGTTGGAACAAGGGAGTGTGAGAAGCAAAGGATATCTGTGATGGAGAACTTGGGTGTTTAGAAGGATGGTATTACTCTCAACAACAACAACAAAAAAAGACAGGGGAAAAGGTGTGTTTTGGGGAAAAGATTATGCATTCCATTTTGAACATGTTGAATTTGGTATGCCTAGAGGATATTTAGTTTAAATATCCAGTGTCAACTAGGTAATGAAACACTGGAACTCAGGAGAGAGATTAGGCTGGATATTTATATCTCTCTGTCTATGTGTATAGCTACAGTTGTGGCTACGTATTTCTCTATCATCTATCTATCTATCTATCTATCTATCTATCTATCTATCTTCCTTCCTTCCTTCCTTCCTTCCTTCCTTTCTCCTTCCTTCCCTCCCTCTCTCTCTCTTTCTTTCTCTAAATATAAATGATAATTGAAGTAATGGAAATTACCCCAAAGTCTAATAGAAACTAAGAACAGTATTGTGACATCTTCCATGTAATTTTCTACTAGATTGTGCCTACTATAAGACTGGAATACAACAATTTTGGCTGACAAATTTTCACTCATCTTTTGAAAGGAGTCACTATAAGTGAACAGAGTAATCACATTCTATGCCATTCATGGATCTTTTGAAATATGGAAGCACATTTATAATAATTTTATGATTTACAGAACACCTCAAAAACCTTATTAGTTGGTACAAGTTCTAAAATTTTGTTTTACACCTGAAGTTCAGATTTTGAGATCCCATAGCTAATGGATATCAAAACTGGGACAAGAAATTAGATCTTCTGAACCTGTTCAGTGCTTTCTCAATTCATTATGCCATAAAATCATAAAATTCTAACACTGGAAGGCACCTCAGATGTCATTTACACTCAAATAAAGCATGGATCCTTTAGTTCACAATATGTAGTCATCTAGCTTCCACTAGAAGACCTCTGGTGACATGAAATTCATTACTTTTTGAGGCTAACCATTCCATTTTGGGAGAACTCTAGTTGTTAGGAAATTGTTTGTTATGATGAGTCAAATTATTTTTCATTGTGTCTCCCTCATTGGTCCTTGGTCCTGCTCTCTAGAACTCAAAAAAAGGACCCAGTCTTCATTCATGTGATATTTATGTTTCAATAGCCTGATTCAATGGATCTTCAATTTCATCAACATGAATACTCATTCTGTTGTCACTTAAATACCTGCAATATGTAGTTTTGTAATAACCTGCTGTTAACAGATGTTGTAATGGAAAGCACACTCAATTTGAAGCCAGAGCACCTCAACTTGAATTCTAACATTGCTATTTACTACGGGCATTTATTGTGCTATTTATTATGAGCAAATCATAACCTTCCTCAGTATGCATTTTATTTATATGTATAAATATAAAGTCTATCCTGGATTTTTATGGGCATGCCAAAAAGAGATAGAAGTTAAAGATAGCTCCTAAATTCTGAGCATTATTGTATCTTGTACTTTTGCCCAAACTTTAAGGGTGACAACAACAATGAGAAGAAAACCAATGGACCAAAGTCCCTGAGCCATTTATATCTTCTTGTGGAGTCTTCCCATCTCTCTGAAGACAGTTACCCTAATAGAGGGAATTAATGGTGATGAACACTAGCAAAGGTTCTAAATTTCCACAGGGGTTGGCCAATTAGAATGGCACTGAGTGCGTAGATTGAACTGCTCCAGTTTAAAAAAGTCATAGAAAGAAGCCATCAGGCAGATGCTGGGGTAGCTATTTCCACTTCTTCTACTTCTTGATATCACCTCAAGCTCTAGAGGGCACTGCTATTTTAGCCCTTAGATACCTCTCTAATATTGTTCTGTAGAACTTCAGGATATTTTCTTGAACCAAGACTAGTCATTTTTACTGTTTACCTATTGACTGGCTTGTAGTAACTGATCCAGACTGACTGACCAAATTGTTCATCTGTAGGGTTACTCCTAGATTAGAAACTCTGAGATTGCATAACCCTCAGCACTATAGGCATAAAACTGAATAGTAGGTAAAGTGATATTTTCTTCAAAGTGGGTACACATTATGGGGGAATGGTAAAAAATTTTGGTAGTTCAATGTAATGGAATAGTTAGTGTTGCTTTATAAGAAACAACGAATAGGCAGAATTCAGAGAAACATGGTGAGTCTGCATGAACTGATTCAGAATGTAGTAAAAACCAGGAAAACTTATAGAGGAACCAAAGCAGTACAAATGAAAGACTAATTTTAAAAACTGAAAACCTTGTAATTATGATTAAATTTAACCCCCACCCCACTTTGAGAAGAGTTGGGAAAATGAGCCTGATTTCTTTCATTGAAGCAGCAGGGGACATTGGGTATAGAATAATGTATACAGCATTAAACACAATCCATGCTTTAGGGTTGATTTTGTTGAACTGTAGTATTTTAAAAAATTTTTGTTGTAAAAGAAGTTTTGCTGGGTGGGGAGGTAGACCATATTCAGGCAAAAATGTGTTATAGAATTAAAAGGAATCATTTTTTAAAAAAAGAAAATACACATAAAACCAAATATTGTGCAATTCAATTGACCAGCCTTGGTCCCAAAGAATAGATGAGCAAATGTACCTCCCTCTTTTTAATGGAGAGGATTGGGGTGGGGTGGGGGTGTCTATGGAATTGGATTGTTGTATATGCTGTCAAATGTCAATATGTAATTAGTTTTACTTAAGCTGATCTCTTCTTTGTTAAATAGGGATGATCTCTGAGTAGTGAATAGATTTATTCAATATTGATTAGAAAATACATGCAAAAGGCATTTATAAAATTTAAAAAGAGTATAGGACTAAAAGAAGAAAATTGTGGTTTCTTTAATAGAAATAGGGAATTTAGAGGTCACAAGAAAGATGAAGTTTGTGTTTTGACATGTCAAGTCTGATGCGATTTTGCGATACCCAAGTGCATATGTCCAGTTGACAGTGCTTGAACACAGTGAGAGCTGAAGGCTGAGGGTATAGATTTGTAAATCATCTCCAGAGAGCAGTATTTGAGACTGTGAGAGTTGTTCAGATCTTTGTTCAGAAAGGAGTTCAGAAAGACAAGAGGACTGAGAGCAAAGCCTGTGTAGAAACTTCTACTTAATACTTCCACCAAGTATCTTCTATTGTGGATAGAATCTCTACTCTCTTTAAATATTTCTTGAAAAGGTACTTAATTGTCTCAGGCACTATTTCTCTTACTCCTTTATCTGTATAAATGGCAGGCAATGAAGATATATAAGGTTTTGTTTTTTTCTTTCTGAGGGGTAAGGGGGAGGAGAGCAGGAAAAGACTTACCAGTAAGGCTAGACTTGATGTCTTGAAGTTGCTTTTAATCATATTTAATCTATGAGGTAGATTCCTTCTGGTTAGTGTCATTAGCTTTTTACAAAACCACATGCTGCTGGTTTTTGGAAGTTGATTTTTTAATTATAGAAATTGCTTTAGAAATTTTTCACAGCCTAGAAACTAGGTTCTGTCCAAGTATGAAATGTGATTAATAATTATACCTTGCATTTGGATAGTGCTTTTAACCTCTTCAAAGAAATATACATCTACTATCTTTATATTCAGTGCCTTCTTGTGTGGTATATAGGTCAAGTAGCATTAGTGTTGTATAGATGTGGAAATCAAGGACTAGGGCAGTAAAATGACTTTCCTAAAGTCACACAAAAAGCTAATGACAGAGCAAGAGTTAAAATATACCTCTTGACTCTTCATCCAGGCCCCCTTCTACTTCAAAAATGTTAGAATTTAATGTCATATTCCTAATGATACCTAAAACATAAGCCACACTTCCTTGCTTCCCTGGGCACTTCCTTAGCATTTTCTAGCGCACAAAAATAAAAGTGAAAAAAGGATGAGATGAATATGATATAATATTTTATCCTAGAGGAAATAAGACATTATTGGAGATTGAGTAGGGGAGTGACATGATCAAACCTGTGCTTTGGGAAAATCAATATGGCATCTATGTGGAACATGGATTAGAGAGGAGAAAGATTTGGGTCAGAGACCAATCAGGATAGTATTGCAACAGTTCAAGTGAGAGGGGCTGGGAGTTTGAATTAGAGTGGTGACTGTGTGAATAGAGAGAAGGGAACAGATCAGAGAGATGAGAAGAAAGAAATGATTACGATTTGGAAACTGACTAAATGGAGTGAAGAAAATGAGAAATGTAGGATACCATTAAGGTGGCAAATCTTGGTGACTAGAAAGATGGTGGTACCCTCTAGAAAAAAAAAAAAGAGAAGTGGGATTGGGTAAGGAAAAGATAATGTAATGAGATATGCAATACAGCTCACAACCCATCCTTGCCTGCTCATCTTTTGTGACTTACTCTGACCTAAAAAAAATGAAAAAAGGTTGGGGGTGGAGGGAAGAGGGTCTTACCAAAACACAAAGGCTGGTGCTAACTGAAGCCATAAAGCAATTTCAGGGACTGACTATAAAGGTACTGTGGGGGAGGGGGCAAGGAATTTTTCCTATTGCTGTGAATGTGTGGGTCACAGTGACTTTATAACCACCTCTTGGGTGATACCCAGGTTTAACCACAGTAAGCCAGCTTTGGTAAAGGATAGAGAAGGAGAATGTTGAGTGGTAAGAGGTGAAGGGGGTGTTGTTATATTAGGGACAACCCCATGATGAGCTTTCTTATGCTCATACCCTTTCATTCACTGATTGATTTTGTACCTCTTTCAGTCATGTCTTGGAATTTTGGAGACCACAGATCTAGGAGATTTGTGACAAGATAAGTTGAACCAATCATGTAGCAAAAGTGAGGGCAGCTTGCACGATATACTAAATGTCTCCATAATTTTCTAAGATGTAGACGATAACTTTTAGTACATTGGATAGGAGCCCATGTAGTGGATTCATGGAAGGATGTAGAGTTGAAGTGGCTTCCCAAATTCATATGAGCAACGAATCACAAAAGGGGGATTTAAACCCATTCCTGACACCAAATCTAGGGATCTTTATATTACATAGTTCCAATGTAATTTCCAAGGTTTACAGAATGCAATAGTTCATTTATTGATCTCAATGGGGTAAAGTTCATCTGGCTCCCTACCTATGAATGTGGTGCCATGGAATGAATATGTATTTTATGCCAAAGGATTGGATTTCAAATCTCAGTCACAGTACTGCACTGGATTTGGATTTCCTCATCTATAAAATGTTTTTTTTCTAGGTGACTTCTATATATTGTGACCTAAAGGTTAATCTATCTACTTCTTAACTTGACTCATCAATGATTACTTTGAGGCCCATTTCTCTACCTCCACTGAAGGGAATTCATATTGGTCTTGTTTATAATTAGTCTTTTTCCTTTGACTTACACAAAACTATAAAATCTGAAGTTGTACAGTTCTGCAAACTTGATATGAGCCAATGATGTGTGACATGAGGACCAACATAGCTGATGGGAATTTAAAAATTGAAAAGAAGCATAGGGTTCAAAACTAAGTAGATTGTAGTCCTTCTGTACTTTGTTCTAATCAGGCCACATCTGGAGAACTGTATTTGGTTATATGTGTATGGGTCGAGGAATATTAACTGAATTCAGATGTTTCAAGGGTTCTCATTTTATCATGGCCCAGTGAAATGAGCACTGTCTTTAGTTAAAGGACCAGCTTGAAATCCTGTTTCTGACACTCAAATGACCTCGACCTTGGGCTCAATAATTTTTAAGGCCATGGTTTCATCATCTGTAAAATAAGAGGTTTGAATAAAATGGCCTCTTAAGGTCCTTATCTGTGACTTCAAGCCTTCTATACTATCCTTTGCTGTTTCTTCTCTTTGATTAGTAAAAAGACACTCTCTTTCCCATTGTAGTGAGGAAGCTTGATTCTTAGAGAACTGGCCTTGGAGCCAGAAAAACTTGGATTTGAGTCCTTTTTCTGACACATGCTGTGTAACCCTGGGTGAGCCACATAACTTCTTAGTGCTGTAGGTCAGAAGTCTGCCTCAAGGGGATGACTGACATGACCCCCAGAAGTGTTTTAGATCAAGAGGTCCAGAAAAATCAAATCCTACTCTCCCCAGGATAGCCAATCACTGGGTTATTATTTAACATGACCATATCTATTCTTTATCCTCTCTGATCCCTAAACCCCATACTCCCTTGCTGTGTATGCTTCCTAATTCTATCCTCTGGTCCTGACCATCATTTTAAGGAAGTCTTAACATACTCACTACTGGGCGCTCAGAGTAGCAAGGTATTCAGATGTACTTGAGAAAATTCCACCTCCACAGATCACCTAGCAGCAGTTCTCAACCTGTGGGTCGTGACCCCTTTGGGGGTTGAACGGGATTGCCTAAGACCAAAGGAAAACACATATTTCCGATGGTCTTAGGAACTGAGACACCTGACACACGCTTTTCTATCTGTCTCCAGGCAAGTCTGCCTATATGCAGATATGCCCACTTACTAGTATTAAAGGAGTCACCGCATTAGGAAGGTTGAGAACCACTAGTGGATGCAGCAGGATGAAATTTTCTTACAGCAACTGGTAAGTAAAAGACCCACATGCTCCCATTTTTATTTTGAATTAGAAACAGTGAGTTGTATAGATATTTGTCATTGATAAATAAACTACATGCTGGGAGTATATACTATATTTTTTTACGGGTAGGGCTTGAACAATCAAAAAATTTTGGGGACCACTGCTGTAGGCTGCTCTCTAAGACTATAAATTGCAGAAATTGCAAGACTGACCTTCAGTAGTAGAATTTCTTTGTGGGAGCTTACTACATCCATGAAATTACAGGTCCAGTCCCTATGCCTATCTTTAATGTATCTGTGAGACTTCATCACCTTTATTCCAATATCCCTTAAGCACTGCTGCATTCTTAATGATCATTTCCCCCAGTTCTTGGCATAATGAATGAAGCTGGTTTGACTGCAGAAGCAATCGGTGCTCGGTAATGAGCCAGTGGTCTTGCTAGCCAGGATTACACCAGCAATGTGCCTGGTCACCCACCAGAAATTACAGCCGAAAAGTGAGTTACAGGGGCATCATTACACCTGTACAACAGGGTAGACGAAAAAGGGGGAAGAATGTTGAAAACCCGTTTACAGATGAAGGCTTTACATCTCATTCCAGCTTGTAGTGTCATTTCACAGCCAGGCAGATAGATTGTACTTGGAGCATCAGCCTGACACATTAGGGAAAGTCTTTTCCGCATGCCCTGTTTCCAAACTGACATTCTTCAGAGTGGGGGGTGGGAGGACAGTAGCTAAAAAAAATTACTAATGATGCAAATAAACAAATGAGCTACAAGATCCCTCCTTCACTCCCCTGCCCAGCCCCACCCAAAGTTGGAGAATTGCTTTGCGGTAACTTTACTGCACTGAATTACCCAATTATCTTCTAAATTATAAAAGGCAAATCTTCACCACCAACTGTTCCCGAAACTGCCAGGATGTGCAGTGTTGCAAAACTGTAGCAAAAATGTAAACAAAAGAGCCCTACTGAACAGGGAGCAGGCTGTCCGCATATGCCAATCCCAGCGGCTTCAATCAAAGGAGAGATTGCTTCACCAATAAACTAAGCCACTGCAACTAATAAACTCCTGCTCTAATTACTGGCTGCAGATGTATCAACTGAAGCAAATGAGACGCAGGCAACCATTAATTATCTAATGAGGCCAGCAGTGTTTCTGATGAGGTGGGGGCTGATTAAATATTAAACAGTAGCATATGGAGAGTGCCAAGAACAAAAGACTCAAATCTGACAATATTAAAAAAAAAAGAAAAAGGAAAAAAAAAGAAAGAGAATCACTTTTAAAAAAATCTGAGACAAGAGCCATCTTAGTCACTGAGAAAGGTAATTAGGGCCCCCAATGCAAGCCAGAACTCAAAGGGAGGCTGGTGAGATGGGATTTCTGAAGTGATACCTTAGATGAAAAGGTTTTTACATTAAAGGGGTGACAAAGATTTAGGTGTAAAAGCAGCCACCTCTTTGTTTAACCCTTCCTAGAAGGGGGTGAGACCCACTGTTGTTTAGTTCTTTCTCTTGCTTTTCATCCTTGTGAAAATTAACTTCCCTGCTAAATCAAACAGGGCAGAATTTTCAAAGGCAGGGGCCAATCCATAAATTTATTGCAAATCTGGGCTGTTCCAGCTTTCTTTTCAAGGACTTGCATGCTGGAAAGGAGAAAAATCATACCGTAACTGTCCCATGTAACAAATATCTCAGCATAACTGCTCCTTAAGGCAAGGTATTTGAGAGAAACATCTCAATGTGTAGACTTAGTATCAGGATGATGTGGGTTCAGTTTATGCTTCAGACACTCAGCCTGGTGAACTTGGGCCAAACGCTTTCAGGAACTCTCCGTTTCCTTGTCTAGTAAAGAATTATTTTGAGGATTAAGATAAGGCAGGTAAAGGTATTATTAAAACTACAGCATTTTATAAATAATATGATTTAAATGGAAACTGTGTTGACTCTGAGTTAAGATCCCTAAACTGGTACAGAAATATTTGAAGCTAATTTGCTTTAAAAAATTCAGATTAAAAAATGTGGCAATAACCTTTAATTTATGTAGTTGTTAGGAATAAGTCCTATCCTTGAGAATAGGCATGTAATTTTTAGAGCCAGAAAGGATATTAGAGGTCATATCTGTCGAGGTTCAGAATTGGGAGAGCTGGTTCAAATTTTGAAAGAATTCAATCAGACCTTCTCTTCAGCCAAAGGGAGCTTTATTAACGAGCATGGTTCCAGCATGTGGACCTGAAACTTAGCAAAGAGCTAAACAAAGGCATATAGGACAAGGACCAGACTTATATAGCCAGAAAGCTATACAGCCTATAGGATGTTGATGTTATTTTAGGGTTTCTAATGGGGGTTGGAGATTTAGGGAAAGGATGAGGAAGATGGATGGCACAGGATAAGGGAGCCGGGAAATTTTATGACCCAGGATGGGAGAGACAAGGAATTTTATGGTTCAGGACAAGTGGGAAAGTTTACTTTAGGATGCCCTCAGTCTCAGGAGGGCCTCCCAAGGTATTGAGAAAGCAGCTCTCAATATAATTTTAATCCTTAGGGCACCTCTGTATCCACATCAGTATCTGTTAACAAATCCAACTCCCTCACTTTACATATGAAAACTGTAAGCCCAGAATCTTGGGGAGTAGTAATTTCCTCCCTCCCTAATTGGGTTCACAAATGTGTAGAGGTGTGTGTGTGTGTGTGTGTGTGTGTGTGTGTGTGTGTGTGTATGTATGTGTGTGTAACATTTTAGTATTTCTGATTATAAGTAATGGTAATTGTAATAAATGAGAAGCAACTGGAACAAGGCAGAAAGAGCATTAAACATGAGTCAAGAACTTTTGAAGCCCAGTTTTGCTGATGGTTGTGTGATCTTGGACAAATTATTTCACCTTTCTAGGTCTGAGTTTCCTCTTCTGTCCTCATTCTTCATATGAACAATAATTCAACAAGTATTAAGCACCTGCTCAACACCCAGCACTATAATATCCTAGGTACTATATAGGTTTATAAAATCTATATTCAATTCATCAAACATTTATTAAATACTTTCTGTGTGACAGACAATGGAATGCAAAGACATACCCAACATATACGTATATAAATAAACTTAAAGTTATGTATAAAGTAACAGCAAGTAACTTCAAGAGAGCTGGAGACTAAAAGCTTTGGAATGGAGAAGGGAAGCTATGTTTTATAGAAAGTCAGGAATTCTAAGTCAGAGAGAAGAGGAAAGGCATTCAAGAAATGGGGGACAGTCTATTATAATTTTAAAGGAATTTGGAGATCTTCCCTGCTCATTAATAGGCACATAGAGCCCTGGTCCCGAACTAATCAGACTCTGGGCTACAGGGAGTTTCCAATTAAGTGGATTTTCAAGCTCCTCAGCACTCAGTCAAACATGCTGAGTCTTTGTTATACATTCTGGGATGTTAGTGTTTTGCTTTGGGGGTTCACTCATGAGAAGGATCTTTTGATTTCCTGGTTGAGACTCTGAGTAGCCATATGTTCAGAGTCCCCCGACTGCTCAGATTTCTGTGCTCTCTCATCTGGTGATGTATGTAAAGTGTATAGCAATATTGCTTTGGTCAGACGGCTGGAGCCCTGTCAGTCTTTGTGCTAACTTCTCTGCTTGTATTTTCTATACTCACTTCTTTCTCGAGTAAATGAAGTAGGATTGTTAACACCTTTAAAGCTATCTTTCCTTTATAAATCCGATCAAAAGAACCTGTGCTAGCAGGCCACCCTGGGTGTGCTGGGGTGCTTGCTATTACATCTATGCAAAGTTGCTTAGGGTTCAACATTAAGGAATCTTAGATATTTGGTGGGGAGATGATACTTGGTTAAAAACAGGAACTATTTTGATTAGATCATACATGACAATTAAAATTAAATTGGTAAATTGTGTGGCTAGGTCAATCAGGGAACAGATCAATGCTGACAAGAGTTAAGAGGAAAAGGAAGGGGACCTTAAAAGGTAAACTTTGAAGGTCTGAAGACATTTAAAGTTAGAGGTAAGGTAGACTTGGAGGTGAAAATTCATTCAGTCATTAAACATTAATTGATGGCCTAATATGGTAAAATGGGTAGAGAGCTGGTTTCAGACTCAAGAAGACTTGGGTTCACATCATACCTCTGACACAGGATGGCTGTGTGAACTGTACCAAGTCATTTAATTTCTCACTTCTCCAGGCAATTTCTTAAAACTAGAAGGTTCAGGTCTTTCTTGTTTGGTGGGGGAAATTCCTCCCTGGGAATATACTCATGAAATCAGGTCTCAGGAAAAAATAAAATAAAAAATGCAATAATACACATAGGATCTTTGATACAGGGCTTGCAGGACCCTTGGAAGCTGCAGAGTCCAACTTGCTTTTTTTTAACTTCCCATGATACTACTCTGTCCTGGTTCTGTTCCTGCCTGTCTGATCACTTTTCAGTCTCCTTTGCTGTATCTTCACCCAGGTCACACACTTTAACCATGGGTGTCCCATAGGAGGTTCTGACTTTGTCCCTCTTATCTTCTTTTTTTATATTATTTCAATTATCTCTTTGTTGATGATTCTCAAATCTATTTATTCAGCCCTAAACTTTCAGCTGACCTCCAAACTTTTATTTCCAACTGCCTATCAGGTACCTCAAATCGGATGTCTTGTAGACATCTTAAATTCAACATGTCCCAAACTGACCTGATTATCTTTCACATGTCAACTCTTCAGGCTAGGTGGTATGGTACATAGAATGTTGGGCCTGAAGTCAGGAAGATTCATCTTCCAGAGTTCAAATCTGGTTCAGACATGTATTAGCTATGTGACCCTGGAGAAAGTCTTTTAACTCTGCCTCAATTCCTTACCTATAAAATGAGCCGGAGAAAGAAATGGAAAACAACTCTAATGTCTTTGTCAAGAAAACCCCAAATGACAAGATAACCTGGAGAAGGAAATGGAAAACCACTCCAGTATCTTTGCCAATTAAACCCCAAATGGGGTCATGAAGAATTGGACACCACTAAAATAATGGAGGAACAACATCTACTCTTCCCACTTCTGAACTTCCTTATTGCACTCACTTGAAAATACCATCATCCTTCCAGTTATTGAGGTTCACAATCTAGTGTCATCCTTGACTCTTCCCTCTGTCTCACCTTCCTACCCCCATATCCAATCTGTTGCCAAGCCCTGTCAATTTTGCCTTATTTACATTTCTCATACAAATCCCCCTTCTCTCCTCTGATACTGCCCCCTGCATGGTACAGGACCTCATAGGTTCATATATGCATTATTGCAATAGCCTGCCAGTTGATCTCCTTGCCTTTAAGGGTCTTCCCACTCAGGTTCATATCACAAATCAGTCTTCCTAAATCATAGGTCTGATCACGTCGCCCTCCCTACCCAATAAACTACAAGGCTCTGAAGGACTTCCAGGATCTAATATAAAATCTTTAGTTAGGCATTCAGAGCCTTTCACAACCTTCCCCCTTCTCTAATCTTCATACATATTTTTTCTTCCCGTCTCTGTACACTGTATAATCCAGTGACACTGGCCTTGCTGTTCTCCGTGCCTGAAATTCTTTTTCTTCTCATTTCTGCCTCCTGGCTTCCCTGGCTTCCATCAAGACCCAGTTAAAATCTCATCTTCTAAGGTTATGGGAAGCCTTTCCTGATCTCCCTCAATGCTAGTAGTGTCTTCCCTTTATTGATTATCTTCAATTTGTGATATATGTGTGTGTGTGTGTATGTGTGTCCATATATATGTGTATGTATACATATACCCCATGTGTGTGTGTGCATATATAGGTGTATGTATACATATACCCCACCACATATATATGTATTTTATTTTTACACAGTTATTTACATGCTGGCTTCACTATTAGATTGTGAGTTCCTTGCAGGTGGAGGCTGAGTTTTGCCTTTGTTTGTATCCCCAGTGCTTAGTACAGTGCCTGACACAAAGTGGGTGCTTGTTTACTAAAAAATGTCTAAAAGACCTTTTATAGATTTTTATAGAATTGAGGCCCATAGAGGTTAATTGAATTGTCCAAGCTCACTGTGGTGTTAAATGACAGGAAAAAAAAAATTACACTAGCGTTCTCTGATCCCAGAGACAGTGCTATCTCCATCGTCCCAGCCTTCCTCCCTTAGACTGCATAAGGTAGTTAGAAGACTGAGCTGGCAAGAGCTGAGAATGTAGGGTAGGTTTTCTAATCACAACCCTTGGTGGAAAGGGTGAATTCACATAACCAGTGCTGAGACCCTATTTTTTTTTTTATCTAGTTGGAATTTGTCATATATATACATAAATACGCAAAATGTCACACTCTGCATTTTACACATGTTAAAGGAATGTTCCAACTAAGCCACGTTGGAAATAAAAGCATAAAGAACAGATTCATAACAATTTCTTCTCTCTTACACATTCAGACACCTTCCTCATGGACACCAAAAGAAGACAAGAGACGAAAAGGGTCTCCTACTAGAATGACTTAAGAGATTAAATATGTTATCAAGAGGGTTTTTTATTGTATCTCTTCTCCTAGTGAACAGACTACCTATTCCCTTTAGATTAGCTTTTCTTTCCTCTTCAAATCCCTAAAGGAATGAGGAAAAATATACAGACTGCTAGCTAAAATGGATTGTGTTTTTCTCTTCCTCAACCCGCACACCTTTAGATTGCTATTCTTTTGAAAACATTAAACCACATCAAGGTTACATTGGTGAACATTACTTGCATTTCTCTGCTTCTTCCCCCCATGTTCTCATAATACTGCCTCCTCCCCTCCAAACTGATGAAGACAGAATTTCAAAAATGGAATGAAGGTTAGAAGAAAAACCTTATTCTTATGAATTTACATCTTGGATCAATCTATCCTCCTAAGTTTTTTGTGAAATAGGTTATGATTCTGTGAAAGCCATTCATCAGTCATCTTGAGGGAGTTGGAAAATAAAAATAAACTTTACCTGTACTTATAAGATGCCATAAAATCCAATTGACATAGTCAATTTTGTGCATTTGTGGGGGAAAGTCAGTCAAACTGGCATATTCACAAGGCAACTCGGTGACTGTCAAATGCTTTTTTTTTTTTTCATTTCAAAACAGGTTGTGTTGCTATAGCCTCAGGTACAGGATTAGGTTTGATAAAAGGCACACGGGCTCAGGTACTTATTCCATATGGGTACCCAGGTGTGTTTCACATGGCCCTGTGTAGTGTGGCTCTTTACTAGTTTCCCCCTAAATTAGAGAGGTTCCTTTCGAAAGTAGCAAGATGATCCAACTTGCTGGGAAAGTTTCTTGGAGTTGGAAACTATAATAACTGGACTCCCCCACCATGCTAATTGCATTTTTCAAGAGTGAATCACAAATAAAACCAACAGGTATGAGTTCCATTGGTGTGACCAACCAGCTCGGGATCAGATTCCCAAGCTGGAGGCATCAGAATCTGGAAAGCATGTTACCCCAGATACTGATTTGCCTGAAGTGTAAGAACTATCCTTCCCCCAACTGCCATTTTATTTTTTGATAATCCTCTTCTTTATTATAATCTTCTTAATATCCATCTGTTACCCTTTAGGCAAAGGCTTCTTAAATTCAAATATAGGGCTATTTTTATCACAGAAGAATATGTAAAGCAATAGAAAACATTTTAATGGGTTTTGGTGCCTGTGGCCCTCCTTAGCAAAATTTCCATAATGAAATCCAGTTACAGACATTGGTGCTGCTACAGTTGGCTGTTCACACAAATGAGGAATGAACATTTCCTTCATGTAAGCCAGCGCAGGAAAACAGAGTGTGAAATAGCCACCTTCACTGGCCATAGACTTTTTTCTTCTTTTGTGTCTACGAGTATCCCTTTTGCTCTGACTTCTAATCCCCTGAAACTTGGGGGAGTTCTGAGTGTTTATTCAAGTGTCCAGGATCAATTCAGCCCAGATGACCTCTGCTGAATAGGGCCCCGGTGGAGAGGAAGAAGAAACAAACAAACAAACAAAATCTCCTCTTTCCCTGGACATTTACAAATTCAACAAGCCTGTAGTTAACCAGCTCCCAGGGCCAGAAGTAGAGAGAGGCTTCGTCCTAGAAAATCAAGGGCTTGCTGTTTTGTTGTTGTTTGTTTTATTTATTTTTCTTAAGTCTGCTTATGGGCACTGTAAAAACTAGATGTGGGCAGCAACCTTTTAAGCTGAATGTAGGCGGCATGGGGGCACATATGATAAAAAATGAAAAGCAGTGGAGAGCTGGCCTTAGCATTAGTTTAGCAAAATAGAAGACCACCTACATATAGTATGATTCAAAAGGTATTGAAAATTTATCCCCATCCCACCCCCCAAATATATTTATGTGTTAAAATGTAAATAGATTATGTGGGAGGATGAAGAATTAAGCCATTATCACCTAGCCTCCTTAACCCACATTAGGATATTAATGTCAGCCATCTTGCACAGTTTTGAAGAAATGGGACGCTGGACAGGTAGGACTCACCAAGGGGTGAGAGAAGGTTGGATTGTGAAAGGTTCATAACCTAAAACCCCTGGATTTAAGAGTAGGATTATAGGATCATAGATACTTTAGCAGTTTAATCCAACCTCCTTGTTTTATAGATGCTGGAAACTCAAGTCCATTGAGCTTAAGTGGCTTGACCAAAGTCTCACAAGAATAATTAATAAAGCCAGAGAATGTGTTTTCTTTTTTTTTTTCACAAGACTCTTTAAAAAAAATTTCATGTTTATTTTTTGCTTACAACATTCATTTCCACAAGGTTTTGAGTTACAAATTTTCTTCCCATCTTTCCCCTACCTACTACCCCAGAACAGCAATCCCCCAATCTGCTCTCTCCTATATCCTCCGCTATTCCCTCTCCTCCATATCCCAGTGCTGGTATACCTTATTTCCCAGTGCATGTAAAAATAATAATAATAATAATAATTGTTTTAGACATTTGATTTTTAAACTTTGAATTCCAGATTCTTTCCCCTCTTCCCTCATCACTGACCCTTACTGGGAAGATAAGTAAGTCAATATAGTTTGTACATGTGTAGTTAAGCAAAACATTTCCATAGTGGACATATTGTCAATGACTGACTATATTTCCCTGCATCCTATCCTGCCCCACACTTGTTCTATTTTCTACTTTGACCCTGTCCCTTTTCAAAAGTATGTGCTTCTAACTACCCTCCCCCCAATCTGCCCTCCCTTCTATCATCCCCCCTCTTATTCCCTTCCCTCCTATTTTCCTGTAGGGTAAGATACCCAATTGAGTGTGTATGTTATTACCTCCTTAAGCCAAATTCAATGAGAGTAAGGTTGATCCATTCCCTTTTGCCTTCCTGTTCTTCCCCTCCATTGTAATAGTTTTCCCTTGCCTCTTTTATATGAGATAATTGACCCTATTCTGTCTTTCCCTATCTCCTCTCATTACATTCCTCTCTCACCTCTTAATTTTATTTTTTAAATATCATCTCTTCCTATTCAATTGATAATGTGCCCTCT
>CM053590.1:129093118-129108156 GCA_028646515.1 Pseudochirops corinnae
GGGGGGGGGGAAAGAGGGGGAGAATATATGTAACTCAAAATCTTGTGGAAATGAATGATGCAAACTATAATAAAATTAAAATTAAAAAAAAAAAGAAAAGAAAACATGAGGTCAGGATAACCTTGTTGAATAATTGGCTCTCAATTTTACAGGATGAAACATCCCGAAAGATGTGATACTAATGTTTGTGTTTCACATAACTAGACTATTCACTGCATTGAAGAGATTCAGTAATGGGTGGGAGACAATGAAGGACAAATGAATACAGATTCAATACAACATTTGTCTTCAGTACTCTGACTGCAGAGACAAGTTTCTGATATAGGCAAAATACAAAGTCTATAGCTCTGGGATTAAGCAGTCTGATTCAAAGCAAGAAACAAATTTTTACATTCTAAGAACTGGATCTGATACCAGTATGCTCTACTTTCTTCCTTTGTAAAGGAATTGTTGTTTTCTGTTACTGAAATCAACCATTTAAAGTTACTGGAAGCCTACTCTAATGACATGTTTTAATTTCTACCATTTTACATTGTGTCTATTAGAATGTAAACTCATGGAAGGCAGAGACTGTCTCGCTTCTGTATTTGTATTTTTCAGTGCTCAACACAAGTGCCTGGCATAAAGCAGATACTTAGTAGATACTTGCTGATTGATTGATGGTACCATTAAAAAGAACTGCGCCAGGAGTCAGAGACAGGGGTTCAAGTCCTAACCCTGCCATTAACAAGCTTTGTGACCTTGGACAAGACCCTGATACTCTTTAAGCTTCAGCTTCTTCATCTTTCTTCAAAGTTACCAATTGTCTCTGAATGACTAATTCTAATGGTCTTCTCTTAGCCATATCCTTCTTGACCTCTCTACAGCCTTTGACACTGTTGATCGCTCTCTTCTCCTTGATACTTTCTGTATTTTCATGATCCTTCTCTCTCCTGCTTGTCCTCCCACCTATCTGATCACTCCTTCTCAGTCTCCTTCTCTGGACATTATCCAGGTCACACCCAGTAATGATGGCTGTCTTACAGGGCTCTATCCTGGGCTCTTTTCTCTTCTCTTTCTATATTATTTCACTTGATCTCATTATCTGCCATAAATTCAGTTATCGTAATGCTGATTATTCTCAGGCCTACATTAGTGCACTGCCTGGCAGTAGTAGGTGCTTAATAAATGTTTATTGACTTATTATTGAACCCTTCTTTGCAAAAAAACCCAAAACCAACAAAACCCAATTCCACATAGCCTTGAAGAGACAGAGCCCGATAGAAGCAACGTATAGATTCATCGTGGCATAACTAACCATAAAAAAATGTCAGGATTAAAATCAGGCATTCTGATTCACAGGCAATTTGCTTCCCATTATTCTAGGAATAGACTTTTTACTGGGTAGTTGTCTATGCTGTCACAGAAGGGTTAAGAACTACAAGCCCAGTCTTTCAGCACGCTGCCTTTTCTGATGTCCGCCATGTTCTGCTAAACAACAGAATCTTGGAGCAAAAAGCCATTAGGCCAAGACTATACTGTCCCAGTAGGCCCTGAGAACGTGGTGATTCCTGATTTCAATGCTGTAGATTTATGTCATCAGGGAACATCAGGGAGTGGAGGCTTCTGAAGAATTAGCAGCTCTCTCCAGGGACTCCACAGGATCAACAAACTCTGGAGAAAGCAGCCTCCCTGTGTGTGATAGTGAGGGTTTTGTTTTCTCCCAAGAGAGAATTAATAAACCAGAGTTTAAAAAGGCACACCCCCAAAGAATGTGATTGCTCAGTAGGGAGTTTTCTCAACCTGATTCAAGAAAAAGCTGTCAGGGTCTGTCTAATGCTGGGCTGTCTCCTGGAGTTTTCACAGGACCCTAGGGAGGGACAGGTACCAGAAGAGTAATGAGTTAGAATCATGGCCTGGATAATCACCCAAAGGAAAACAATCTTTCCTTATGTTTTCTAGCTTAGCTGAGAGGTTCATGATAAAGGTGATATTCTGACCCATTAGAATTAGAGAATCATGCCATTTCAGAATTGGAAGGGACCTCAGTGACCAACAAATCTACCCCATTCCTGATAACGAATTCTCAATGGAGCACAATCTAACAAGGGATTAGCTAGCTTTTACTTGAAGACCTTGAAGTTCCCAATGAGGGGGAACTCATGACCACCAAATGTGAGCTCTAGAGACAGTCTGCTTCACTTTGGTAGACCTCTAATTATTAGTGAGGTTTTTTTGTTGTTTTTCCTGACATAAGGACAGCTTCCACCCAATACTCCTAGTTCTGTCCTCTGGCATTCTATGGAAAAAATGGAATCTCTCTTTCACATGACAGCCCTTCAAATACTTGAAGATATATTAGGCTAAAATAATAGTTTTATTTATTTATCACCTGAAGATGATAGGCTAAAATTCTATTAGTAGTCAGGCTATACGAGAGAGGCAACCCAAGCTATGACTAGGCTGTCTTTATTGGACATTGTTAGTATAATGCAAGCTCCTCAATTGAATTTAAGCTTCTTGATGGTAGGGACTGTTTCATTTTTGTCTCTATATTACCACTGGCTAATAGTACCTGGAATATAGCAGACACTAAAAAAAAAAAAAAGTCGCATTAATCTGTCTTTAATGGATATGTGAGAGAGTACTTTCTGCGAAATATACATTATCATTTATTTTAATGATATTTCATGACTGTGACAGACTATGGTGAGTTCTCCTTCTTCTAAAGCACTTACTATTTATGACAGTTATAGAATCAGAAAAAAACAATTTAGAGCCAGAAGGATCATTTAGAGATCATCCTGCTAACCCCTTTATCTTTCATATCACTTATTCTCTCAGCACTTATTCTCTGTGCTACTAGGGATAAAAAAGGAAAAATGAAATAATCATGAAGCTTAGATTTTGATGAAGATGAAGTGTATATATGCAAATATAAACAAATAAATTCAAGATGATTTTTTGGAGGGTAGGTAAAGAGATACTAGGAGCTAAAGCAGGGTAAAATTAGGAAAGTGTTAATGTAGAAGGTAGCATTTGAATGATATTAGAGTCTAAAAGATGAAGGTAGGAAGTCAAGTTATTCCAAGCCATAGAGACAGCCTATACAAAGGCACAGAGATAGGACATGAAGTGCCCTTTAGGAAGAACAAGAAGGTATAAGTTTGGCTGGACCATGAAGAGGAGTAATTTATTGTGATAATAGTAACTGGCACTCTAAGGTTTGCAAAGTCATTTACAAATATCTCAGGGACAGAGCCAAGAGAGCAGAGTAAATGCAGGGACTTGTCTGAGCTTTTTGAAATTCACTTCTAAACAGTGTTAAAATAATGTCTCAAATTAATTCTGGAGTGGCAGAACCAACAAAAGTATGGAGCAAAACAATTTTCCAACTCAAGGCAACTTAGGAGTTTGGCAAGAAAGGTCTTTTTCAGTGGGATGAGAGTGGAGTGCAGTACAGCACAGGCTGTGTCAGGCCCTATTAATCCAGTAGCAGGCCTTGGGTGAACCAGGGTGGTAACTTCTAGAGCTCCCAGCTCACAGATGATAAAGGGGTCAGAAAACTGGTCAGAAGGAGATTTAAGGAGATCCTTTGCTGGCACTGAATATAAGACTCTGTTGTATTGCCCATTAACAGATCTGAGTTGCAGTCCAAGAGCAAGGAGAAGGACCAATAGGAGTAGGGGAGCCAGGGTGGAAAGAGTAGAAAAAATACTTGTGGTCTCTCACAGATCCGAGTACAGGCTAGGAGAGTATTGTCCACACCTCTCAGATCATACCACTTCAGAAAATCTGCAACTTACAGACCCTCAGAACTAGTTCCGAACATAGAAGCATGAAAAAACCTGAAAATTGGAAGAGTCCCCTACACCCTGAGAGCAGAACTCAACTTTTATATGAAGTTAAAAGTAAAAAAAAAAGTCTAGAAAAATTACAATCATCAGCAAAAGAACCTGACCATAGAAAGTTACTATGGTGACAGGGAAGATCAAAACACAAACTCAGAAGGAGACAATGAAATTAAAGCAGCTACATGGAAAGCCTCAAAGTAAAATGTGAATTGGCTTCAGGTCATGGAAAAGCTCAAAAAGGATTTTAAAAAATCAAATAAGAGAGGCAGAGAAAAAATGAGGAAAAGAAATGAAAGTAATACAGAAAAGATTCAACAGCTTGGTAAAGGAGGGATAAAAAAATTCAAAAGAAAATGGTACATTAAAAAACAAAATAAGCCAAATGGTGAAAGAGGCATAAAAATCCACTGGAGGGAAGAATTCCTTAAAAAGCAGAATTGATCAAATGGAAAAAGAGGTACAAAAGCTTACTAAAGACAATAATCCCTTAAAAATTAGAATTGGGAAAGTGGAAGCCAATGACTCCATGAACATCAAGAAAGAATAAAACAAAATAAAAAGAATAAAAAATAGAAGAAAAATGGAAATATCTCATCAGAAAAACAAATGACCTGGAAAATAGATTGAGGAGAGATAATTTAAGAGTTATTGTACTACCTGAAAGCCATGATTTAAAAAAAAAAAAAGAACTTAGACATCATATTTCAAGAAATTATCAAGAAAACTACCCTGAAATCCCAGAACCAGAAAGTACAATAGAAATGGAAAGAACCTACTGATCACCTCCTGAAAGAGATCCAAAAAAACTTCCCAGGAATATTCCAGCCAAATTCCAGAGGTCCCAAGTCAAGGAGAAAATGTTGCAAGCACCCAGAAAGAAAACAATTTAATTATCATGGAGCCACAGTCAGGATGACAGAAGATTTAGCAGCTTCTACATTAAAGGGTCAGAGGGTTTGAAATATAATATTCCAGAGGTCAAAAAAGCTAGAATTACCACCAAGAATCCCCTAACCAGCAAAGATGAATGGATCTTTCATGGAGGAAAAAAAAAATAGGAACATTGAATGAAATTGAGGAATTTCAAGCATTTGTGATGAAAAGACCAGAACTGAATAGAAAATTTGACATTCAAACACAAAATTCAAAAGAAGCTAAAAGAGAAATAATAAAGGATTTAATAAGATTAAATTATTTACATCTTACATGGGAAGATGATGTGATAACTCCTAAGAATTTTATCATTATTAGAGTAGTTAGAAGGAGAGTACATAAACAGGGAGCATAGGTGTGAGTGGATTATGATGAGATAATATCCAAGAAAATAAAATTAAGGGATGACAAAAAAGGGATTCTTTGGGAGAAGAGAGAAGGGAGAGGTAGAATGGGATAAATTATCTCACAAAAAAGAGGTACAAAAGAAATTTTATTGTGGAGGGGAAGATAAGGGAGGTGGAGTGAACACTTGAATCTTACTCTAATTGGAATTGGCTCAAAGAAGGAGTAACATGTACATGCAGTTGGGTACAGAAATCTATTTCATTCTATAGGGAAGTAGGAGGGGGAGAAGACATGAGGGAGCTGATAGAAGGGAGGGTGCATTTGGGGGAGGTGGTGGTCAGAAGTAAAACAATTTTGAGGAGAGAGAGGAAGGGTGGAGGGAGGAAAAGAGAAGATAAACAGGAAAAACAGGATGAAGGGAAATCAACAGTTAGTAATCATAATTGTGATGTGAATGGGATGAACTCACCCATAAAACTGAAGCATATAGCAAAGTGGATTAAAACCCAGAATCCTACAATATATTGTTTACAAGAAATACACTTGCAGCAGAGAGACACATAAAGAATAAAGGTAGGGGTAGCTAGATGGTGTAGTGAATAGAGCATTGGCCCTAGAGTCAGGAGGACCTGAGATCAAATCTGGCCTCAGACACTTAACACAAAAACTAGCCATGTCACCTTGGGCAAGTCACTTAACCCCAATTGCCCTGCCTTCCCCCCTCCAAAAAAAAAAAAGAATAAAGGTAAAGGGCTTTAGCTGAAGTGGAAAAAAAAGGAGGGGTAGAATCATGATCTCAGACAAAGCAAAAGCAAAAATAGATGTAATTAAAAGAGATAAGCAGGAAACTACGTTTTGCTAAATGGTACCATGGACAGTGAAGTAATATCAATATTAAACATATATTCACAAAATTGCATGGCATCCAAATTTTTAAAGTAAAAGTTAAAGGAGATATAAGAGGAAATGGACAGTAAAACCATACTGGTGGGAGCCTTCAACCTGCCCTTTCCAGAATTATATAAATCTAACCAAAAAATTAATGAGAAAGAAGTTAAGGAAATGAATAGAATTTTACTAAGTTAGGTAGGATAGACCTCTACAGAAAATGGAATCGGAATAGAAAAGAATATGCCTTTTTTCCTCAGTGGTACATGGTACCTACACAAGAATTGAATGTGTATTAGGACATAAAAACCTCACAACCAAATGCAGAAAAGCAGATATATTAAATGCATCCTTTTCATATCATAATGAAATAAAAATTACATTCAATAAAGGGCTATGAAAAGATAGATTAAATATTAATTGGAACCTAAATCCAAACCTAAAGAATGAGTGGGTCAAAGAATAAATCATAGAAACAATCAATACTTTCATTAAAGAGTGACAACAGTGAGACAGCATGCAAAATTTGTGGGATGAAGTCAAAGCAGTACTTAGGGAAAAAATTATATTTCGAAATGCATACATCAATAAAATTGAGAAAGAACAGAATAATGAATTAAGCATACAACTAAGAAAGCTAGAAAAAGAACAAATGAAAAGTTCCAATTAAACACCAAATTAGAAATCCTGAAAATCAAAGGAGAGATTAATAATATTGAAAGTAAGAAAATTATTGAACTAATAAATAAAACTAAGAGCTGGTTTTATGAAAAAAAAACCCAATAAAATAGACAAACTATTGGTTAATTTGTTTTTTTTTAAGAAAAGAAGAAAAAAAAATTACTGGTATCAAAAATGAAAAAAATGAATTTATCATCAATGAAGATGAAATTAAAGCAATTATTAGGAGTTATTTTGCCCAATTATATGCCAGCGAAACAGATAAGAAAAATGTATGAATATTTACAAAAAATATAAATTAACCAATTAATAGAAGAAGAAATAGAATATTTAACCACATCTTGAAAAAAGAAAATTAGAGGGACAGAACCAAGATGGTAGAGTTAGGCAGGGACTCATCTGAGATGTTCCTAAAACCCTTCAGATACCTTTAAAAGGTGACTTTGAACAAATTCTAGAGAGGCAAAAAATACAAAGAGACAGAGCGAGACAGATTTACAGCCCAACACAACCTGGAAGGTTGATAGGAAAGGTCTGTTGCACCAGACTGAGAGAGGAGCACAAAGTAGTGCAGGCTGTACCAGTATAGACCTAGGTCCAGCAAAGCCAGATCAGGACTCACGGAACTGAATCACTGGCTGCTGTGTTGGTTTCCAGACTTTTTGGCCTAAAGACACCAAAGACAATTTAGAAGGTCAGCAGGAGGGGTCTTTTGGACCTGGGTGAGAGAGAAGCACAGTCTAGTGCAGGGCAAGCCAATATAGCCTTGGACCCAGCAAACCAGGAGTGGGCCTGGGGAGTGATTGAATTGGTGGTGGCAGTGGCAGCAGCTGTGCTGCTTCTGGAGTTATCAGCCCACAGATGGAATGTTTGAAAGTCACCTATTTCAACTTCTGGGAGCTAAGATGGAGGAGTAAGCAGTAAGTCGTTCTTACCCTCCCTTATTGACCTTAAAAAACCCAGAGAATATTGCCCCAGGAAAAATCCAAGAATAGTGGAGTCAGCAAAAAGATGAGGTGCAGCAGTCTTTTAGTTTGGGAGTCTCAGGTGATTAACATTAAAAGTCATCTTACTACGGTTGAAGGTGACCAGTATGGGATGGAAGGTGTCCTAGTAAGCCAGCAGCAAGACCCACCTTAGCAAACCAGCAGGAGATCCTGAGCCACAGGGTAGTGGAACAGGCAAGGGCCAATGACAGGTACAAACCAGCCACCATCACCAGCTCCAGCTCAGCACCAGGGAAGCTACCAGGACCTGAGTTCCCAACAGACAAAACCAGTAACTAGGCCCTTAGTCCCCAAAACAAGAAGCATGGGACAGGGCCCCCGGTGCCCCAGAAGCAGAGATCAACTTTAAAAACCAGAAAAAAAGGCAAACACCATGAATAAAAAGCAACAAAGTAAAACAACGACCATAGAGAAATATTATGGTGACATGGAAGATCAAAACCCAAAATCAGGAGAAGACAACATTGTCAGTACATCTACATCCAAAACCTCAAAGGGGAAGATGAACTGGTCTTAAGCCCAAAAAGGCTTCTTGGAAGAGCTCCAAAAGGATTTTAAAAGTCAAATAAGAGAAGTAATTGAACAATTCCTTTAAAAGTACAATTGAAAAAATGAGAAAAAAGTATACTGAAGAAAACAACAACTTAAAAAGTAGAATTGGTCAAATGGAAAAGGAAGTGCAAAAGCTAGCTGAAGAAAACAATTTGTTAAAAATTAGAATTGGGCAAGTGAAAGCTAATGATTCTATAAAACATCAAGAATTAGTCAAACAAAATCAAAAGAATGAAAAAATAGAAGAAAATGTAAAATACCTCATGGGAAAAACAATAGAATCAGGAGAGATAATTTAAGAATTATTGGTCTGACTGAAAGCCATGATCAAAAAAAAAAAAAAAAAAAGAACCTGGACAACATCTTTCAAGAAATCATCACAGAAAACTGCCCTGAGGTCCTAGAACCAGAGGATAAAATGGTCATCAGAAGAATCCACTGATCACTTCCTGAAAGAGATTCCAAATTGAAAATGCCAAGGAATATGGTAGTCAAATTACAGAATTAACAAGTCAAGGAAAAAATACTAAAAAGCAATCAGGAAGGAATAATTTGAATATCATGGAACTACAGTAAGGATTATGTAAGACCTTGCAGCTTCTACATTAAAAGATCAGAGGGCTTAGAATATAATGTTCCATAAGGCAATGAATCTTGGATTACAACCAAGGATCAACAACCCAGCAAAATTGAGCATAATCTTTCAGGGAAGGAGATGGACATTCAATGAAATAGGGCCCTTTCAGGCTTTCCTGATGAAAATACCAGAGCTCATCTGAAAATCTGATCTTCAAATACAAGATTCAAGAGAGGCATGAAAAGATAAACAGGAAAGAGAAAAACAACATGTTTTTAAATAGGGGCAAACTGTTTACATCTCTACATGGGAAGATGATACTTGTAACTCTTGAGAACTTATATCTTTATTATGGCATTTAGAAGGGAAGTACATAGACAGAAGGTGTGGGTATAAGTTGACTTTGATGTGACGATAAAAAACCTAATTAAGTTGTGAAAATGGATTGTAATGGGAGAAGAGGAAAGGAGGAGGCAGAAAAGAGTAAATTACATCCCATTAAGAGGCACAAAGATATATTACAGTACAGGGAAAGAAGGGAGGGACATGAGCATTATTTGAACCTTACTCTCATTGGATTTGGCTCAAGGAGGAAATAACATACCCACTTAGGTATAAAAATTTAACTTGCCATATAGACAGGAGGAGGGGAAAGGAAAAATAAAAGTGTGTGTGGGGGGAATAGAAGGGAGAGAAGATTAAGGGAAACAATGGTCAAAAGCAAAACTCTAGTGAGGAGGAAAGGGGAGTTAAATTGGGAGGGGCAGGGAATAGGATGGAAAGAAAGACACAAATAGTAATTATAACTGTGAATATGAATGGAATGAACTCTCCCATAAAACAGAAGCAGATAGCAGAATGGATTAAAAACCATAATCCTACAATGTGTTGTTTACAAGAAACACATTTGAAACAGAAGGATACACACAGGGTAAAGGTAAAAGGCTAGAGTAGAATATATTATGCTTCAGCTGAAGTAAAAAAGAAAAGCAGGAGTAGCAATCCTGATCTCAGACAAATCAAAAGGAAAAATAGATCTAATTAAAAGAGGTAAGGAAGGAAACTACATCCTGCTAAAGGGCACCATAGAACTATTAAGTAATATCATTACTAAACATATTCCCACCAAGTCCTAGAGTATAGAGAGTAGTTAAGGAGGTGAATAGAATTTTAGAAAAGTTAGATATGCTAGACCTCTGGAGAAAAATGAATGGGGATAGAAAGGAATATACCTTTTTCTCAGTAGGACATGGCGCCTACGCAAAAACTGACCATGGACTAGAGCATAAAACCTCACAGTCCAGTGCAGGAAAGGAGAAGTATTAAATAAATCCTTTCCAGACTATGATGCAATAAAAATGACATATATTAAAGAGCTATGGAATGATAGACTAAAAATGAATTAGAAACTAAATAATCTAAGCCTAAAAGAATGAGTGGCTCAAACAACAAATCATAGAAACAATCAATAACTTCATACAAGAGAATGACAATAATGAGACAAAACCTATGGGATGTAGTGAAAGTGGTTCTTAGGGGAAGTTTTATATCTCTAAATGTTTACATGAATAAAATAGAGAAAGAGGAGATCAATGAATTGGGCATGCAACTGAAAAAAGCTAGAAAAAGAACAAAATTTTAAATCCCCAATTAAATACTAAATTAGAAATACTGAAAGCCAAAGGAGAGATTAACAAAATTGAAATGAAGAAAACTATTGAACTAATAAATAAAACTAAGAGCTGGTTTTATGAAAAACCAATAACTTTTGGTTAATTTGATTTAAAATAAAAAAGAAAGAAGAAAACCAAATTACTAGTATCAAAAATGAAGTAAGTGAGTTTGCCACAAAAGAAGAGGAAATTAAAACAATAATTTGGAGCTATTTTGTCAAACTGTATGCCAATAAATTTGACAATCTTAGTGAAATGAATGAATATTTACAAAATTTAAATTGCTCAAATTAACAGAAGAGGAAATAAAATACTTAACCCTATTTCAGAAAAAGATATCCAACAAGCCATCAATGAACTTCCTAGGAAAAAATCTCCAGGATCAGATGGATTTATAAGTGAATTCTTTCAAATGTTTAAAGAGCAATTAATTCCAATACTACATAGACTATTTGGGAAAACAGATGAAGAAGAAATCTTACTAAATTCTTTTTATGATACAAATATGGCACTGATACCTAAACTGGGAAGAGTCAAAACAGAAGAAAATTATAAATCAATTTTCCTAATGAATATAGATGCAAAAATTTTAAATAAAATATTAGCAAAAAGATTACAGCAACTTATCACAAGAATAATACATGATGTCCAAGTAGGTTTTATACCAGGAATGCAGGGCTGCTTCAGTATTAGGAAAATCATCAGTATAATTGACCAAATCAGCAACAACACTAATGGAAATCTTATGATTATCTCAATAGATGCAGAAAAAGTTTTTTGACAAAACACAAGACCCATTCCTATTAAAAAGACTAGAGAGCATAGGAATAAATGGAGCAGCAAGCATTATATGTAGTGGGGATAAGCTAGAAGCATTTCCAATAAGATTGAGGGTGAAACAAGGATGTCCATTATCACCACTGTTATTCGATATGGTACTAGAAACCTTAGTTTTAGCAACAAGAGGAGAAAAAGAAATCAAAGGAATTCAAATGGGCAAGTAAGAAACAAAGCTGTTGCTCTTTGCAAATGATACTTAGAGAATCCTAAAAAATCAAGTAAAAAACTACTTGAAATAATAAACAACTTTAGCATTGTTGCAGGACATAAACCCACAAAAATCACTGGCATTTCTATATATTACTAACAAAACCAACAGCAAGAGATAAAACAGAGAAATTCCATTTAAAATTATAGTAGACATTATAAAATATTTGGGAGTCTACCTACCAAAACAAACCCAGGAACTATAGGAACAAAATTACAGAAGATTTTTCACACAAATAAAGTCACATTTATAAATAATTGGAAAAAAGTCAGTTGCTCATGGGTAAGCCAAGATAATGTAATAAAAATGACAATTCTACCTAAATTAATTTACTTATTTAGTACCATACCAAACAAATTACCAAAAATTTATTTTATAGAACTAGAAAAAATAACAAAATTAATCTGGAAGAACAAAAGGTCCAGAATATCAAAGGAATTAATGAAAAGTAATGCAAGGGAAGGTGGTCTAGCCATACCAGATCTGAAATTGTATTATAAAGCAGCAATCATCAAAACTACTGGGTACTGGCTAAGAAATAGAGTAGTGAATCAATGGAATACATTAGGTGCACATGACACAGTAGTCAAGGATGATAGTAATCTACTGTTCGATAAACCCAAAGACTTCAGCTTCTGGGAGAAGAATTCACTATTCAACAAAAACTACTGGGAAAACTGGAAAATAATATGAAGAAACTATGCAGAGACCAACATCTTGCCCTGTATACCAAAATAAAGTCAAAAAGGGTACACAATTTTGATATAAATGCTGGTACTATAAGCAAACCAAGAAAGCAAGAAATAGTTTACATATCAGATGTATGGAGATAGAAAAATTTATGACCAAACAAGAAATAGAGAACATTATGAAATGCAAAATGGATAATTTTGATTCTATTAATTTGAAAAGTTTTTGTACAAGCAAAGCTAATGCAACCAAGAAAACCAGAAAGTTGGGGAAAATGTTTTTATAGCAAGTGTCTCTGATAAAGGCCTCATTTCTGAAATATATAGAGAACTGTGTCAAATTTATAAGAATACAAGTCATTCTCCATTTGATAAATGATTAAAAGATACAAACAGGCAGTTTTCAGGTAAAGAAAAAAGCTATCTATAGTCATATAAAAATGCTCTAAATCATGGTTGATTAGAGAAATGCAAATTAAAACCACTTCATACCTATCAGATTGACTAACATAATAGAAAAGGAAAATGCTAAATGTTGGAGGAATTGTGAACTTATCTGACCATTCTAGAAAATGATTTGGAGCTATGTCCAAAGGGCTATAGTAATAGTAATAGTAATAGTAAAATAGTAATAGTAATATAGTAATAGTAAAATAGTAATAGATTTAGTAATAGCACTACTACTTCCATATCCCAAAGATATAAAAAAAAAAAAAAGAGAGAGAGGGGTGGCTAGGTGGCACAGTGAATAGAGCACTGGCCCTGGAGTCAGGAGGACCTGAATTCAAATTTGGCTTCAGACACTTAACACTTTTTAGCCATGTGACCTTGGGCAAATCACTTAACCCCAACTGCCCTGCCTTCCCCTCTTCAAAAAAAAAAAGCAGAGAGAGAGAGAGAGAGAAAGAGAGAGAGAGACAGAGAGAGAGAGAGAGAGAGAGAGAGCGCACTATTTGCACAAAGATATTTATAGCCTCTATTTTTGCGGTGGCCAAGAATTGCAAATTGAAGGGATATCTGTCAAATTGGGAATGCTGAACAAGTTGCAGTATATGATTGTAATGGAATCCTATTGTGCTAGAAGAAATGATGAGCAGGATGCTTTTAGAAAAACCTGGAAAGACTTACATGAACTGTTGCAGAGTGAAATGAACAGAACCAGGAAAACATTGTACAGAGTAATAGCTGTATTGTGTGATGATCCACTGTGAATGACAGCTATTCTTAACAATGCAGTGAGGCAAGACAATTCCAAAAGACTCATGATGAAAAATGCCATTTGCCTCCAGATAAATAACTGATGGTGTCTGAATGCAGATCGAAGCATGCTTTTTTTCACTTTTTGTGTTTTTTTGTTTGTGTTTTCTTTCACAACACAACTAAAATGGAAATATGTTTTGTATGATTGCACATGTATAACCTATATCAAATTGCTTGCCCCCTCAGGGAGGGATGAGTGGAATGAGGGAGGGAGAGAATTTGGAACTCCAACTTCCAAAAATAAAATTTAAAAATCAAAACAAATTATCATCTCATTTTATCTTTACCAAAATGCTCAAAAGTAGGTCCTATTACTATTCCAAGTGCTAAAGGTGAGGAAAATGAAGCTGGCAGAGGGATTTGTTAGGGGATGACATAACTTGTAAATATCTGAGGCCAAATTTGAATTCAGATCTTCCTGACTCTAGGTTTAGTGCTCCATCTACACTGCCACCTAGATGCCTCTAATAATAATAAAAATGATGATGATGATGAAATGCATATCTAGAGGAATGGAGCCAAGATGGCGGCATAAGAGCAGCAAGAAATCGCAGCTCCGACACAGCCGCATCAAATACCCAAAAAATATGACTCTAAACAAATTCTAGGGCTCTAAAATGCACACAGATATATTTCCTGCTGAAGACAGCTCGCCTCAAAGCAACCATTTCAACTCTGAGAGCTGAAACCAGCCCAGCCTGAAACAGTGGCTTTTGCCCGGGGGCAGCTGGACTAGACGAGCCTTGCCACGACTGGAGCTTCAGTACAGCAGATCTGTGGCAGCTGTGGCAGTATCCAGAATTATCAAGCCATAAGAAAAAAGGACTAAGGTGAGTGGAACTTGGCTAAAAACCAGGGAAGAAAAGCCAGTCCGGTCAAGCTGTCTCCAGGGCAAAGAAGCGGGAAGCAGAGGTTCTGCACCTGCCTGCACATTGCCGCTTCAGAGCTCACAGCCTGCAGACAGCAGAGGGGCCAAACGATCATTCAGAGGCCAAATGCTATCGCATTGAGTGGCCTGGATTCAGATTGTGGTCTTGGGCGGTGGCCCTGGGTTTTTTTTTTCAGTGAGCCAGAGCTAGGGAGGGACCAAGCAGCTTCCTAAAAGCCCCGGCAGCTGGGAAAACCCCAGCAATTTGGGACAGAGCTGTTCCCTCTGGAAGCAGAGTTCCACAGAACTAAAAAAACAAACAAACAAAAAAACCATTTAATGGTGACCATGAATAAGCATAGGAAGCAAAGTAGGAACAGTAACCAAACCCTATATTCCTTCTTCCGGGAAAAGAAGGAACAAAGCAGGGAAAGGGAGGAAGACAACACAGTCAGAACTCCCACCCCAAAAGCTTCCAAGAAACATGAAGATTGCCAAAAAGCTAGAGATCAGCTGAAGAAAGATTTTGGAAACCAAATGAAAGAAGAGGAAGAAAAATTGGGAAGAGAAATAAGAATGATGCAAGAAAATCATGAAAAGAGAGTCAACAACCTGACTGAAGAAATTGACACCTTAAAAAATAGATTAACTCAAATGAAAAAAGAGTCCCAAAAAACCAAT
>CM053590.1:129108656-129124450 GCA_028646515.1 Pseudochirops corinnae
TAAAAAAAAATTAAAAAAAAAAAGAAATAAATATTAAGTATAGCATGAGACTGTTAACTGAGAAGTAGATTTAGAAAACAGGAAATGCTTTAAAGGATTCTCCTGAGTTGCAGTTCTTAAAGTATGATCCAGGGACCCTTAAGGTCCCTGAGACTCTTTTGGGTATTCCATGATGTTAAAACTAATTTCATAATAATGTGAAAACATTTTAATTTCTAATATAGTATCAATAGCTATAATTCACATAAAGAAAAGCTCTTGGAGCGGTTCCCCCAAATTTTAGATACAAAAAGGTCTTGAAACCAAAAAGTTTGAGAACTGGTGTTCTTCTGCTTATGAAACAAGGATTCTTCTTATACCTTGCCACCTATCCCAATGATGGACACTCTCCAGTTGTGCCTCCTTATAAAGAATTCAATTCTACAAATATTTAATAAGCAGATACAGACAAAAATTAAATCCTCCTTGCCCTCAAAAAGCTTACATTCTGCTGAGGGATAAGGAAGCGACCACATATGTATCACATCAGTTATTACAATGTATATACCAAGTAATATATAGCAATTTCAAGACAAGAAGAGAATTAACAACTGAGAGTTTAAGAGAAGGGCTTAAATAGGGCTGGGTACCTGAGCTGTGCTTTGAAGAAAGGAAGGAATTGTAGAAGTAGAGGTGAGGAAGGAGAGCTTTGCAGGAATGGTAGAAAGGGGGATGGCACATTCAAAGGCATTAACACTTTATCAAAAATATTGAAATATAGACTTTCAAACTCATGGTATTCTTAAAGCAGAGAATCGATTTCATACACACAACTTGACAAGTTGACTTAGCCACTTTTCAGATCTTATCTTGGTGTTTCAGTAGATGTGCTTCCTCATGTGTTTGTTCATTGATGTGTTTTAAATCACTGAGTTCATATTTATGTCTCACCTTCATCCCAGATCAGATTTTTCATTTCTTAAACAAGTTCAATGGCTACTGTTTCATGCTGTGAAAGTTTATCTTTATGGGTCAGCAACATTTGATGAATATTCCATTTGGTAAAACTCTTGTACTCGGCACTGAGAGGGATAAAAAGAGGAGTAAAACAGTCCTTGTCCTTAGGAAATTTAGTATTTAATAGAAAAGATAGTCTATGTACCCAAATAACAATAGCACAAAGCAGAATGTCAAAGGAATATAGGAGGAATATAAAAATGGTCTTGGAGTTTGAGGAGGCAGAGGCAATATGAATTAGGATAGAACACTGGACTTGGCGTCAGAAGACCTGTGTTCAAATCTTACTTCAGATTCCTCCTAGCTATCTGATCTTGGCAAGTAACTTAACACCTCCCAGCCTCAGTTTCTTCATCTCTAAAATGGGGATACTATTAGCATCCATCTTTTGGGGTGTTGTTAGAATCAAATGAAATGTGTGTAAAATGTATTGCAAATTTTAAAGCATTATGTAAATGTCAGCTTTTGTTATTATCACATAATCCGTCTAGGCTTCTAGGTGGTACAGTGGATATAACAGGGGGCCTGGAGTCTGGAGTCAGTCAACTCTGGCCTCAGACACTTACTAACTGTGTTACCCTAGGTAAATCACTTAACCCTGTTTTCCTCATTTGTAAAATGTGCTGAAGAAGGAAATGACAAACTGCTCTAGGATATTTGTCAAGAAAACCACCAAATGGGGTCACAAACTGAAATGACTAAACAGCAACAAATAAGCCATCTGAGTTGATCAAGGAAGATTTCATGGAGGAGACAGAATTTGAGCTGGGTCTTGGGGGGTAGTAAGAATTAGATGAATCTGGGTTTAATAAAAACCAAGAGACTTTTTGATTATGTTCTGTTCAATTGAGAGCTATTTCTTCCACACAAAAGAAAAAAAGTGCCCACATACTTCTCCCCTTTCAGCAATTTTAAAGGAAGTACATCTTTTCCTAACAATAGTATTTATGAAACCTGTTGCTCTAAAGAATGGTAAAGGCTAGAAATATGAATTGATATAACATAAATTTATGAATAAAAATTCCAATATTAAGAGAAATTGAGAGTAATCATCCAGAGTTCTTTTTTTTTTCTTTTTGGAGGGAGAAAGGCAGGGCATTTGGGGTTAAGCAACTTGCCCAAGATCACACGGCTAGTAAGTGTTAAGTGTTTGAGGTCAGATTTGAATTCTGGTCCTCCTGATTCCAGGGCCCAGTGCTCTATTCACTGTGCCACCTAACTGCCCCATCATCTAGAGTTCTAATCATTTCTGTAATCTCATTGACTTAGGTTCAATTTTAAGGTTTGTTTTTTTTTTTTAATGGTAGTTTACTTGTCTTGCCTCAGTGGTTCCCTCAGTTTTCAGTTTTTCACCATGTTAATAGACATAGGCAAGGAACAGCATCAAAACAATAAAACATTTATATGGAATAGAAATAAACAGATGAATTCTTCTTCTCTTTCCCTCTCTTTTTCTTCCTTCTTTCTTTCCTTTTTTCCTTTCTTCCTTCCATCCTTCCTTGCTTCCTTCCTGCCTTCTTTCTTTTTTTCCCTCCTTCCTTCCTTCCCTCCCTCCCTCTTTCCCTCTTCTCCTCCCTCCCTTTTTCTTTCCTCTCTCTCTCCTTCCTTCTTTCCTTCCTTCTTTTCTTTCTTCCTTCCTTCCTTCCTCCCTCCCTCCCTACACCTTTCATCTTCCTGTACAAAATGACTAATATGGAAATGTTTAATATGATTGAACATGTATAACCTATATCAGATTGCCTGTCTCAGGAGGGGGTTGGAAGGAGGGTAGGAGAATGGATAGAATGTGGACCTCAAAACTTAAAAAAAAACCAAACCACCCACCAAATTTTAGAAGCTGTTTTAACATGGAATTGAAGGGGAAAGAAAATATTATAAAAAATACTAGAAAGCAAAAAAAAAAAAAGCAAGCAAGAAAGAAAAAAACGAGAAATAGAAAGATGTTGTAGCCTAGTACATAGGTAGGCAAACCTTTAGAGTCAGGAATATAGGGCTTCAAGTCTCACCTTTGATGTCTATTTGACCTTAGGCAAATTACAACCTTTCAGTACCCCAGGCACCTCTGTAAATTGCTGATCTGTGTTGGTAGAGGAGATTTTCTTACCCTGAGTTCCCAACACCAATGAAGTAACCAACAAATGAAAAATAAAAGATTAAGACAATGAAAATTATCCCAGTACATATTCAAGAATGAATTCATAATAATAGAAATAATTTAGCCATTCTCCAGTCCACGGACTGGGTTCATCTACTTTTTTTTACTGCTTTACTAAGATAGTACTCTTTCTGTCCAAAGTTGTTTGTATAATGAACCAGACTTACCCTTCAATAGGGTGAAGTAAGAGGCAGGGTTCCTCTAAGACTTCAATGAAAAGACCAAAGTCTTCTATGATCTTAGTCTTGATTTTGCTAGAAAATTCCTTCTCTGGTATCTACCTATTTGGTTGGAAGCCACTCTCCCAGCTGCTTCTTTCTGGTTTCACAAGGATTCCTGGATTGACTCACCCATTGCTACCATATTTGTAGTTGTCTCCCTTCTCTGTCCTTGTCATCACAAGTCCTAGAAGACACCTCCAACTCAGGATCACAAGATCATAGATTTAGATCTCTAAAGGGTTGTCTAGATCATTGATTACAACCTCCTCTCCCAGGCAGCTGAAGCCCAGAGACGTTAAGTAACCTATCCAAGGTCATACAAGTAGTAAATGGCAAAGCTCAGCATTTGAAATAAATTCTTCTGACTGTTGATGAAACGCTTTTAAAACTACACTATGCTATAATTTCTTGCCCCCCAGGGTTTTCTCTGAGAGGCAGGAGGAGAAAACAGCTCTATTCAGCCTCTAGCAGGTTGGTCTTCCTTTTAGTTTGAAAGAGAGCGCATAGGAACAGGGTTTTTCCATGCTCTCTCCAGAGAACCATCTGCTATAAGATGGGCCATTCATAAACCTAAACATTTCTTGTGAATATTATAAAGAAAAACAGTCTTACCCTTTGAAGAACCATCCCTTGATGTCCCTTTTGTCAGAGGGAAAAACACTGGTTCTGGATGGTTCTGATCTACTTTAGCATCATTTTAATTCTTATAAAGGGACCATTATTTCTGAAAAATTTCAACATTCAGCAAAGGGGCAAACATTTTTTTTTCCATCGTAAATGCTTAAGGGGAAAAAATGGGAACAGAAGATAACTTGACAATATCCTTTATCAAGTTTTCTGATTGAAATTGTATAAATAATTGAGCCATAACCAACAATCATGTTCTAAAACATTGCCTGAGGTATTTATCAACATGGGGGATGGCCTGACATGATTAATGCCCATTTCCAAAGAGAAAATTTAGGGAAGATGAAGAAATGAGGGCTTGCAGTGCCTTGTTGAGATATGGCCCTTGAAAGAGGGATTTTTTTAAAAGCCATAATGATATGCAGATCTCTGAAAATGGCTTGGGTAAAACAGATCTTTAATGAGCAACAACACAACAGCTTTTTACAAATGACAGGAGATTAGATAATCTTTATGCAGAAACTGAGGCCTGTTGGGCCCTGATCTTGACAGATATCTAGAAGGCTGACACATTCTTCAGCATGAATAACTTAATTTTCTAAGTCACTTAGATAAATTATAAGACACACAATCTATCTGATTTGTTAATGGGGGTAACCTAAGACAATTATTACAGATATATTTCCTTCTGTAATCAGGTTGCAGGGTCCTGCTGTTTTTTAACCTCTTAATTGCCAACATTTTTCTGGGCCATACATCAAGTTAGGCATGCTGTCTTTTTGGCTACATCCTTTTTGGAGAGAGGCCCCTTTGAAACTCTTAAATAGGTCAGCCCTACTTATCTGTTTGTTAAATAATGGCCTTGTGTTTCAGTGGAGTAGCTCATTTTATACACATCCAGGAGAGTGATTTAATTAGAAATTTAGTCATTTATGCCCCAGGTAATTTTCTATCAAATAGTACTATATCATTTTGAGAAGCATAGACTTTACTGTGTGGAGGTAGCATCATGATACACTGAGAACTCAATTTTTGGAGTCAGAGATCTTGGATTCAAATCTCTAGTTCTTTCACTTATTACAACCTGGTGTTAGTTTCTTTATCTATAAAATGACAGATGTGGAATACATGATCCTTAAGGTCTCTCATAGCTCTGATTTCTAATCCTGTGATCACACAATTATTAGTCTTACATTTCAGAAGAAATGGTTACTTTTCTCTCTTCCTACAAAATGAAGGGGTAAAGGTGATCTAATGATATGAATTAAAAATTCTATCCTTGGAGGTGGTAAAATTTTATATAAATATCCATGCTAAAGAATGATGTAAGAAAATGGATTATTTTAGGATCTAGAAATCCTAGATCTACTCATCTGTACCTTTCAGGGCACGTTGCTCTGGCAGTAATACAGGAAGAATGGGCAGAAATGATGTATGGTCAAGCTCTGGGCATAGCAGTTTATCAAGATTTGCTATTTCTTTAGTCAAAGAAAATATGGAAAGGCACATGGAGTGTTGCAAAGTGAGATCAACAGAATAAGAGAAGATTATATGTATTGACTACAATGCCTAAAAAACATTTGACCTTGTTAGAGTAGAATAATTTTATTGGTTGTCTTCCCACAGGGTATTTCTTATTGATTATGTTATCATCATAAAATATTCCTTGATAGCTACAACTGAAGAGATAACTATGTCTAAGCAATCTTCTGATTACTGTTATTAAGCAAAGACCACAACAGGAGATTTATTCTCACCAACCTTCTCTGCCACTGTTGGGAAGACACTTCTACTATCCAAAACAGAATTTGAAAAGATGAGAGATTCCCTGTAGATCATGAGGTTTTTCCAAATATTCCTGTTGAAAAATAGGAATTGATTGAATGAAGATGGCACTGATTGAATGAAGACCCAAAACATTTCTGAGGTCCCTCTTTACTCAGAGGAGATCAGTCCAATAATCTCCAGAGGAAAAAAAAAAAGGATAAAAAATCATTACTGTTCAGACTCTGTTACGCAGTTAGATGAACAGTTCATTTAATTAATCCTACAGTGTGTGTGTGTGTGTGTGTGTATTACATTGCATATAGTCAATGACTTGGCCCTAAACTGGAAAGGAAGAGAAAAAGTGACCTGGATTGTTTTTCATAAAGTAGAAGTTTACAGTTCTTCCAATGATCTCAAATTTCTTCCTGCCATGAAAATCAATCTTTTAAACAGCAATATTCTCCTAGTGATGCCATTGGTTTGTGAGTCGTGAAAATCTACCATTTTAGGAGAATGTTTAAAATGTGAGTGACCCAAAAGGCAAGTGGAAACCATTTATAGTGGATGTAAGTAGACTCTAGGAAATTACCAACCAAGGCTTGAGTGCAAGAAGTGCTATTAAAGTTATAAGCCAGGGACTATATCATGGGAAAAGAACTTGAGTTGGTCAAATAGCAAGAGTGAGGAATGACGGATGAATGGATCTAGCCCATCTGCTCTAGTATCTATGAAATAGAAGAAAAAAAGATCTAGAAGGAGCAAATACTTTCAGAGATTTATGAATCACAGCTCTTAAGCTAGAAGAGAGTCCACAGACTAGTCAGGTCAGACAAATCCCCCATTTTACAGATGAGGAAACTGAAGTTGAGGGGGATAAAGTGATTTACCCCAAATTCCTAAGGTCATATGTATGAGGCACATTTTGAATCCAGGTTCTCTGGTTCCAAAGTCAGTGCTCTTTCCTCTGTACCATGTAGGACATGGATAAGAATCACACACAAGATGAGAAGAGAGTGATCCCGATTCATGATATGTATCCACAGGAAGATTATAATAATATCAATACATATAAGACAAAAGACAATAGAGCCTTCTAAGTACCCAGGTTGATTTTTTTGAAATTGCAATTGTGTCTATTCATAATCTTTTCTCCTCTCCTCAAGCCTCCAACATTATCACTATATCAATATTTCTTAGAATTTTTTTTTCTTTATTGAAAGAATTGAAGTCACTAATTATGAGCATTCTCATCTATATTTCACATCTCAAAACTCTGTATCTTCACCCATTCTCTTCTCTTCTGCTCTAGTTCCGAAGATGAGGTGAGAGCCTTCTACTTGTCAAGGCAACCCTACTGCTTGTCTCCTGGGTTCCTTTGTCTTTGGATTGCTCTCTTCAGTTGTTCCCTTTCTGTTGTTTATTTTCAAAAATATCCTGGTTAATTAGCTTCTTTCCTGTTGTCCATAAACATGTCCAGGACTCTCCCATCCATTAAAAATCAAAATATACCAATACTAACCAAAACAAAACAAAACTTCAATTGATTGGGTCATCACCTTAAGGCTTATATCTCTCCAAACTTTCACTATCAGACTTCTAGAGAGAATTATATATAATAACTGTCTACTCTCTCACCCCTTATGCCCTTGCATAGACAGCAAAGACACTTTGTTGGTGTCTTCTGTGACCACTGAATTTATAGTAATTTTAAAAACTTCTGGCCTTCCTTTTGAGTTAAGATTGAAAGCACCCTCCGAAAGAAGTTTGCATATGTCCATATTGGTGCTCATTTTTGTGATTTTGTTTATGGAAGAGTAGAGCAAGGCAAAACTGTGAAGTAGGAGAAGCTTATTTTGAGGAGTACTTTATTCCTGGTTTTGAGAATTCTTTCTTCTTGATTTCTCCTACCCTCTCACCTTATGCTATCTGTTTGATGCCCAGAGTCTCCACTTTTACTTCTCAAAACTTTTTCCCTTCTTTCTTCCTCTGAACCTAACTTTCTTAAATTTTCTTTTCCCTAATAGCCTAATTGTCCACAACAGAGGCAGTATGGAAAGACCACTGGCTTTGGAATCAGAAGGACTGCATTCAGATCTCCTCAATGATGCTTACTACCTTAGGATCTTGGACAAGTTACATCACCACCTTGGCCCTCAATTTCCTAGTGTGTAAAATGAGAAAGTTAGAGTAGTCTCTGAGGCCCTTTCCAGCTCTGGAATACGATCTATTGCTCCCTGCCATGAATTAGGAAATGATGAGAGATAACCAATGAATTAATCAATGAACATTTATTAAGTACCTACTATGGCTAACTAATAAACTAAGTCCTATTGATTAACTTAATTTATTTTTCCTTTTCCAAGATGACAACTCATTTATCTAGCACTTGAAGAACTTTTCTTATAATAGTGAAGGGGTAATACAAATGTTATGGGCAGCTAGGTAGGACAGTAGATAGAGCCTCTAGGTCCAGAGTCAGGAAGACTCTTTTTCCTGAGTTCAAATTTGACCTCAGGCATTTACTAGCTGTGTGACCTTGGGCAAGTCACTTCACCCTGTTTGTCTCAGTTTCTTCATCTGTAAAATGATCTGGAGAAATGACAAATCACTCCAGTATCTTTGCTAAGAAAATCCCAAATGGGGTGATGAAGAGTTGAATACAACTGAACAACAACAATGCAAGTACGTTCATTTCACAGATAAGAAAACTGAGATTCAGAGAGATTGAATGATTTGCTTCTGGTATCATACCTACCAAATGTTACAGTTGGGATTTGAATTCTGGTCTCCTGAGTCCTACTCTACTATTGCTTCCAATGCCTCCCCCCACCTCTAGTTTGGTCTGGATCCATAATTTCATTCCTACAATAATCTCTTGGTGTGGAAACTTGCTCCACCTATGTAGATGATTAGTTGGTGAGTTATCATTTTAGAGTGATGTCAAGGTTAATTGACTTGACTGTGGTTATATAACTAGTGTATGACAGAGGCAGTGCTTGAACTCAGATCAGCACTGGCCCTCTATGCACTGAGTCAGAGTTTTTCTTCTAATTCCTTAACCAAGTTGAAGTGCTAAACTCCTTAGGAAAATCCTTAAGAAATAAAGCTAATATTTGGGATTTTAGCCACTGTGCATTGTGGTGATAGAACTTTTTCTCAGGTGCCCCTTCAGAATCCCTAAGATGACCATCTAGCTAGTTGCCTGTTTTGCATAGGCTTGAAATTGGTATAGGCATAACTCTACATAGGCATAAAGTTTTTGTTGTGTTCTTTACCTGGAATAAATGATACTGAGATTTTCTCTATTTTGTCCAAGAAATAACAAGTTGTACCCACTGTTGTTTTCTCTGTGGATACCTATGATGATTTAAGTATTGAACTTGATGATCAGGGTACAGACCATATTTCTACCTTCTTTATAGGGGTTGTAATGGGAATGGGAATTTGAAGATCTTCCCTGCCCCTTAATAGACCTAAGGGGAAGTTTGAAGCCCTTCCCTGCTTCGAAAATAAATGCTGCCCCCTAATAGGCTGAACGTAATAATATGGAGCCTGTAATGGAGGGAATTTGCTAAAGAATGGAGCAGAGCCCACAGGGAGCTTCCCTGTTGTGAAGATAAACTCTATCCCCTAATAGGCTAAATATAGTCACAGAGAGCCTGTGGTGGGAGGAGTTTGCTGAAGGGAAGCAGAGCTCACAGGAAGCTGGTCAGAGCTAGCGAGACAGTTGGGGAGAGAGGATGCTCATTAAGGAGATAGAGAGGTTTGTGAGTAAATATTGATCTTGTATTGGTTTGTGGGAAGGCTGAAGGTTGCTGTAGTCCTGAGCATTATTATGGCTTCTTAATATCTTTGGTACTATGATGGAATTGGCTTACTGGTGTTGGGATTCGGTTTTCTGGTGTCTTAAATAAATGCTTTGGTTCTGTCCCCTACCTGGAGGACAGAATGTCATTTTCAATTGAATGTCATGTGATACTTATAGTCACCATCTTTATCATGATCGTGGGTGCTATAAATATTGCATTGGTGCTACAGGGCTGAACAATGTAATCACTGACATCTTTTCTCAACTGAGAGATACATTGTTTTATTGAAAGTCTTTTACTCCAAGAAATCCTGCAAGGATGATTTGAGGTTCTCATGTGTTTAACTGCCTATGTATATATGGTTCTCCACTCTACATGTGTTTATTAGATGACATAAATTATTTTGAGGGAAGAAAAGGTTTCCCCTTTTTATTGGGTCAAATTCTTATATTCAGTGCCCATTTTTAATTCCACATGATCTGTAACATGTAATTGTTGATCTGCACATAATATATGGTATGATTTTAAGATCAATGAATTTTCTACTTTGCATCTAAGGATCATGTGAATGGAAAAGTATGTGACAAAATGGATTTTCTGCATAACTTAAACACTTACCTTTCATGGTCAAGAAGTTGTGAACATCTGAAAGCAATCATTTAACATAATCAGGGAGATAAGATTGGGTGGGGGAAAATGTTTATGCCCTGATTGCAAAAATCAGAGGTGGAAGCAAATTAGTAGAAGGAAAAATGTGGCTCAGGAAGGAACTACTGAAAAACATTACATCATTAGCTATTTCTGCCTTTGAGAACAAATACCCAAGTGTCTCAGGATCATCAAATCTTAATGCTGTGAGGGACCCTAGAGTCTGTCAAATCACAGAATCTCAGAGCTCAAAGGCATTTTAGAGATTGTCTAATCCAAGCCACATTTTTACGGAAAACCTCTTTAAAACGTAACTGATAGCTAAATGGTTGTTTAGTTTTTGTGGGAAGACCTCCAATGAGCCCAACTCCTTCATCTAACAAGTGAGGAATCTGAGCCCCAGGGAGGTTAAACAACTTATTCAAGGTCACATCATGAATGAGTAGCAGAGCCAGAATTTATTCTTCTGAGTTCCATTCTAACTCTCCTTTTGTTACATGGCAGTACCTCTGACTTCTAGACAGCTGTGTGAAGTGCTTAATTCCTAGTTAGAATGTGATGAATGTGCCAAGGTGTGTTTGTTCCCAAAGTGGGAGATGCTGAAGGGTATGGAAAGATACTACAAATTTGAAGGGCAAAAGAGTGAGAGGTAGGGGTGCCCAAAAGAGCCAATTAAATGAAAATATCACCTTTACCAGAGTTGTCAGAGAATCATTGGATCACCAATTTAAAGCTGAAAACCCCTTTATTTTAAAAATGAAGAAATGGAGGTATAGAGAGTTCAACTGACTTGCCCAAAATGACAGAGGTATTATTGGAGCCCAGGCCCTCTTGTTCCAACTCCAATGACTTTTCTACCATACTATGTCAGCTCCATTTGTGTCTGTCAAATTATCTATGTCTATATTTTTCCTTGTTCATTTAGCTGAAGTGGAAAGAACACTTACTCAAACACTCAAATGGATCTGTGATTTCATTGGGGTGAATATTCTTTTCAGTGATGCAAATCAAGTGTACCCTTGACTACTTATCTTGTTCAACTACTGTCCATGTCATCCTTTAAGTTCACCATGAAGTAGGGGGTCTACCCAACAAGTCGAGGGCCTGTTTCACTTTCTCTTGACGTTGAAAAGATATCATGGGATCAAGTAAGCTATTCATTGATTATCCCTCACTCTCCCCTCAAGATCTGTCTTCTTTTTCATACACATATACACACACATTTCTTTGATGGAATCTTTTAAATCTCTTTTATGAGCACAGAAAAAAATGTCATGGAATCCTAGAACTGCAGAGTCAGAAGGTACCTCAGCAATTATCCAGTTCGGTTTCTTCCTAAGGCATCATTCAGCCCCTCTTTGAAGATCTATAATTACAGGGTACTTGCTAGCTTCCCCCTACCAGCATCCCATCTTACTTCCTCCAGGCAGCCCATCAGCTGTTTCAGTGATTAGGGACTTTTAGAAAGCAGTGAATTTGAGTTTTTCCCTTATAAATGTCAGAAGTTTCACAGCAAAGTTTGGGTAGATCTTGACACATTTCATTGTCCAGCTAATTTAAGGATTTCTGCTAAATTCCTACAGGACGTATTTACCTGGATGAATGGACTTCCTATGAGTAGAAAACTGTATGTTTGCAAACAATTCACTATTTTCTTCAATTAATTAACAGTCCTTTGGGAATGGAGCTAAGTGCTAGTTTCTAGTAAATGGTACGGAATTTTGAGCATAATAATTCCTCCTTATCATTCTTTAATAGTTAAAATAAAAAAGAAATGGAAGCCTAGACCTGTCTATTCTTTTCATAGCTGAGTATTAATGACCTGGAACAAGAAATATCCACAGAACTTCCATAAACTTAAAAACCCATAAGGAACAATCACTAAATTGTCTATAATTATGTGACATCTATCCATATTGTTTGAAGGTATGCAACTGAGATATGGATCCAAAAACTGAAGGTTATTGCCCTTTAACTGTCACTTTGACCCAGTAATCAAAGAATACTTTCCCAATGCTGGAGAAAAGAAGTACTGGAAATAAGAAACAAAACAGCACAGTGATTGTAAGTGACAGAGATATAGTGCAAGGCATGTTGTTCTTACAAAGAATAAAGCCCTGAATTTGAATCTTACCTCAGATGTTGCTTGACCATAATCAAGTCACTTTGTGCTATGGTTACCTCATCTGTAGACTGAGGATAGTAATTTCTGTTGGACCTACCTTACAGGGTTGTTTTGAGGATCCTCTGAGATACATAGGATAAGTAAAAGTGCTTCACAAAAAGTGATTTCTAATGAATATTTTTAATTAGCAGAGAAACAAAATATGAGGCTCAAGAATCCAAAGTATGGCTATTTTCAGCAATCATTTTGTGATATTCAGTGCCAAAATAACAATATTGATGTAGACCCAATCCAGGAAAGATCTTCTCTATGGTTCAGAAGAATCTTGTAGAACAAGGATAATCCCTAATCCTTTCACTTTTACTACACTTATCCTTAATTCTTGGAACCCAAAGAAAATGACCCTGGTCATTGTTTTTCACATGTGCATTTGACTGGACAGACACAGAGTACCCTTGACTACTTATCTTGTTCAACTACTGACCTAGAATTCTCAGGTTTTAAATTGATTCTTATTCAGTTTCAAATTATTTTATTCAGCTCAACTTTCTAGCTTGTTAAGATCTTTTTTCATTCTCACTCATGACTTCTTGGTCTATCAGGCAAAATCAAGTTATGGATCCTGACTCTTTCAAGCAGATAAGCTATTCTCTTGTGATCCAGAATGGAGTTTGGTACACGTGATGCCATTCTTATTTTCTCAGCAGAATTAAGCCTGATTCATGTATGTTGGTTTTTTTTTTTACCTTTTACTTTAGCTGACCTTAATAATAGCTTACTTATAATAAGGGTTTTAAAGTTATCTTCCTCATATTATGGTTATGAGTCTAATCTTTCTTTTTTCAAAATTCCTTTTGTATTTTCAGTCAACACCATATACTATCGTTTAATCACTTTATATGGGCTTGCTTTGTCACTGGAGTTAGATTGTGAGCTCCTTAAGAGGGCTAAAACTCATATTTTCCAACTGTAGTAACTACAGTAGCTCATCTCAAGTATCTGACAATATGCTGCTGCCCTTTCTCCCTTTGGAGACCTCTGTCCTTTTCTTATGCTTAATGTTTTATATTCACTTTTTGTAATTTTGGCATTTTTGTACTTCCAACCCAATTTAATAATGCGGGGCTATTATACATGAGTGAGTGAATGAATGAACGAATGAATGAATGAAAGTTTTTTTTTTCCATTTACCCCACAGCACTCTGGACTTCACAGAGGCAGCTAGGTAGCATAATGAATAGAGCGCTGGGTTTAGAGTTAGGAAGACTAGTCTTCTTGAGTTCAAATCTAGCCTCAGACATTACTAGCTGAGTAAGAAAGTAACTTAACCCTGTTTTCCTCAGTTTACTCATCTGCAAAATAAGCTGAATGAAATGTCAAGCCAGTCCAGTATCTTTGCCAAGAAAACTCCAAATGAGTTCATGAAGAATTGGACATGACTGAAATGACTGAACAATAATAACAAAAAAATTGAACTGTGGAACTCATAAACCATTGCTTGTTGACTGGGAACACTTGTAAAGAGTTCAAGATGCAGCAGTATAGGTGGATAAAACGGTGACCATAAATCTTTAAAATTTAAATAAAAGTCTTTTTTTAGAATGCCTATAATTCAGTCCCCAGACTTGTACGACTATTTAGATTCAGAAGCTGAAAACCTTTCTCATCTGATGCTATTTCTGGTCAGCCTAGATAAATTGGGATAGAAGTGGGAGGACAATATGGTTAGGATTAGGGGATGGGCAGAAGAAGGGAAGGTGAGAGTAACACATCCTTCTCTTTCCTTATGACTTGATTATCTCATGGCTGCTCAGTGTCCACAGGATCTCCTTTAGTCACACATAATACTTAACTAAATTTACATTCTGTATTAGCACTCTCACTCCTCTCCCCCGCCCCCCCAAAAAAGGAACTGACAGCAAATCAAATTCAAAATGAATTCTTTTGGGGCTTGAAGGAACAGAGATAGTCCTTGGCCAGATTGTTAGTTAAATAAAGTAAGTTAAGTTTATCTATGGGGATATTCTGCCTGTCACTTGTACCTTTCTTCCTTCTCTGGACCTTTTCTGTTCAACCGGAAGTACTTCTCTCACTTTCCTATTTTTTTTACCTCTCCCCCCACCCAACTATCCTCTTTTTCATTCTTTCTTCTAGCCAACTATCAACTAAATCTAAGTTAGGTGTTAACTGATAATTAAGGTGTTAACTGATAAAAACTTTAAAAGTATTCTTATTTTTTCTTACTTTTATTGATGCTCTTTCATTTTTTAAATAACACATTCATTTCATTTTTTAAAACATTTTTATTTTGAAAGAATTTATTATCTTTTAGTACATACATAGATATTTATAATGCATAAAATATTAATAATTAAAATGTGTTAGATAAGTTTGTTTTTTGGTACAGTTTCTCAAAATGTGATGTCTTTGATAATACTGCTACTCATAATTATATTTAAACTACTTATCTTTTTTTCTTTTATTAAAATATACCTCTCACTGACACCCCTCCTCCTACATTGAGGGGAAAAAAAGAAAAGAAATCCCTCAATACATACATGCATAGTTTGGCAAAATAAATTCCCACTTTGGTATTGTCTGAAAATAGATGACTCTTCATTGTAAGTTCATCAGTTCCCTAGTAGGAGAGGAATGGTATATTCCATTTTTGTTCTTTCCTACTCATGCTTTATCATCATATTGATCAGAGTTCTAAAGTCTTTAGAAGTTTCTATAATGTTATCACTGTATAGACTCTTCTAGTTCAAACTTTATTCTGTATTCATTCATAGATGTCATAATTTCCTCTGAAATTATCCCACTTGGTATAATAATATTCTCTTACATTCATATACTGCAATTTGCTTAATCTTTCATCAATAAATAGATTATCCTTTAAATTTCATTTTTGGCCACCCCTCCAAAAAACCACCCTCCTATAAATATTTTGTACTTATAAATAATTTTTTCCTTCTTTGGGATATAAGCTTAGTAGTGGTATAGCAGGGGCAAAGAGTATACATATTTTAGCAAGCTTTTGAGTATAGTTTCAAATTGTTTTTCAGAAAGGCTAGCTCAAATTGCAGTTGTACCTGTTTCCCCACAGTCCCCCCAACATCTGTCATTTTCATGTTTTATTGCCTTTTCTAGTCTAGTGGGTATAAGGTGGAACTTCAAAGTTGCTTTACTTTGCATTTTTCTAATTATTTGTGCTTTGGAACATTTCTCCCCTATGCTTATTGATAGCTTAGGTTTCTTTCTTTGAATCAGTTTCATATTTATGGGTTTGATTTTACATACATATATACATATTAATACATAGTTACATATTTATATGTCATATATTATACTGTATATAGAACTTTGAATTTATATTATTAGATATAATATGTTCAAGTTTATATATTAATATAGATATAAATTAGATATAAAGTGTTAGAATTTAT
>CM053590.1:129124950-129148674 GCA_028646515.1 Pseudochirops corinnae
AGAGAGAGAGAGACAGAGAGAGACAGAGAGAGACAGAGACAGAGACAGACAGAGACACAGAGACAGAGAGACAAGAGACAGAGATAGCACATCAAAAAAGGTTTAGATGAATCCTGCTAGCCTGTTAGCTTCTCTGAACTTATTAACAATTTACTTGGATGAAATACTAGATTGTTTTTTAATTAGAAAGAAGAAAAATAGTTTGACCATTCTAACAGAAATTGACTTTTCCATATTCAGTTTAGCCAATGAATAGGACACTGACTCTACAGTTAGAGGATCTGGGTTCAGATCACACCTTCGATGCTTATTACCTGTGTGTCCTTGGACAAATCACTAAAACTCCTAGTGCCTCAAATTCCTCATCTTTTAATTAAAGTAGATGGACTAGATGACCTTTAAGGTCCTGTTGTGCCATAAATTGATGGCCATATTATCTATAGGCAATTACTGGCATGATGAAAAGTATTCTGGATGTGAAGTCAGTAAAACCTGATATTAGCTATGTGACCCGAGGGAAGTCACTTCACCTCTATCTGACTCAATTTGTTTCTCTGTAAAATGTGGATAATAATAGCCCTATCTCATAGGACTATTGTGAGGATTGTTGTTTATGATTCAGTTTGTACAAATATAATCTTTTGTGATTCTCTATTACTCAAAACTATGACACATTTCCCACTACCCTTTAGTTGCCCATTCTCTGTTATTCTTTCAGAATAAATGAAAGAAAAACCAATAGAAGAAATCCATAGTGAAATCCAAGATTTTTTAAAAGATAATTAAGACTGGTCTCAATGAAGTCTACATTTCACACCTAATTTTCTTCCCTATATATTATAGAGCTGGAGGGCAGAGCCAAGATGGTGGAGTAAAAGCAGGGACTTGCTTAAATTCTTCCCCAAACCCCTCCAAATACCTGTAAAAATTACTCTAAACAAATTCTAGAGCAGCAGAACCCACAAAATGACAGAGTAAAACAAATTTCCAGACCAAGATAACCTGCAAGGTCAACAGGAAAGGTCTGTTGTTCCATCTGGAAAGAAGAGCACAGGCCATCAAGGGCTGTACTGGCACAGACAGGACCAGAACTGGCATCAGGACACTGAATCACTGGCAACTATAGTGGTTTCCAGATTTCTCAAATCATAAACACCAAAGACAATTTAGAAGTTCAGCAGAAAAGGTCTTTTGGATCTGAATGAGAGAGATGCATGGTCCAGCTCCAGCCCTTGGGGGGGGGGGGGTCAGTGGAGGAGGCAGGAGCAGTGGCAGTGGCTGCTTCCAGAGCTCTCGGACCACAGATGGTGGGGGGATCAAGTGGCTGATCAGAGGGGGATTTCAGGTATCTCTTTGTTTGCTCTGAGGCAGGATTCTCTTGCTTTGGCCTTGCTTGGAGCTGGATTGCTATCCTTGGGTGAGGGAATCCTTATCACAGTCCCAAGGCAGAAAACAGTGTTTGTGGTCACTCACAGACCAGAGCACAGACCAGGAGAGGAGTAAACACTTCTCATTTCATCATGCAACCTTGGAAGAACTGAAAATTTACAAGTCCCTAGAAATATCTCTGAAAACAGCTGCACAAAACCCCTGAAGCTTGGGACAGTATACCCTCCACACTGGAATCAGAGACCTACCTTAACAAAGAGCTAAAAAGTCAAGTAATTGGCTGGACATAAACCTTACCTACTGTCTCAATTTAAACTCTGGTACCATTATTCAGGGATAAGGAAATTGTTTTTCCTTTGTGATCAGTGCACATCATTAAAACTACTTTCATTGAAACCCAGAGTAAACCCACTTTACCTGTGTGTCCTTGGGCATTCTTAGTGTTCTGGCTTTTTCTGGGCTTGGTATCCCCTCTTGTTTCTGAGACACAATGTAAGGGAAAAGAGAGCTAGGACTATCATATTCATTCCCAACTGGGACTGAGAGAAATGTTCTACTCAACACATTTCAAAGTCCTCCCATTCCCAAAGTCACATGTTTTTGATGATTATAGTATTTTATCTTTCATTTTTTCTCCCTTTTTGTTTTCTGTTATGTCAGATTGCAACCAGAGTGGCAAATCTCCATAGAGAACTTTTGGGTAAAAGGCAGGTCAGAGGTAGCAGCCGTTCTCCCTTTCACACCAGACTCTAGTCAGGGAAAGAATAATGGTCTTGTTACAAAGAATATGACAATCTAGTGTCTAAAATGGGAAGTATAATAGCTTCGGCTTGTAAGGCTAGTATATTCTTTCTTTCTAGATCATATATTCATTTAGGGGCAATAAACAGGTGAACTACAGCCAGACCATTTATAGCATTCCTTCTTACTCAATGTTTTAAAAAATTCTGAACTTAAGAAATAAAACATTTCCATAACATAGTAGAATAGAAAAAATGACTGCCCATGAAACTGCAAACCTATTGTGTACAACTTGTTACTCCTTTTAAATATATAATAAAATTCTCGTTTAACTTTCTTTTGTTCTTTCCCCCTACCCTAAAGATGAGCACTATTACACACACACACACACACACACACACACACACACACACACACACGCACGCACGCATACACACACACACACACACACACACACACTACACATGTAAAATCATACTGTTCTCTGGATACAGGTAGTGTCTTCCTTCATAGGTCCTTTGTAGTTAATTTGGGCATTTATAATAGTCAAAATGACTTAGTCTCTCAAAGTTGTTCTTAAAACAATATTGCTGTTACTGTATATAATAATTTATTTCATTTTAATGTTGTTGGGGTATCAAAGATGCTGAGATGAGATTCTCCCTTTGCTCTGCATTCTTTCCTAAAGAGCCCTCCTGGTGACCACTGAAATTCTCTTACTCAACTGAATTCAACAAATGCATATTAAACACCTGAAAAAAAAGTGGCCTTAGAGTCGGCAAGATCTAAGTTCAGATCCTGCCTCTTACCATATCTGAGATGTGTGTGAGCAAATCACCTCTCTTTTGCCCCCAGACACCTTCGATACTTTAACTTGCTGCCAAGTTACTGATATGCATTGGTGGATGGAATTTCTATACTCCCTATGCAGCTGAAGTCAGAAATTGATAGGAGGGCAAAAGTCCAAGATGCTGTCCTAGGCACTTTGAATAGCAAAGGATTTATTTTAGGGATGTATTCAATCAACAAATGCTTGTTTTATTTCTTAAGTTTAAAATGAAACTTAAAAAATTAACCAGCATTCATTAACTATGTGCTGAGAGAGCAGCCTGGTCTAGTACAAAGAGGACAGACCTTATAGTCAGTAATACCTGAGTTAAAGTCCTGACTCTGACAAACATCTGTTCAAGTACCTTAAGTTCTCAGTGCCCCAGGCAACTCTAAGAGACTAATTTGCAAAAGTTCCCTATCCCTGACACATCTTGTGCTGAGCAATGAGTAAAGACACAAAAGTGAAGCAATGTCTATCCTCAGAAAACTTACAATCTAATAGGGCAAGACATATTGAAAAAAGACATATATACAAGATAAAAAGCAAATTATAGCAGACCTTCACAGTGGGAGGAACCAGGAAAGGCCTCCTGCAGAAGGCAGGGTTTGAGCTAAGACTGACAATACCTTATGTGACACTTTATCCACTGTGGTAGCCAGAGGGTAGCATGAGGGCAGTGGGCATGCTGGATGGGAGGAAAACATTGGAAGAAATAGAATTCCAAGAGGAGAGGGTGCTGAAAGGGCAAAGTGGATGGTGTCCAAGTCAAATCCAGCCTACTTCATGATTTTTCAGATAATCAGCAGTGATGTTATCCATGACAGAGATAGTTCTCTCTCTGTGAAAAGCAGTGAAAAATTGAGACCCCTACAAATCGATTTTGTCTTTTAAGATGTTCGCTAAAGCTCTTCAGCAGGCTTAATCAGTTGCACATGAATTAATGATGGCTATCAAACTAGAAAAAGAATGAATTCCAAATAAATACTCATTGCATAATTGAAGTTGTAAGACTTCTCTATGAATAAAATATATTTGTATTTACAGTGCATAAATTTGGTTGTGACACTGTGGGCCACACACGGCTTTCTGATGATAACACTGAACTGTGTTAAATTAGTAATGGGCTGCATACATTTCTTAATTATGTCACCAACGTTGTGTGTGGGAATGCCATTTAAAATAAATTGGACACCATTTGTATGCTTGTAGTACAAAAACAAGGGCTATATTTTGAAAATCTTAATGTACTTTTGGGAGCATAGGTTGATGTCATACACTGCTTAAAATTAGTCGTTAGTTTCGGTGCTTGCTACCGTATTGAGACATTTCATGTATTCTTTTAATCAGCCTAATTATTAGTATAGATTTACATATCTTACCATAAGCACACTTTGGATCCTTGAGGGCCTTTGAAAATGGGAAGTACAAACTTGACTAAGAGTCGTGGGCATTTTTTTTAAGTCTTTAAAACAGTACTACTAAGTCTACTCCAGTACCATCTTTTCTTTATTATCATGTACTTGTGAATTTTAATGCTTGAATATCATATTCAGGGAAATAAAGGGGGGAAATTTGCTCCCTTACAGGATCATAGATTGAGAGAAAGAAAGGAATTTAAATGTGTTATGTAGTCCCTACCTATCATTTTAGAGACAGGGTAACTGAAATGGAACACAGATGAAATGACTCACCCAAGGTCACAAAGTTATAATTAGTTATAATTGAATAGTTGATTCTGAGGAGCAGTCATTAATGATTCAATATCATCTTGGAAAGCTGCTTACATTGAAAAGCCTCAGGAATCTAGACTTGGCCTATGTGCTACTTAATATTTTTATCTGTAACTTTGATAAAATGCATAGGTAGCATCCTTATAAAAGTTGCAAGTGACACAAAGCTAAAGGGATCACCAACAGACGGGATGACAGAGTCAGAATCCAAAAAGGACTTTGGCAGGTATTAATATATCTAGTCAACTAAGTTACTCATAATGATGGTATATAGGCATTGTGGGCAGCCAATATGTAGATAGGCACTTGTCTTTAAATGCTCAGATTTGACTTTTTTCAAAAGGGGAAAAATTATTGAGGGTCCTTTGAAAACAAATAAAATGCTGCAGTATTTTAAGAGAGGGTTATTAGAATAAGAATATCAATTTTAGCCATCCTTAGTCATGTCCAACTTGTCATGACCCCAGTTGGGGTTTTCTGAGCAAAGATACTGGAGTGATTTGCCATTTCCTTCTCCAGCTCATTTTACAGATGAGGAAACTGAGGCAAACAGGGTTAAGTGACTTGCTGAGGATCACATAACTAAGAAATGAGTGAGGCCAGGTTTGAACTCAGTAACTCAGTTCTTCCTGACTTCAGGCTCGGAGCTCTAACCACTGTGCACTTAACTAATTGCTCCACCCTCCAAAAAAAAAGGAGGTGAACTTGCTGATCTCTCATGTCCTTGTCTGCTTAAAATATTGTGACTGCTCATCTTGGGAAAACTCTCAGTTCCTTCATGCTGCTGTGTTATCTGATGGTGAATTGTCTTCCTCCTGAGCAGCCTGCACTCAGGGGTCCTAATTCAACATTTTCCACAACTCTAAGCAGTCATTTTTTCAGGTAGTTTTTCCAACCATCAAGAACTTAGTGTTTTCAAGCTGTGAAGGGTGGAATTAGGCTTCCCAATGTTCTCCCTGAAGTATTTTAGTAGCATTAGTTGGGGTTCTGGCTGTGACTGTCTGTCTTACATGGGCTCACCTGGCCCTACCTTTAATGTGATGCAGGCTAGAACTATGGAACCACACAGCCCTAATAACTGAAGTTGTGAGCCCTCTAACTGCATTAATTTTCTAGGGATTTTTAAGCTGGAAGGCAGTTGAATGATCACTAGATTTGGAGGTGGAAATTGTTGTTGAGTTGTATCAGTTGTGTTCAACTCTTCAGACCCGATTTGAGGTCTTCTTGGTAAAGATACTGGAATGATTCACCATTTCCTTCTTTAGCTCATTTTACAGATAAGGAAACTGAGGAAAACAAGGGTTAAGTGACTTGCCCAGAGTCATGCAGCTAGTAAGTGTCTGAGGACATATTTGAACTCATGAAGATGAGTCTTTCTGATTCTAAGCCCCATGTTCTATTCACTGTGCCTAGCTCTGCCATTCACTATATACTGACTTTGGACAAGTCTCTTCACCTTCTTTGGACCTGTATTTCCTCATCTGTAAAATGAGAAGGTTGGAATAGGTGGATCAGACCCCCTCTGAGGTCCCTTTTAGCTTGATATTTGCAATCTTATGATTTTCTTCCCGTTTTAAAAGGGTACCTTGAAAGAGGGTGGCAATGGAACTGTGGCTGATGCAAGGTTTATGCAAGACATGAAGGTAGTGGGTCACCTTTGGGAGGTTCTGTAGTGGGATTTTTCATGCTTTCTAGCTTAGTGTGTCCAGTCAAAATACTAGGACAATTTCTCTGCTGTATAACCCTGAATTTGCCACAGATACATCTACTGAAGCCCTGGAAAAGAAAGTTCTTGTCACCAAAGTCCTTGACACTGGCAAATGATTCAACATCAGACACCCATATGATTTTATCAGAGGAAATAGCATTAAAGAAGAGACATTGCCATCTCCTTTGCTGCTGCACCACGAGGACCATGGGACCTTTCCATTCCAACTTGCAATTAAATCTTCAACATGTGTTGTTTCCTCCATTAGAATGTGAGCTCCTTGAGAGCAGAGGCTGTCTTTTTTCTTTTTATTTATTTCTATCTCCAATGCTTAGTATAGTGCTATGGACACATTCAATTAATAAGTGCCTTATTCATTTATTAAAGTTGGGCATGACTTTCCTCTATTATTTCTGCTGAGCATAAATTTGTAGAGGAACATTTTAATACAACAAATAGAATGGGAAGAAAAGAAAACCCAAGAACATCTTATTGTGTGATCCTGTGTGACGCCAAATTCAGCACCAGAAGGAGGGTATGATAGTAATGCCAGTAATCTGGTTCTATCTAGATACCATGTTCTGTTCATACTGAGGAGATAGCCTTGTGGTTGTTGTTCAGTCATGTCCAACTCTTCATGACCCGATTTGGGGTTTTCTTGGCAGAGATACTGGAATGGTTTGGTTTTCCTTCTGTATCCATACAGATGAGGAAATTGAGGCTAATAGGATTAAGTATCTGAGGCCAGATTTGAACTTATGAATGAGTTTTCCTGATTGCAAGCCTAGTGCTCTATCCACTGCATCACCTAGCTGCCCAAGGTGGTAGCCTCGTACAATGGAAATAATATTTGGAAGGGGGGGGCATAGCCAAGATGGTGGCATAGAAGCAGCAAGGTTTTGCAGCTCGCACATAGCCACCTCAAATAACCATAAAATATGACTCTAAACAAATCTTAGGGCTCCAAAACTCACACAAAAATACAGAAAAACACATCTCCTGCTGAAGGCAGCTTGGCACAAAGGGCTCATTGCAGCATGCTGGGAGCCGAAACCAGCCAAGCCTGAAACTGCGTCTTGGACCCAGGACAAGCTGCAGCTGGAGCCTTCAGGAGAGTGGATCAGCAGCAGCGGCGGCAGTTTCCAGAATTATCAAGCTATAAGAAACAAGGACTAAATGAAAGGTCAGTGGATCTGAGCTAAATTTGGGGGAGAAAAGAGGCCTGGCCAAACTGCCTCCAGGGCAAGGAAGTGGCAGAAGCCATGGCTCTGCAGCCGCCTCCATGTGTCTGCTTCAGAGCTCCTGGTCTGCAGACTGCAGGGGGGGCCAAGCATAATTACACATATATGGCCTGTATTGAATTGCTTGTCCTTCCAGTAGGGGTGGGTGATGAGGGAGGAAGGGAAAGAATCTAGAATTTAAAGTTCTATAATCAAATGTTAAAAATATATATGTATATATATATATACACATAATAATAATTATTATTAACTATATGCAACTGGGAATTAAGATATATAGGCACTGCGGTAGGGAGACCCATCCTGTCCTACTGGAAAGTCAGAGGAATGAGGGGAAGGACATAGGAGATAGCAGATTGGGGGAGGGGCTATACAGTGGGATTGCTGTTTTGGGATGGTGGGTAGGGGAAAGATGGGGAGAAAATTTGTAACTCAAAATCTCATGGAAATGAGTGATATAAATGATGTAAACAAGAAAATAAATAAATAAATTTTAAAAATTTAGGTATTCTTTTAAAAAAAATAAAAGAAATAATATTGGATCTAGAATCAAATGACTTGAGTTCAAATGCTGCCTGTGATTCTTAACTATCTGTGTGACTTTGGGCAAGTCATGATCTCCTTGCCTCTCAGTTTTCTCATCTATGAAATGACGGAATCATACTAAAGGCCTTTGGTCTCTTTCACCTCTAGTTCTATGACCACCCTATGATTTTCCCAGTGATGGAGAATAGAACTCTATCATGAAGGATCTGAGGCTGAATCTAAAAGATGGTCATTGCTCTGATACCTTCTGGGCTACACTCAGCATCCCAGGGCCCAAGTAGTGAAGGATCCAGTTATGAACGCCAAACAGGACCCAAAGAAACACATATGTGACACATGAACTTAATGCCCTTCTACAAGTATAGCATTCAGGGTCATATATAATAATAAACAAGGAAGTGGGGAGGGGGAAAGCCCTGGACCACCAGAGCCAATCTTCTATGGGCTTCTTAGAACATTACTTGTTATCCCCTTTTCTAGTTTCTCCTACCTTGTGCTAACCTAAATCACCAAGGCATCCCACAACTGCCTACTCAACTTGTCTCATTTTCTTTCAACCAAGAATAGAAACTGTCAAAGGAAGCTCTCCCTTCCCCTCCATAGTAGGTAGGTTTGTGTTTCAGGGCAGTCATTTGCGGGTCAAGAACACAAAAGTCAAAGCACTATAATAAAAATATGGATGTTAGGAATTGGAACTGGTGACTGAGATTAAATAAATTTATAAATTTATGAAATGGGGATAATAATAATACCTCCTCAGTATTTATTCTAAGGGCAAAATAGACTATACATACATACATACATACACACATATACAGAAATGTAATCTCTTTACATATGTATTAGCATGATATATATGTATATATACACATATGTATATAATTTTGCAAACCTTGAAGTGATGTTTAAGCATTATTAAATTACTGTTGTGATTACCACACTACCAAAGATACAATCGCAGGCAATACAGTTGAATTGCCACCAGCATCTGGGTTTCTGAAGTACATGGCTGAGCTAGAGTCCTCTCCTCCTCAGCCTAACTTCAGTTTACTCAGGTCAACCCATATTTACTTGGCCAGTCTGCTGAATATTGAGTTCATTCTGGCTCAGAAATAGCTTAAACAGGTGTCTGTGTCATCATTCCTTATTACAAATGTCTAGTCTGATGTTGAGGACTCCCAATACTTGATGGTAGAGCTGTATTGGTGACTGTTTAAAGAATTGATTTCACTGCAAGTAAGGTCCCTGGGAGTAGAGGTGAGGGTGTGCTATTGACTTAATAGTGACTAGGTGGGGCAGGATGAATTTGTTGTGGAAATGCTATCACTAAAGTTCAATCCTATTCGGGGATGCCAGGCAGCTTCTAACTTCCAGATTTTTTTTTTTCCATCTTCTGGATTTCATTGTTGTATACTCTACCAAGGCTGAGTGGCAAGTATTTTTATTTTGTCTTGTTTTAATATTTCTTTCTTTATATCATGGTCTTTACCACCCTTTCCTTTCCACCCTCTCTTGTGACAAAGAAAAATAATTAACCAAAAAAAATGTCCAACAGAAATATATTGTCTGACAATTTGTGTAATATTCTGTCCTAGGTATTTCTTACCTCATTGACATGAGGGTATGGCAGACATGGTTCCTTATCTCTTCTGTAGGACCTTCACTGGTTTGTCTATCACCAAGAGATGAGCATCCTTTCAGCACTCTTTTCATGTACATTGTCCTATGTAGTGTCCGTGTTGTTCTGTTGGCTGTATTTAATTCACCCACGTGATTATTAACTCGTTTGTGACATTACCGTAGGGAGTTAGTTGTCTGGGGCAACTGACTAAGAGGTTAAGTGACCAGGGTCATACAGCCAATATAGGTCAGAGATGGAACTGGAACCCAAATCTCTTCTTGTTCCAAGGCCATGTTCTCTTTTTTCTACTACTGAGACATAAACTGTGTTCTTTTATTGGAAGTTAAACCTGTAATACTTTTTAGGAAAGCACAGTAGCTTTGCGTGTCTGTTCATGGTAAAAATCTCTTAGGTCTTTCCACAATTTTGACTTCCACCAAATTGTGCTGAGGTTTTGTGTGCAGGTTACTTTTCAGAAGAACATTTTAAGAATATTTCTCTTTGAAATGGAGGAAGAAAATGAAGCATTTTTCACCTTTACTCCAGCAGCTTCATCCATGCTATGTTTGGAAATTTCTGATAAAATTATAAGGCATAAAAAGTTTGAAGCATTGAAGATTAATTTTCCTCCATAAATATATAGATCATAGTCAAATTCTATATGACTAGTTTTGCCTGCAGCCAAATATTTTCAGTATAATTTCAAAGCAATATCTAAGCAAATGGTGGAACAACAGAGTTGAAAGAACGTTAGGTGTATTGTAAGTGTCAGGTTAACATTCACAACCTGATGAGTTGTGGAGAAGCCTGGTGCCAGAGTATGGGGCCATTTTTATTTTAAAATAACAAAGTTGGAAGCTATGTTCAGAAGTAAAATTAAAGTAAAAGAAAATAAATAATCCATGTCTCCCCTGTTCTGTTTAAATATTAAAGTGTCAACTGCAATTTTGAAATGCCACAAATACACTTGCCGTGTTCCTGCAAAGTGGTTCATCTGCTTGCTTTTCATGGTCTTTGAGCAGTAATTTCTTCAGAGGAAGGTTTGCCAGCATGTGGAAGTAGGGGTTACACAAAATCTTTCAGGTCAGAAGGAAAACATACCGCTCACTTCATGATTTTTATGTTCTCTTCCAACTTTTCCCCCCTCCCAATGCCATCTTTCAGAGAACTCCTACTTAGGTACCCAGTGGAGTATGCATTGACTCACTCTGGTTGTAATTCTAATCCTTTCCTAAAGCTCTCTGACTTCTCTCTTTGCCTCAGCTACCCAGTCACTTCATTCTTCATGGAATCCTGAGGGCCATGTAGTTGCCTGACTGAAATACAGCTTCTCCCCTGGGAGGAGATCAGGGAGAGGGGACTCAGCCATGGCCCTCAGCTCAGAGCAATCTGTCTCTGGAGATTCAGAATCTTGTGAGACAGGAAGCATTATTTATCTTAGGGTATTTCAGTCAATGCTGAATTAAGCCTAAGAAAAACTGGGAGAAACACATGAGGTGCTCCCCATACTGGATTAGGTAACTGGGTTCTCTTATTGCTGCTGAGGCTTAGAAGGAAGGGAATGAAAGGAGGAGGTCTTTGGCTGAATTTCAGCAGGATTGACAGCATGTCATTTAATTCATAGCAAGATGGTAAAGGGAGTTAGATGCATAAGACATGATAGAATGGGGCCCATCTTGCTTGAGGTCTCATGAGATCCCCTTAGGACTTACATGTAGGAGCTGATTTAGTGATCATTGCTTATATATTCCCAAACTATTCCCAAGAATTCAGACTCATTGCAAATTTCCAAAATTGGAAGAATGTAACTGAATCCAATTTTGTATAAAATCATCTTGGTATCTCTTAAGATAGCATTTATTTTACTCTTCTGTATTGGGGTCTGGAAATGCAAATCCTTCAAAGTCACAACTTAAAAAAAAAGTCAAGTACTCACTAAATGCCAATTGCTGCCTTAATTGTTAGGGATACAAAAGAAATATTAAGTTAAGGGACCTGTCTTCAAGGAGTTTAGCTGGAGAGAGAAAGCTAACCAACTTAAAACAATAAAAGAACAAGAGAGTTAAACTGCCAAAGACTCTCTATAAATGCAACAGGAGTTCAGAGGAGAGAGGTTTTGGTGCATAGCTGGAGTAGCTAGGGAAGGTTTCACTGGAGAAGGTAGGACTTAGGGCCTGGAAGAATGAAACATCTTTAATAGATGACAGATGACTTGTCTGGACACTATATGTGGGCACATAAACGTAGATCACACTCTTTTATTTTTTTAAATAATATGTTCCCCCACTTACATGTAAAGACAATTTCTAACATTCATTTAAAAAAAAATTGAGTTCCGACTTTTCTTCCTTATTCCCCTCCCCCTTTCTTAAGATGTTAAGCAATTTGATATAGATTATATATGTGCAATTGTGTAAAATATATTTCCATATTTGTCATGTTGTGAAAGAAGAAACAGATCAAAAGAAAAAAAAATCATGAAAAAAAAGTGAAAAATAGTGTGATTTCCTCTGCATTCAGACTCCATCAGCTCTTTCTCTGGATGTGGATGGCATTTTTCATCATGAGTCCTTTGGAATCGTCTTGCATCCTTGTATTGTTGAAAATACCTAAATCATTCACAGTTGGTCATTGTACTATATTGCTGTTACTACATACAATGTTCCCTTGGTTCTGCTCACTTCACTTTGCCTCATTTCATTTAAGTTCTTCTGGTCATTTTTCATAGCACAATGGCTCCATTACAATCATATACCACAAATTGTTCAGCCATTCCCCAGTTGATGGGCATCCCTTCAATTTTCCAATCTTTGCCATCACAAAAAGAGCTGCTATAGATATTTTTGTACAAATAGATCCTTTTCCTTTTGTTTATTTATTGTTTTACCTCTCTATGATAAAGACCTACTAGTGATATTACTGTAACAAAGGGTATGCACAGTTTGGACAGTTTTGAGCATAGTTCCAAATTGCTCTCTCAAATGGTTGGATCAGTTCACAACTCCACTTTCGTGTCCCAGTTTTCCTACATCCCCCTCCAATATTTATCAGTTTCCTTTTCTGTCATAGTAACCAATCTGATTGGTTGTTGTACTTGTTTTAATTTGCAATACTCTAATTCCCCAGGGGTGGGGAACCTGAGGCCTGGGAGCCGCATGTGATCTTCTAGGTCCTTTGACTGAATCCAAACTTCACAGAAGAAATCTCCTTAATATAAGGTTGTTATAAGGATCAAATGAGATAATATATACAGAGTACTTTGTAATTCTTAAAGCACAATATAAAAGTCAGCTATTTTCATTATTAGTCTCCTTCGGTTTATTTCTGTCCTACCTCCCAACCTCTGTAAGTTTCTTTCTGTTGTCTATGTTAAAATTAACATTCTTTGAACTTTCAGGAGATGGTGACTTTTCCTGTTGACCAAGGTCCAAATTTAGAGCATAAGAATACTAAAGACAATTAAATAGAACAGTTTACAGATAAAGAAAATGAGACCCGGAGTGGTTGAAGTGACTTACTCAAGGTAATAAGTAGCAGAGCCAAGGTCAAAATTCAAATCCAGTACTCTTTCCACTGGACTGGACTGAATCTACTCTGGGCGGCAGAGTTTCATGGGGCAGAGAGTCTTCTGCATTTCCATGGATAACACACTTTTACTCCTTTACCATCATTCTGTGGCTCTTGTACTCTATGGAGATTAAGCCTTGTAAATTCAGAAAGGTTTTAAAGCTTTTAAGGTAATGAAATTACACAAAATATACCAACCTGGGAGTGTCGCCTTGGGCTCAGACAAGACTCCAGGATTTTCCAGTCACCTCAAACTCTGCTATGGTGAGCTATTACATGATCTCCAGCATATAATGTCCATATTTAAAAGTCACTGCCAAAAGGCCTTCAAATCAATATTATCCCCCCATAGCATTTCCTCACATATTACATTAAAAGAAGCCTAATCCCTTGGAGAGTTGTAAAGAAGTTTTAGTGCAGAGCATATATATATTATGAATGTTTCATCATTATTCTTTGGGATTTATTTAACATTTTAGTCATCAGTCCCTTTGGAATTTTGATTGATTACTAGGCAAATTGGACAAGAAAAACCCTACTGTAAGAAGACTGCAAATACACGCTTTCTTTCCCCATTTGTTGGAAAAATCTTTTAGAGATTGCTTGAAATTGAGAAATCTGCAAATATTGTACCATATGATAGAAAAGACTCCTGTAGAAAGGAGGATTTGTTCCTGATATTAAAGCCATTCAATGATTGCCCACTTTGATCTCCAAAGCTCTGTCTTTTTTGGATTCTCTTTGAATTCCATTTATATTGGCCTCTGTTGGGTGCTAGCATTTCTCAATTCCTAATTAAGTAAGATTAGCAATTTATTTTTTAATAAAGAGCTTTGCCCTTGCTTTAAATCAGAAGTAAACGAGACAAAGGTAGGATAAGATCTGGGGGAGTACCAAGAAGCAGCTGAAAATCCAAAATGAGTTGGTTGTATGAATTGTTAGTATTCAAACCTAGAAATGCTCCATGAGTGAATCTGAAAGGTTTCTCATATTCAGTAACAACAACAACAACAAAAATCCAGATTTAAGCTCTAAGGAAAAACAAAGGAAATCTCTATGCACTCGTCCTGTATTTGTTTGACACTTATGAAGCGTGTGAGTGTGGACAAATCAGATGCCCTCCCTGGGCCTCAGTTCCTTTATCTGTCAAATGAGGTAGTTGGAATGCATGGTTACTGGAGTACCCCCATCCCACCCAGCTCTAGACCTGTTGTCCCGTTTGGTATGGGAATGGACCCACTAGCTGCCTTGACTATACTTGAGTTTAAGAGGATAAGCTCTTGGCTAAGCTCTAAGATTTTATTGTTAGGAAGTTTATTTGTTCGTTTTGACCAGAACTATGTTTTCACTGGCATCAAGAGCTTCTGGGGAGGAAACACTCCCAATGAATTTAGATTGTCACCACTCTGCAGTTTATAGAGAGTTGCTGGGGGCACAGAGAGACTCAGTTAACTTGCCAAGGATGACACAGGCAGTAAGTGTCCAAGGTGATACTGGAACTCAAGTCCATTTGACTTGAAGAGCAGCAGTCTCTCTCCATTATGCCATGCTGCCTCTCATCCTAGGTAAAGATTTCAAGTTGTCATCAGGGTTTCACAACTGACTCATGGTTCAATCTTGGACAATTCACTTAACTTCTTTGTGAATTGATATTCATATCTGCCAATGTGGTATCTCACCAAATGTGCTGAGAATAAAATGAAATAATTAACAGAGGAGTACTTTGAGAGTTAAAGTGCTCTGTAAATTCAGATATAGCAATATGATTTTCATTATTGTCTTTTCCTATAGGATGGGTGGCAGCTAGGTGGCCCAGTGGATAGAATGTCAGACCTGGAATCAGGAACACTTGAGTTCAAATCTGGCCTCAGACACTTACTGGGCAAGTCACTTAACCCTATTTGCCTCAGTTTCTTCATCTGTAAAATAAACTGGAGAATGAAATGGCAAGCCACTCCAGTATCTTTGCAAAGAAAACCCAAAATGGGGTCACAAAGAATTGGACATGTCTGAAACAACTGAAAAAGAACAACAAAAGTGTGGTTTGGGGATCACTGATGGTTCCTAAGAATAAGTTATCTATGAACTGATTTGTACTGCACTAATGCATAATATAACAATTTCATTTTTCTTATTTCTGTCCTGAGTGACTCTTCTTGCTCCCATTTCAGCTCCTTTTCCTCCCTTATCTTTTTCATTTTTTTAATGTTTATGGAAAAAAACTGATTGGGGTAGTTTGGTGGGACCCTCTTCCCTTACTAGAGGGCAATTGTACCCCCAGACATACACTATATATTTTTAAAAGTTTTTTTGATGCTCTTTCTCTTCTCCACTCCACTCCTCTCCCCTTCCCTCCCCTCCTCTCTTGTCTCCTCCCCTCCTCTCCTCTCCTCTTCTCTTTTCTTTTCTTCTCTCTATCATTGTTCCTACCTCCTGATTCCTTCCACCCCACCAGACTGTATAAAACCTTTTCCTGAATACAGGACAATTTCCTGTTCCTCATCTCCAGACCATCACTTTTTTGTCAAGAGTCAACAATCATTTATTACTGTTGTTGTTCATCCTTTGTTTTCAAAGAGGACCAATGACACCACAAGGTGATGTCTTGACTTGCGTGTAAATTGGATTCAAATCAGAGTTACACAAACTTGTCAGTCTTACACTCTCTTCCAGACTCATTGAAGTCCAGACAAAAGTCAAGATAACTGGTGATGACTTGGGGTGCTGTGAATGACTTTGGGGTCTTTGATGCCTGACCAAGCTCTAAGCTCATCTTATGCTAATCATAGGATGCATGCTGAAGTCACTTCATTGATCAGAGTTCCGACATCTTTCATTGTTGTTTTCTTTTGCACAATTATTTTCATCCCCAGAAGTGTTCTCCTGGTTCTGTTTTCATTACTCTGCATCAATTCAGCTAAGTATTTCTAAGTTTCTCTGACTTCATAATGTTTATTGTTTCTTATAGCACAATAATATTTGACAATGTAGGATGTTCTATGATTTATTCAGGTATTCCACAATCAAGGTGAACCCATTTTGTTCCCAGGTTTGTTTTTTTTGCTATTACAAAAAGTACTACTACAAATATAATATATACATATATAAATACATAATACAAATATGTATATGTATATATATACATATATATGTATAATGTGCGTGTGTGATATTTCCTTTGTCTTTGACTGACTTGGGATACATGCTTAGCAGTATTGCTTGGTCAAATCCTACATCTTGGACAACTCTTAGGAACAAGTCACAATGACCCAAGTACCTATAATCTTTCTCACCAACCACCACTTCTGTCTAATTCTAAGAGAATGGACAGTACTTTTCATTGACTACCTGCTGCAGATGCTATAAAAGTGCCTAAACCTTTCTACCTTCTTCTGGACTGAAAAACAAAAAACAAGAAACAAAACCAGGAACAACTCTACATGCATAGCTTTAGACCTTCACTATTTAGTTGGGCTTGTTAGTTAATAAGATCCCCAGATGCACAGAAAATGTGTTCTGAATAAATAGTAGAAAGGGAAATAGCTAATGTATTTACACAGCAGTTATCTTTGTGGCAGACCATAATTTTCATTTTGGAAGCCAGTGTCATAAATGAGTCCACAGCTTTCCTGCTAGTGGATGAGGACACATCTATCAATTTGGAAGCTATATCATTGGGCCTCTTTGCTGCTGGTGTCCTAATAGGGTTGTTTTGGGGAGCTAGGGTGATAACAATAGATAGTAGGTCTTCATTAAGGCACATAGCATGCTACAATGGAAAAAACACTGGTTCTAGTGTCAGAGTTTTTGTTTGAAATCCTCTCTGCTATTTACTATACATGTGACGTTGAACAAATCCTTAAGCATTGGTTTCCTTTTTTATAGAATGAGGCTGTTGAACTAAATGGCCTCTAAGGTCACTTCTATATGTCAGACCTATTGAATTATAGAATTTTAAGGTTGGAAGTGGAATTCAAGATTTTCCAGTTGAACTCCATTTTACAGATGAGGAAACAGAGACCCAGAGAACAGACATGATTTGTCCAAGATTCCATAGCTAGTCGGTGACAGAGAAGGGCCTAGAATCTAGTTCTCCTGACTTTTAATACCGGACTCTTTCAGATTTCTTTATTTCTCTGCTCTTAATGGGGCTGTGATTGTTAGAGAATGAGCTTGAATCTCCTTGCACGCCTCTTGCTGCCACACATCACCTCTTTCTTTGGGACTACCCCTAATGAAATGTTTCCCATTTAAATTTTAGATCCTCTGGGAGAGACTCTTTTTTATCTCAGCAGGTTTCTCCACCATCAAAGTCCAACGTACATGGAATCATGGCCCGCCTACTCACTGTGGTAAGGCAGTGGTCCCATCCTCTCCTCTCCAGAATCCTGCCTTAAGGTTTTGAGTCAGTCTCAAAAGACAAATGAGAGGGATTGCTTTTGATTGATCAGTCAAAAACAATTCCTTCACTTTTGTCTTTTGAGATTTAGACTCAAAACATTAAAGAAGGAGAAAAAAGTGATGCCAGTTTGGTTTGAAAGTGAAGAATGTACTCTAATCTTTTTTTGTGAGTCTTTCAGATCAGAAAAATGTCCTCTTGAGCTAACCAATCAGAATGCCAGTTTCTTGTGCATTTTTTTTTCCCCTTCCTCTCTCTCCCTCTATTCCCTCATTGGATCCTGCCCTTTATCTCTCCTGTTCCCTGCCCTCACTTTCTTGCCATGAGTTTAGAGAGAAGTACTATTTGGGTCCAACTTCCTTTTCTAGATGAATCTGGTTTGACTGATCCTTTCCTACAAGTCTCAGGCAATTTTGCAGGATTTACAGAGCCTCTGAAATGAGTGCAGATTTTCAGGCTTTGCCAGGAAGTGTTTTTAATTCTCTTGTCATCCTTTTTAAAGGGGGAGGGGGAGGAACATCCCCACATACAATCCCTGTACCAGTAAGTGCAGAATAAAGGACACAGAACCTGCATGAATTGGCTGCCGTTCTGCCCATATTGGCTCCATTGTCGACAATAATGCATCCGAGGGAAAAGGCTTTGGGAAGAGAGCCAAGCATTGATTTGTTTTTGAAGCTCTTCTGGTATGTTGGCTGCTGTGTGATCTTTTGTGAAACCCAGAGATGCAAAGTGCAGCTTGTTTTTAAAAGTTGTTGCCAGTGGCTAAGACAGATGCTTTTTCGAATGTTAACCAGTGAGCTGTGAGGCACCAAGACTAGAGTGCTTTGCTAGCTACAGCAGCCCCAGAAGCTTGAGAAGGAGGCTGTCATGACCTCTGCTCAGTTTTTCCCTCTTCTTTTCTTCAGAAAGAACTCCTTCACTAATGCTCTGAATGGGCACGGGAGTGGTATTGTGTATGTGTCTGACTGTCCAGTATTGATGCTGATTGTGGGGGATGATCTTGGGCTCTGTTACTTTTCCTCATCCATTGATTTGTTGAAGTCCAGCCTTTTTCAGGATGCCATCTTTGGTTACTTTAGCACACACTGATTTATAGATTTGTTCATCTACCTTAGATTTTTTGGTAAAACATCCTTCCTTCCTTCCTTCCTTCCTTCCTTCCTTCCTTCCTTCCTTCCTTCCTTCCTTCCTTTTTTCTTTCCTCTCTCCCTCTCCCCTCTCCTCCCCCCTTTCTCTCTCTTTTTCATCACTCTCTAGTGAGTTTATTCTATAAAATTTGGTTTGAGGTTTTGTAGTCATTTCTGTCAGTCTTATGCCCCATTTGATTGTAAATTTCTTGAAGAAACGGGTCATGTCTAAACTTTGCATCTCTGTAAGCACTTGTCATATTCATCTAGGAGGGAACAGAATGGTACAGATTCCTGGATTTAGAGTTAAAGGATCTGGGTTTACATCCCAATACTGCCACTTACTACTTAAATAACCTTGGACAAAAGTTTCTTTATCTGCTGGGCCTCCATTTTCTCTTCTATCAAATGAGGGGATTGGACTAGATGAATTTTAAGGTTCCTTGCAGCTCTAAATCTGTGATTCTGTAAACTGTACCCAGTGGGTTATTAAAAGTGCTGAATTATATTGTCTTGGCTCTTCTCCTTGCATGATCATGGGTAAGTAATTTCATCCTTCTGGGCCTTAGTTTTCTCCTCTGTAAAATGAGGTGATTGGACTAGTTTCTGAGGTCCCTTTCAGTTCTAACTCTAACTCTATGAACTAAATATGAATGTTGTGGTTTCATGGTGTGTTGTGGGGTCATCTTGAAAGAATTTACAGACTCAAACCATATACAATCCAAGAAAAGGCATTTATTGAGAGTAATGCCTCTCAGAAGTGTCTTGGGTTCCAAGAAGGAACCAGCAGCTTATCAGAGGAAGACAGGGATTTTTATAGGGCAAAAGATGCAATTACATCATTACAGAATATATGAATATTAAAATACAGAAGAAGTTTGTCAAAGGATTAAGCAATAGGGAAGGGGTTCCAGCAGTGGAACTGCATATACAATTACCTACAAGGCTTATAGAAAAACCCAAATGGGGGACATTAATATGTGATAATGATATTATAATAAGCCTCTGGATATCATAAGTTCACCTAAAGGACAACTTTTGCTATTACTGTACAGGTGCCTACTTAAGGAAAGTCCCTTCTATTGTTTTGGGGTCCACATCCTGCTCTGGCATCCTGGTGGTGACGCTTTCTGATTGACTGGCTATTGTGGTCCTATCTGAGATTAGATGGATGTGATTGTGGTTGCATGCATGGACACACTTGCTGTTTTTGTGAGAAATATGAGGAATTGGGTCTGGGAGCAGTGGCTGCCTGGAGACAGTGGCTAGGATTCTATCACATGGACATGCCTGTTGTTCTAGTGAGGCACATTTGGGATATTGGGTCTGAGGGGCCAGTGGCATGGTTAAAGCCAGATTATGTGATCATTTCAGGACATGCCTGCTGGTCAGTGAGGTCCATAAGAAAGTTATGATATTGGGGTTATGGGTGGTTTTATTAGGATTCCATCATGAGTACCTCCTGTTTTTAAAGTCCTGTTCCAGGTATTATAGTAGATACAAAAAAAAAAAAGAGTAAATCAGAATTCCTTCCCTTAAGGGATTTCATATCTGAGATGCTATTCTTTTTGTACCCACTCTTCACATTCTACAATTTAACATATGGCATTGTGTCATTCAGCTCCACTCCCTCATTTTATAGATGGAGAAAATTAAGCTCATAGAGGAGAAATGACTTGCCTAAGATCACACAGAAAATAAATGGTAGTACTCAGATTTAAACCTAGCAACTGTGATGCCAGCATTGTTTACTGTCTTGTTCATGGGCCCCACATGGACTGGCCTGCCTATGTATTATCCAAGAACCAATCCAGTTAAGATTGTAGGACCTCACTGGCAGGTTGGCCACAGGATAATGAATTTTCTCATGGCAGAATATTTCAAAGGTCATCTCCCAAGTTGTAGAAAACCTTCTATTGGTTGTATTGTATAGCAGAAATTGTTCTAGCTCAAATGCCAGCTCTGTTCTTTCTACCTGCATGACCTTGGGCAAATTACTTAACTTCTACAGATCTATGTTTCTTTTTCTGTAAAATGAGGGAGTTGGACAAGATGGACTTTATGGTTCCCTCCAGGTCTAGATTTACAATTAACTGAGGAAATTGAGGCAATTATTTCTTTTGGAAACATTGAAAATGTATGTCTTGTTTCTTCAATTCCATTCCATCAATTTCAACCATCTCACAGTGCATCCCGGGCCATTGCCAGTCATCCTGACCTATGTGTTGCCACTGGATTCTGATGACTCTGGAAGAGAGAGTGAGACTGGTGACTTTGGACAGCCCTACCTTACCTAAAATCCAATTCACTTGTAAGTCAAGACGTTGTTCTCCTGATGTCACTGGTCCTTTTTGAGAACAAAGGACAAACACCAACAATCAAATCCAACATATGTCTATCAAGGGTACTGAGTACATAACTGTATGCTAAAGGCTAAAAAAGAATACAAAATTGACATGGTACATGGCTCCTGCCCTAAGTAGACTGTAAGCTTCCCAAAGACAGTGATCATCATGCCTTATGGTTCTTTTTATTTTTCTGTCTCATACGCTTTTAGAAAACTGAGTCAGCATGACTGATTTGTCTTCTTTTTTGCACTTGGACTCTAATCTCATTGTTGTCTACATTGCCTTGATCTGCTTCCACTGCCTCTACCCCTCCATGCCTTGACCAGTTTTGTTAATATTTTACTACTAAAGTTAGGGTGGAGGGCAAATGGAACAATTCAATTCAAGTATTTGTTGCATGTTCATTGTATGGAGAGAATTGGACTAAATGTAGTGGGAAGCACAACTGAAGAATCAGTCTCTACCATCCAGAAGCTAACACAATCTTTGGCTCCATCAATAAAAGAATAATGCCTGAAACAAGAATGGTAGTAGCTTGATTGTTCCTGTTATGGTTAGATCAAATGAAGAATATTAGGTTTAGTTCTGGATATAATATTTCAGGGAGGCTGTTGATAAGTTGGAGAGGGTCTAGAGCAATGGTTCTCAACCTTCCTAATGCCGCTACTCTTTAATACCCATATGTGGCTGTATTTGCATGCAGGCAGATCTTCCTGGAGATGGATAGAGGAGCGGTATCTTGGTTCCTAAGACCATCGGAACTATGTGTTTTCCGATGGTCTTATGCGACCCCATTCGACCCCCAAAGGGGTCACGACCCACAGGTTGAGAACCGCTGGTCTAGAGGAAAGCTAACAGGACAGAAAAGGGGTTAAAGACCATTCCCCAAAAGAATAGGTTGAAAGAACTGGGGTATTTTGTTAGAAGATAGGAAATAAAGAAGAGACATCTGGGGGTCTTGAAGGACTGTTGTATGGAAGACAGATTTGATAAGGTATCCCAAGAGTTTTAGTTCAGTTTTCAACTTTAATAACTTCAGATGTATAAATGCTAGAAACTTTGAAAAGATAATTTGAAAACTAAGTTATTTGAATTTCTCTTGCATTATTTAATTTTGAGAATTCTTAATAATATTTTAAAATATTAACTTTAATGAGAGATCATCTTGCCATTATGCATTGCACGTGTGACAGTTTCTGGAAGATGATTTCTCTTAATGGTTGATTGGTCAAGGAAGTGCTCTTGCTTGGCTACCTTGGTAACCTGACTGTCTCCATTAGACATTTTCTTGTGGGTCACATGAACACTGGCATATATGCATCAAAACCTTATTCTGCAGATGATCTTAATGCTAGGATTACAAATGTAATCCTTTCATTCACCAAGCCACAGATGATGAAAAGTTTACAAATTTTGAAAATCAACTAGGGTGATATAAAGCACAAGATGGTGGTTACTCTGACTTTCACCAAGGAACATCCAAATATTTTAAAATCTAAATAACAAAACTTCCGGGTGTTTTTTTTTTTTGGTAAGTTTCTATCATTTCTACTTCTCAAGCTCTGAAAGCTTAAAGGTAAATTAAAACTTTTGGGACACCTTATATTTGTTCTGGGCTTCTAGGTGGCTCAGTGGATAGAGAGCTGAGCCTGGAATTAGGAAGACTCATCTTCTTGAGTTCAAATCTAGCCTTACACACTTACTAGCTATGTGACCTCAAGCAAGTCACTTAACACTGTGCCTCAGTTTTCTCATCTGTAAAAAGAGCTGGAGAAGGAAATGGCAAACCACTCTAGTATCTTTGCCAAGAAAACCCAAAACCAGGTCACAAAGAGTTGGAAATGACTGAAAAAATATCTCAACACCAACATATTTGTTCTACTTGGTTATAGAATGAAGAACTAGGAAATGTGAATAGAAGTTACAGAAGCATTTTTGGGGGGCGGAGCCAAGATGGCAGCGTAGCAGCAGCAACATATCGCAGCTCTCACATAGCCACCCCAAAATACCCATAAAATAGGACTCTAAACCAATCCTAGAACTCCAAAACGCACACAAGGATACTTCCCACTAAAGTGAGCTCGGCTACGAGGAACCATATCAGCACTGCGAACCGAAGCCAGCCTGGCCTAAAGCCGCGGCTATGCCCCAGGGGCGGCTGGGCGGAAGAAGCAGAGAAAGCTCTCAGGTGAGCGGATTAGCAACAGCTGCGCATGGGGATTGCCAAAGGGGGAGATAAGCAGTCCCGCCGAAAGGTCTCCAGAGCGGAAAAGCGAAAGGCAGAGGTTTTGCACCCGCCTCCGCGTTGTAGCTTCCTGCCTGCGGCCTGCAGACAGCAGGGGGACTGAGCGATTGTTTTCAGGCCAGGGCTCTCGCGTTGAGCGGCCTGGATCTGGATCGTCATCTTGAGCCTCGGTCTTGGAGTCTTCATTATCCAGTCAGCCGGAAGTCTACAGCAGCCGGGAGGACCCC
>CM053590.1:129157793-129170010 GCA_028646515.1 Pseudochirops corinnae
AAGCTGCTAGATCTTGTGTTATCCTGATTGTGTTTCCACAATACTCAAATTGTTTCTTCCTGACAGGTTGTGATATTTTCTCATTGACCTAGGAATTCTGGAATTTGGCTATAATATTCCTAGGAGTTTTCTTTTTGGGATCTTTTTCAAGAGGCAATTGGCAAATTCTTTCAATTTCTATTTTGCCCTCTGGTTCTAGAATATCAGGGCAATTTTCTTGAGAATTTCTTGAAGGATGATTTCTAGGCTCTTTTTTTGATCATGGCTTTAAGGTAGTCTGATAATGTTTAAATTATCTCTCCTGGATCTGTTTTCCAGGTCTGTGGTTTTTCCAATGAGACATTTCACATTGCCTTCTATTTTTTTCAGTTGTTTGGATCTCTTTTATAGTATCTTGATTTCTTTTAAAGTCATTAGCTTCCATTTGCTCCAATCTAATTTTGAAGGAATTTTTCTCTTCAGTGAGTTTTTGGAATTTGTTTTCCATCTGGGCAATTCTGCTTTTTAAGGCATTCTTCTCTTCATTGGCTTTTTGGACCTCTTTTGCCATTTGAGTTAGTCTATTTTTTAAGGTATTATTTTCTTCAGTTTTTTTGGCTCTCCTTTAGCAGGCTGTTGACTCACTTTTAATGATTTTCTTTCATCATTCTCATTTTTCTTCCCAATTTTTCCTCCACTTCTCTTACTTGATTTTAAAAATCATTGTTGAGTTCCTCAAGCTCCTTCAATTGGCCTGTAACCAATTGATATTTTTCTTGGAAGCTTTTCATGCTGGAGTTTTGACTTCTTCTGGTGCCATGTTTTAATCCTTTTTGTCACCCAAAAAAGGATTCTATGGTCTGATTGTGCTTCCTTATCTTGCTAGCTAATTACTTGACTTTTGAGCTCTTTGCCACAATAGAACTCCACTTCCAGAGTGGAGAGAGCTGTGTCCCAAGATTGCTGGGATTTTTATACCTGTTAGAGGTCTGAGGAGGGCACCATCTCCTCAGCCACCACAAGCTCTGGCACACTGGCCACGCACCCCAGGACCTCCACCCAAGACTACAAACCATATCCAAGCAGGTCAAAGCAAGAGCAATTAACCTCTGAATGGACACTTGGTCCCCATGATCTGTAGGCCAGGAGCTCCAGAGGCAGGCACGTGGCAGCAGCTGCAACCACCATCCCTCCACCACCTCTCCCCCTGGGGGCAGGGACCAGACCATGCTCTTCTCTACCCAGTTCCAACAGAGTTCCCTACTCACGTTTTACTTTCTTTTTGTTGGTGATTCACTCTTCTGAAGTCTGCTCTCTGGCTGGTCTGTGCTTCTGGTTGGGGCCACCCTGGGTCTGGTCCCAGGTGGCTCATGTGGGACTGCGTTTGGCTCCCAGTCTGGTGTGACAGACCCTTTCTGTTGGCCTTCCAGGCTTCCTTCAGCAGATTTGTTTCTCTCTGTCACTTTGTGGGTTCTGTAGCTCTAACATTTGTTTAGAGTCATATTTTACAGGTATTGGAGGTGGTTGGAGCAGGAGCTCAGTCAAGTTCCTGCTTTTACTCTGCCATCTTGGCTCTGCCCCTCCTATATGAAAGATGGAGTCTTATGTAAGGAACAAAGAGGACAGTTTAACTAGATTGCAGAGTGTAGGAGCAAAGATGCAGAAGTGAGAATATGGAAGGTTGGTTCAGGGATCATAGGATCATTGATCTTGACTTTGAAGCAACCTTGGAGATCATCTATGACAACTCCATGATCTTACAGTGAAGAAGCTGTAACCTAGAGAGGTTTAGTCATTTGCCCAAAGTCATAAGGTATTCTTACTACCATAAGGGAGAGAGAAGAAGGAAACAGAAAGAAATTTTGGCAATGTAAAAACAAAAGATATTAATAAAAATATTTTTCAAAGTAAATGCACTAAAAAGGATCAATGACTTTGTAATTGTTTTTAAAATAGCATGGATCTTTTTTGGAGTTGGAAGGAAACTTGTTTGTAATTTTATCTAACCTCCTTAGTTTATAGATAGGAAAACTGAGACTCAGGAACACAAAGTGGCTTGCTCCAGATGATAGTTAGAGAGTGGCAGATCTGGGACTAAAATCTAAGTTTCTGGACTTCTAGTTTGGTCTTTTATTCATCTCTCCCCCCTTTAAATTAGACTTATGATTTCGCTGGTATAAAGATCTTCCTGGTGAAGAAATGTCCTCTACCCATGTAGATTATCACCTTCTCTAAAACTTAACCTCTCTGAAGAGAGAAGTCCCCAGGCACCAAATGACTTGCCCAGAATCATACAACCAGGATGTTTGGGACTATAATACAGGTTTTCCTGATTCCAAGAGACTCAGTACTGCCCCATTCTCCATTAATTCTTGTTGATTTCATTCTTAGACTCAATCTTGTGTTATAATGACCCACATGTCCATAGTAGTCTACAGTCCATTCTTTGATAGAAGAAAGAATGAGGTTCACAAAGCCCTTTGCCCCTTCATCCATACATCTTGTGAAAAAGAAAAATAGAAGATGGGCCCCATCATCAAGGATAGCCCTTGGCTTTGGTCCCTATGGTACACTCTGCTAAAGATTTCAGAATTTGGTCAACAGATAGAGGAAGGTAGGACTTAGAGGGAAGCAGGATAGGCTTACTCATGTCACTAATATCACCCTGTCTATTTGACCTGCTCAGAAAGCCACCTGGGCCTGAGACACAACACCTGCTTTGTCATTAAATTACAATGATAAGGCATTTTGAATCCTGGCTGAGGGGGTGTGTTTGTATCTTTCTGGGGATTCGCAGGCTGGTGGCAGAGATTCCTAACACAGAGGGATGTGGGAGCAATAAACTTCCATGTAGGCAGCAAACCTGCTTTACAGCCATCATCAACAGAGGAATCCTTGGAAGAGAGAAACAGAGAATTAGAAGGCTTGCAAGTATCAATTGCTACTCGCCTCCACTCCGCCTCCAAATGGTATCTGTCCCTGAGAGCATCCAGCCGAGGGTGGGCCAGACAACACTGCCAGCAGGGAGAACAGAGCCAGATATGAAAATGGAGTGTGTTACGACATAAAATTCCAAGCCTTAAAAAATATAAAATCTATTCCATATGAGAGAAGTCACTGGAAGGAGAAAAATATAAGTTCATATGGATGAAACAGTGCTTCTAGGGAAAGCACCCTCATTTCAACAGGGGAATGGTGAGGATCTAGAATGTACCTGTTTGTAAGGTGTTTCATTCAACAAGACAATGTTTTCAAATTCTTGATGAGTAGATGTATTCTGTGTTATTTTTCCAGTAATAGAGACAGATTTTACTGAACTATCTGCAATACCCGCCCCCCCCCCCCCATGCCATCCCACCCTTTGAGAGGGTTGGCACAAAACTGTGAGGCAGCTGGGTGGGTAAAGAGTAAAAGTTAACTGGCTTACCCAGGAAGCAAAACAATGATCCTGTGTCAGCTAGTCAGTTAACTCCCGTTTATCGAGTACCTACTGTGTACTGAGTACACATGCTCAGAGAATGCTAAGAAAGGCCCCGAAACAAAATGAAACAAAACATTACCTGTTTCAAGGAATTTGCAGTGTTATAGGGGAAACACGCCTCCTGATATGGCTGCTCCAACCGCCTGACCCAACTAAACTATCTGACTAGTCATCTATCTGATCATTCTCCTTCTCTAAGAGAAGATGACATTGGTTGGTGTGTACAGCTTTTATAGGTGCCATTTGAATTACATTGAATTGATTTTTAGAGCTGTAAGGGACCTAAACAATCATGCGGTCAAAGTCCCCTTTCTTATTTTATTTTATTTATTTTTTCTCTTTTATTTTAAACAGAGGAATGGCTTTCCCAAGGTCACCATGCTAATAAGTAACAGGGCCAAGATTTGAACTGAGGAATCTGAACTCCAAATCCAGTTTACTTTATACTCTGGTTTCTTTTCTTTTCTTTTTTTTTGGAGGTGGGGAAGGCAAGGCAATTGGGGTTAAGTGACTTGCCCAAGGTCACACAGCTAGTAAGTGTAAAATGTCTGAGGGTGGATTTGAACTCAGTTCCTCCTGACTTCAGGGCTAATACTTTATTCACTGTGCCACGTAGCTGCCCCTCTGGTTTATTTTCTAAGAAGAAGCATATTCTTCTATTGTAGGACCAAAGTCCCTTTTCATAGTAAACAAATTCAGAGGCCTTTAGATTAGGTCTTCAGAGAGGTGGAGAGTTGAAGGCTGGTGGTGCCATGATGAGATATGTAAATAGAGATCTGGAGGTCAGAAGGACAAAATGAACAAAAAAGCTCACAAGTGAAACCCTGGGGTACAAAGAGAAAGCAGAATCTCAGCGAAATTAATCATAGGCTTCAATCAAAGCCTGTAATTTATCTCCTGTGGGCAGGATTGGGGTTGGAATAGAGAATTGGGAACTACAGGATGTACCATCAACCAACAAGCATGTATTAAGAGCCCATCTTGCAGAGATACAAATATGATGGAACCATAACTGAGATCACCACGCAGATCTACTTGTATGTATCATTTCTAGGACAACCTATCTGGGGCTGGATTAGATTGATGATTGCAGCACCAACACAATATTCATAGTACTGATGGTGACTATGAATATGCAAGCATATTGCTCAGTTGCAAAATATAACAGACTCTCCATATAGAAGACAGAAGCCAAACATTTGTTCAGATACCAGAAAACTGAATCCCCAAACCAGAAAGCTGAATCCTTCATAGTAGCAAAGATAATACACCATAACAACATAGAGAGTTGTACCATTCTTTAACCTTCCCAGAAACCAACATTCTCAAGCCTAGCTATCTGCCTGGGTATATCCTCTCCTCCCTCTGTCTTAACTGCTCTGAGTCCCAGCTTCCTATGGGCTCTGCTCAACCCTTCAGCAAAGTCCTCCCACCATAGGTTCCATGTCGTTGCATTCAGCCTATTAGGGGGCAGGGAAAAAAATCTTCTTAGCAAAAGTCTTTAAATCCCCTCAGGCTTATTAAGGGGCAGGGAAGATCTTCAAATTCTCATTACTATTACAATAATTTATGTATAAGTGACACAGTGGATGGAGTTTTGGACTTGAAGTCAAGAAAAATTGAGTTCAAATCTTGCCTTAGACACTTCCTGGCTGGGTGACCATGAGTAATTTACCTGACCTCTCCAAGCCTGTTTCCTAATCTGTAAAAAAGAGAGTAATAAAAGCTTCCCCTTCACAGGGTCATTATAAGGAGCAAATGAGACAATTTACATAAAACACTCAGCAAATTTTAACTATTACTTGCCTATGGGGCAACTAGGTGGCACAGGATAGAGTGGCAGGCCTGGAGTCAGAAAGACTCATTTTCCTGAGTTCAAATCTGGCCTCAGATGCTTCCTGGCTATATGACTCCAGGAAAGTCACTTGACTTTGTTTGCTGCAGTTTCCTTATCTGTAAAATGAACTGGAGAAGGAAATGTGAAACCACTCTAGTATCTTTGCTAAGAAACCCCAAATGGTGTCATCAAGAGTCAGACACAACTGAAAAGTGACTGAACAACAAAAATTACTTGCTCAGGCTCACATAGCCAATATGTGTCAGAAGTGGGACTTGAGCGTAAGTCTTCCTGATTCTGAGGCCAACAACATTCTTCCTGAACTATATTAAAGTGTAATTGATCAATATTTAACAAAATAAAAGTGCAATAAAACTTAGATAATGTTCATCTGTAGTTTTCTGAGCCACTAAGTGGCCCACTTGATCCTTATGTATGATTTATTGCTGTTCAGTTGCTTTTCAATTGTGACCCCATTTGAAGTTTTCTTGGAAGAGATACTGCCTTTTCCTTGTCCAGCTCTTTTTAAAGATGAGGAAACTGAGCTAAACAGGGCTAAATGGCAGAGTTACACAGCTAATAAGTGTCTGAGGCCAGATTTGAACTCAGAAAGAGGAGTCTTCCTGATTCCAGGCTTAGCACTCTATTCACTATTCTACCTAGTTGCCCACATATGGTTTAAAGGGTCCTTTTTTGTATTTGAATTTGATTCTATTGATCTACTACTTCATTGTGCTTCTCATGATACCTGATTTGTGTATGAAAATACTAAATCACCTTTTTGGGGAGCTCCCCATTTTTAAGCACATAAGATATCTAAAAGATTGTAGGCACCAAGAAGTAAGAACAGCTTTGGCTTTTGGAGGAATGGGTCACAAAATATACTCTGGGGACCATTATTGGTAAAAGCATCCTCCAGGTGGTCTATGGACAAGTTGATTATGGAATACTATCAATTGATTAGCTAAAATGAGCCTGAACTAAGATTTAGGAAACCTGGGTTTGAGCTTCAGTCCTGCCACTAATTAGCTGTGTGATAAGCTCTTTGGGTTTTGGTTTCCACATCTAAAAAATGAGGGGGTTGTGTTAGATAATCCCTTTTGGCTCTTAGATTCTCTGATCCATGAACTCATATTCACTTAACATTTACAAAATACTTTCCTCATCACAAACAAGCATGGTAGGTGGTACTTTGATTTTTTTTTTAATGGATGTATGATCTCATTGATGTGGGCACTCTCCCCAGTGGTGCAGATCCCAATCAGGCTATCTGTGCATTCTTATCCCAGGTGACCTATATAAGGTCTTAACTATTTCCTTCCACAAATTCCCTATAGTGGGTCCATCAAACATTTTAGGGGCCTTCTTCTAGTTGTTTTTGACATTGCATGGATACCAATAGAGACACACTCTCACTATACAATTAATATTTCCTACTTTTATAGTCCTCCTGCACAATTCTTAGTGTGTTAATGTGTTATAGACCTCTCCCATCCACAATAAACCTCACCATTGTCCTTTGGCTAACTTTCAACTTGGGTTCTTTGAACCACAACCACTATTACATGACTTATGGCATCACCAGAAGATATTGACATCAAGAAGATTGGCTTTTCATGGAGAAACTTAGGGTCGTTAACAGAATTGTGGAATTTCCCAAAGGAAATATATCATACTCTCCTATTGTCCATCCATAGTGTCTCCCTAAGACATTTATACTTATTTAGCTCCATGGGGTATCTGCCCAATTGCATATCACAATCTCAATTATAAGCATTCTTTATCTACTTGGTTTTTTTCTGGATGCATAGTGAGCCTGACTTCTCTTGAATGGACTACATGTCCTCTGAGCCTCCTTCAAACTCTGTGATTTTGTGATTATGGATTTAATTTAAGAGGCTCTGCAGTGTTCTGATCATTTTCAAATAGGACCATTTGAAGGACCTTAGCACTTATAGAGAATTCTTATAGAGGTAAGTACAATAAGCATTATTGTCTTCTATTTTTACAGAAATGAAACTGAGCTTCAACGAATTAATGGTGTTCCCTAGGTAACACAGTGGCAAATGTCGAAATTAGAAATTGAACTCAGGTCTTCTGCCCTGAGATTAGTGCTCTTTTAATTAACTAACCAACTAAGCATTTACTAAAAGCAGACTATGTTCCAGGCATTTTGCTAAGCTCTGGAAATACAAAGACTCTCCAGTACATTATGTGTATACTATGAAAATATTCAGAACACACACACACACACACACACAAATATATTGCTATGATTGTGGCAAAAGAGATTGAGTAGAGGAGATAAATTATAAGATATTCCCCCTGCCCTGCTGTTAGTGGCTTATGGTCTGAAAGAATTTGATAATCATGGTAATAGATGTAGGAGGCCTGTATGATCAGGCCACGTGGTCAACGAGTTTAATAAATAAGAGCATAAACAGCAGTATCTTTTGTTGGTAATGTCGCTCCCTTCAGGGCCTGCCTAAGAGCATCTCTTACAAGAGGACTTTCTCAATTTCCCCAATTTTACTGTCCCCTCTCAAAATCACTTTGTGCTTTATATTTGTATATATTTTATATTGACTTAACTGTGCATATACCTTTTCCCCTTTCCCTTTCCCAAAAAATGTAAGTTTCTTAAGGTCAGAGATTGTCTTTGCATCCCCAATACATTGCATGGTACCTAGTACCTAGTAAACATTCAATACATGTCAATTTATTAATGACAACAGAAAAAATAGGAAGATTGGGAACGAGAATTGAGGGGGTGAGGTATATTTGTATATTAGGCAATTCCTCTGCCTTTCTGTCTTAGAATTGTTTCTCAACTCTATAAACTATTATTTAGATTTTTGGCATGCTCATCCCTTTCCTCAAAATGTGCTTACAGGTGCCTGGCAGGGCAGTGGCTATAATAGATTTCAAGCTGTGTTTAGTCAGGTGTGGCATGCCGGGCGCAATCACATAGCTTGGACAATCCAGAATCTCATGTAGCCAAATGGTGCTTGATTTTTTTTGACAGGGTGTTTTAGCTGTTGGTGGTAAAACTTCAGGGAGTGGTTTGTTTTTCTTAGTAGTTTTAGAGCAATCACTTTAGACTTCGTCATTACTTGGAAGGATTTTGTTTTGGACAAATAACTGTGCCAACTTTTTCAGCTCAAGGGCATCTCAGCTTGATGAACCATGATATTTTTGTATTAGACGTTCAAAGACCAATGAAATAGTTTGTTGATAAAACTAATTTACATTTTCCCTCAGATCCCTTATTGTCGATGCCTAGAACTTGCCTTGATTCTTCTCTCACTCACCCTTTTATCATGGTTACTCAATGAAAAGTCCCCTTGAGAGCTAGACCCACACCATTTCTATCTTTATATCCATAGCACCTAATACTGGTTTGGCCTTTATATTGAGGAGAGTGCTCAGTGGAATGAATGAATGAATGAATGAATGAATGAATGAATGAATGAAAACAGCGCATGTTAACGTTTGTACCAAAGTGATTTTCCTGAAGTTCCAATCTGATCATGCTACCTAATTGCTCAGTAAACTCTATTGGTTCCCTATCACCTTTAGGATCAAAATACAAACTCCTCTGTTGGGCATTTCAATCTCTTTACAGCCTGGCACTTTCTATCTTTCCAGTGTTCTTACACATTACTTTTCTCCTTGCCTTCTGGAATCCAACTCCATGTGTTTACTCAGTGTTTTGTACACGTGACACTCCAGCTCCCATCTCCTTGTCATTGCATTGATTGCTCCCCACCCCCATCCCGTATCTTGAATGCATTCCCTCTTCACCCCTGCCTTTTGGAGTCCTTGGTGTTACTCAAGGCTCAGCTGATTCCTTGATCTGCATTTCCTCCCTCCCTATAGTGAAACTCCCTCCTTATCCTGCCTGTCATTAATTTTGTATATATTATTTATGTATGTGTGGATAGATATATAAATTTGTTTATCTTGTTTCCCTCATTAGAATGCCAGCCTCTTGAGAGCACATACTGATTTGTTTTTTACCTTTGAATCCACGGGGTTTATTGCCATGCCTGGCATTCAGCAATCACTTAACAAATGCTAGTTCATTGATTGATTACTAATGTCTTGGTGGGTATTGTAGGAATAAGACAAGCTTTTTAAATTTTCATTCTGAAGGTAGGAAAATTAACAGAGGCATTGACTAGTTGATAGTCGTTGAGTAGCTAGCCAAATAAAAAGAGTAAGGGCTAACTGGAGATTCCAGATTTCTCCATTAGTGGGCTTTGATTTTCTTCTTTAGAGAAACTAGACTACTAATGAATTGCTTTGGCGTGATGAAATCTGCCAGTGATGGCAGGTGTAGAAGAAATGACCTTCTCTGATACATGGCTTCTCCTCAATGCATAACCAACAGATAGTGCTTTGGATGGCTTTCAGGGCAGGGACTGATCACCCAGTGGTTTCACCAGGAACATTCTAAACCTGTCAAAAGAAAAAAAAAAGCTTTTGAATTTATGTTTTTAGTTTGCAGCCAATTGGCAGGGAAAACTGTTATTGCATAATCTCATCTGCATGATGCTTGTGTATTTTCAGTCTTTTGGGGGAAACATGCAAACATACAAGGTGTACAAGGTGATTAATGAGGCACAATGAGCAGTCTGACTCACAGAGCATTTTCCATTTATTGGTCCTCTTGGCCTGGTAGACAGGGACCAGCTTAATTGATTTTTTCTTTCCCCCAATTTGTATTTGGTGCCTCAAGTAGTGAGAGAACAGGATAGGGAGCAGAAAGAATAGAGGAAGAGCCCATTTGGAGTGTCTCCCCTCCCCAAATTTTCTGCTCCTAGCTCCTTAGGCTTTGGAGCTCCTTAACAATATGTACTTTACCAATAATAATGCTACACTGATGCCTTTGGAAATTCCCTGAATTACTTTTCCGTTTACTATGGTAATAAGCCTTCAGGAACATAATTGAATTTCAGATATTAAATACTGCAAGTGCTATCATTTAGGTTCTGATGAAAATGTGCATTATTGTGTTTGAAACTTTCTGAAAAAGAAAGTAGAGAACAAGACAAGATTTTTTTCACCTTGTGATGTAGTCTTTGTGTGGAATAACTCAATCTCTCTTATGTGGTGAACAATACTGTATGGGAACAGTGAGCCAGTGCTATCTTGAATAACAAGTTGTGGCTTCCAATTTCATAGCACTATAGGAACGTGGTATCTTGATAAATTTATGGTCTTTCCACTTCCTTCAGCCAGTACTTATTGTGCATCTATTAGGTGTCTAACACAATGCTAGGCACCATCAGAAATAAGAGTAGACAGCCCCTGTTCTCAAAGAGCTTACAGTACAGTTCACTTTCCTCAGTGGCAAGATCAAATGAATCAGTGCCAAGCAGTGGAAAGAGGCTGGCTTTGGAGCCACAAAGCCCTGGTTTTAGGTCCAGATTCTGATCCATACCAGCCAAGTGACCACAGGCAAGATATTTCACCTCTCAGTGTCTTGGCCAACTCTCTAAAACTATGAATTGTATGTGAGTTTTCTAATTTTATAAGCAGAGGAATTTTTCATGGAGATTGCCCTGTATTGATGAGCATAGATTTGGAGGGAGAGGGTGAGCAAGGGAGGGAGAGAAAAGGATGAAGAGAAAGGAAAAAGGAGGGAGAGAGAGAGAAGATGGAGAGAGAAAGAAACTTAATATTTGAATATTTATGAACAAGAACATTCATGTTTTAGATACAATTGATAAATTGAGGCATCATAGCATAGTAAATAGTGTGTAAGGCCTAGAATCAAAAAATCGCAGGTTTGAATTTAGCTTTTGACATTTTTAACCCTGTGACCCTAGTCAAATTACTGTATCTCTATGTGCCTCAGGTAACTCTCTAGGATTTACCTCCTAAATCAAAGGACATCCATGCTGTTGGTTGAGGGAGTTCCCTCAAGGAGAGTTCCTTAGGTTGATGAAAATACTTGAATAATAGATAAATAGGAAAGAACAATTTGCAGAGGGGCCCCTACCCAGTTTAGTATTTAGATCCCTTAGGATTTTCCTAAGAACTTATTCTATTACTTGTGTCTATTCAGTTTACCAGTTTACCTTTCAGCCTTTTATAATTTTTATTCTGTGTGCCTAGCACAGTGGTAAGCATATAATGAATGTTTCTTGAATTGAAAATTAGACAAGCCTGGCAGTACTTCCTCTCCATAGTGCCGACCTATACCCCTTTCCCTTCTATGTGCTTCTGAAGAAATTCTTATCACATACGTTACATGTGAAGGCACTCTGCAGAGCATGCTTAATACTCTTCTCAAAGCCAAACCTTTGAATTTCAGTCACTAATTCTATCAGACATGGTAGAGGTCACTTAAAGAATTATAAGTAATCCCCAAGAAAAAGGGCCAATTGAAGTGATCCAGTAAATGACAATACATTTTTACATCCTGGGTTACTTTTGAAAAAGAACTAACAGACATTTAGTACAGATTAGGCAGGCATTGTGTCTGGTTACTGAGAATGCTAAGAGATGGCCGGCGGATGGCTGTCTGAACAAAATGTCAAGGAAATTTGCACAGCTCATTACAGCTAGTCTTGGATTCACTCATGTCCAAGAATTAGTGGATTTTATTTTATTCCTCTCCTTTTAAAATGAAGTAGGTCAAATGGAGAGATTAGTCTATCATCCAATATTGATTTCCTTGAAAATGGCAGGCTTTGAACATTCACGCCTCCCGAATGGTTGATGTAACAAGTAGCAAGTTGAAATGAAGTGGAACAACTTGGTTTTGGTAGAGCCCCGAGGGCACATATATTTGTAACTTCAAATCCATCATCATGCTCCTGGGAAAGTCATTTTTAAAAGCTCAGGCTACTGAAGTAAGTGATGTAATAACATCCTTAGATGTGTGTTTGTGTGGATGGTGTGGAGGGGTG
>CM053590.1:129170110-129205044 GCA_028646515.1 Pseudochirops corinnae
TCCCCCCCCCCCCCCCCCCCCCCCCGATTCTCCATGTTGTACAATGGAAAGATTGCTGGATTTGGATTCAAAAGATCTGGGTTTGAATTACAGCTTTCTACTTACTACATGCTAATCATTTAACTTCTCTTAAGCTTAGATTCATCATTTGTAAAGTGAGGGATTTAGTTTTATTTCAAGGTTCCTTCTCATTAAGTTCTTAGATTATGATCATTCCTGATTTTTTGTTTGTTTGTTTTTTAAAGATCAGATATCTGTATCTCACTTGGACTAGAAATGTGGTAGCCACTCATAGGCCTGATCCTACTGTTGATTGGTATGGAAACTTTGACCTACTTGTTTCTGACCTGGGTGGGTTTACCCTCCTTATGCAGTCTGGTGTCTCCTACCCTTCTCCCCAGGGTCTCACCACTTTGAGTAGCTTTAATCTCAGAACTCCTAGGCTCAAGTGATCCACCAGCCTCAACCTTTCTAGTAGCAGAGATTATAGGGATGAGTATTTTTTCAAAAAAAATTACGACTATAATGCTCACTAATTAGTAGTCATCACTTTAACATCAAAGATCGGTGTCAAAAATAGAGAGCTTTCCCTGAATGTTAGAGACATTTGCTTACATGTTCATCTATAGAGTTATGATATTAAAGAATCAAAACACATTGTATTAAGAATTAATAACAAGTCTGTTTTAATTCTTTTTCTTTCTTTCCTCCCTTCTTTCCTCCCTTCCTTCTTTCCTTCTTTTCTTTTTTGCTATTTTTAAGAAGTGTGCAGGATCCATAATAAAACCTGGATCTATATTTTATTGGGAAATTTTTATGTGTTAGTGAAAGTGGTGCTGGTGCTGGTGGGAGAGATGGGTAATTTAGTGCTGTTCAACAAGAATTCATTAAGTACTTAATATCTTCAGAACCCTGTATGAGGGCCTATTCAATCATTTTCAGTCATGTCCAACTCTTTGTGGATCCATTTGGGATTTTCTTAGCAAAGGTACTGGAGTGGTTTGCCAGTTCCTTCTCTAGCTCATTTTTATAGATGAGGAAACTGAGACAAACAGGCTTAAATGACTTGCCCAGGGTCACACAATTTATAAATGTCTGAGGCTGGATTTGGATTTAGGAAGATGAGTCTTCCTGACTTTAGTTGTGGCACTCTGTCTACTGTGCCACCTTGCTGCCCCATATTAGGACCTAAATGCAACACAAAATTCAATTAAGACAGGCTTCCTAGAAGGTAAATAGAATGCAGAAATATAGTAGCTATGATACATGATGATTAGTACATAAGAATGGTACAAACTGAGTACTATGGAAAGCTCAAGGAAGAGAAAAATCATTGCAAATGGGGAGTTTGAGAAAAGCTACTTGGAGGATTTGATATTTGATTTTTTTTGAAGGATGAGTATAAAATAAATGTTAGAGAAGGAAGGGTCATTTCAGTTATAAGAGATAGCATGTGAATAAAGTAAAAAAGATAGGAAATTTGGGATTCTATACTGGGATCATAGGTGGTACATTTACATTTACTAGAATTTAGAATGTGTAGAAAGGAGTAGAATGATGTGAGCTTAGATTAAGTTAGGTACCCACCATATTACTGGGGACCTTTAAGGATAGGTGAAAGAGCTTGAATTTCGTTTGATGGGCAATAGGGAGCTAGGTGGTTCAGTGCATAGAACACTGGGTCTGGAATTGGGAAGACCTGAGTTCAAATCTGCCCTCAGACATCTACTAGCTGTGTGACCCTGGACAAGTCACTTAACTTCTGTTTGCCTTAATCTACTGGAGAAGGAAGTGGTAAATCACTCTGGTACCTTTGCCAAGAAAACCCCATGGACAGTATGTTCCAAAGGGTCATGAACAGTTGGACATGACTGAACAACAACTGCTGAGCACTTTTGAGAAGAATAGTGACATTACTAAATCTATTCATAAAGAAGACAAGGTAGTGGGTATGAAGAATGGCTTGGAGGGAAAGAGGAGAGTGGTACTACTTAATCAGGAGTTACTACAAAAGCCAGGCACTAATGAAGTATTCTGTAGTAGGGGAGTGGAATATGAGTGGAAAGAAGGGAATAGACGGGAGAGACATTGTTGAAGAATTTTTTAAAAATTTGGATATGAGGTGTGAGGAAGAATTAAAGATAACAGCAATATTTTGACCATAGAATAATGAGTAAATGGCAGTGCTATTGACAAACTGAATTTAGAAAGAACAGGTTTGGAGAGAAAAATAAGTTTTGTTTTGAAAACATTAAGTTAGAGATTTTAGTTACCTACACGGGTAGCAGTATGCTCTAGACAACTGGAAATGTGGGCATGGATCTGAGGATAGAAAATGGAGTTGGAGAGATGTGGTAGTCATATGAATAAAGGTGATAGTTGGAAGTCATGGAAATGTCCAATCTTTTCAAGAGAGAAAGTATATGCTATGGGGAAAGATGAGGGAGAAGGAGAAGTATAACATTTTGTAAACTGGACTTGGTGTTTCTTGATATTCTGAGTCTCCCATTATAATTTTCCTAAATATCCCAAATAAGTTCATCTAAGGAGAAATCCTTACTTTATAGTCTTAGAAAAGCGAGGTTTACATTCGTCTCTGTTAGGAGGTACTGTATTACACTGGGTTTGAGACTGAGAGGACCGTCGTTCAATTTAATTTTGTTATGTATTTGAAAGGAATAGGAAGTTGTACATATTAGATTTGCAATTTCATATGAGTACAAATCTTTTTTTATTGTACTATGTTATGGAAATGCTCATTTTATGCCACAAATTAAAAATAAAATTTAAAAACAAATAAAACTTTAACAAAAAAAAGGAGGACCTGGGTTCATAACCTACCTCCCTGCCCACGGGCCCTCACTGCTTGGATGACCTTGAACCAGTTGTTTAATCTTTCTAGGCCTTGGTTCCCTCATCTGCTAAATGAGGATGTTGATTAGGTGACTTGGAAGATCCCTCCTATCTCTAGATAACTCTGTGTTTGGATACTTCAAAATTAATTCATTCAATAAATGTTTATTGAGTTCCTTTTTTATATATAATTGATTGTGCTGTAGGGAATTACAAAACATAAGACAAAGTCCTTGACTTTAAAGAATTTAGAATTCACATGAGGGGGAAGGATGCATTACAATATGTATGATAAGACCCAACTGAGTGGCATGGACAACAAGCATTTTAAGGGTTCACTTCAAAGAAACTGATCAAAGATGTCATGGAAGAGTTAGACCTTGAGGTGGGCACTAAAGAATAATAAATAGAGTTCGTTCTGATCAGGTCTGAGTTCTTAGGGAGATGTTACAGTAGCTGAATGTGATGTCCAGGTTGGGGCAAGAGGTAAGTTCATTTAGAAGAGAATGAATAAACTGTGCAAACTCAGATCACTTACGCATTGGAGATCTGGGAGAATTTTTGATGCTTTAGGGCAGAGGATGTTAATCTGGAGATCACACACCCTCCAAGGAGTTTATGATTATATTTCAGGGGTCCCATGAATTTGGATGGGAAAAATTGCATCTCCCCCCCCCCCCACTAATTTCTAATGGAAATTTTGCATTCCCTTCAATAATTAATATAGGTAACAAACATTATTTTGAGAAGAGGGTCCATAAATTTCATTAGACTGCCAAAGGTGTCTATGACATAAAAATACATTACAAGAATTCTTGCTTTGAGGGACTCAGGACTGGTAGGTTCCCAGAAATTGATTATTTGGATAGGGATAAAATGCATGCCCACTTAATATGAAATGCAGATGTTGTTCTGACAATATGTTTAATGTTTGCTCCTCCAAAGCTTTTTTGGAATCCTCATGAATGTCTAAGAGTTGTTTAAAGCAAAACAATTCTGTCTCTGTTGATCCTTCCTGCAATTATTTGCCCTATCTTGTATCTTCTAAGAAATTATTCCAGAAACTTTCTTTTGCAATGAGACATGAGGTTAGAGGGGAATAAAATTAAACCTGATACCCAATGTTTTTACTTTCCTCCCTGAGAAAGCCAGGTAGGAATAATTCCATCATTTTGGAAAAGAGTTGATGCAAGCAAAAATCCTCCTGAGTTGAGACTTTGTGTCACTTGAAGTGAGTTAGGGATATTATCTACTGAGGACACCCGTTTATGCCTTTTAAAATCTGGTACTGCCCGAGGACTAGATAATCTCAAGGACACAAGGGCCTAAACAACAAGGGGAAAGCAAAAACAATTTAGAGTCTGAGCTGGTTGTCCATGGAGTTAAATGAAGAATCCCTGCCTTTTTTCATGAGGTCAAATCTAGGAAGTCTACAGAGTCCCAGGGATTGTGGTTTCAGGGATTAGCTAAGCAAATCTTTGTGGTAGTGGTTGCCAGGAGAAGTTTGTGGAAGCGGCTCTTCTGACAGCTACAAGAGAACTTCTGCTCACTTCACAACTCGACTCTATGTGGGCAGCCCCATGCTCACTTGTGGGTTGGGCATTGGCTGTGCCCAGTCTTCCTTATCAGTATACTCAGTGGGGAAGCTCCTATGCATTGAAGGAGCAATCCAACAACCTGGTGACTGGATCCCTAAGTTCCTGAATTTTTCATCATTGCTGTCATGCTCAGGAGGATGAAAGAGGGCTTTGGTCACATTTCTAGTAGGTGAAACGATGCTAACACAAATGGCTCCCATGAGTTGGGGGCTGTTGCCAGAAACCAGCTATCTGCTGGGTGAGGATTTCTGCAATATTCTGCACCTGGTCTGAATGCTACAAGAGCAGAGGAAAGGAAGGCCTCTGGTGCATTCAAATTGCTTATTTTACCTGCGGTTGCCCTAGAGAAGTCAGCTGAGGGGTGGGGGCGTGGGGAAAGCTTGTTTACCCAGTACCTGGATCCCAATGAGAAGGAATTGAGCTGCCAATGATTGAATAGGGCTCTCTGATGATATAGATTAAACCAGTAGGGCCAACAGTAAACATGATGAACTTCAAAAGAACAGCTTCTCCTCTCTCTGGGGACTTCCATTAACGAGTCACCAGATAGGCAATTACTGTACAGTTCTTGTAATGACCGGGATCAAACAGAGACATTCTGCACAGTAGGCAGCAAGAAAGCCAGCAGAAAAAAACTGTGAAAATATGCCATTAAATCTTAATTATTCTTCAAAAGAAAACAAGCACAACTAGGGGGCAGATAAGTAAGGAATAGACACAGCTATACCAGAACCTGCTGGCTCAGGGCAATGATGCTTAGATATGAACAGCACCAACGTTTATTTAAAACTAAACATTATGCTCAGATTTCTGTGAGGTGCTTTGGAGCTTTGGTTATTATAAGCCTTGTAGATTGGCTCTCTCCCACTTGTTTTGGCTCATATCCAGGTTTCTTTTTTTTCCTGGAGGATCTAACTAATATTTGGACATGAGCTTGACTTTTAAATGAGACAGGGAACGATGTTTCTGAGTATTTGGGGGAAAATCTACTTCTTGACTGGTTTAGATACTTGGACAATTTTATTACATTTCCAGACCTATGTACCTTCCTCCCAAATGATAGTCCAGCAGCAGAGAAAGTCTCTTGTGTAAGGATGAAAGGTATGGACTCACCTAGTAACTCTAGGTTTTTTTATGGAATGCTAAGTTCCAAACTCTGGCCTTTGAAACCATTGCAGATATATAATTTAGGCCACCCAAAGCACTTATAAAAGCTGTTGGGTGTCCAGCTGGCCCACATCCAAAGTATGACTGGCTGAATGGACATGTTGATCTCTCATGGGGTACCTAGTTTGCATAGATTGTATGGAGGACTGTAGAGTTAAAGTTTTCAGGTTCTTTAATCCATGAAATTCCCTCTTCATCCAGTTCATTTTGGCAAGTGCGTGGCTAAATCCATTCAGCCATTCAATAAGAATTTATTAAACACCTACAATTTCCTAGGTGCTGTGCTAGATGTCTGAAATAGAAATTCAAAAGGGTCCCTACTGTCAAAGAATTTATATTTTTGGAGGGGGGGGGGAAGACAGAGGCACATATACATAGTTAAGTAAATACAAAATAAAAACAAAGTGGGTTTGTGTAGTTATAATAGGCCATAAGGTATAAACTATCTGATGGTAGTAATTGTCTTTGTAGAGGCCCAGTGTTAGGCAAGAGGGCATTACAAAAAGCAGTTAATTCCATGAAAATGATGTTATAAAGAGGTGATTGACTGAACAATGTTAGTATGTAGTTCCTTTTAAACTTTATAGTAGAACTTGACCAAAGTGTGTTAACAGTATTACAAAGAAAGAATATTAATTGGATACAATATTCTGTGGGTTGTGTGACCAAGAATCCTTTCAATCTTATAGGTTCTTTCTCTATCACGTAGCTTTGTTGCATAGACTTCTAACATACCAACAATTAAATACCATTAAACACCACTAAAAACAAATTAAAGACATGGCCTTTAATTGGTTCTGCCATATGTTTTGCTGCCTTGCTATTCTATTTCCCAAGTGAATTTCAATCACTACTTACAGAAGAGCTCATTCTCTATTGGCAGCTATAGTCCTCAATAACTGCTGGCACTGACTCTAATCAAATCAATGTATATGTGTCTGTACTTGGGATAGCCTTGGAAAGATCTTCATGCATGTATCCAGCTCCATTCTTATCAATAATGGTTTACTCTAGCATTGTAATTCACATAGATGGATGTAACTGCTGTGAATAAACTGTATAGAAGTCTGTTCATCTACTTTCTGGACTTAATGAGTTTCTGATTTTAGATTATCTTCTGGGGAACTTGAATTTAAAATTTAATAATGTGAAGTCCTGTTGCCTAGGTTCATCCAAGATGAAAAGGACCTCCATTGTCATAGAGTAGCCATGTTCTTGGTGAGTTTTTTAAAAGTAGCCCACTGTACCTTCTGATTACCAGTGTCTAGGAATTTTGATGTTATAAAATCTTTGGAAATGCCAGTGGAGAGGAAATTTTGATGATTTTGCCTGGACTTTCCATCTGCCTTTTAGCTTTCTCTCATCCCCTCAAATGGAAGTGATCTTTCCCTCCTCCAAAGACCTACTTTCCATTCAATTCAACAAACAATTTGTAAATGCCCCCTCTGGGCAGAGAACTGTGCAGTTGCAAGATGTGACGACACTAAATAGAAAGTAATTTTAAATTATAGACAAAAAGTTACTAAACAGTTCATGCCCTTTGACCCAGTTATATCACTTCCAGGCTTATATCTCAAAGAAATTGAATTGAGAGAAAGAGGTCCTATATATCCCATACAAAAAGTTTATAGCAGTTCTTTTAATGTTGGCCAAAAAAACTAGAGATCAATGGGGTGCCCTTCCTTTGAGAAATGATTCTGTGAGTTATGGTATTTGAATATGTGAGGATACTGTTGTGCTATAAGAAATGAGGAAAAAGATGATTTCACAAAGATATGGGAAGACTTAGGTGAACTGATGGGAAGTGAAGTGAGCAGAAGCACTATTTATACTATGACATCAATATTATAAAAAAATGATCAGTTGTAAAGATTTTTATAAACTGATGGAGAATGAATTGAGCACAATCACAGGAACAATTTGTGTAATAACATTGTAAAAGCAAACAGCTTTGAAAGTGTGGAAATACAATGATCATTCAAGATTCCAGAGGACCAGGGATGAAATCTGCTATATGTGACAGCAAGGTGATGAACTTAAGGTGCAGAACGAAACATATATATATATTTATGTGTGTGTATATATGACATGTATCCACACGTGGATATGTATATGAATATACATGCATAAATATATGTATACATGCATACATATATATGTATATATACACATATATATATGTATATATATGCATACACATAATAAAACCATTGAGGGAATGTGTTTTACTTGACTATTCATATCTTTACAAGCAATTTATTTTCTTTCTTTTCTAGTTGGGTGGGAAGTAGAAGGTAGAAAAATAGACTTCTGTTAATTTAAGAAAATAAAGTGTTGAGGGGTACTGCAGATGTGCAATGATGGATGTACTTTCTTTTATTATTATTTTATTTTATTTTTGCATTTTTTGGAGGGGGAAATGCAGGGCAATTGGGGCTAAGTGACTTGCCCAAGGTCACACAGCTAGTTTTGTGTAAAGTGTCTGAGGCCACATTTGAACTCAGGTACTCCTGACTCCAGGGCCAGTGCTCTATTCACTGAGCCACCTAGTCGCCCCTGATGGATGTACTTTCAAATGAGGTCACTTATTATTCATTTTACTTAATTGCTTTACTTTGTTTTAAGAGATCTTTCACAAAGTGGGGGCAATCTATAAATATTTGTAATGCAAAAACAGAACAAAAATTGAAATAGGACGAAGACACTGACTTAAGTACAATCTAATGAGAGGATCAGATGTGTACCAAATTGCTATGATATGAGCTAAAATATGGTAGGCATGAAGGAAAGATCCAGATAAAATGCAAAGAAAGATTTGACATCAGAGTTGTGTCTTGAATAAAACAAAGAATTATTGCTGATGAATATGGGGGACAAGAAGGAGTTCATTCTAGGCATAGGGGATAGAATGAGATACGAAGACAGGAAATGAAAGCTCCCTCATTAGGCCACATCAGCAATATTGCATTCAGTTTTGGGTGCCACATTTTAGGAAAATCAGTGATAAACTTCCCATGACCAGAGGAAGACAACTAGAATGGTGAGGACATTAGAGACCCTGCTGTACAAGGTTGAAAGAATTGGAGATATTTAGTGTATAGAAAAGAAGGGTTAGAGAGAAAATGATAGATATATTTAAGTATTTGAGCTATCACATAGAGGAAAAATTATTACTTCTTCTTGACACCAGGGCCAGAACTAGGAGCAGTGGGTAGAAGTATCAGGGAGAAAGATTTAGGCTTGACCTTTAGGAAATCTTTCTAACAATTTAGAACTGTCCCAAAGTGAAATTGACTGCCTTGGGAGGTAGTGATTTTACCTTCATTAGAGGACTTCAAGGTAGCTAGTGACCTCTATAAAGAGAAGTTTCCTTCTGTGGTATGGGTTTGGGGGATGGAAACCTGTGGCCTTGAGGCCATATGTGGCCTTCTAGATTTGAATTCAGTCAAAAGTCACACTTAAGGATTTAGAAGGCCATATGTGGCCTCAAGGCTGCAGTTTCTCCACCCTTGGGTTAGAATAAATGGACTGTAAGATATTTCTTCTAGGTCTGAGATTGATTTTGGGAGAGGGCAGTATGAGAGTAGGAGTGGGGAGCTGGGCAGCAAAAAGTCATTTGGTGAGAAGGTAGACTATATGAAGAGGAGTAGAGCAAGATAAGGTAGAAAAGGGAGGTTGGGTTTATCTTGTGCCATGATGAAGTTTAAATTTTATTCAATAGATCATATGGGAGAAAGCTTATAAAGCTAGTTGTGTAGAGGAGAAATACAACAATAATGATGTATTAGGAAAGTGATTTAGGTTGCAATGTGAAGAATGGTTAGGGGGAAAAGTTACTAAATTGAGCATACACCTTGTCCCAGCCAGCAATGACTGGTTGTTGTCCTTCATTCTCAAAGAAGACCAAAATGACATCACTATGTTGGGGTTAAGGCACAGGTGTCCAAACCATTACTATTGCTCTACAAACTATGCCTCAAAGATATCAAAGAAAGAGGAAAGGGACTGACATCTACAAAAATATTTATAGCAAGTCTTTTTTGCAATGTTAAAGAATTAGAAGCCAGGCAGGATTCTCTTGGGATGGAAAGCATTCTTCATAGTAAGTCCTTCAGAATCGTCTTGGGTCATTGTATTGTTGAGAATAGCTAAGTCATTTGCAACTGATCATATTACAACATTGTTATCACTTTGTACACAGTACAATTCACTTTGCAGCAGTCGATGCAAGTCTTTCTAAGTTTTTCTGAGAATATCCTGTAGAGCAGGGACTTTTAACCTTGAGTTCATGGAACTTGGATGGGAAAAATCTCATCTTTATTTTTGCTAAGTTCTGCCTAAAATTTAGAATTTCTTTTACTTGTGAATTTAAAAGACATATTCTGAGAAAAAATCCATAGGTTTCATCATGCTGCTAAAGGATTCATAGAATAAAAGTTAAGAACGTCTTGACTAAAAAAAGGAAATTTATTTAGAAAGCTATTAAAATTGTCCAGGCAAGAGGGAATGAAGTTTACATGGTTTCAGTGACAATAAAAAGGAGAAAATGGATGTTAGAGATATTGGAGTCAGAATTGACAGATATTGACGGTAGAACATATGTGAGACATTCAGGGGAGGGGAAGAAAGGAATAAGCATTTGTTAAATACTTACTAGTGCCAGAGATTGTAATAAGTGCTGTACAAAAATATTGTATCTTCACAACAACCCTGTGAGACAGGTGTTATTATGACCCCCATTTTACAACTGAGAAGACTGAGGCAGACAGCAGTTAAGTCATTTGCCCAGGGTCACACAACTATCAAGTTATCTGAGACAGTATTTGAACTCAAGTCTTCCTGACTCCAGACCAGTTACTCTATCCACTCTGCCACCTACCTGACTCAAGAAGGCAATGGCACATTAATAGCAATGAAGATGAGGGCAAATTGTAGAGGCAGAAATCATTCCAAGTTTGGAGCCTGGGTGAATAGGAGAAGGTTATGTTGTTGACAGAAATATATGAGTAAGGGGCATTGGTAGCTTTTTGGGGAGTGGTAGTGATGGTGGTGGTAGTGGTGGTGGTGGTGGTAGTACGACAGATAAGAATAGGGACTTGATAGGAAATGTACCTATGATTTCATTGGTATAGGGAACTCCCAAGTAAGGAAATGTCCTCTACCAATGCAGATGGGAGCAGTTAGCCTTAGCAATTTATCTGGAGCACTGAAAGATTAAGTGACTTTCCCAGAGTCACTCTGCTCTTCTGTGTTTGAGGGGGAACTTGAATCCATATCCTACTGACTTCAAAGCTAGCTCTCTCTACCTACCAAATACAAATTTAAAAAAAAATCATAAAAGATAAGAAAAGGGAAAGGATCTTTGGAGACACTTAGGTTCAAGAACAGGGAGTGTGAGGAACTTGGAAAATATACAGAGAAGAAATAATCAGTGTCAGGGAAGCCAAGAGAGATTAGCTATCAAGGAAGGCATGGTTGCCAAAATCAAAAGTTGCAGAATAGTTAAGGAAGTCAATTGATTTAGTAACCCTTAACAACATTGAGAGAACAGCTTGAGTAGAATGGTGAATACAGAAGCTAGATTTCAAAGAGTTGAGGAATGAGTGGATGGTGAGAAACCAGAGGTATTAAATGTAGACTGGTGTTCTTGAAAATTTGGCAGTAGAGAGAACAGATAAGTCAATAGCCTAAAGCAGTGGTTTTTAACCTGTGGCTTGCGATTGTCTCAGGAACTGAGACATCACTCCTCTATCTGTCTCCAGGCAGGTCTGCCCACATGCACATATGCTCACATATGAGTATTAAAGGGTTGTGGCATTAGGAAGGTTGAGAACCACTGGCCTAAAGGAATATCAAGGTCAAAGAAAACTTTTTGTTGTTGTTGCTTTTTTTAAAGATAGGGAAAATTTGAGCATGTTTGTAGGCTGAGTAGAAGCAGTAAGAAGAGATACGGTAAGGTCACAGATGACATAGGAAGAGATAGTGTCAAGAGGAGGAAGTGGGGTTTATCCTTGGCATGAAGAAAGATCAACTTGTCCCCTAAGACTGAAGGGAAGGAGGTAAAAATGGGTAACAACATAATCATGAGGTTTAGATATTTTGACCTTTATCTTAGTAGAAGTAGATGCAAGGTCATCTACTGGGAATGAGAGAAACAGAGTAGTATTTAGAATTTAAGATAGAAGTTTTAGAAGTGGTGCTACAAGAAATGTGACTGAAAGCCAATCAGAGGTGATTTTAAATTCTCATTGCCTTTTTTAATATTTTAGCTTTTATTATAACTACTTTTTCCATACCATAGAGTCCTCTACTACAGGACTTCTTAAACTTTTTCCACTCGCAATCCCTTCAATACTTTTTAAACTGTGGGTGGCAACCCCACAGGTGGTGCCTTGTGGCACGCTTGGTACAAAGTTGGCAATCAAATATTCTTTATAGAAGGGTGCTCTGACAATAACTTTAAGCATTTGGAAGGTGAACTAACATAGCCAGCCTAGAGAACTGGCAAAGATGGGACTCTAGTACTGATTCTTCTAGTCTCTACCTTCCCCTGTAGTCAACTGGATAGATGAATCTACTGATGTCAAGGTACTGTTTTTGTTGTTGTTTTAGCTTGAGCCTACAGAAGGAAAAAAAAAAAGTAACCTAAGGCAATCTGAATCAAGATCATGGCCTGTTCTCATCTTAGTTGACTGAGGAGCACCCCAGTATATGACCTGCCAACTGCTCGTGCAGCTGAAGAAGGCCTCTCTCTTTCATTTTTATCTTTGTAATCCCAGCGCCTGTCTCAGTGCTTCACCCATAGTCGACATTAATCAGGATTTGTTGAATTGGACTGGATAGTTCTGGAAATTCTTGCTGCTTTCAATACAATCACTGTGCAGCCTTGTGAAGGGGTAACACAGAAGGAGGTGAAGAGCTGTTTACTTTCCCTATTCTTGAAATGGTGTTAAGGGAAGAAAAGATTGAAAGTAAAATTTGCTGCCAAATAATCACTGTAGAAAGAAATCAGTAAAAATTGTCTGTGGATCTGATGATGATTGTGAAGTGATCTTGCTTGTGGGTTTCTAAACAGGAGTCATTATATCAAATTTTCAAAATCACTTTGTAATCTTTGAGATTACATATTTTTACCCAGGCCTGATTTCTGGGGGAATTATAGCACAGGTTTCTTGAAGTTGAGCCTAATGACTTATCTGGGTTTTTTAGCTAATAGATCTGCAAAGCAAGCCTTGCTAATTCTGTTTCACATTGAATAATTATGAAAGGGAATTTCTGTTCAGAAATCATTTGCATTATACTTGAGACTGCCTTCCTTGTCAGCTTTGTCTTTGTCTGAGTAGAAATTAAATACGAGCTCCTGAATAGCTCCCTTGGCCAACCATTTCTCCAAACTTTCTGGCATTCATTTCTTTCTCCTTGTAAGAACAAACTCAAGAATGCTGCCTTGAATTAGCACCATGAGTGGTAGAATTCCCCCGTCCCTTATAAAATAAAAGAGAACCTTTTGTAACAGAATTGATCTTTGTTTTACTTTTTTGCTCTTTTCCTGGGTTTGTAAAACCAGCCCATCATAGGTTTCATTAGGCTCAAGACACAGTACAGGCTACTATCTGCAGTGAGAGCACAATTAGTAAATTAATTTATTAGGGCCCTGATAATCTTATCTTGTCAAGTCTAATTATATGATTGAGCAAAAATATTTTTAAGAGTTACCTGTAATCAAAGTACAGAATTCCTTCACTCCTTTTCCCAATTCCATTCTTGCCACTATATTCTGGGCCATCTCTAGTTGTTTTGATCTTTGTCTTGCCACTGGCCCTGGAAGAGAAAGTGAGGCTGATGACTTTGTGCAGTTCTGACTCACTTAAATCCAATCCAGACAGAGTCAAGACATCAACCCATGATGTCATTAGTCCTCTTTGAAAATGAAAAGGCAAGATGAATAAGAAGAAGAACAGTAACAAAAGTTCCATTCCTGACTCTCTAGACTTCTTTTTCTACCACTTCCCAGCTGACCTCTCACCCTGGAAGCTGCTTTGGTTATCATGTTCCAGCAGCCTTCTTATCCTAGAAGCCTACTATCCATCTGCCTCTGTTTTCTGTCCCCTTCCTCTGATTGGTGGGTGCCTCTTGGAATCTTCATTTTGGGGAGGCTTCCAGGAAAGCCATTTTCTTCACTTCTCTCTCAGCTCCACTCCTGACTCTCCAAGATTTCTTTCTTTGCCATGTTTCTCCCCATTAGAATGTAGGCTCTTTGAGGTCAGGGACTATCATTCTGCTTGTATTTTATTATCTACATGTAGTACAGTGCCTAGCACATTGTAAACGCTTATGAAATGCTTCTTTATTTATTGACTTGACACATGAACTAAAGTTACTAAATGATTATCATTGATGACAGAAGTAGAAATATACAGGTCTCTCCAAGTTTGGGCCATTTTCAGGCCTTTCTCTTTTTCCTCAGGTAAAGAAACCCTTAAATCCTGGCTAGGTTTGGCCAGAGAGAGCAATATGAAGCTTCAAAAAGAGGGGTGATTTTGTACTTTTTTTGGAGGGGGGAAGGCAAAATAATTGGGATTAAGTGACTTCTCCAAGGTCACATAAGTAGTAAGCATGTCAAGTGTCTGAGGTCAGATTTGAAGTCAGGTCCTCCTGACTCCAGGACTGGTACTCTATTCACTGTGCCACCTAACTGCCCCTAGAGGACTGATTTTGTCAAAGCAGGCTACTAGCCCTACTCGCTTTTATATTCTGAATCTAAAAAACTGGTTTTCTCAGTTAGGCCCTGTATTTTGACCCCAGTCATGGCTCCTTCACTTATATTCTCCAGATTATTCTATATCTGCCTTGAGTTTGGGTCTCTTGATGAATACTCAAGAAATCTTCCCTTGACTTGTTTCTTCCTGGTATTCATTCACTGTTGTCTCTTGTAATATCTTACCCTGCCTTCTAGATTGTACCCCTATGCTGATCTCAAGCTTAGGTGAATTAGAGCTAGACCCATGCCCCTTTGCCAACACAGGGCTAGGTGAAGGGTCATAAGAATGAAATTAATGTCTGTACCTGAGAAGTAGCACAATTAAGGAGACAGTTCTCATTCAATACAACCACCCTAGGAGATCAAGAATTGTATACTCGTGGTGTAACAGCAAGTTGCAATGTGTAAATCCTTGTGCTAAGTCCTGGGGAATATTAGAAAAAACAACAATAACAACCCACCAGCAACACTAGCAAACACAGCAAACATAAATGAATGAATAAATAGATAACACATTGTTCCTGCCTTCACAAGATCTGAGAATTTGAGAGCTAGAAAGTACCTTAGAGATCATTTTGTATAAGTTTCTCATCACACTGAATGCCCAGAGAAGAACAATGACTTTTTCCAGGGTACAGGCAACAGGCAAGAATCAAGTCCAGTTCCTTTTATTCCAAATCCCATTATTTCTCTACTATAGCATGTTGCCTACATTGAATACAAATTAAAATAGTATAAGTGCATTAGAAAAAATAAGAAATGAAGTGAGATCAGATAAAAATGGAGACAACTACCACCTAGAGAGCAGGAGATCAGGGGAGGCTTCCTGAAGAGGGTGACATTTGAATCAGAATTGGAAGATGGCTTAGGCTTCAACAGAAAGAAAACATTCCAGTTAATGACTGAGTAGCACATGTGTCTGACCGGTTTTTGTTTCTGTAATTAAATTTTCAAGAGTAAGCTTTTCATGACCATTGAAGAATATTTACTTCATTTTCATTCTGTTAAGTTCCCGTTAATACCATCCCCTGAAGCCAGAAGACATAGAAAGCTCTGTAGGAGACTGGGAATATTAGAAGGCAGAACATGATCAAGGACCAGAAGTTGTACTTTCAATGATACTTGCTATGAAATGCTAGAAATGGGAGAATCTGAAATGCTTTACTCTTTTTTTTTATCTCTTAATAAACAGTAGTAGTAGTAGTAGTAGTAGTAGTAGTAGTAGTAGTAGTAGTTGTAGTAGTAGTAGTAGTAGTAGTAGTAAATACCTAGAATTTCTATATACTTTATGGTTTACGAAGAGCTTTATATTTGTTACTTGATTCTCACAACCCCTATGAGGTAAGTGCTACTGTTACCTCCATCATTATCATCCATTATAGATAAAGGAAACACACTGAAAAAGGTCAAGTGACTTGAGTGAAGTCACTAAGTTACTGAGTTTTTGAGACATTATTTGAATTCAAATCTTCCTGACTTCAAATCTAGCACTTCTTCCACTGTCAAGTCAAGAAACTTCATGTGCCAGGCACTGGGAATATAAACACAAGCAGTCTCTGCCCTCAGGGACCTTACTTTCTAATGGAAAAAAGCCCATAACACAAAAAGGGTGTAATGAAGAGTAATCCTTAAAATGGAGGGTCTGCCAAGAACTAGCCAATCAGAGGAAGGGACCCTAGAGTATACTTCCAGTTAGAGGCTGGGTGAATTTCCAGGGTGAGAAGGCTGCTGTGGCATGGTAGAGAGAAACAGAGTCAGGTGTGAAGCCTGGAGAGAAATGAATGTGTCACTTCACTTCTAGAACACATGAATAATAGCAGCTTTTTCACTTTCACTTTTGACCCTGCACATGACAACTTCTGTCCATGAAGTAGCTTTTTGTTGTGAAGATTGCCACATTACAACCTTTCACATACATGTCTGGTGTTTGGTGATCCTTGGTTTAGTGTCTTTTGGGTTTTCTTTCAAAATGTGCATTTAAAAAGCAATACATTTAGAAAGCAGAGATGGAGCCACCCAACCGAAACCTTTCAAGTGCCTTCTGTGAAGGGAAGGGCAGGCATATCTATTTTGAACGGTAGTGTTGTGATGGTGGCAAGCCAAAAGCTTTCTACCCTCTACCTCTCTACCAACCGCCCTGTTCCTTTCTCAAAGTCTTCACCAACCCAGTGGAACAAGAAAAGAGAACACTTTCAATTATGCTGTTTGCCTGCAACGACATGGGTTCCAGCAGGATTCTGAAGAATGCACACCTCTTTCCCTTTCATCTTGGGTCCCAATAACTTCAAACCCTATTCTGAACTGAGGCAACTTCGGGGTCCCTGCATCTGGGTGTTTCACAGTTGGCTTAGTGGAGGTCTATTCAGCAGGGTTTCTTATGCTTCCACAAAAACTGAGTACCCAATAAATTAGATGCGTCCAGTTAGGATTCTCTCCCCTCTGGGATGAAAGGGCTGTCAGTAGAGCAGAAGGAATATTACATAGCAAACAGCAGGCTGAAAGATTACACAGATGCCCCAGTGAGTTTCATCCTGGGTACTGGGGCCATGAGAGATGATGGCTCTGGAGTTAGGAGCTGGAGTGTTTGTGCCCATACCCTTGTGCATATGTGTGACTCTTTTGATGTGACAGGAGGCAAAAACTTCTCATATTTCATAACACAGCAGAAGACCAATACAGTTATTTTTGCCTATCTTCATTTTTATTTTTGGAGAAAGAAGGCAGGTAAAAAGATAATAATATGTTTAAAAGCTGGAAGACAGGCAGTGTGATATAAGAGCCTTGGCTTTGGAGCTAAAAATCCAGAGTTCAAATCCCTACATGATTACTTGTGTGATCTCAAGTAACAGCTTAACTACTCTGGGACTCAATTTCCTCATTTTGAAAATGAGAGAATAGAAAATGAGGGAAAGGATAAGATGTTCTAATGATCTTCAAAGGCCCCTTCCAGTTATAAATTTTATCATCTTAGGAACTGAGGATTTTCCTAGACCAGGGAACTCTAGGTAAGTCTCTTACTATTCTGTGCTTTAGTTTCATCTATAAAATTGACTCAATAGCCTCTGTGGTTCACTTAAGGTCTAAATCTCTGATCTCTGACCAATGGCCATGCAGTAGTAACTGAAGACACCCTAACATGTTAATAAAATTAGCATTCAGCTACTTTCATGAATGAAATTTGTTTGAATTCTGATAGGTGTCTCCCAGAGTCCCTTGTATTTACCAGGGACTCAAATTATGTGCCTCAGTTTCTTCATCTGTAAAATCAGGAGGTGGAACTTGATTCCCTCCAAAGTCCCTTTTAGCTCCATGTTGAATTAAGTTTAAAGGAGTTGTTAGATGAAGTTCTAGAAAAAAGGGTATTTTCTTAATTCTAATTATATCATGGTCAAGATAGCTATGTGAGATGGTTTATCCATGCCTCTCTAAGACAGCTTTTCCAAAGGACAAGCTCACCTCAGTAGTGTAAAAATACTATTGTAAGTAGAACTTGTGAGAGATGTAGTTATAATTATGACCTCAATTATATGAGGAATTTTACTTTTGCAACTGAATTTATATTAGATAACAGAATGATTCTTTCAGATGAATTATAGTGCCACTCTGGTAGAAGTGCAGCAATCCTTAGACATTGGTTACAGATATTTCATCATGGTAATTACATCATATAAATATGATATGCTAGTGAGTGGAGGTAAAACATCTGTAAATTTAACACTATCTGACTTACAAGGCACTGAAGATTACACAACAAAGACAAAAACAAACAACCAGTAATATAGAGCAAGCAAGATCCTGGCAATCTTCAGATCCACAGATGGGCAAACAATTGCAATCGGAGAGGAAAGTCAAGCATGTGTTACGGTTGGTAAACACCGTAGTAAATATGGTTTTATGTGTTTTCTTGGGAAGGCAAAGAAGAATTCATTCCAGCCCTGCCTCTCATTTGGATATACTTTCCTTTTTCCTTCAAAACTGTGGATCAAATGGCCAATTGGTGCCAGTTTATAATGAATGCTTAGCAACTGTTTGGATATGTGATGTGGGGGCCAAAGAGCTTTGATTTCCAAATGTGGACTTTACAAATTAGATTGACAGAGTCTGAAGGAATGAACAAAAAACCAACCCTCTGAAATAGGGTTCTTTTTCCTCTGTCGTATATTAAGAATGAGATATTTGAATTTCCTTGCAATTACTGGGATGCGTGATGCTATTTATTAGGGCATCCAACTGCATGCAGTGTAATTAGACTTCAGACATGTAAGTCTCTGCATTATAGGACTCTAGGTTGCATAGAAGATAGAGTTCTGGATTTGGAGTCAGAAAGCCCTGAGTTAATTTCTCCATCTGACGCTTAATAGCTATGTGACTGTGGGCAAGTCACTTAACCTCTCTGTCCCCCAATTTCTTCTTTTATAAAATGGAAGAATTGGGTCAGATAACCTTTAAGGTCCCAGATCTAAACCTCTGATACTATGACCCCTATTGGGGTATAAGCTAATAATTCTGGCTTGGGATGTTTTCCATTTGGTGTTTTTATTTTTTCCTCTCTCCTATTTTGATGGACGTAGAACAGATAAGTTTAGAGGCTTTGTTTCTCATCAATAGTCATTTTGTCCCCCTCTGACAAGACTGTTGAAGCCTATTTCATGAAGATTCCTTCAAGGAACAGATAATTGAAGAACCATCAAGTATAAGAGTGAAATATAAGAGATGTGGTAAGAGGATGAAATGGAGAAGAGAATTTCATTTGAATAAAAGTTGCATTTGAATGTGGCACTCCTCTGAGATCCTCTGCTATAGACAGTAAGGTACTTAAAGGTAAGAACCATCTTTTATTTATCACTCTACCTCAACACGTACAATGGGACCTTATTCATAGTTATCATTTAATAGATGTTTGAATTGAACTGAATTTTTGGTTTGGACTCCTAAACTGGAGTCTCTTTAGTTCTTTGAATGCATATATTTTTCTACTCATTGCTCAGTTATAAGTGAATTATTGCTATGCCTTTTCCTTTTAGTACCCCAGAATTCACTACTTTGGTGAGGACTCTAGTCAAATTTGTTTGGTTTTTTTTGTCAGTGATACTGGGTCATGCTGAGGTTTGCTTTTGATTGAGTAACTTGGACCTAGACCTGTGAAACATTAACACACAGCAATATCCATATTCAATGTTACTCATTCGTTGTTGTTCCATTATTTCAGTCATATTTGACTATTTGTGACCCCATTTGGAGTTTTCTTGGCAATGATACTAGAGTGGTTTGCCAGTTCCTTTACCAGTTCATTTTACAGATGTGAAAACTGAGACAAACAGGGTTAAGTGACTTGCCCAGAGTCACACAGTTAGTGTCTGAGGCTGAATTTGAACTCAGATCTTCCTCACTACAGGCCCAGTGCCCTATCTCCTGTACCACCTAGCTGCCCAGTGTTGTAATAATTCAAGGGGAAAAAAAGAACCAGAGTCTGAATAAAGGTGAATTATTTTTCAGTCTCTTGAGAAGAGAGGTCAAACGTAATTATTAAATGGGATCATTCCGCACCCCAGATCCTAGTGTTTGCTAAGTACCAGATGCAACGTGATACTGGCTAGGAGTTAGGAAAACTTGGGTTCAATTCTGCCTGTGACACCTGCTAGCCCTGTCACTATGGTCAAGGCACTGAATCTCTATTCACTCCAGAAATTTCCCTGGTACTAATCTACTCATATGTGGACTAGATTGCAATCTGCTCTGGTGAAAGGAGTTCTCACTCCAGGAATTATCTATACTGACAAAGTCACAGATCCTTTGCATATCCAAGATTGCATCTAGTAATGAGCTGATTTTTCTGGTGGGGGTGGGGGAGGAAGGAATTTTATAAATTTGAATTTAAAATTTTGTTAAGTCTCTATTCTTTGCAAAGGCCCAAATTAAATACAAGCAGACACATAGATGAATAAGATCTAACCTCTGTTCTCCAACAATTTGGCTTCTTACTTATCACATACTGGACCATTTATGATTGTTTGCTCTGTGAGGGCCACGGTGATCAAATTAGCTTTATGTTGGCTACCAGAGCTCAGGGAAGGGAAAGGCCACCAGGAACCAGGGTGTGGTCAGCAGAAAGCTTTGGAGAAGAGCTAGAATTTGAACTACGCTTCAAGAGATGGGTAAGATTTTGATTAGGAAGGATGAGGACATTAATTCCAGGGTGTCACGATGACCTGCATGCCAGGCAGGGACAAATAACATGAACAAAAGCTGGAAAGAGAGAATCATCACTGCTTGAGAGAAAAAAAGCCTTTTATAGATGGAGCCAATCGGCTACAGAAAGGCAACTCATTTGTTTTAGCCTTAAAATAGGAGACTGATTTGGGGGTCTATGTTATCATCACTATCTCTCTCTCTCTCTCTCTCTGTCTCTGTCTCTCTGTCTCTGTCTCTCTGTCTCTCTCTCTGTCTCTCTGTTTCTCTCTCTCTCTCTCTCTCTCTCTCTCTCACACACACACACACACACACACACACACACACACAGGGAGGGGCAGCTAGGTGGCACAGTGAATAGAGCACTGGCCCTGGAGTCAGGAGGACCTGAGTTCAAATCCGACCTCAGACACTTGACACACTTACTAGCCGTGTGACCTTGGGCAAGTCACTTAATTCCAATTGCCCTGCCCTCTCCCCTCCAAAAAGAAAGAGAGGGGGAGAGATAGATAGAGGGAGAGAGAGAGAGAGCGTGCATGTGCGCACACACACACTTTAATTAGCCTCTGCAGCACATTAATTTCTGGTTTTGAAGCACATTGTCCATAGCAAAGAGTTACTTCAGCACCATTGCAAAAGAGCACCTATGCACCTTGCATGATTAATGGGCAGTTCTTCCTATTCATCTAACATAGACTGATTTACAAATTGTTCCATTATATAGGTTTGGGGCAGGGATGTAGGGCTATCTACCCCTGACTTTCTCCATCATTGAAGCAGCTCTTACTAAATTCAAAAGCTCTTCTTTGTTCTAAATATTGACCTGCTAAAATCATGATGTTTCCCCAACTTGCTTAGTTCATTACCAGCCTGTGCTACCTCGGTGCCACTTTGTATATGGTCCTCACAGACAGTGTAGCGTACTGGAAAGAGCACTAGCTTTGAATTCAGAGCGCCCCGGTTTGAATACAAGTCGTGTCATTTACCTGTGTACCTTGGCCGGGCAAGTCATTTGACCTTTCTGGGCCTCAGTTTCCTCTTGTGTAAAAGAAAAAATTTGGCTAAATCCCTTAGTCTCTTCCAGTTTCAAATCTATTATCTATGACATTGAAATACAGAGTATTAAGACATGGGATTGTCATCTTAGAACTAGAAGGTTTAATAAAGTATAGGCTCTTCTGTTAGGATATAAAACAGCTAGAAGGAATTTTAGACTATAAAATTTTAGGGCACTGGAAGGGATGTTAGTAGGATACATAAGCTTACAGCTGGAATGTCCTTTAAGTATAGGTGCTTAGGATATAGAAAATGAAATCTTAGAGGCAAAAGGGATTTTCGAGGCAACCTAGTCACTTCCTTATCTGATGGATGAACCATATGACTTAAAAAATATAATCCAGAGTTTCTTCCTAATCAAATCTTCCTAATCAAAAGGGAATTATAATTAATGAAAATGCATGGTTAACTCTGGACAAAGTGATGACATGTTGCTTGAGCCTAAAAGTGCTTCTATCCTAAAATTTCTGGCAATTGCTATTTATTTACAATTCAATTAGTAATAATACTAATACCCAGTATTTCTATAACACTTTAGGGCATATTTCTTTTGATCCTAATAATGGTTCCAATGAGGAAAGAAATATGCTTTTATTTTCCTTATTTTACAGATAAGGAAAACGAGGTAGACAAGGGTCAAGTGCTTTGCCAAGACCACATAGTTGATTCAAATCTTGGACAAGATTTGTACTTAGGTCTTCCTGACTCCAGGTCCTCCACTCTATTCACTATGATACCTAGGTGCTGACCTCTTGCATTGGTTCAAAGGTGAATGGTATGATGATGGAGTAGCTGTGTTAGCATCAGCTAATCATATCATTTCTATTGTACTTATTTTTTTTAAGATGAGGATGGACTAAATGTTGAGATTTGTTTCATTTCTTACTTTATATGAATCTATGCTTCTAAGAGAAGGATGCTTATAAAGTACTGTACAGAGTCTGAAAGCAGATTGAGGCAAACTACCTGTTCTCTCTCTTTTGTGTTTTATTTTGTTTCATTCCTTCTTTTGCATTGTTCACTCCATTGGTTATAATTCTTCTTTGCAACTTGACTAATGTTTAAAATGAAGATATTTGTAGAGCCTATATTAGATTGCATGCCGCCATGGGAGAGGGGGAAGGGGTAAGAGAGGGAGGAGGAGAAAATTTGAAACTCAAGGGATTGTGGAACTGAATGTTGTAAACTGAAAGTAAGTAAATAAATATTTTTAAAAGACTAAAAAAAAATAAAGTACTATACAAATAGCTCATATGTAAATTTAAAAAGTGAAAAATCCAAGTATAATCTCAGTGGCAACCAGTTGTTGTCTAGAAATCAAATGCACCCAGTGTTTAGTGTATTATATTCTATTTACTCCTTACAGTGTGAGGTACTAGAAAGAGAGCTAAATCAGAGCAAGGAAGACTAAATGTAGATTCTGGTTTTAACATTGACAATCTATCTGACCTTGGAGAAGCCAAAGAGTCTATCTGTTTTCTTGTTGGTAGAATACTTGTAGGAAATCCACCTAAAGTCTTCACTCAGCTGTCAAAGTGATCTTCCTGAACTATAGATTTGACTGGGTCACAATGAGCTCTTCTTCACTTCCCACTCAATAAATTCCAGTGGCTCACTAGAACCTCTAAGAGCAAATAAAGGGTGTCTCAAAAGTCATAGTGTAGCTTTTAAACCGTCCCTGAGACTTTCGGAACAAAGTATATAAAATCTTTTGTTTTGTATTTGTAGCACCAACACAATATTCAGAATGCCGATGACAACTGTAAATATAACAGACTCTCCATATAGAAGATAGAAACAAAGCATTTGTTCAGATACTAGAAAACCAAATCCCAACACCAGAAAGTCAAATCCATCATAGTAGCAAAGAAATTAATACACTATAGCACAACATGAAGCCACACCATCCTTTAGCCTTCCCACAAATCAATACTCACAAGCCTAGGTGTCTCCCTGGGTGCATCCTCTCTTCCCTCTCACTCTAAGTGCTCTGACTCTGAGCTTCCTTTGGGCTCTGCTCCACCCTTCAGCAAAGTCCTCCCACACAGGTTCATGTGATTACATTCAGCCTATTGGGGGAATGAAAGATCTTCAGAAGAAGGAAAGGTCTTCAAATTCCCTTAGACCTATTAAGGGGCAGGGAAGATCTTCACATTTCCATTCCCATTACAGTATTCTAAGCCCTTTACAGCCCAGCTCCTTTCTATCTTTCCAATCTTTTTACACTCCTTGTTATATGGCAGCTAGGTGGTGCAGTGAACAGAGTACACGGCCTGGATTTGGGAAGACTCATCCTCATGAGTTCAAATGTGTGACCCTGGGCAAGTCCCTTACCCATGTTTGCCTCAGTTTCCTCATCTATAAAATGAACTGGAGGAGGAAATGGCAAATCACTCCCTCATCTTTTTCAAGAAAACCTTAAATGAGAGCATGAAGAGTCAGACACAACTGGAAAATGACTGAACAACAAGTCCTACCATAATATTCTGTGATCCAGTTATACTGGCCTCTGGCTATGCCTCAGATAAAACACTCCATGTCCTGACTCCAGTCATTTTCACTGCCTATCCCCCATGCCTAGAATTCCCTCCATCATCATCTCTTCCCCCTGGCTTCCTTGGTTTCCTTCGAGTCTCAGTTAAAATCCTACCTTCTACAAGAAATCTTTCCTTATCCCCTTTAATACTAATCCCTTTCCTTTGTGGATCATCTCCATTTTATCCTAGCTGTATCTTGTTTGCACATAGTTGTTTTAATATTGTCTTCCTCTGTTAGCTTCTTGAGAATAAGGACTGTCTTTTACCCTTCTTTGTACGTGCAGTACTTAGTGCAGAAACTGGCACATGGCATAGACCCTTAGGAGGCTTAATGCTTGACTGATTATACATCTGAAGATGCTAAAGAAATGTGTGTGATTATTATTACTTACCCTTACCAATGAGCTACCCTGCATCCTTCCACAAATACTGTTATCCATTATAGGGCTGTTTGGCCATTCTATATAGAGCTGAGGCTTTTCTCACTCTGAACTTGGAAGGACCTATTTAAAAGTTCAGCAACCCACTGGACACTTTAAATGTGCCAATGTCAAATTACTTTGTCAGTACCTTGATTTTACATACAATTCAGTATACAAATAAAAGATCCTAGAGCAGCTGATTACCTGGAAGGCTTTTCATAGTATTCAACTTTAACCTTTGCTATCTGTTGTTAGGATTCCTTGTTTGTAACAAAAGTTTTTTTTACCTGACTCAGTCTTCATTCATTCATACAACAGATGTGCATTAAGCACCTAATGTATTCAAGAGTACTGAGCCAGAAGCTAAAGGAGATCCAACATTTAGATAAAGCATGGTCCTTATTAGACCATGGACCTTGCAGTTTAATTAGGGAAATACACAAATAAAGCTAACCAAAGGCCAGGGGGTAAGGAGCTCCTTACTGAGAGTATTAAGGAAGTCTTCATGAAGGAGGTGCATTGAGACTTGGTTGGAAACAAAAGAAAAGCAGGGAGGTAGTATATTGTAGGAATAGGGAATGACATGATCAAGAATGGAATAGTTGAATTTTTTTTAAGTGGTGCAGTGATTAATCTAACTTGGCTGAATTATTAAGTTTGTTGGAAGAGAGTCATACGAGGCAGGGTTTTGCCAGATTATAAAGCCTTTTGAGTTCTAAGCAATGGAGTCTGAACTTTATTTCATAGTATAGGATTGTCCTGTAAAGACTTTCTTGCCTTTGCTCCATCAGTACACACAAAGACCCAGAATTGTCATAAGACATATGGCAGACACGATGACTTTGCCGCTTGAGGATATTTTCTGTTTTGCCTATTCCCCACCCTCCTATCTACATGGAAGAGTAGAGGAAACTTAGCATTCAAAAACTTGGGGACCCTCAACCATTTGATAGTCACTAGACAAAATATCTGTTGCCTTGTTTATAGTCTAGCTTTCTGAGACTAAAATTGGGAAGTATACAGAATGTTTACCATAAGATAGGTTAAAGTCTAGGACAAAGGAACTTAAGCCCCTTGACTAGGAAAAGGAGTCAAAAGAACAGATTTAACCTGATGGTGTTAGCTGGCTGGAAGGTATCTGGGCCAAAGAATGTCCTGTTGAGGAGATTAGAGGCCTCAGTGGCCAAAGCTCTGAAAGAATAATACTGGAGAGCCTGGGAGGAGGCCTCTTCTAGAAGAGATGAAAATGAATAAAATAAAATCGGTTTTATTTAAACTGAAAGAGCACCAGCTCTTCCCCTGAAGAGACAGCCAAGGATTTTAGCTAAACTGGATGATGAAGACCACATATCCAGCTAAGCAGTGGTCAAGGCAGAAGACGCATCCAACTGAACATCATCCAATGAACAATGCCCGGGGTAGAAACATTCAAAAGGACCTTGCCCAATGGAGCAGTGTCTAGAAGACAGGAACATTGTCCTCTGGAGACCAGGCATCCGTCTAAGCAGCACCCAGCAACCATCACTGGGAGAGACGTAGCTACATTGGGAACAATGTTCAGAAGAGACTTCTCAAAGCAGTATCTGGAGGAGGCCGGGTATCCAGCCAAGCAATGTCCAGTGAAAACTGAAACTAGTGGGACATGACATTAAAAGACATCAGGAGCATTACATCATTGGAAACACCAGCTGTTCCTTTCCCAACTACCCTTAATTACCCGTTCCTTCCTTCTTGTGGATTATCTCTAATATTTCTCTGTATATGCCTTGTTTGCATTTTTGTCTTCTCCACTTATACCATGAGCTCCTTGAGAGCAGAGACTATTTGTTTTTTGCCTTTAACTTTATCTCTCAATACTTAGCACAGGTTTCTGGCATATAGTAGGCGCTTAATCAATTCTAGTTGACTTATTTCTCTACATATATGCATTTGCTGCATGTGTTCCCTATTTGTGTATTCTTCCATATGTGTACCCTGGCCACATGTACTTCCTATGTATGTCAGTCTTTAAATCTGTTCTCCATGACTGTTCAGTCTTCTCACTGCTTCTGTATTTGTGGAAGGGTATGGCCTGGGTTTGTGGGAAAAATAGTTGGTTACTTCTTTTCTTACTATGCCATTCCATTAAGTTCTTTTACTCAGAACTGATTTTGTCCTTTGGTTGTAAACATGTTTATTAACGTTTGTGAGATATGTTTTTAGTGATATAGAGTCAGTATGTTGAATCATTGATTTTCTGGAGAACCAGCTCTATGAGTTGGAAGGTGACTCTCAGTATCACTAGGAAGAACTGGGTTGATGATTGATTAAGATAGAGCCATCATCCTTTGTTAATGCCCAGGAGAATGAACTTTTAAAGAATCCCTTTTATTACTCTTGGATTCTCTTCTTTGCATATATTCACATGTAAAATGATTAATAATGATGATATTAAACCTATGTTAGGGTTTATGAAACACTTTATATACATTATCTCATTTGATTTTTCACAATAATTCTATGAAATATGTTCCAAAGGCAATGTTAACTCCATTTCACAGATGAGGAAACTTGGGCCCAGAGAGAGGTTTGCTCTCTCGAAGAGAAGTGACTTGCCAATGGTCATATAGTCAATTACATAGGCAGGATTAAAATCCAGGTCTCTCTTGATTCTAAGTCCAGTTTTATTTCCATTTCCACTCCACTACTCAAAATTCTGCCATAACTACCTGGTGCTTATAGAAAAAAATTCAAAATCCCTCACCTGCCATTTGAGATTCTCAACAAAAGGGCAATAGCCTGATATCACACTATTGCATGGCACAATGCCATATATCCATGAATCCTTCCCTTTTTTCATGGTGTCTCTCTTCATCAGACGATAACTTCCTCCCTTCTCTTGAAATGTTATATGAATTCCTTCCCACACAGTTAATTTTATTGTATACCCTCTGCTAGCAGGTAACAAAATGGAGCTTGGTATAGTTTAATCCAGTGTGAGATGCTTAATTACTATTTTTAATCTGCTTCAAATGCCTAGGAATCATATCAAAGATGTAGCACAATGATGAAAACTGTGTCTTCTGCCTATATGTGTACATAAATATGTATAGAATCTCCTCTGGAAGATCTCCTTCCTAGTTCCCATTCACATTGGCAGGTCAGGTCCCCAGAGTATAGCTGATTACTTCTCTCTCAAGATTCTAGGTGTAAAATTGAGAGACTCAGGATGTTTCCTAATACTGTTACTCATGAGCCCCCACTAGTATGTTCCCCATTAATTATTCAGTAGATAACCATTTTTGTTCTTTAGTCATTTCAGTTGTGTCCAACTCTACATGACCCCATTAGCTAGCCAGAATTAATTTTTTTAATATGGTGTATGCTATAAAATAGTATTTTAAGAACAATTCATACAAAATATTCTCTCTGAAAGTCTGGGACATATCCTTCCACAGGTACATATAGACCATGGAAGAGAGTGGGCTCATGCTTTAGAGAGCACATAGGGCAAAGCAATAAATTGCATGCTTTCTTTTCCCTTCCAAAGCTGTTCTTGCTGAAATTTCCTTCTTTCACAAAGAGGCCTAGAAGTACATTAAATTCTTTTAGTTAATCTCTAAAATTTCATCTTGGTTTCATCCAACAGCTCAAAGATCTCCATTCCTTTCCAAGTGATAAAGAACTTGTTCATAATTAGTTTATGCCTTCCCTTGATTGATTCACTAACTATACGGATTTTTCACACCCATTTTACATCTTTGATTTTTGATTGCTTTGGCAATTTAATCAAAGAGGCATTTTTCACTTGACAAAAATATCAGGGAAACCTCCTATCATTACTTATAGTTGGTAATTCCCAGGGTGAAAACACCAAATACAAAAGTAGTTGAAAAGTTGTTTTGTAACCTAAAGTCTTAAATAATTTTAATGTCCCTAAGGGTATTGAGAGGTTAAGTGACTTACCTAACATCGCCCAGACAGTACATGTCAATATAGAACCCAAACTTAGGTCTTCCTGACACTGGTCAGTTCTTTACTTATGTCACTTACTTATCAAGCCCCAAATTGAATTTATTATCTTTACCCCAAACCTTCCCCCATGCCTAATTTTCCTATTTCTGTCAAGGGCTACCCCACTATTCGAGTTCCCTAGACTCATAGCCTAGGTGTCATCTTCAGCTCCTCACTGTCTCTCACTCCCCACATCCAATCTGTTGCCAAGACCTGTCAAGTTCACCTTTGAATCATCTTTTGAATATGCTCCCTTCTCCCCTCTGATTTCTGCTACCATTCTGAGGTAGGTCTTCATCACTTCACACCTGGACTGCTGCAATAGCCTACTGGTGGGTCTGCATACCTCAAGTCACTCCGGTTCATCTTCCATTTAGCCACCAAAATGATTTTCTTAAAGCAGAGGCCTGACCATGTCAATATCCCCCATTCCCCACACCCCACTCAATAAGCTCCCACGGCTTCCTATCACCTCCAAAATCAAATACAAAATTCTCTGTTTGGTGGTCAAAGTCTTTCATTATTGAGCCTCCCCTTAATTTCCAGTCTTGTTCCTGCATCTTACTCTCTGACACATACTCTTTGACCCAGTGACACTGACCTTCTTACCCTTCTTCTAGGAACTAGACATTCCATCTCTGAGATTTAGGCATTTTCTTTGACTGTTCCCCATACCTGAAATGATTTCTCTCCTCATTTCCATCTACTGTCTGCTCCAGCTTCTTTTAAATCCCAGCTAAAATCCCATCTTCTACAAGAAACCTTTCCCAAATCCTCTTAATTCTAGTGCCTTCCCTCTCTTGATGATTTGCTCCCTATACTATATTTAGCTTATTTTTATGTATTTGTTTCCTTTTTGTCTCTTTCAGTACATTGTAAGCTCCTTGAGGGCAGGGACTAACTGTCTTTTGCCTGTTTTTATATCCCTAGTGCTTAGCACAGTGCCTGCCTGTTTATTGTTTACTGACTGATTGCCTTGCCGTGCTACCTACATGTATGACTGTTAAGAGAATATTATATATAATTAATATAATATGTAATATATAATAAGGATGTTTCAAAAGTCCTAAAAAATCTCAAGATCCATAATTATCTATTTACCAATATGTCAATCTACCTGTGTACAACACTATATAACAATTTGTGTGTCTAAATAGAAGATAAAAACCATAATTGTCATTATTACTTTAGGGAACTTATGGATAAGGAACCTCCTACCTTTTCTATAACTTAGAATCTTAGTGAGTTGCCTAGAACACCAAAAGATTCAGTGACTTTCCTAGGGACACACAATGAGTATATGTCAGAAGTGGTTCTTGAACTCAGGTCTTCTTGACTTTGAGGTCAGATATCTATTCACTATGCCATGTTTCTTTCAACTAGGAAGGAAAGAAGGAAGGAAAGAAGGAGGGAAGTAGGGAAAGAAGGAGAGAAGAAAGTAGAGAGGTAAAGAGGCAAGAAGGAGGGAAGAAAGGAAGAAGGAAAGGAAGAATGCATGAAAGAAAGAAAAAGAAGGAAGGGAGGGAGAGATGGAGGAAGGAAAGAAGGAAGGGAGGAAGGAAGGAAAGAAGGATGGAAGGAAAGAAAGAAAGAAGGAATGAGTGAAAGAAAGAAAGAAAAAGAAGGAAGGGATAGATGGGGAAGGAAAGAAGGAAGAGAGAAAGGAAGGAAAGAAGAGTGGGACGAAAGAAGGAAAGGAAGAAGGAGAAAATAGAATGAGAAAAGGAAAGAAATAAGATAATAATATAGTATAAGAAGAATGGGACTGAAATATTTAAAGTGTGGGTTGGTTAGACCTGAGTACTGTTGTGCACAACCCTGGGAAACAGGGCAATTCTTGGAATCTTTCAAAGAAAACAGAGAGGGGTGAAGAATGGTAAGGTGAGTCACTGTAGAAGCAAACTTCTCCTTGTTAGTTGTACCTGTAGCAGCCCCGAGAGGGTAACCAAACCAGTACTTTACATTCTAACTCTTCAAATGAAGCAACTCATCAATAAGAAGTCTTCTAATGAGTCTGTGAAGTATCATTGTTCCTGTCCTCTGGGTTGAGAAGGCTTCTAGATGTCATGATATATGAACCAATCTAAGTGCTTCTGGTCTTTGAAGGAGATGGTCAATTGCTGACACTGGGGAATCCTACTCAGCCAGTTACCCTTTCGTTAATTTATAATTTAGCTGACACTGTTCTGCTGCTATTTTATTTGTCTCAAATGAATGTCAATTGGTAGAGAGGACAAGACATTTGGGAACTAAATTACTGAAATCATTGCATGAATTAGACGACACAGATGCTCAACATTCATCCCTTCCCCCATTCATTTCTTTCTGCATTTCATAAATTTCTCTTTTCTCCCATCCCCCTCCAAATAATTCACATTGAATTGGTTGCATAACTAGGAATATAATGTTTCAAAGATATAAATAATAATGAGCACCTTTAATAAAATCACACATAAGTTATGCAGGAGACGTCAATTATAATGGATTTTAAAGGTTTTGATCTAGAACCTGGGTGGCATTACATTTAGACTAATAACTGTAACCATGATTTATGTGTTTGCAACCGAAATGGTTTCAGTGCTTCGATATATGTCCAAAGTAAAATTTATAGTCTGCTACAGAATGTATAAATAATGAACAGCCATATGTCATCCTGCATTTAAAATTTTGACTTCTTCCACAGCTACTCTAAGGTAAAATGAATTAAAACCTTAAGTTCATTGGGAACCAACTTATTTCGCAGCACTTTAAGGAATACGCACAAATGCAAACACTGATTTAATAATTTTCCAGAGTCAAAAGAAAAATGGCTGTTGTAAAAATGACAAACACTCTTGGGAAGTCTCAGGAGTCATCAAATTAACAGCAACCTGCTAGGAAAAGGAAAGCCTCCCTTTGCTAAGAGAGGAGAGACACCCCAGGCTCCTGGAAGCTCTCAGTGATTAATTTACAAGAGGTTCTATGACTATGAAGGATTCCTATGGTCTTAAAGTAAACAAACTTTTTTTTTTTAAGAAAATGTATAGTGTCATATGGGCTCAGGTACCTTCATTATTTTCATGAAGATAATTGACTGAAGACTTTGGATATTGTCTAAAATTAGTCCCAGTGGGCCAGCTGTCTGCACAGTTCCCCTGGGATTTACAGGCATTAAGGTCAGTCTCAGTGGAAATTTGTGTCTGAGTCTAGACTGACGGATGGGGCTTGGTGCAGTCCCACCTCATTTATCTATCTGGCATCATTGGGAAATGAGGTCATAGGATCATCAGATTAGAGGTGAAAGGGGGCTGAGAAATCATCTAGTCCAATCCCTCATTTTACAGATGAAGAGACTGAGGCTCAAAGTAGTGAAGGGGTTTGCTAAAGGTCACAGAGTTAGGGAAGTAGGATTTGAACTCACATACACTAAAATAATTTTCCAGATGACAGAACCTGAGTCATTTAAGAACCCACACTTAAAACCCCAAACAACCTGTTATCATTTGGGGTGGCCATCTTTCCAGGATATGCTGTACTCATTCCTGACTTGTTAAATAGGGCAAGCTGAATATAGTTCAGTCTTTTACAGTTATTGCTCTGCACTAAAATTATGGTCATGCCCCCAGGGCCTACTGAGGAGCAAAGGCCTTGTTTGCTTCTGCCAGGCAGACCTAAACTGTTTAGGATCTTTAAAGTTCTTGTGTTTTTCTTCCTCTTGCCTACTTTTCAGTCTAGCAAGAACTAACATTTATACACACACATGTATATGTATTATACTGTATGTTAGAGGGAGACTAGGTGGTGCAGTGAAGAGAGCTCTGGCTCTGGAGTCAGGAGGACCTGAGTTCAAACCTGGCCTCAGACACTTAACACTTACTAGCTGAGAGTCCTTGGGCAGTCCCAAGGACTTAACCCCAATTGCCCTGCCCTCCACCCTCCAAAAAGCAAAAAAACAAACAAAAATATTGTATGTTAGAATAGAGATATAAATAGATATATATTCTAATATATGGTATAATACATATATAATATATTAGAATGTATATTTGTGTCTATCTATCTATCAATCCATCTATCTATCAATCCATCTATCTATCTATCTATCCATCTATCTATCTATCTATCTATAGCATTCTGATTTAGAAATCAGAAGTTCCAGGTTTGAATCCTGATTCTGCCATTTACTATTCGTGTGGTCTTGAATAAATCACTTGACCTCTGTGGTTTCCTAACGTAACATCCCATTGCTATTAGGCTTTAGTGTATGGGACAGATTTATAAGATTTAGCCTATTTTTTCTATCAATTCTATACTTGGAATTAGTTCATGTACATGTCCAAGTTATGGGTTGATCACCAATAGGTTAGACAGATGTATCTATAGCAACCTACACAAACACACACATGTATATACATGTATGTATATGTATGCCTGTATCTACATATACACATATGTATCTACAAATACACACATGTATATACGTGTGTGTGTGATATCAACACACACATGTATTCTGTTGCAGGTGATCACACAGCTAGTAACCATTTGAGGCAAGCATTGAACCCAGATCTTCTGGATTCCATGTCCTGTACTCTCACCACTTTGTCAAACTTCTGATGCGCTTGCCCATAAACCCTCCGTTTATTTGATGCTTTTGATCTGACCTGATTGATAGCCCCACGGTCTCTCCCACTGGGAAGGTTCATGAACATTAGTGTCCAGGCTCTTTGACATCCATTCTGCCTACTTAAAGGCTTATTTGCTCCTGCCTTGATTTTTGGATGTGTTCTGGACAGTGAAGTTTTTCTAGTTAAAGTGTTTTTAGTTTTGAATTGGATGTTTCTTGGCTGAAAGTCTGAGCACGTCTGAAGAACCATCTGTTGCCAGCATTGTTTACTTTGTTAGATTGACTATCTCAAGTTCTGGGAGGAGAATTTATTTTTCTTGACTGGAAGGCATGTTTGTCTATAGGTTGAAGTCGGAGTAGAGTAAATTCTCTGTAGTGGGAATAAGGAGAATGATTAAAATAGTTCTGCTTCTTCAGAAACTGCTAAGGCTGCTTCTCCATGCTACCAAGAGAACCCATCAACTCAGTGAAAAAAGCCAGAATGCTGCTTGTTTTAGTGGCCTGCCAATCAGCAAGTTGTGCAAAGTGTGTAGTGGGAAGAATACAGGAATTTTTTGACCTGTACTTCAATTCCAACCTTATAATTAATTAGCCATGTTACTTGAGGGAAGTTATTTCATCTGCTTGGGCCTCAGTGTGTTCATTCATAAAATGGAGAGAATATTTGCTCAATTATAAGTGGGGGAAAGAAAGCATGTTGTGGCAGATGGAAAGCTGGCCACAGGGTCAAGAAGACCTGAGATCAAGTCCTTTAAAATATTCTGATATTGTAACCCCAGCCATGTCCCTTTACCTGTCATTGTCTTCTGACAATTCTGTGACAGTTGAAGAACAGTTACCAATATGCTTTGGTCAAAAGAGTGTCTTCATTGGGCAAAATCAAGAAAATCGGAGGTCAAGATCTCCAATAAAAAAATGCCTCAGCCCTCTCACAGAGCCTTGGGGAGGATCAAATGAGAGAGGCTGTGTGATGTGGTAGGAAGAATGCTAGATTTGGCACTCAGAAGGCCCAGGTTTGAATCCTGATTCTCCCACTTCCCATCTGTGTGATCCTGAATAAATCACTTGACCTCTATGGTTTCCTAATGTAACATTCTGTTACTCTTAGGCCTTAGTGCATGAGGCAAATTGATAAATTTTGGCCTGTGGTTTTTCTTTTTTTGTTAAATTTTTAAAAATTGATTTGTTTATTTACTTTTAGTTTACAAGATTCAGTTCCACAATCCCTGGAGTTTCAAATTTTCTCCCCTCCTTCTTCCCCCCGCCCCCATGGCGGCATGCAATCATGTATAGGATCTGCAAATACTTTCACATTGGACATTAGTCTGGTTGTATAGAAGGGTTGTAACCAATGGAGTGAATAATGGGAAAAAAGAAAGAAAACCAAACATGAAAAAGAACAATAGCATGTATTGCTTCAGTCTCCATTTAAACTCTGGTCTTTCTTCATCTTTCTCTGAATGTAGATATCTCCTTCCATCCTGAGACTTGTAGAGTTGTCTTATAACTGTGTGTTGCTGAGAAGAGTCCAGTTTATCAAGGGTGGTTGTCACACATAAAATGTGTCTGTGATTGTGTACAAGTTTTTCCTGGTTCTGCTCTTCTCACTTAGCATCAATTTGTTTAAGCCTCTCCAGGTAATGATGAAGTCCATCTCCTTCCCATTTCTCATAGCACAATAGTATTCCATTACATTCATATACCACAACTTGTTTAGCCATTCCCCAATTGATGGGCATCCCCTTAATTTCC
>CM053590.1:129211614-129247461 GCA_028646515.1 Pseudochirops corinnae
ATATTTATAAATAAAAGATTTTTTAAAAAACTAGCATCAAATTTGTCATTGTTGAGTGTAGATGAGAATAGCTTCTTTAGGCTTATAAATTCGGTACCATCTTGAGACCTCCTTCTCTGTCTCAAGATCTCCTTTTCCTTCAAACTAGAATGATATAATCACCAAATGCTAGCTCTAGAAGAGATTGTAGAGAGCATCTAGTACAGGGGTTCTTAACAGTTTTCGGTGTCATAATTCCTCTGTGAAACCTATGGACCCTTTCTCAGAATAATATTTTAAAATGTTTCACATAAAACAAATAGGATTTCAAAGGACATCAGTTATATATAAATAGGTTCAAAAATATTTTTAAAACTATAGGACCTAAAAAACATCTCGCTGTAAAAAATGAAAATTTATAAGGTAAAGTGGGTTGTCCAAAATCAAAGATCTTGTTATGGGGCAAGAACTGTGGTCTCCTGACTTGTAGTTGAAAGGACTTTGTGCTGTACCTAACCGCCTCTTTCCTCCCCTCCTCCTCTACTGTTAGATAGGGAATTGCATTGCTGATTTTTGCATAGTAATTATTATCTCCTCCAAAAGCAGCTTTGGAAGAAAGTTGAGATTGTGGCAGAGAACAATCAAATCTCACAAGTTAGGGCAAATGTGCCATATGTCTTCTAACTCCTGGGCACAATGGGGAGCCTCCTTAACTACTTTTCTAATGCCCCCTCTTGCATCTCGGTGTTGGAGGCACATATGGTGTCGTTTCCTTTTCCTGAGGAATTTCTTTACCGATATTGTTTTCTGTCACAACCTTAATATTCTTTTAATGTACTGCAGTTGTTTGCTGTGATGCTAATCCTTTATCCCTTGTTAGGAAGGCTTCATTACAAATGACAGAACTGAAAATCTCGTTTCTAAGCTGAGAACCACATTTTTTTTTTTAACTTCTCAAATTCTGGTTTTCAAATGATTGAGCCAGAAGAGAGCTTTGGCTTAATTCACTATGATGTGGAATTTTAAATCTGCAGGCTGCATGGCCATGGTTTAATGAGCCCATGAATACTTGGGGAAAATCCATGGCATTAAAAAAAAATTACTGCCATCCCCTACAAATTCCATTTTTAGAAATTAGGATGCTTATTTGTATTAGATCTGTATATCCCTACCAAGATTAGGCTGATACCGAGAAATCTGTGTGATACCACTGGTTTCTTGTCTCTTTGTCCTCCATTCTCTTCACAATTTCAGCAGCTGATAATGAAATATAATAACCAGATAATGAAAATAATAGCTTCTCTACCTTCTTGCTTTTCTACTTTGCTCTTTTTATAAATTATTTTTCTTGAGCTATCCTAAAAATTCCTGTTGGGCTTGTGTCCAATCTGAATTTTTCTTTGAGACTTCACTTGTAGATATTTTCAAGTCATTGTCTTCTTCTCGGTTTGTGTCTTCAGCTTCTCTATCATTGTAGTAGCTTTTTATGGTCAGGTTCTTTTTTGTTGTTTTACGCTCATTTTCCCAGCCTATTTCTTGACTTTGGACTTGATATTAATTACACTTGAGCTTTGCTCACTTCTGTGAATGGCTTAGATGTCTGGACTGAACTTTTTTCTTTTATAAGTGTCTACTCTTTCTGACCAGTTTAGTCCCCTTATCATTTGTGCCTATCCTCCCTGCTACTGCTACTGCTACTGTTTCTCACTCCACAGCTGGTGCCACTTCCTGGCAAGCCCACACCCTAGTCCACAGACTTCCTGTCTTCTTAACATATTGTGGGTCTGGAAAAATGACTCATTGTGACATTTTGTTGATTTTCCTGATCAGAATTTGGTTTGATGCTCTTTTTTTTTTTTTTTTAAAGATTTATGAGACCTCAGCAAAAATGCTGACTTTATTTTGCCATCTTGGCTCTACCTTGCCTTTCTAGTTTGACTGTCTAACTGTCTAAGTGGGTGTAGGTACCAAAAGGATTTCCCAGGATATGTTTTCAAGGCCATGCTTTTTTAAAGGTACATACATGACACTTGATGGATTTATTATTCAGTCTGGTGGCCAGTTATTATGCAAGACAATGAGACTGGACAAACATATTTGGAACTTTGATTTCTCATTGTCATACCTTTTATGGTAAAGGAAACCATAACGGTGCCACACTAAACAGAAACCATGGATATAGAAGAAGAATCAAGCCAGCTAAATTCCACAGATGGAAAGGGAAGAAGAGTCTGTATCATTAACTGCTTACCAATTATGAATAAAGGTCATTGACCTTGGTCGATGCTACTGAACTTGCTTCCAGAACACAAAGGAAAAGGAATCATTTTTTGACCTTTGGTTTAAAAAATACAATTAAAAAAATCTAACACAGTTTTTCCAATAGTTTGTGTCTGTACAGAAATATATTTTTTTCTATTGGATTTTTGTACTGCTTCTTTTGCCCTTTATCCCAAAATCCTTATTAAATTGTTGATTACATAATGACCCTTTAAAGAGAGGTAGGGCTCTATTTAATGGACTTACGATCTCCCATAAGTGCCCTAGATTTACTGTATTTAGTATTTAATAATTATTTTTTAAATTTATTTTTAAATTTAAAATTTAAATTCATAAATAAATATAAATAAAAATGAAATTAAGTAAAGATTTAAATTTTATTTACATTATTTTAAAACGTATTTATTATTTAAATCAATTTAATATTTAACATAGAAAAAAGCTTCCTTCACCCTCCTCTCTGTCCTGTTCTATTGATTTAGTGGAGTTGAAGGAAAGATTTGGAGATGATAAAGAAAGAGGGTCTTTGAACCTGCCCCAAGGATCATCAGGAGGCAAATTAAAAGGAAGACCAACTTTACACCTTTGTAGGTCTTGTACCTTCTTTTGCTTGACGTTTCTTTTCCTACTCAAATGTTGTTTTGCCCTTCTAGTCTGAGATAGATTAAAGGGAAACAATGTTTTGTTCCTCACCTAGAGTGGCAAGTCTGGTGCTACAATGGCCAAGCAGAGATTTATGGCAGCAAAGATTTAGGAGCAGACAATGAGGAAATAATAAAGAAAGTGATCTGGGATAAAACTGTAGGCAATATCCCTCTTCCCACCTGGTGAGACTGTTTAGGAGAAGTAGTTGAGTGACTTGATGGACAGAATGTTAGACCTGGAGTCAGGAGGACCTGACTTCAAGCACTGCATTAAACATGTTCTAGCTGTATGACCCTGGACAATTTACTTGGCCTCCTTATGCCTGTTTCCTCATCTATAAAATGGGGATAATAATAGTGCCTGTCTCTTAAAGTTGTTGTGATTATAAAATGATATATTTAAAATGCTTTATGCACTTTAAAGTGCCAAATAAATGCTGACTATTCATTATTATTATTACTATCATTATTTACAATGATATTCAAACTTTAGTGTTCTTGACCTTGATTCTGTGAACTTGACACTGTTGCTGTTTTTTTTCTAAATATTTTTATAACTATTTTACTATTTCCTTTCTAATCCTGTATGTTAGGAGGATTTTGTTATTTTTCTTAGAGTTAGTTTCTCAGGATCCATGGCCATGGGCCATGTCTAGTTAAGGCCAGCATCTGGTGTTTGATAATAACTCCCAGAATAGTTGCAAGGATTCTAGATAGTAGTTCCCAGAATCATAGTGACAGATAGTTCTACTGAAGCTGCGCCGTGAGATAAGGGGTGACATAATGTAATATTTACTACACTAGCACAGAATGATGATATTGCTAAAGTTAACTTGTGAGCTTAATATTGGCAAGATGCCTTCTTTGTCTGTTGCTCCATAAAGCAGGTGGGCACTGGTTAGTGAATGGGGAAAAACCACGGGGAACCCATAGGGGAAAAACCATAGAGAACCAGGGGAATCTATGTGTGCCTCAACTGGTCCCAGTTTAGGCTTGAGTGGATTTAGGGGACTGTATCAGCTATGCCTATCTCAATTGACCCCATCTAAATGTAGGGGTAGTTGTGTCACTCCTTCTCACTAGTCCCTGTGAGAAGGGTGATTAGGGAATGCTGTAGGAGCTGGTTCTCCCACAACCCTTTGAAAAGACTAGACTAGAATAAAGCTGAATATTAACCCCTCCAGAGCTGTTTGCCTGTGTGATCAGATCAAGAATGCACCTGTTAGAGGCTGGAGACCAAAACCTCGCCTGTGTGTTATCAGCGAAACAAATCTTTAAGTATCTAATTTAATAAATTTAAAAAATATAATTCTGAGGAGTCCAAAGGCTTCATTGGGACCAAAGGGTTACATGATACATTAAAAAGGTAAGAAAGCCACACTTAGGTTCTCTTTTTGTTATGGGATGCTGTTTCTTTATTTTTGAAACATGGTGGAACATTAGGATTCTTGTGATCTAATCTCATGTCTTAGTTTGCATTTGGGAGAATGTACATTGCTTCCTCAACTCTGGTACCTGTTATCTTTCCCCCAGGAATCATCTCTATTTATCCATGATTTTAAAATAGTTAATTCATCAAGGACTTTTTACCATTTTTACTTTTTACCATTTTTCCTCAGCAACTTTAGATGGCAACAATATGATGCTAAGCTATTGCCATCTCTTTGTTGTATTGAGAAGATAAGAGCACAGATTGGGATTTCACTTTTTTTTTCTCTTTCTGGAGAAATGGGAGAAGTCACTGCTGGTGCCTGTCTTGGGTGAGGTGGAAGGGGAAAGTCTCCAGTCTGCTGTTTTTTATGTGTTCCCAATTTTATTGCAATTAAAATAACTGGACACATACTGATGTATTTCACAGTTTATTGCATTTGGGAACAAATTGAACACTGTTTCAAAATGAAAAAAAAAAGTTTCCTTTGTTTCCTTAAAGACAAATTCCCATTAATGTAAAAAGGAGACTGGTAAGTGATAGAATTACTGTATTAAACTATACCTGTGTAAGCAACTATACAATTAGAATTGATTTCTTGGTAATAACTTGGATGTTTCTAGTTTATTTTAAAACCTAGATTATTTTATACAGTTAGCACCTCTGAGAAGGAACCCTTCCAAACAATGTGCTTTTATTTGTGGACATGGGGATAACAAAGAGCTGCATTTCAGAATCAGAGCACTCTATCTTCATTTTAAAAAAAAGACTTGTTTGCCTTTGTATTTTTGGGTGTTGTTGTTTTTAAATAACCAGTTTAATATATGCAAGTGTCATTGGCAGAAGAAAATGTTTCCTCTTGTTCTCATAACTCCTGGCTGGCCATCAACATCGCCAGATGCCAAGCTTTCGGCCACCGTTTTCCTGAAGCAGCATCTGGCTCCCTGGCAGAAGCCACATGCACATGGGTTGATGATTTTGGAGACGCAGCTGGGCCTGCCTGGCTACTGATGTGTTGTGTGGGTTGCCCCATCAGTTTGCATGCTTCTTGCTTTGGCTTACCTTTTGATTGAGTCTCATTCGAATATTTTTCTACCCTCTTCCATAGGTTCTTTCATGCATACATTTTTCATGAGAGCTTTATATGGATCTAATGACACTTAAAAAAAAGTTAGAGAGAACAGGAAAATGAATTTCATGTACCTGTGTATTATTTCTATATAGGCAATATCATTTAGAGTGCCTCCTTGATGAGAAAGTAGTTCAATTCCTCCCTGTACAATAGCTGGAGTAAAATCTATTGTATGATCTGAAAAAATTGTTACAGCTACAATTTGTTGTTTCCCAGAGAATTCATGGAGCATATTGCTTGTGAGTTAACTCTTGACAGTTATTTTGATCCCTCATGTGTGAAAGAAGGTCTTTGGCTTGGAGTGTAGCACATTTAATAGTACTGTGCCTTTATATAGCACTGAAGGTAACCTGGGACACAAGGAAAGCCCCAGGCATCACTGTGGAGTTGGTAAAGTTTGTCTTCTGTGCCCTCCCAAATGCCTTTTCAGCAACATTTTCCATACTCCGACAAACTCCATCCTTATTCTAATCATATTTTGGTCTTTAGCTGGATCTCAATTAAAGTGACAGTGGGAAACTACTCTTCCCAAGATAGAATGATGCAGTAAAAGGGGGCTAGATTTTGAAGAAGACTCGAGTTCAAATTCTGCCTCTGTCATTTAATACTTGGGTGACCTTGTGAAAGTTAATCTCCCTGGTTATCAGTTTTTTCATCTGTCAGATAAGGCAGGCAGGCAATGACTGGAGAGGCTTGGATTAGTAATGATTCAGCAGTCATAAGGATGATTCAGCCTATTGGTAAAGCCAGAAAGGGCCCTAAATTTGTATCTTTATAAGAGAATAGGTTAGGAAAGGACAGAACAAAACATTCAAGCCAGAAAGGTTCTTAAAACTTTATTCTGGTGAGGGAGTTCTGGTGAAAGTGACAGACTTGTATTGTGTTTATAGACACTGTCATTGTATATCCCTATTCCCTCACCCTTGCCCCAACCTTTTAGAGCAAGTTTGACCTGTAATATTATCCCTAGAGAATTTCAAGTGTGGTACAGGATTATACAAAAAAATTAGTGGCAGAAGCAGAGTTAGAACTCGTGTCCTGACTCAGAGCAATTTTCTTTCTAGAGCAGAATATTGTTTAGCCTAAAATAGTTAACTGTTTTGACATACATATCATATATATATATATATACATATATATGTATACACACACATACATATAATGTATATATTGATAATCATTTAATATCTGTAACTTCAAAGACCAGAGGTAAGATTCCCCTTATCTTGGGACTTACTTCACATGAAAGCAAAACAGACATCCTGAGATCATAAAATGTAAATAGACCCTGCTCTGGTCCCTGTCAATTTGCATTTACAGCCAAGGAACTCTGTTTTCACATACAGATGGAAGTAAAATAATGGAAGTCATAAAGTTTTGTGACATTGTCATCCTGAACTGGGATGGTTCTAAAAATGTATAAAGAGTCTCATGATTTCTTTGTTCATCAGTCAGGACTTTAGTCCTGCACTCATTGAATAAGTAATGCTAGCCTTAAGGGAATAATAAAGAATAAATAATGTAATTTTTATATTACTATCTGTTTGTTTCTTTAACCAAACCTTTTCTAGTGGTCAACACTATACATTATATTTACACATTATATACATGATATATAAAAATATCTCATGTATATACACATATAATCCATACATATGGATTGTATATATGGATTCTATCCATATATTTGCACCCACCCACACACATGTGTGTGTACATATCTACAAACACAATATATATGTGTGTGCATGCATATGTATACATATATATGCCTATGTGTCCCTCACTACATCCCAAGCCTAAGCACTGATCTCACTCATGAGAAATTAAAATAACTATCAAGAATTAACTGAAAAACAATATACTCCATGTATCACCTGGAAAATAATTGTGGTTATAACATTGATCTATATAGATATCTATAGATGCCTATATTGGTATAGCTCTATCTCTAGATATCTATAGATATCTATGTGAGCGAATGCCAACATTTCTTGCATACTTCAGATTTCTGATTAAATGTTTGGGAGAATTCAAGCTACTGATGTAGGTCACAACTCTTAACAGACTTTTATAGCTGATGTTCATAAATTGCTGTGGGTAAAACGGAATGAGTTGGTAGCTAATTCTCACAAATTAATGCCCCTTTTTAAACTTCCTTAGGTTTCTGGGTTCTGGTTCTGGGACAAGAGATGCAGTGTCCATCACTGTATCTGTACTTGAAGTAGCCTTCAGAAACATGGTTTCACCTCTGCAAAAACATTCAAAGTCAAGCTCATGTTAAATCTTCCAAACAACAGAAGGAGTTTGCTCATTAACCTGATTTAGAGAGCTGCCATGTACTGTACATGCTTAAAGTATTAAGAATCCTTGGCATTCGAGAGTGCCAAGCATTTAGTGAATAGCAATGTTGTTAATTTCTGCTTCATTCTTCCAAGATTTAACATTATCCAGACCTCATTGACTAATGTTGAGATTTGTTTGCAAATGTGGGTGTGATACAGATTTATACTACACATTAAGGGCAAACATCTTTTCTAAACAGAGACACTAACCTCATTAAAAGAGGCGTCACCTTGATACCCTGCAATCGAATGAAAGTTAGTAGCTGGTAATTTACGTGGTCATTTTCTTTGCTTTTGAAAATTTTTTTTCCTTTCCAATTGTCTTATTTGGCCATTGGAGGCAAGCTGCTATGAGGGCTTCTACTGGATTTCATTCGAAAAGGGCAAATGCTCTTTGTTCAGATTTTAATTATAAAATTTCAGACAAACAAATGCTTCTCTCCTCTGTGTATTTGCTAGTCTACATAGTGGCATTTAAAATGGAGCCATGGCATGGGGTCAATGAACAAATCTATTTATTTATAGCTGAGTGACCTTCTGTTCTCCAATATTATGGATTTCTGGCCAATGACAGGGATACAGATTCCCCTTGAATATCTGGCTTGTATTCAAGATGGGATTTGGAATATCTTTAAAAGAAAAATCTCTGAGTCATAACCTGATGTTCACAAGACCCTGAGTAGAATGGTGTGCACTTGAACTGAGTTGGTCTTGATACCTCCTGAATCAGGTACATACATTTGACCCAGGGGATGTTTGGAAAGGCTTAGGATGAGGATGTTTCCTCTGAAATGGTCAGTATTCTCCCCCTCCTACTTTGAACCACTCTCTCTCCCTTTTCCAGGCTGCCAATTCTTGTGCTGGATTTTGACTCTGTTAAAATAATAGATGCATAGAAGGGAGAAAGATATCTGGAAAACACATCTGCCCCAAACAGGTAAGTTTCTTGAAAGGGTGAAGAGACACTCTAAAAGCCAAGCTCAGAGAAATTGTGCAGCAAGTGAAACAATAATACATTCAGTTTGATTTTTCCCCTCGTTTCTCTGCACACATGGCCTTATTAAGTTCCTAAACATAAACACATTCCTTTTAAAATATATCTTCAAAGTCGACTTGAGTTCTAGCCCTATAGGGACTTGACATATCAAAAGAAACTTGCTGACATAAACTGGTATGTTGAGCTTGATCTATTCTAATATATGATTTTAATGTTTCTCATTTTCTTGCCTTGCCAGCGCACATCTATCATACACTGTCACATTTAAGTTTCCTAAATTACTGCTTTTAACTTTTTGTCACTTATTCAGCAAAGAGATATATTCTAAAGCTCAGCCTTTTTTCCCTGTGATTGTATCTTAATATTAATAGTTTGAGGGGGAAAATGGAAATTTTTTCTCAGTTAAGAAGACAGCTTTTTTTGGGGGGAAGAGGGGAATAGCTGGAATTCAATATTGCCATGGTTTCAAATTCAAAGCTTGATTTAATTTCTACCCTTCCTATAGAATTTGGAGAGGGGAAAGGAGAGGGAATCTAGAATGTACCCAGCAATGTAATTACTGGAATGAAAAAGGGTCTATCTTTGATACATCTGTTTATAACTGATGGAAAAATTTATCTTTTGTTCATAGTGCATGCATGAAGGGACAGTGGATGAATATACTCCCACTGATAAAAGGAGATCATATACTAGCCATTGGTCCTGCTGTGAACTTGAGAATCATTTGACCTGCAGCTGATCACGCCCAATATTTTACTATGCTAATTCCATCTAATCCTTATGGGTCTTTCTCGGGCAATTTGGAATGGAGTGGTCTGACTGAATATACAGAGAAGGGTCAGAGGAGGATCAAGCAGTAACATTGGACCAGGAGATCAGAGATATGAATTTAGATTATACAATATCTTTTCCACTAGTATAGTGAATGAATTTAGGCAAAGTCTTCATCTCTTTGAGACTCAGTTTCTTCACCTATAAAAATCAATCCATCAAGTACCTACTATAGATATTGTATGGGGAACACAAAGACCAAAAAGTAATGGTTCTCAGCCTTGAGAATCTTATGTTCTGTTAAGGGAAATGAATTCTACACATATAAGCAGATACAGTATACAATGCAAATATAAGATGATTTCTGGGGGAAAGCCTTAGTAGCTGGGTAGCTCAGGAAAGGCCTCAAATGACAACTAGTACATGAACAGAGGTTTGGAGGAAGCAGGGTTCTAAAAGTAGAATTCTAGACCTGGGGGACAGTTCATGCAAAGATATGTAGATGGGAGATGGTGTGTCACATGAGGAATAGCAAAAAGGTCAATAAGACTATATCATAAACATGTTTGGAACCAGGCTATATAGTGCTTTCAGTGTCAAATGGGAGTTTATATTTGATCCTCTAGGTTATAAAGAACCAATGAAACTTATTGAGCAGGAGAACAGGGTGGTCATACTTTGGCTTTAGGGATATCACTTTGGCAGCTGTGTGGAAGGTAAATTGGAAAGGGGAGAAATTCATATAATAGCCAATAAGGCTATTATAGTCCCAGTGGAAGGCGACAGATGCTGAAACTAGCATGGTGATCATGTTAATATAGAGAAGGGGACAGAAGTGTGTGATGTTGTATAGATAAAATCACAAGACTTGACAACTGATTGGATATGGGGTTTAGGGAGACTGAGGAGTCAAGGCTGACTGCAAACCTTTAAGGGAATTGAGATATCTCTAAAACTCATAACAACTCAAAAACTCTCTGATTTCAAGGAGGTATTATGTAGTTGTTCAATGCTGATGGAAAGAATGGGGTTTGGTTAATAGCACCTGGAAAACCCTGAGGAAGTTATCTATGGAGGGAAAATTGTAGTTATTGTTCATGACAATGTTTTTGTTCTTCATGTTTTTTCTTCTCCACCATTGTGTTTCTTTTTCTTCTTCCCATCATCTCCCCTTCCTATCCTTTGTTTCCCTTTCCCCTTCTCTCTTTCCTCATTTCCCTCCTCAAGCAAGATTGTGACTGAAGCTTTGATCTGATTGCCAAAATGCTGGTGAGTAGCATACTTAAAACTCATTTAATATGGTACTATGCTGCAATGGATATATCATTGGGCCTGGAGTCAGGAAGACCTCAGTTAAAATACAATCTCAGACACTAGCAATGTGATCCTGGTCAAGACATTTAGCTTCTGCCTGACTCAGTTTCCTCAACTATAAAATGATAATAATAGCACCCTCCTCCCAAAGTTATTGTGAGAATCAAATGAGATATTAATTGCAAAGCTCTTAGCACAGTGCCTGGAATAAAGTAATCATTTAATAAATACTTATTTTCTTTCCTAGTTCCTCATTTACATACTTTTAGCCTAATCATGTGATTTCATTGGTATTGAAACCAATCCCACCCCTTTGCCCCCAAACTCCTCTACTGATGTAATTGAACTGCAATTTATAATTTTTTTTTCTTTTTGGAGGGGGGAAGGCAGGGAAATTGGGGTTAAGTAACTTGCCCAACATAACACGGCTAGTAAGTGTTAAGTGTCTCAGGCCCAATTTGAACTCAGGTCCTCCTGACTCCAGGGCCAGTGCTCTATTTACTATGCTACTTAGCTGCCCTGCAATTTATAATCTTAAGAGATTGAATGATTTCCCTAAGATTACATAGCTAGTATATACCATCAGTATACTGGAACCCACATCATCCTAACTCTGAGCCTGTTCCTCTATCGCCATGTCATCTTTTGGTAATTGACTGATTGCTCACTCTGTGTTCTCTGGCAAAGAGAATCCTTCTGAAGTGAACAATATCTTTTTGGGTGGGGCTAGGGATGCTTAGGGTTCCACGAGAATGATATTGCCCTGGTACAATGGAAAGAATATTAGCTTTAGAGAGGGTCCAGGTTCAAGTCTGTTTTCTACTGCTTATTTGCTACTGGGTGACCCTAGGCAAATCACTTAACCTTTCTGAGTCTTGATTTCCTCATCTTTAACTTTAATTTGTATATATTTTGTATATATACATATTTATCATTGAGAGCACCACTTGGTTGAGCTTTCAATGTTTGTACTGGATGGATTTTGAAGTCTTTTTCCTCTAAATCCATGTTTCCATAACTTGCCATATCCACTGTGGCTATACATGCCTCCCTCTTCCCTTTTTGATTTCCTGCCCTGCGACTTCATGTATCTCTGTGACTCCCAAACTCCTTTCCCTGATTGTCCATTCACTATGCATGCTGTTTCCTCCATTGCAATGTATACCCCTTTAGCATTAACACTGGCTCCCTTTTTCAGTGCCTGAAAGAGAATAAATGTTTAACTAACTCTCATTTAACTTGTAATCTCTACTTTGTGAAGGCTTTATTAGTGGTTCTTCTTTGGGGTTTTGTCACCTCTGAACTTACCTCTGCATTTCTTAACTATTATTCTTCTCCCAATTTTACAGATATTCTCTCTGGTATCTAGTTTGATTATTTTACATAAGGAATTTCAGTCTTTTCTCTCGTATGCTTCCTTTTCAATTTAAAGCCCTTTTTGATTGGATTTGTGAGATTTCCAGGTAAATTCTTTCTTACCAGTTCTTGTTACATATACTCTGTCCTTTCATAGGAAAGAAAGGGGAAAATAAGCACTTCTTTAGTGCTTGTTACTTCTACAAATAGTATCTCATTTGAATGTCACAATGACATCGCTATTATTATCCCCGTTTTCCAATTGAGGAAACTGAGGCAAATAGAGATTTAAAAAAAAAAGTGATTTCTCCAGGGTCATACAACTGTGAAGTATCTAAGGCAGGATTTGAACTCAGGTCTTCCCAACTCCAGGCCCAGCACTCTACCTATTGTGCCACCAGTTTCCTCAATAGGATAGAAGGATATCATTCTTATATTTCAGCTGTTGTCCAGAAATATAAATTCCATTCTCTGATGTCTTACCCAGATGGTTGCTTGCCCAATTTATTTTCTTTTTTGACTCTCTAGCCTTCTGTGGATGGAACTGATGAGTTTGTATATATTTTGTATATGTACACATTTATCATTGAGAGCACCACTTGACTGAGCTCTCAGGGATTGAGGCCCTTGATTCTCCCCGTCCTATACTCAGTGATGAGCTTTGGACTGGATTCAATACATGGGAAAATTGGCTTCTAGTGAGAAAGTCTCCTTATCATATTCATAGATTTCTTTAATCACCTAATTCACCTAATAGTCACTTTAGTCACTGAATTCACCTTATGATTTTAATTATAGTAAAATAGATTTTGGTTCATGAGTCATATGGGATAAGTAATATACTTCTACACACACATACATACACATATAAACATAAAAACTCATAAATAGGCACAGAGTGAACCAGATTCAGTAACAACTTATAAGGACTGATAAAAGCTGCAAAAATAGTTTCATAAACTGCTAATTGAACTCTTTATATTTCACCTTGGCTTTGTACTATCCAAATGTCTTCCAGTATGTGTCAGTTGGTAAATGGTCAAACTTGGACAAGTCGTCTTGGTGGATGATCTCTTAAAGAAACTTCTTGGGGCAGCTAGGTGGCTCAGTAAATAGAGCATCAGCCCTGGAATCAGGAGGACCTGAGTTGAAATCTGGCCTCAGACACTTACCACTTACTGTGTGACCTTGGACAAGTCACTTAACCTCAATTGCCCTGCCCTCCCCCTTCCAAAAATAAAAAAAAGAAACTTCTTCTACCAATCATCTCCAACTCAGGACCTCCAGAATTTTTGGGCTCAAAAGTTTTCTCCCAATCCTCAATATCCATATGCCTAAGTTCAGGAAAGAACACAAAATGGGTGAAAGGGTGTAACAATAATACAATATTCACAACACCCACGGTGGTTATGAATATGTTGATATAGTTGTGAATCACAAAATGGAACAGACTCTACATGTGGAGGGCAGAACCAAAGCCTTTATTCAAATACCAGAAAACCGAGTTCCAGAACCAGAAAGCCAAAGTCATTACAGTAGCCACAAAGTTGATACACATGGTTAATGCAGTGAACACCTACATTCCCAAGCCTTCACAACAGAACAGACTCCCTCAAGCAGGGATCCTCTTCTCTCACTCATGGTAGCTCTTCAGCCTGATTCTTGGAAGTTCTTAGCAGAAATTCCCAAAGGAAAGATCTTAGCAGAAGTTCCCAGAAGGAGGGTCTCAGCAGACGTTCCCAGAAGGAGGGTCTCAGCAGAAGTTCCCAGAAGGAAGGTCTGAGCAGAAGTTGCAGCCTCCAGATGCTTACTGAGAGAAATTCTGACTGTTCTGCTGGTGTTCTTACTTATATACAATATAGCTCCTCCCCATTCTGCCCCTTCCTGTTGCATCAGCAACTTCCTCCCAAGGTGTTAACTACTTCTGTGTTAATTAAATAGCTTAAACGAGTTGTTAACTTGAAACAAAGTGCTAAGTACCTGTTTACTTGCCAATACAAAGGGGCATGGAAGATCTTCAGATTCCATTAACATTACAAAAGGGAATCTTCAAGCTCACACAATTAGGACTTGTGGTCAAGGCTACATGGAGACTAGGTAGAATATAGGGGCAATTACTCATTCTGTCATCCAGTTCTTGGGACATAGCTCAAAACAGTTCAAAGGTTTGGCAGCTAGAAAGGAAAGGAGATGCAGTGGGACAGGTCATTCCCTTTTAACATCTTGGGACTCTTCATAATTTTTCCTTGAATGCTCCTCAGAGATAAGTCATACATGACTGGAAGCTGACCTTGGCAACTGAGCATGCTTCACAGTGGGTGGGAGGAGGATGCCTGCTATGCTTAAATGGATATGTGTTGTGTTCCTCAATAGAATGTCACCTCCCTAATGGTAGGCACTGTTTTATTTTCTCTTTTTATCCCTAGAAACTAGCACATTATTTGTTATGTAGTAGGTGTTTAATAAATACTTATTGATTGATAGATTGAAGGAAACATTATTTGTGTCCTTAAACTTTTAAATTTCTTAACCAAAGCTTTGCAAACTTTGATAAAGCTGTCTAGGTTTATCCTAGCTGTGTCACTGATGCCCACACAGAGGTCAGAACTTACTGAGTTTTGTAGTTTCTTTTTTTTGTATGTTTGCTTGTTTTGTGCATTTGGGACTCCTCCCTGGGGCTGAGCTATTCTGTTTCGTGGATGGCTTTGTGATTTACTAGATGAGGAAACTCTTACTTCCAATGCAGTTAAGTATCTTCTTTGTAAATGAATTTATAGTAATCTTAAAACAGTTGCCTAGAGCATTTAAATGTTAAGTGACTTGCTTGTTATCACACTGATCATATTTGTTAGAGGCAGAACTAAAACCTAGGTCTTCTGATTTCTTGACTCAAGAACAGCAACACCTGTATCCACTATAAAGTAATATATTTCTGTTTAGGTAGTAGCTTCAGGTAGAGTAGAATGAACACTGAACTTGGAATTAAGAAGCTGTTGTTCAGTCATTTCAGTCGCATTTAATTCTGTGTGACACTCTTTGAGGTTTTCTTGGCAAAGATCCTGGAGTGGTTTGCCATATCCTTTTGCAGTTTTCAGGTGAAGGAACTGAGGCAAACAGGGTTAAGTGACTTGCCCAGGGTCACAAAGTAAATATCTGAGGCTGGATTTGAACTCAAGTCTTCCTGACTTCAGGCCTGTACTCTATCCTCTATACCAGCTAGCTGCCCAAAGGAATCAAGAAGACCTGAGATCACATCAAAGCTCTGACAACTGGGCAGGCCACTTGATCTAGTACCTCCGTTTTCCCATCTGTAAAATGGAAATAGTACATATTTTCTTTAGTACTGTTAGTACTTTTATTAAAGGAGATAATCTTTATAAAGTGCTTAGCACAGGATCTGGCACCTATTAAGCAGTATATAAGTACTTATTCCCTTACAAGGTTGATATGAAAGCCCAATAAGTTTTGGTGGGTGAATAAAAACTTAATTCAATAGATAATATATGTAGCTGGTCCCAAAACATGCTTCACACTCCACTCAATTATCTACCAGGTCACTAGAGCCTATCAAGTGCAGATATCACACCATAAGCCATGCTACCATTCATGTAGTTTCCCTTTCCCCCACCTCCTTCTGCCTAAACAACTAAATCAATATTATTATTGCTATTGGAAAAGGTGGGACAATCAACTATCCTGATTGTTTAAAGTTCCTGTGACCTTCTAGACCAGTGGTTCTCAACCTTCCTAATGCCACGACCCTTTAATATTCTTATGTGGGAGTATCTGCATGTGGGTGGACCCGCCTGGAGATGGATAGAGGAGTGGTGTCTTGGTTCCTAAGACCATCGGAAATGTGTTTTCCGATGGTCTTAGGTGACCCCTGTGAACCCTGTGAAAGGATCATTCGACCCCCAAAGGGGTTGTGACCCATAGGTTGAGAACCACTGTTCTAGACTGAAACTCTCTTCTTTAGCCATCACTCTCCTAAATCTTTTTGATCCTGCTTTTATGAATAAATTCCATAAGGGGAAGAATTCGTCTTAATTTTGCTTTTGTATGCCCAGTGTATAGAGCAATGATTGGCATATTGTAGGTGCACAATAATTTATTTTTAATTTATTATTCTCACAATAAACAATAACATGCAGTAATCCATCTTTGTTGTCCTGCATGTGTGTGTGTGTGTGTGTGTGTGTGTGTGTGTGTGTGTGTGTGTTTGGAAGAAGGCTTTAATTGATCTGCTTAAAACCAAAGTAGATATGCCAATTTGAAAAGGTTTGTTGTGCATTCTTTTTCATGGTGATGGACTAAAGTACGCTATCCTTCAGGAAATGTCAAAGTGTTGTAATCAGTTATCCCTTTTGAAAATCGTGAGAAAACAAATGGATAGTCACATTTAAAGCCCAGGATTAGTCTGAGGGTACTACACTGGGAATTTCTAAATTGCTTTTGTTGTTCAGTCATATCTAACTCTTTAGGACCTCATTTGGGATTTTCCTGGCAAAGCTACTAGAGCGGTTCACCATTTCCTTTTCCAGCTCATTTTACAAATGAGGAAATTGAGGCAAACAGGTTTAAGAGACTTACTCGGGTCCACAGAGCTAGGATGTGTCTGAGTCCAGATTTGAACTCAGGAAGATGAGTCTTCCTGACTCTGGTGTGAGCACTCTACCCACTGCACCAGCTAGTTGCCTTTCTCTTTTCCTAGGATGTTTCATTAGAACTCTTGGCGCCAGGAAGAGAAAGGATATGAAAATGAGAAAAGGGAATGAGGTCAGTGAAGACAAACTGAACTGACTTCAATTTTGACTTAGGAAAGTTCTGGCCTCAAGTCAAGAGATCTGTTTGTAATTGGATTAAAGCCATCTAGTCACTGTTGACCTTTAAAAGTAATTTTGGAAAGGGAGAATCACCATGGAATGACACATTTTAGAAAATATATGATATTTTGTTTTCCACAATTACATGTAAAGACAATTTAAAATCTGCATTAAAAAAAATGAGTTCCAAATTTTCTCCCTCACTCCCTAATCTCCCCTACCTCCCTAAGATGGTAAGCAATTTTACATAGGTTATATATGTGTAATCACATAAAATATTTCCATATTAGTCATATTGTGATAGAAGAAACAGACCAAAAGAAAAAAACACACACACAAAAAAATAAAGTGAAATATAGTATGCTTTGATCTTCATTCAGAATCCATCAGTTCTTTCTTTGGATATGGATTGCATTTTTTTGTCATGAGTCCTTTGGAATTATCTTGGATTATTGTATTGCTGAGAATAGCATCACAGTTGATCATCATATAATATTGCCGTGTATAATGTTTTCCTTGTTCTGATCATTTACTTTGCATCAGTTCATAAAAGTCTTTCCAGGTTTTTCTGAAACTATCCTACTCATCATTTCTTATAGCACAATAGTATTCCATTACAATCATATACCACAACTTATTCAGCCATTCCTAGTTGATGGGCATCTCTCAATTGGGACCCTGCATCTTGGAAAAAGAAACAGAATTCATCTTCTCATTGGACAGATGAAGGACCTGAAGACAGGAAAAACAGGGGTATGGGGAAAGGTTATAAAGAGTTTTCTACACCAAACATAGGATTTTTGATTCTACCTTGGAGATGATAGGGAGACACTGGCTTTTATTAAGTTGGGATGAGGTGGGCAGAGAAGAGGATGGACAGGGTTAGCCTGTGCTTTAGGAAAATCACTTTGGCAGGTGAATGGGTAATGGATTGCAGTGAAGAGAGGCTTGAGGCAGGCAAAACCACCAGCTGGCTATTGTAATAGTCCAAGAAAGAGGTGATGAGGACCTGCACAGGACCTGCACTGGCAGTATCAGAGAGGAGAAGGAAGAATATTTGAGAGATATTGCAGTTTACCAGACTAACAGAAATTTACCAGATTAATAGAAGAGGAAAAAGAATACTTAAATAACCATATCTTAGAAGAGGAAATTGAACAAGCCGTCAATGAATTCTCTAAGGCAGTGGGTTGTGACCCTTTTGGGGGTTGAATGACCCTTTCACAGGGGTCACAGGGGTCACCTAAGACCATAGGAAAACACATATTTCTGATGGTCTTAGGAACTCTATCTGTCTCCTCTATCCACTTCTCTAGCTGTCTCCAGGTGGGTCCACCCACATGCAGATACACCCACATACGAGTATTAAAGGGTCTTGGCATTAGGAAGGTTGAGAACCACTGCTGTAAGGAAAAATCTTCAGGACCAGATGGATTCACAAGTGAATTCTACCAAACAATTAAAGAGTAATTAATTCTACTACTATATAAACTATTTAGAGAAACAAGTGGAGTCCTACCAAATTCCTTCTATGACAGTAATATGATACTGATACCTAAACCAGGAACAGCAAAAAGAGAAAGAAACTATAGATCAATTTTCCCTAATGAATATTGCTGAAAATTTTGAAATAACATATTAGCAAGGAGACTATAGCAATATATCATAAAAATCCTGCACTATGACCAGGTAGGATTTATACCAGGAATACAAGGCTGGTTCAATATTAGGGAAACTATCAGCATAATTGACCATATCAATAACAAAAACAACAAAAATAATATAATTATCTCAATAGATACAGAAAAGGCTTTTGATAAAATACACCACTCATTCCTATTAACTAGAAAGCACAGGAATAAATGGAGCTTTTTCTCAAAAAGATGTGTAGCATCTATCTAAAACCATCAGCAAGCATTATCTATAATGGAGAGGAGCTAGAAGTCTTCCCAATAAGATCAGGGGTGAATTAAGGGTGTCCATTATCACCACTTTTATTCAGCATCATGCTTGAAATGCAAGCTATAGCAATAAGAGAGAAAAAGGAAGTAGATACTATTAGAATAGGCAATGAGAAAACAAAACGATACTTTTGAAGATGATATGGTAATATACTTAGAGAGTCCTAGAGAATCAACTAAAAATTAGTTGAAATAATTAACAACTTCAGCAAAGTTGCAGGATATAAAATAAACACATATAAATCATTAGCATTTCTGTGTATCACCGACAAAGTCCAGCAGGAAGAAATAAAAAAATAAATTCCATTTAAAATAACATAAAATGCCAAGGACCCTACCTGTGAAGACAAACCCAGGAACTATATGAGCACCAGTATAAAACACTTTTCCACAAAAATAAAATCAGATCTAAACAACTGGAGAAATATGAATTGCTGATGTGTAGACTGAGCCAATGTAATAAAAATGACAATTCTACCTAAATTAATGTATTTATTTAGTGCCATACCAATCAAACAACCAAAATATTTTATAAAATGAGAAAAAATAAAATTCATCTGAAAGAACAAAAAGGTCAAAATTAGTTTGGGAATCAATGAAAAACAATGTGAAGGAAGGTGTTCTATTGGTTCTAGGTCTCAAACTGTATTAGAAAGCAGTAATCACCAATCTGTTTTTGGTATATAGTATGATGGCATATTATAGCATATTATGGTAATATAGTATGATGGATCAGTGGAATAGATGAGGTATACACTGCACATTAATAAATGACCATAGTAATCAATATTTGCTCAATGAAAGATCCAACCTTTTGAGAAAAAGAACTCAGTATTTGACAAAAATTGCTAGGGGAAACTGGAAAACAGTTTATCAGAAACTAGATATAGACCAACACCTCACATTGCATACCAAGATAATTTAGAAAGACAGGGTAAAATCATAAGCAAATTAAGGAATCACAGAGTACTTTACCTGTTGGATCTATGGATAAGGGAACAATTCATGATCAGACAAGAGATAGAGAGCATTAGAAGACGTAAAATGGATAATTTTGATTACATTAAATTAAAAAAGGTTTTGTACAATCAAGACCAATCCAACAAAGATTAGAAGGAAAGCAGGAAACTGGGGAAATTTTTATTGTAAACCTCTCTGATGAAAGTCTCATTTCTCAAATACATAAAGTACTGAGTCAAATTTATAAGAATTTAAGTCATTCCCCAATTGATAAATGATCAAAAGATATGAACACACAGTTTTCAGAAGAAATCAAAGCTATCTATAATCATATGAAAAGAACTTCTCTAAATCATTACTGATTATAAAAATACAGATGAAAACTACACTCACACCCATCAGAATGATTAGTATGACAGAAAAGGAGAACAACAAATGTTGTAGGAGATGTGGAAAAATTAATTCACTAAAGCATTGTTGGAATTGTGAATTGATCCAGCTATTTTGGAAAGCCGTTTGGAACTATGCCTGAAAGGGGATAAAACTGTGTATACCCTGTGATCCAGTTATGCCACTGCTAGGTCTATATCCCAGATCAAAAGAAAAGAAAAAGGTTCTATGTATGCAAAAATATTTATAATAACTCTTTTCGTGGTGGGAAATAACTATAAATGGAAATTACGCTCATCAACTGCACAATGACTGAACAAGTTATGGTATGTGATTGTGATTGAGTATTATTGTACTACAAGAAATGACAAGCAGGATAGTTTCAGAAAAACCTGGGAAGGTTGTATGAACTGATGCAAAATGAAGTGAATAGAACCAGAAGATAATTGTATTCAGTAACAGCAATATTTTATGATGATCAACTGTGAATGACTTAACTATTCTGAACAATACAATGACCCAACACAATTCTGAAGGGCCCATGATGAAAAAGACTATCCACCTCCAGAAAAATAACTAATGGAGTCTGAATGCAGATCAAAGCATACTCTTTTTTTCCACTTTATTTTTCTTGTTTTGGGGGTTTTAATTTTTGGTCTGTGTTCCCTTTGCTAATTGGCTGTAATATGGAAATATGTTTTACATAACTGCACATGTATAATCTCTATCAAAGTACTTGCCTTCTCAAAAAGGGTAAAAGGGAGAGAAAGGGAATTGGAACTCAAAAATTGTCTTTAAAAATGTTAACATTTTTACATTAAAACAACAAAAAATAAACCAAAAACATTATCTTTTAAAAAATTGTCAGGTCTTGCCAAGAGATTAGATATGTAGGGTGAGAGGAGCTGAAGATTGCCAGACTGGGGAACTAGAAGATGCCCTAGAACCTAGATAATAATAGAAAGTAGAATGGAAATGGTGTGTTGGGGGGAAAGATAATTGAGATGCCATCTAGGCTCATCAAGTAGAATTTACTTTACCAGTCCATTACACTGATAAAAAGAAAGGATGTATATATTTGTGTATAACTTGAGTTTTGTATATTCTTGGTTTTTATTGATATCATTCTCATGTGAGATTAATTTGTTATATTTCCTTTCAATTACAAAGTCTGGGAGCTTCCATGTATATCCCAAGTCAATTAAAAAATTAATAATGTTTCCTTTTGTTTTGTGTCATCATCAACATACTTTCTTGATATTTATGTTATGGATACTACATTATTGTTGATGTTCACACTTTTATAAGTTCTCTCATGTATTTGGTCAAACATCAAACAGGTTGCTTGGTGCTTATTTTCAGCTAGTAATGATTTTGAAGTTACAAACAACTCCTGTAAGCAGCATTTTAACATTGTAGATCACATAAAAAGGTTTTCCACTTGGCAATCAGCTTCCCAGATGCTAAAGCGATGACATTTAACACAGTTAGATTTTTCATAGCATCACAGTGTTTAAAGGTGCAGCCAACACTCCATTATCAGTGAAGATGAGAAGGAGAGAGTGCAGGGATAATTGAAATACACAGATAACCCTCCTTCCCATTTTTGTTCATGATTCTTACTTCTTTTAGCAGCTGAACTTTTTACTAGGGCTACAAATATTATCTGATTATCTCTTTCTACTCCCCCTCCTCTACCATCTTTTAGTCATGGCCATGAGTAGTGAAATGGGACCAAGAAAGTATTTGAATATTTCTCTGCCTAAACCATCTGAAGACTCAAGAGATGGCATTCACGTCTGGTACACTTATTTGTCTACACATACAGTTGACACAAAGTATTTTTTAGTGACAGAGAGAAAAATTCCCTGTGAGCTCTCATACATGGATTTTATTTTATTTTTGAGGGGGGAAGGCAAGACAACTGGGCTTAAGTGACTTGCCCAAGGTCACACAGCTAGTTAAGTGTAAAGTATCTGAGGTCACACTTGAATTCAGGTCCTCCTGCCTTCAGGGCTGGTGCTCTATTCACTGTGCCACCTAGCTGCCCCACATACATGAATTTTAATCCTGGTTTAACTCGTTGTGTGACTGGGTTAATTAGACTTTCTCTGAATCTTAGTTTTCTATAAATATGGAGTTGGAGAAGTTTATTTTATCAATTAACAAGCATTTTTAAAGTTGCCTACTAGGTGCTAAGCACTGTACTTGGCTCTAGAAAGACAAACACAAAAATGAAACAGTCCGTGCTTCTAAGGAGTATACATTCTATCAGGGAAGAAAGCAAGTACAATATGAGAGTATATGAAAGAGATACAGGATATTTTGTGTGTATGTGGAGGGAGCTGGGGGTGGGGAGGAACTAGCATTTGGGAGTGGGATAAAGAAAGGTTTCTTATAGAATGTGACATTTCAGATGAGATTTGAAGGAAACTAGAAATCCCATGAATTGGAGATGAGGAAGGAGTACATTCCAGGCTTGGGAGACAGTTGCCAATGCAAAGGCACGATGATGGAAGATGGAGTGTCATATGTGTGAAACTAACAAGAAGGTCTGTTTGACTGAACTATATAGTGTGTGAAGGGTAGTAAGATATGATGAGACTTGAAAGGTAGGTTGAAGCCTGTTGTAAAGGGCTTTAAATGTCAAACACAAGTTTAGATTTGCTCCCAGTGTTGAAGGAAACATTGGCATTTACCGAGCAGGGAAGTGCAATGATCAGATCTGGTTTCTAGGAAAGTCATTTTGGCCACTCTCTATTGGATGGAGAGAAAGGAGACATTTAAAATAGGGAAATTAAAAAAGATACATTAGTTTAAAAAAACTTTTCCTTTGTTTTCCCAACAAATATTTATTAAATACCTAATATATACAAAGAAGGGGCCTCAGCCCCTATATCAGGTGATATAAAGTTTTTGTTCTCAGGAGATTCAGATGCTGCAGTTCTGGGCAAGGGGAAATACATAGATCCAGTTATTTGTCTCCTCTCTACAACTCTCATTACTGCTGGGGTGCTGGGAAGAGGATGAAATTCAGCACAACATTCATTTTTTAAAAGAACTTACTGTACTAGGCACTGGGGATAAAAAGACAAGATAATAAACAAGCTCTGACCTCAGAGAAATTAAATTACGCTAAAGGATTGTTGTTATGCAAGGGGTGATTAGGGTCATTAAAAATGAGGCAGATTGTTGATGTATCTATAGAAGGTGGAGGGTGTGAAGCTGGTTTTAGTGCAGAATGCAGTATGAGAGTTAATGGTTTGCATGAATTGTGTATTTCTACAGGAGAGCAAGTGCAAAGGTAGCCAAGAGATTATGACGGTATCTGTAGTGTCCATAGAATTTGCCTTGGATCTCACAGGGTTTCTAGCTGGTGCTTCTCAAATAGAAAACCAATGACATCCAAGACAAATTTTCTTTTTTGTGGGAGGTGCAAGATCTTTTAAAATTTATTTTTCTTTTCTTTCTTTTTTTAAAGCTATATCACTATCTCCATTGCTGCTTCCTAACACTCCATCCCCAAAATAAAAAAAAATAAATAAATAAAGGAAAAAAACCCTTCCTTTAAATAAACAAGGATTCTCTGGGGGATACAAAAAGGACAAAAACATAGTCCCTGCCCTCAGAGAGTTTACATTCCAATGGAGGAGGTAACAGTTAAATAATTATGTATATATGAGTTATACATACAGGATTACTTGAAGGTGATCTCAAAAAAAACCACTAATATTGAGGAGGACCATGAAAGGAGTCCTGCAGAAAACTCTTGTAACAATTAAGTATGGTCATGCAAAATAAATTCACATCTTGTCTATGTCTAACAATTTAAGTGTCTTTCTGTACATCTAGTCCATCACCTCTCTGCCAAGAAGTGGGAAGTATGTTTCATCATCATCTTCTGGATTTGTGATTTGTTTACTGTGTTTATCAGAGGGCTTATATTTTTTAAGGTGCTTTCCTTTACAATGTTTTAGTCATCACATAAATTACTCTGGTTTTGTTCATTAATTCAGACAAGTCTTCTCAGATTGCTTTGAATACATCCCTTTTGTCATTTCTTAAGGCAAAATAATATTCTTTTACATTCAAGTAGCATGATTATTTTTATAGGCATTCCCCCAATTGATGGGCACCTTTCTAGTCTCTAGTATATTTCTATAACAACAAAAAAGATGTTACAAATATTTATGTGATGTGAGTCCTTTCTTTCTTTGATCTCTTTATCACAATCTTAATAGTAACTTGTTGTTGTTCAGTTGTTTCAGGCATGTCTAACTCTTCATGACCTCACTTGAGGTTTTCTTGGCAAAGATACTAGAGTGGAGTGTCATTTTCTTCTCCAGTTCATTTTACAGAAGAGGAAACTGAGGCAAACAAAGTTAAGTGGCTTGCCCAGTGTTACACAGCTAGTAAGTATCTGAGGCCACATTTGAACTCAGGTCCTCCTGACTCCAGCCCTGGCACTCTATCAACTGCACAAGCTAGCTTCCCCATTGCTAGGTAAATGAGTATATGTGCACAGTTTAATGCCTTCTCATGTATAGTTTCTCATCTGGGTGCACTACTGTGGAACTTCTGTGATTTTACTATGACCCAGGAAGTTCATTATTGATAAAGCATCTCCATGCTACAAAATACCATCAGCTTGGGTACTTCATGTCATAACTACCTTCTGCCCCTCTGATGAAGGGTAGAGCCATGAACTCCAAAACCTTGATTTAAGGAGGGACCTCAGCTCAGAAATCTCTTCATTTCTCACCTCCCTGTACTACTCTGGCAATTTTTTGACTTCTCTATGTTATGGGAATCTGAAGATCTTCCCTGCCCCTAGGCCCTTTGATAGGCTTAAGTGACTCTGAGAATCTTCCCTGATTTGAAAATATACTCTGCCCCCTAATAGGCTGAATGTGCTCACATGGAGCCTATGATGGGAAGCTTGTTTTTCAGGAATGCCCATTACTTTGTGATTGGGCCGTGGGTCAAGAGGCTTGTGACATTCTCTGATCCAGGAGAAGGCCATATATACCCTGATGTGAGTTTTTGCTTTGGGGCTCACCTTGGAAAGAGTTGTATGATTTGGCCGGATAAGACTCTGCGAAGCTGTTGAGCCCCCTGTCTTTGAAAATTCACATGTTGGTGCTTCCCTCTCTGGTAACTAACTAGGTATGGATGTAGTGGTCAGACAGCTAGAAGCCCTGTCTGCTGAATTGTGTTGTTTTCTGTTGTATTCTCTGAAGTTCAGGGTGCTGACATTTCCCCCTGAACTAGGTAAATGATATGTTTGATTAAAGTAAGATTGTTAACCCATTTTGAGTTGCTTTCCTTTAGAAAAGCAGATATAAGAACCTGTTCTAGCATCCTGGGTATGCTAGGGTGCTTGCTGATATACTCTATCATGCCCCCGAGTTGGAAAATCCTTTCCTCCACATTTTAGCTTCTTTTGTATATTGTCTTTTTCTATACATTGTAAGCTCCTTGAGGGCAGGAGCTATCTCACCCCTCCGCCATGTATCTAAAACTTAGCATGATGCCTGACATATATATTTAATAAATGTTTATTGATTATTATTACCTATTAACTAGCTCTCAATGACTGTCCTAAATGGTTAGCCCATGTTATAACCCCACCAACTGTGCATTAGTATGCCTCTGGAACAATTGTAGTTTTCCTTTTCCAAAAAGTCTTCTTTTCCAATATAATGAGTGTTAAGTGAAAGCTCAGAGTTGTTTTAATTTGAGTTTCTTTTATTGTTAGTGAATTGGAAGATTTTTTTCATATGGTTGTTTAGAGATTACCTCTTTTTTCTTTTGAGAATCATAGCCTTTGATTGTATATTTATATTCAGGGTTGTCTCTTGTTAAAATGTATTTGTGTCAATTTCCTATATATGTTAGGTATGAGAATTAGCAGAGAAAATTGCTACAAAGCTTTTTGTCCCTACATAATGGTTTTGCTTTTGGTTCTAATTGTTTTGATGGCAAATATTCTCTTCCCTATGGCATTCTGCCTCTTTTTCCCCTCTATGGTCAATGCGGTGTGTATTGTGGGTTCATAGCTATTTGTCTCTATTAGGATTTGTAGCTTAGTTGCTAGTATTCTTCACAGTGTTTTTTTTTTTCAATATAGAGTAATAGAGGACGAGAGCTATTAGTACTGTATTTGCTCAAGTGCATCTTATTGGAATTGTAGTGCAAAGCTGAGTTTGTCTCTAGTTCTTCTTCCCAAAGGCAAGCAGACAGGGTAACATAAGAAATATGACCCTTACCCTCATGGAGTTTATGGTTTAGTACCTCTGAAATTCTTTCTGGTCCTGGAGTTTTATACACTTCCAATCAGACATCAAGACTATTGGCAAAAAAGTTCCTTTTTGAAAATACGGTTTGTTCTTTTAAAGCTACATTTAAAAATGCGTTTTTAAAAGCACAAACTAAGGTATAGAACAAACAAAGGTGTAGGTTAAGAAGAAACTGGAATGAGCATCTTTCCTTTAGACTTTGCATTTGGTTTGAAACAGGTAAAGAATATCCTGTTAGCGACCATTTGCAAGATGAATAAATATACTCTGGTGTCAAGAGAATGTTGGTCAAGACAGGGTGGCCTAAGGCAGATTTTTGAAGTAGCTCAGCTCTAACTTTGGCAGCATTCCATCTGTCTTTTCAGTACTCTTCTAGGACTGCTTTTGTTACTCCTCAAGCTCAGAACAGAGCCCTCAGGCTTTCACCTTCTTAGCAACCTGCATGCAGCATCCCACTAACCCTGGCAGGTCAGTCAGAGGCAAAACTGTGAAATAGGCTATGCAGATCTCTAGAGCCATCAGGTTCATCATTTTCAGCTCTGCTGCTAACCCAACGTGGGCTCACACATATACAATCACCTCATTCTCTTTCCTAACTCTATAAAAGCCACTAAAGCAGATACATATCCTTCATATGAAAGTAGAAATTATTCATAATCTCTTTAACTGTAGTCTTAATCAGAATTACTTCCATTTTAAGTGATATCTAAGCTTTGAGGTAAATGGCTTAATTAAGTTTTAATGGTAGAATTTCAGGTACAGGGGTGTATGTGGAGAGATTTGAAGGACTCTTGGACTATCTCAGTATAAATGAAATTATGGCATCTAGGTGGTTCCAAGGTCTACCTACATATAAATTTGACCTTGTATCCAGACAATATACTATATTCTCAATCTCTTCCCATCATCGTCTCATGCCTGATTCTTTTCTTAAAACTTACCTATCTTTTGTCATTCCCTCAGGGTTGTGTTACCTGCTAAGCCTGAATGCTAATGAGTAATAACTCATTATAGGAATACTTATATATAACACTTATAGGAAACCTGGGTAATAAGACTGTATCACCACTGATAAATAACAAAATGCCTTAACCCAATTACAAAAACAACCATCACTTATTTGGAGGTCACTTGCAACTAGGATTGGAGGTTCCTTATCTGTTCAGATATCTGGAAACCTTGATGAAAAGACCTGAGGATTCAAAATAGATGTCACAAAGCTCTTTCACATTATTCATAGAAGAGCATCTTAGGCCCTCACTCAAAGTCTATTTACTTTTATTTTGGATAAATTCTGACAAGCTTGATTATCTGGTTATCCAGCTTAAAGCAAATTGGAGATGGTGGCTGTTAGAGGCAGGCACATTGACAGCAGTCAGAAAGTGACAGTTGACAGCCCAGCTGAAGGAGGAGATAGAAAAATTATAAGAAGAGGGAAAATGACTAGAAAATATAGCAGTTAGCGGCCTATTAGGAAATGGACAAATAGTCTAATCAGAGGAATGCATACAGAGTTTACTGAATATGCCCAGGAAGACTCTCTCAAAAAAACAAACAAACAAACAAACAAAACCTTGGCTTAAAAAAAAATTATTTTAAAAGTTCTTATTAAAAAAAATAACACTTATTTCTTCATTTTCTAGAATGAGTTGTTTTAGTCTTTTAGTTGAATAAAAAAATTTTTTATGATTGAGTATTCAATAAATGTTCACCTTAAAAATAAAATTCCCTGGGTGCACAACCTAATGAAGCATGCTGTATATGCCTATGAATTCTCTGCACCTCTACAGACCCTGAGGGCTTTACTCCTACACCAAGGTGTCAGAAATTCTGCTATTGGCAAGTTATTCCTTTGGTTTAACCATCATCTATTGCATCCATCTTCTTTCAAAATAGAAGTCTAAGAAATATGGTTAAGTGAGAGGGTATATCTAATCTGAGCTACTCTTCATCAATTAATGGTCAAGTAACTTGCATTTATTTAGTGCTTACTCTATTTCAGACATTGTGCTGAGTACTAAGGGAAAGAAGGGAGACAAAGAAAAAACAAAAGATGTCCCCACTCTCAAGGAACTTACTTTCTTATATGGTGGAGGAGGGGTACAACATACATAAAACAGAATATAGAAGAGAGAAAGCAAATGGAATGTAACGAGGATATGACAGTTGCAGCTGGAAGGTCCAGAAAAGGCCTTCCGGAGGAGGTGGTACTGAAGCTAAGTACTAAAAGATTCTATGAATTGAGAGTTTGGGAAAGAGTATTCTTGGCATGGGGTCAGCCAATGCAAAGGCAGAGATAGTATTATATCCAAGGAAGAGCAAGTAGGCTAATATGGATTGGGTCACAGAATGTGTGCAAGGAAGTAGAATGTAAGAAGACTGGAAAGGTAGGAAAGGGTCAGGTTTTGAAGAGCTTTGAACGCCAAACAAAGGACTTTACATTTCATCCTAGAGGTAATAAGAAACTACCAGAGTTGAGTGAGTGGGAGTTAGGGAAGTGACATGACCAGACTTACATTTTACATTTTTAGAAAAATCATTTGAGTGGAGGATGGGCTTGAGTGGAGAGAGACTTGAGGCAGGGAGACCAGACCGATTAAAAGTCTATTACAATAGTCCAGGTGTGAAGTGATGATGGTCTGAACTAGAGAGGCAGAGCATGAATGTTTGAGTGGAGAGGATAAATATGTTTGTAAAAGATGTAGAAAAAGAAAATCAAAGATTTCACCATCTCAAATCATCAAGAAATGTACCCAATAAAAAGTAATGCAAACAAACAAGCGAAGGAAAAAAAACAGCACAAGGAAAAAGTTATAGGAAAATAGTAGAGAGGCTTAAAGAGTAAAGGGTAACAACCAAAAACAGACCCTAAAACAATGAATAACTACCATGTAGTGAATGAAAGATGACCTTGGAAGGGAGGTAATATTGCAATAACAATAGAAAACCACCCAGCAAATACCATGAAATAACAGCAAGGTTTTGAAAATCAACAAATAAATAAAGAATAAGAACAGAAGTTAAAATTCTCAAAGAATTCAAAAACAAAAATATCATTTATAACAAATGTTGCAGAATCTCTCTCTCTCTCTCTCTCTCTCTCTCTCTCTCTCTCTCTCTCTCTCTCTCTGTCTCTCTCTCTCTATATATAATAGTAGCTCTAAAGATAGATAGACATATTTGGAATGCAAAAATGCAGTGCTAAAAAGTACGTAAGAGCAAAACATACAGCCAACAAGATCGAAAAAAAAACTAAACTATCTATACAACTCAAAGCAACTGACCTTAAAGACAATATATAATAAAATAGTCTGTGAGTGCTATACATTAGGAAAGCATGTGAATAAATTGCCTAAAAGTATTGGAAAAGGAAAGGAAATATCGATGCTTAGGTTCTTTAGAATAATTTTCATAACTCAAATTCAACTCATTTATGATGACTGAGGTCAAAGTCCAGAGCTTCAAACCAGATATTGTAAGCAGTTAAGAACAAGCCCTTCACATACAAAGAAAAAAAGTAGTTTGAATTGGGCCAGATGCCTCAGTCAAGAGAAAGGAAATAAAAGTGAGGTCAGTCTTAAAAGCAGGAGGAAATAAGTTTATATTCCCAAATTATCATATGCTCCCAAACCTACCTTAACCATTAGTTGAAAATGATGGATTCGTAAGAAAAAAAGAGAAATGTGAATCAAATTTTCATGAAGAAAGCTAGAGATGAACAGGGTGTTTAACATGCAAATTTGATGAACAAAAGCAACTCAAGAAAGACAAACAGTTCAGTATAGTATGAACAAACTGAGAAGACAAATCTATGGTTAGAAGTTTTTAGAATGCTCACTTTGCTTCCAGGCCATTGAAAGAATTGAGTCTTTGTGAGAGAAACCTATAAAAGGTGTTCAGACAAAAGTACCTCAGAGAAGGAAAGGAAATGGAATCAGAAATAAGTGAATTAGAATTTCTTGGAATGGGGCATCAAGAACCAAAGGCTATTTCTATTCATCAGAAGAGGAGGAGAAATGTTTAGGTAGCAGAAGGGAATCTCGAAACACTCTCATAACTGGGCTAAACTAAAAAGGACACAAAGTAGTTCTACTTTTAAAAAATTAGAGTTCTTCTAGAAACTTTAGAAGATTTAGAAGAATTATAGTATTACAGTAGGAGTAATTAAGAAAACAAAGTGAAAATTAGGTGGGAAAGCTTTCAGTAATGAATAAGAATTTCTTAAATGCTGAATGGAGTTGGGAGGAGTAAGAAATTAATATGGATTTGGAGAGGCAAGGATCCTTGTAGAATTCTTGGTACAATTCTCTCACTTTTTTTAGGTAGCAATCCTGGGGTCTTGAGATTAGCAGTATGAAGAAATCACGAGTGAATTCAACACATTCTCCCTGCTAAAATGACTGTGCAGACAGATTTCTTAGCTCTTATACTTATTCTATCAAAATCCTGAAATTCACACCAGACTAAGTAATGGTCAAAATAAGTGCTACAGAGAAGATTCTGGGAAGATGTCAGAGTAGGTCAGAAAATTTCAAGTTCTAAAGATTTTCCTCCACAAAAGAGATAAAATAGCTCCCCTGGGTGAAGATAGAGCTGTGAAACAAATAAAAGTAGAGGCAAAACAGGAGTTTTCTTCCTAGAAATGAAAAATTCTAGGACCAGATTTCCTCCTGGTGAAGAATAAAAACCTCCAGGCTAGTGCTCACTTTAACAACTAGAGGCAAGCTGCTTTAACAACAAACAGCAAGCCCTGGGGTTAGTTGGTCTGAGAGGCTGCCTCTGCCCCAGCCACAGGAACTTTTACCCTCCAGGACGGTGAAGGGAGTTGGGCTTCTGAACTGAGGAAGATCTAGGGAACCTGTACTGACAAGGAATGTTAGATCCAGCTGTGCTTTGGAGAGTGACGGGGCAAGAAGGAACAAGCACATGCCGGGGATGGGGATGGGGTACAGAAGCAGTGGGGTGGGGATGCCACTAACTGTGGGCACTGGCAGGAGGCTTAAGGTCTTGACTTTAGTTCAAGTTTAGAGGGGAGGACTAGGAAGGATAAGAGATCAGAGGCACCACCCCCCATACCGTGGGACTAGAGGTGATTATAAAAACTAAATTATTATTTAAAAAAAAATACACAGGCAAGGGAGAAAGAATCCAACCACAGAGAGCTACTATGGGAATAGAGAAGAAAAAAACCCTCTTCTACTCCAAAGAGTAATGTCAAATGATCACCTGCCCAAAAAGAATTCATTGAAGAACTTAAAAAAGACTTTAAAGATCAAATGAGAGAGATGTAGGAAAAGCTAAAATGAAAAATAAGAATAATACAAAAAAAAAAAAAAGCCCAAGAAGATTATGACAGGAAAGTCACCCAAATAGAAAAGGAGATAAAGAATCTTGAGGAAGAAAATGACCCCTTGAAAATCAGAACTGGTCAAGGGGAAGCCAGAGAAGTTATGAGATGAAGAAATAAAAAACAAACAAACAAAAAACAAATAATGAAAAAATAGAAGAGAACGTGAAGCATCAGATAAGAAAAACAACAAATCTAGAAAATAGATCAGGAGAAAACATAAGAATAATTGAACTACCTGAAAGTTTTGATCAAAAAACGAATCTTGATACAATAATACAAGAAATCATTAAAGAAAATTGTCCTGAAGCATTAGAACAATAGGGGAAAGTAGAAATAGAAGAAATCCATCAATCACCACTTGAAAGATATCCTACCAGGAAAACCCACAGAAATTGTGGGTTTTGTGTAGTTATTGTGCAGTTAATTGTGTAGGTAAATTCTGAAACCCCCAGATCAAGGACAAAATATTATGAGCAACAAGAAAAAAAAGTTACATATGGTGATACCACAGTTAGAATCACACAAGACCTAGTGATGACAACACTGAAAGATCACAGGTCTTGGAATACTATTTATTTAAGAGCAAACAAACTGAGCCTCTGGCTGAATATATTATACACAGCAAAGCTAAGCATAATTCTGAATGAAAAAAATGGACATTTAATGAACTGTCAGGCTTTCAGGACTCTGTTTAAAAAAAAACAAAACACAACAATCCTGAACTCAATAGAAGATTTGGCATACAAAAGAAATATAAGGTACATACCAATGACCAATTACAAGCGACTAAATAAGGATAGAATATTTACCTTTTATGTATGTAAAATGTAAAAACTATGTCTAAGATTGTTACTAGTAATTAGGTAGCTTATAAGAAAGATTGGGGTAGACCTGAGTATGATATGATTTCAAAAAGTAAAACTGTTCAAGAACAGCTAAAAGAGTAATTATCTTATACAAATGAGGTACAAGAGGAAAAACCAATACAGAGGAATTAGATGGGGGAGGTGGGCTGTTAGTTCTGGAAACCTGCTTTCATAATGAATAGATTTAAGAGGGAAAAAAAACACATATACATCTAGAAGAGTATAAAATTCTTCTAAATTTAGAACGAAATAAAACTCTAAAGGGAATAGGGAGGGGGAGAGGATGAAGGAGGGTTCTTTAGAGGGGAGGGTGAAGGAATAGGTTAAAAGGGGGATATAGAAGGGTCTTTAGATTTATTGGAATGGGAGGATAAGAGAGGGATTGCTGGAGTCAGGGTCGGTCAAGCAATAGGAAGTCAAGGTAGCAAGTAGAAGTAAAGTAGTAAAGTCTTAGAGAGAGAAAAAAGAGCATAAACATAAAAACAAGATTAGGAGTAGAATCTCTTAGGGAAAGTATATGTTTATGTATGCATGTATTTGTATATATGTATATGTGTAAGTATATATCAATACTTATATATATATATATAATATAAATATATATTATATATAATGTAATATAAATATATATTATATATTATATAATATATAACATATCCATGGTCAATTGTAGCCTCAGTGTGGCAGGTGGGGAGAGGAAGAGGGGAAAAAACACAGAATAAAAAGTGTACAGCAGAGAACAAAAGAAAACCTGTAATGAAACAAAGAAAAGATGGATAGCTTTCAATATAACATACAATATTTAATATATAGGCTTTTTTGAGATGAAAAGTTATTGCTATATATTATAAATCCTCTCCTATGTTCTGCTGTGCACATGACTTTTTTTCCCCTTTTTAAATATTGGATTAAAAAAAAAAGATTAGTGCTACAGCAACCAGATTGGGACACCTCAAATCCAGGGGTTCTGAAGTCCCTAACATTCTATACTAATATGCCAGAGAGGGCCCTGAAGATGCAGCCCTCTGAAGCTTAAAGATGTTGGGGAGTGAAGGGGGAAAAGCTAACCCTAATAGGAGAGGTTAGTGTAAGAATGCAGAAGATCCAGGAAGGGCCCAACACCCCAATCAAAACCATAGTAAGGTATGGAGCTTGTCACTGTGACAAAGTCCCAATTCAGGGACTAATTTTGGAGAGATGAAGAAATTAAATAAAAAACTCAGTATAAAATATTATTGCAAAACTAGAGATTCCTCAAACTAAAGATAACTCTGTAAAAACACCAAGTAGTCATAAGGTCAAAGTAGCAGCACAATGTAAAGAGAGTTCTACATCCATATTCATAAAGTCTTATAGTATAGTGTTATCTCATTACATTCATGAACAACAACTTGGATACAATCAATATATATCTATTTTGTTTCAATTCTTTTCTACTAAATAAAGTTCTACTATAAATATTTCAGTATACGTAGTGTCTTCTAATCATTAAGCTTCTTGAGTATATGGCTAATGATGGTATCTTTTGGTCAAAGGACATACATATTTTAGATACATTTTTTTTTTTTTAGCACATTTCTAAATTGTGTTCCAGAATGATTTGGGAAGTTCCATCTTTTATTCCTTATATGAAGACCATTGAAAGAACAACAAAAGATAATTTGTTTGCATAGCCCAAGAAGAGGGATCCTATCTAATATATAGTGCAAACAGGAAAAATTAGATGAAGTGAAAGAGCTGAATTAAAGTTGCTTGGGAAAAGGTGCATATATATATATCAGGATCAGAGAAATACAGTGGTTGGGGGAGGATGGTGGGAATAGGGAGGATTCTGAACCATCCTGTTTTCTATACCTGTAGAGATATGGAGGGGGAAGGGAATATAAAAGTAGAATTATGGAAACTAAGTTTGGGTTGGGCAGCTGAAGGTTGGAACTTTCTATAGGAGGAGTTTGGTGTCAGATTAGTAAAGGGAGAACAAATCACAGTGCTTAATGCTATTTTAAAAGAAAAAAGTGCATGTGTGTGTGTTTTCATAATATAATAGAAGGAAAAATAAGCTTAATTATGTTTGAATGTAAATTTACTAAATTAATCCATAAAATAGGAAAGAATGACATAATTATCAACAAAAACCCCAATAAATTTCTGAAAGTAAGAAACATTTAAAACATGGAGATACACCCAGAGTTCATATAAGGAGTTGAAATTAAAAAAAAAAATTATTACGCTTCAAATAAATCTAAAGGAGGAAGAGTGTCAATCATGATTTCACACAAGGCAATAGCAAAAATGCTCTGTCAAGAGAGACAAACAGGGAAACTACATTATGCTAAATACACTAGAGAGAGTGAAACAGTACCATTATTAAATAGATATACAATAAATGGCATAGCATCTAGATAGTGAAAGAAAAAAAGAGGTGTTTAACCAAAATACAAAAAGGCTTTTGATAGTAAAGCAAGAATTGTAGGTGACTTTAACATTCATTTTTCTTTTTTTAAATTAAATTTTATATATTTTTTAGTTTACAACATTCATTTCCACAAGATTTTGAGTTACAAATTTTCTCCCCATCTTTCCCCTATCTACCACCCTAAAACAGTGATCCCACTGTATACGCCCTCCCCCAATCTGCTCTCTCCTATATCCTCCCCCGTCTCCCCTTCAACTTTCAGCTAGGACAAGATGGATCTCCATACCCTGGTGCCTGTATATCTTATTTCCCAGTTGCATGTAAATAATAATAATAATATTTTTCAAAAACACTTTATTTAAAAAAAAACTTTGAATTCCAGATTCTTTCCCTTCTTCCCTCACCATCCACCCTTACTGGGAAGATAAACAATTCAATATAGGTTGTACATTTGTAGTTACACAAAACATTTCCATAGTGGATATACTGTGAAAGACTGACTATATTCCCCTCCATCCTATCCTGCCCCCCTTGT
>CM053590.1:129247561-129258647 GCA_028646515.1 Pseudochirops corinnae
CATGTAGGCATGTATATAGTTCAACTTTGATAAATTCCTTATGATTTCTTTTCCCTGTTTACCTTCTCATGCTTCTCTTGCTTCTTCTATTTGAATGTCAAATTTTCTATTCAACTCTGGTTTTTTCATCAAGAATGTTTGAAAGTCCTCTATTTCATTGAATAACCATATTTTCCCCTGAAATATTATATTCAGTTTTGCTGGGTAGGTGATTCTTGGTTTTAATCCTAGCTCCTTTGACCTCCAGAATATCATATTCCATGCCCTTTAATCTCTTAATGTAGAAGCTGCTAGATCTTGTGTTATCCTGATTGTGTTTCCACAATATTCAAATTATTTCTTTTTTGCTGCTTGTAATATTTTCTCCTTAGTCTGGGAACTCCAGAACCTGAGTATAATATTCCTAAGAGTTTTCTTTTTGGGATCTTTTTGAAGAGGTGATCAGTGAATTTTTTCAATGTCTATTTTGCCCTCTGGTTTTAAAATCTCAAGGCAATTTTCCTTGAGAATTTCTTGAAAGATGATTTCTAGGTTTCTTTTTTGAGTATGGCTTTCAGGTAGTCCGATAATTTTTAAATTGTCTCTCCTGGATTTATTTTCCAGGTCAATGGTTTTTCCAATGAGACATTTCACATTGCCTTCTATTTTTTCATTTGTTTGGATCTGTTTAATAGTATCTTTGTTTCTCATAAAGCCATTTACTTCCATTTGCTCCAATCTAATTCTAAAGGAATTATTCTCTTCAGTGAGCTTTTGAAATTCTTTTTTCCATCTGGCAAATTTGGCTTTTTGAGGCATTCTTCTCCTCATTTGCTTTTTGGGCCTCTTTTGCCAGTTGAGTTAATCTATTTTTTAAGGTGTTATTTTCTTCAGTCAGGTTGTTGATTCTCTTTTCATGATTTTCTTACATCATTCTCATTTCTCTTCCCAATTTCTCCTCCACTTCTCTTACTTGATTTTCAAAATCCTTCTTGAGCTCCTCCATGGCCTTAATCCAATTCATATGTTCCTTGGAAGCTTTTGGTGTGGGAGTTCTGACTGTGTTGTCTTCCTCCCATTCCATGATTTGATCCTTTTTGTCCCCAAAAAAGGAATCTAACATTTGATTGCTGTGCTTGCTTTGTTTCCTTTGCTTGCTCATGTTGCCACTCAATTGCTTGATGTTTGAGCTCTTTGCCACAGTAGAACTCTACTTTCAGAGAGGAGAGCTTTGTCCCAAATTGCTGGGGTTTTGACAGCTGCCATAGCTATTAGGTGGGTGCCCTCTTGCTGCCCCATACCAGCTCTGGCTCACTGGTCACACACCTCAAGACCACCATCCAAGACCATGATCTGGATCCAGTCAGGTTAAAGCAAGAGTGATTAACCTCTGAATGTTTGATTGATCCCCCTATGAACTGCAGGCCAGGAGCCCTGAAGCAGCCATGTGCAGGCAGCTGCAGGCCATGGCTCTTCTGCTGCTTCTTACTCCAGGGGCAGCGGCCAGACTGTACTCCTAGTCCCTCTCATTTCCAACAGAGTTCCACTGACCTTTTACTTTGTCTTTGGCATTTATGGGTTGATATTTCTGGAAACCACCACAGCTGCTGGTGATCCACTTTCCAGAAGTCTGTTCTAGCTGCTGCCGGTCAGGGCCAACCTGGGGCTAACACTTCAGGCTCATGTCGGGCTGGGCTTAGCTCCCAGTGTGTTTTGTTTCTCTCTGTCATTTTGTGTGTTCTGTAGCTCTAAAATTTGTTTAGAGTCATATTTTATATGTATTTGAGGTGGTTATAGGGGGAGCTCATGGAGTTTCCCTGCTTCTATGCCTCCATCTTGGCTCCTCCTCCAACATTCATTTTTCTGAGTTAAGTTAAATCTAATAGAAAGATGAACAGGGAGAGTATAGATCTGAGAAGAATGCCAAAATTAAATTTAATTAGACCTATAGTAATTACTAAATGGGAGAATTGAAGAGCATTCTTATTTCATTAACATCACATGGTACTTTTATAAAAATTGATCATGTGTTAGGGCTTAACAAAATAAATGGAAAAAGACAAAAAAATTCTTTAAGGACTACCTGTTATCATGACAAGGTTCTGTGAGTTCTATCAATATAGTCACTTCTTCCACCAACTCAGATAGCATACTATCTCTTCCTTAGGAGATTAGTTGGAGGAAGTTGCTTAGAACTCAGAGTTTGGGATCTTTCCATGCTCACACAACTAGTAATTTGTGGAGGCAGCATTAAAACAGATCTTTCTGATTCTGTGTCCTGCATTATTCACTATGCCACATTGACTTTCTTTGTAGCCTACTACCAAACGAAAGTATTAATCAATGAAAAGAAATCAACCAAAGATACAGCACTAAATGGAGATTAAGTAACAAAATTCTAAATAATGAATCAGTCAAAGAACAAATCATTCTCTTTAGATGAATTAGAGAATGAAGACTAAGACAACATGTCAAGATATTTGGAATGCAGCAACAGCAGTCCTTGGAGGAGAATATTTATCTTTCAACACGTGAATTAACAGTGAAGAAAAAAGAAAAGATCAACAAATAGAGGCTGAGATCATGCTGTTCAAAATAAAACAAAGCAAACAAAGATGGAAAGAGGAAAAGCAGAATCTTTATTAAGTAGAAAAGAGGGAGGAATGTCAAACAGCCATTTATTGATACTACCTAGCAGTATATGGGTAGAAATATTTTTGCATCCTTGAGTTGCTGGTATGGAGTCTGGTGGCTGAGATGATGCTGACTAAAAGACTAGCACTAGAGGAATCTGTTTTCTATAAAAAAGGAAACTGGGTTTACTAGGGTACTTGTCCTTACCCAAGGGGATCTAGGATTCATCACCTGAAGTTATCACTTTCCTTGTTGCAAAAGTATGAGATACATCACTAGAAGTACAGCTGTTAGAATTTTGATCAGACATCAAAAGATCCTAGGTTTGGGGCAGTTTGATGGCATAGTGGATAGAGCACCAGCGTCAGAGGCAGGAAGACCTCAGTTAAAATCTGGCCGCAGATGCTTACTAGCTGTGTGACCCTGGGCAAGTCACTTAACCCTGATTGCCTAAAAAAAAAAAAGTACTGTAGTTCAAGTCACAGCTCTGCTACTTCCAACTGGCATAACCTATTCCCCTCATTGGTTCTCCAAAAAATCACATAACAAAGATACATAAGCTATCTGGAATTTTTTTTACTTTTCTGAAAGATAGCTTGAAAAATGAAAGTATTTGGTACTCCTCAAATCACATTATATGGATGTTCACCTACTTTTGAGAAAAGTAGTTTCTAATATATTTTTGTTCACATTAAATTTGTTATATGTTCCTATTTTCTATTGTCAACCAGGTGGCATAAGCAGGCATAGTGCTGGGGCCTGGAATCAGAGACCTGAGTTAAAATTTGGGCTTAGACACTTATTGTGTGACTCTGGACAAGTCATTTAACTCTGTTTGCCTCAGTCTCCCCATCTGTAAAATGAGCTGGAGAAGAAAATGGCAAAAACCACTCCAGTGTCTTTTCTAAGAAAACTCCAAAATGGGAGCATGAATAGTCAGAGATGACTGAAATGATTAAACAACAATAAAACTTAAAAAAAAACCAATTTTTTTTAAACTGAGTTGTCTCATCTCACTCAGTCTGGAAGTGCAAGGGCTACTCACAGGTCTGACCTCATTACTGATCAGCATGAGAGCTTTGCCCTCCTTGGACAATTTGATGGGCCAAGTCCCCTTGCCTACTCCTCTCTTCTCAGCTTCCCTAGGTGCTCACCATATTAATGCCAAACTTAGTATGGACACCAGATCACCCACGGGTATTATTCATTCCATCTCAGAACTCCCAGGCTCAAGAGATCTGCCAGCTTAGGTTGTAAGCTTATTACACAGACTGTCTTTTGCTTCCTTTTGTATCCCTTGGGTTTTAGCATAGTGCCTGGCACATTGCATGCCCAGACATTTAATCTATATTTATTGATTTTTTAAACTTTAGCCTTCCTAGTACCTGGGGAATCACAGGTATGCATCACCCTATCTGGTTGAACTTTTTTCAACCAATAATTTGATAAATGTATGTGAACACAGGGCAATTAGGTGGTATGGTGGATATAGTGCCAGGCTTGGAATCAGGAAAATTTATCTTCCTGAGTTCAAATCTCATCTCAGATACTTATTAGCTGTGTGACCCTGTGAGAGTCACTCGATGCTTTTTGCCTCAGTCTCCTCACCTGTAAAATGAGCTGGAGAAGGAAACGGCAAACCACTCCAGCATCTTTGCCTAGAAAACCCCAAAAGGAGTCACAAAGATTCAGACACAGCTGAAAAACGACTAAAAAATAACAATGTGAGCACAATTGGATTTCCACTTTAATACTATGTATTTTATTTTACATGTTTAAAGATATTCTTCTGAGGAGAGCTTCACCAGATTGCCAAAGGGTTCTATGACCCGAAGGTAAAAAATTAAGACATTCTGATCTATACCATGTTGTCATGTTTTACTTATCTATTACTTTAAGGAACTAAGCTATTCTCTAAGCTTATATAATCTTCCAGATCATATGACTCCATGTCCTTGGTCAAGTCCCTTAACTTCTTTGCTTTAATTTTCTTATTTGTAAAATAAGGAGGATAATACTTGCCCTGCCTACTTTATAAGGTTTTCTTGACCAATCGTTCAAGCAGAAATAATTTATTAAGTGTTTGCTATGTACCAGACACTGGGTATACAAATAGAAAAATGAAATAGTCCTTGTCTTTCAGGAATTCACATTATATCAAAAGAAACAGTGTGTGTGTGTGTGTGTGTGTGTGTGTGTATGTGTGTGTGACACACACACTTACATCATGGGGAGGCACTAACAGCAAGCAGGTGTTCAGGAATCACATCATGTAGGAGGTAGTGCTTGAGCTAAGCTTTGAATGAAGGATTCTAAGACGTTAGGAAGGAGGGTATCTCAGAGAGAGGGTGGACAGACAGGGAAAAAGAGGTTAGTCTTGCAAAGTCAAGATGGAATGTTGTGAACAAGGGACAGCAAATAGACCATTGACCCAGAATATGCAGAATATTACTTTGACAGCTAAATGGAGGATGGATTGGAGAGAGGGGGAAGACTGGATTCAGGAAAACCAATTATTGGACTCTCATAACAGGCCAGGAGAAAATCAGTGAGGACCTAACTGTAAGTGGAGAGAAAGAGATAGATATGTGAGATGTTGTGAAGGTAGAGGGTTGGTAAGACAGCAATGAAATGGTTATTTGGGAGGAAAGAGAAAGAATAATCTTGAATGGATCCACAGTTTCAAACCTGGGTGACTAGAAGGATAGTGGTGCCCATAAGAGAAATAATAAAATTTGGAAGAGGCCTGAGTTTGGGGTTGGAAAGATAATGAGTTCCATTTTGGACATGTTGAGAAAATGAGATATTATAGGTGAAAGTACTTTGTAAGCTGTAAATGTAAGGCATTATTATTAAAGTATTACTACTCTGAGAAATTTATCACAATGGGGAACATTAGCAAAGTCGTTTGGAAAGTGACTCTGCTAATGAAGAGAGAAATTTTTCACATAAAAACAGGAAAAAAAAGAATTATCCAATCACAATTCAGTTTCATAGCTGCTTTAAATTGAGTTAAATTCTCTCCACAACCCTAAACACTCCTTTCTTCCGAACCTCTGCCCCTATAGCAGAACAGAAACAAATTTGACCTCTCTTGAGCCAAAGTCACAGTGTTCTGACTGCTAGGACTATGATTAGCTTCTGAAAGTGACAGATGCCCTGGAATTTCAATCACGGTTAGAATTCTGGAATAATGGAATTTCTTATGAGGTCCACAAAAAGGTCTAATAGACTTTCTGCCGCAACCTTCGCTCTGCCTATCTGTTAACCAAATACTATGCTTCTGTTCCAGTGCATTTAGCATCATGTTAACTGGCAGATGTGCCTTTGGTTCAGGCCAAACGACCTTGAAAATGGTGGGGGAGTCCAGTTACTATCTGAAGTTCAAGTATCAATTGACTCTTGTTAGAATAAGAAGTTTGGTTATTTTTTTTCCCCCAGGTAGGAACCAGACATATAATTCAGATTAATTTATTGGGAGTGATGTGGTGGGTAGGTTGAACATTGGTGTCCTACTTAGGTATGGGTGGCAGTAGGACAGCAGAAACAAGAGAGTAGCTGGAACAAGTGTAGCCAACCTATTGTCCATGTTCCAGGCAGCCAAGCTGAGTGTTATGCAACCATTAGGGAACAGACAAAGTCTCTAAACAAGCGTGTTAAGATGAAGACCAAGAGTAGGCAGTGACCAGATGTTAAGAACACTTCTAGAGTCAAGGGTTTAGAGACTCACAAGTGTCAAAGAATAAGCAGCTATAAGAGCTCAGGACCATAGAATAATAGATCTACATTTAGAAGGGACATCAGAGGCTATCACATCTAATACCATTGCTTTACAAATGAGGAAAATGAAACCCAAAGAAAAGAAGACGCTTGCCCAAGGTCACACAGGTATTAAACATTGGAGGTAGAACTTGAACTCAGGTCCTTTTACACCAGAATCAGAGCTCTTTGCCACATATTATGACAGGTCAAGAACATCTGTTTCATTAAGGTTCATGAGGCAGGCATCAAAGACGTGAACATGTAGAATCTAGAATCTCTGGGAAAGACCAGCAACCCTCATGGTTGAGGAGAATTATACATGGCACCAGGAATCAGAGAACATGCAGTGAACATAATTCTGTAGCAAAGATGCTATAGGATCTCCACATTATATGTATTTTCTTAATATGATCCTTTTTTGTAATACTCTTAATATAATTGATACTTATCAAAGGGTTGGTGAATTTACATATTGGATTGGATGTCTAATAGATGTGGAATACAAGGGTAGACTTCAGATATTCTTATTTCATGGTGTAACAGGGGGCAGCTTGGTATACTGGAAATCATAGGTTCATAGATCCACAGATGAAAAGTACCTTGGAGATCATTTAGTTCAATGCCTCTCACTTTAAAGACAGGGAAACTGATACTAAACATTTAAGTGACTTGCTCAAATTCACAGAGGTAGTGGATGGAAAAGCAAGGGTCTGAGTTCAGATTCTGTGACTCTCAAGTTTGGTGCACTTCCCATATTGAGACAAAATACATCTTGTATAAAAATCCACACTATTATTGTCTTGGATGCCTTTCTGCTCCTCAGTTTCCTCATCTATAAAATAAGTGAGGACTATTGAATTAGATGAGCTCAAAGGTCCAGTCTAGACCTAAATCTATGGTCCCACAGCTCACGGACAGGTAATTGGGAGAGGAAAGAGGTAAGGAGAATGTCATTGAAATAAGAAAGAAAACAATCCTTCAAATGAAATCAAAATAAAAAAAGAGGCATGGTCTGATTTAGTTTTGGGGGTGGAAGGGAGGCCCTGATAAACAATTAGGAGAACATCAACTCTCTAAAGGGTAGCTATTTTTAAAAACTTTTGTTTAGAGAATACCTGCTAAGGGATTTCAAAAGGAGAAGGGGGTTAAGAAAGGAACACTTGGAGTAGTTTGGGAGTACATTTTCAGATCAAGCATCTAGTCTTTTGCTAAAACTGCCCTCTGAAGGAAAGTTTGTCCCCAGAACCCAGGAAAGATTTTCTAAGACTTAGGGTTCACTAATTTGACTATCATTAGAAAGAAAGCGATTGTTCTAGTCCAAATGGATTCGATGAAGAAATAATGCAAAAAGTTGACTTTGAAAGTTCCTATCCCTGGATTTCATCACACCACAGGTAAATGAATTTTTGCAGTCTAAATAGCAGACAATAGATGTTTATCTGATATGCTGATGACCTGCCCTGGAAGAAAGGATGAGATAAGGCTTGCAGCTTCCTGGTTGTAATCTACTGGCATATGTATCCTTTCCCTCTTCCAGGCCTAGCTTGACTACTTACTTGCCTGTGTGGCCAAGGGAAAGTCAATCTCTGGGTGTCTTCATCTATAAAATGAAGACGGTCATCTGGATGACCATTGCCTCAAAGGGGCATCCCTTAGGTCATGACTGGCAGTGGTAGGTGAAGTTACCAGAGGTGGGAGTCACATTCTTTCTCTAAGATTTCTGAATTGTCTTGTCTTTTCACATCCCAGCAAGCCATTTAGGGAGAGAATGGGAGGAATTTGTGACTGTGTGGCTGACATCAGTTGATTCCCTATCTATGGCACTGATTGCCTTGTAATTTAGAGTTTCATTATGTGTGGGGATCTAAAACAGAGACAGAGAGGAAATTGGTCCTTGTTGGGAGGAATGTATTTCCTTCTGCCTCAGGGCCCCTCTCCAGTAGTATCTGTGCTTGATAAAATTATGAAATAGACAAAATTTGTCTAAGATGTCCTCCCACTTCCCTTGTAAGTTCCTGGTCCATGACTGGATCACTTCCCTGCCTGGGGTTGGAGGAAGCTGGGAAATGTAGATTAAGCAAAGGTGGTATTAAGATAGATGGAGGGTAGTGGGTAAGAATTCTACTCTGGGAGGCTAGTGGGAGACAGAACAGTGATCAGAGGGCCTAGTCATATGCAAAGTGGGAAAGACAGCTCTGGGTATATGAATAAAACATTGTAATGGAAATAGGTAGGAAGAAATGTCAATAGGCCAAGTCAGGGTAATGGGGAGATATAGCCACCAGGGAAGGAACAGGAAGGATGTAGCATTGTTGAATTTCTAGGAACAAGAGTGGAATAATTTAGTCATGCATTTGGCATGGACATTTTGACTTAAACATCTGAGAAGTTTGCTTTTATATTCCATCTTGCTACCAACCCCACACCCTACCCTAACATGCATACACACTCACACATATACATACATACAAACACACACACATACGCATATACATTCGTTTTCCATAGGTGTGATAGTTAAATTGCACAGACCCCTGCATCTTTAGCTGAGGGCTTTAAAATAAATTCCTGTGCTACACATGTCTAGAATGCATAAACAGTTTTAGATTTAAGTAGCTGTTATTTTTTCTTTGTTGTGTTTTGGTGCCTTGTGGATTAGTGCATTGAAGTCATGCCTACCCTCACTAGCTGGTGACATATTAGCACTGGGCTGATGCAGTGGGAGCTAATTCATAATTTACCTTGAAAAAAAATACCACTTCCATCTTAGTGTTGACAACTGAACCCTTAAGCGGCATCGGGGGGAATTATGTTTGAAGAAAAATGACACGTCTGTGAATTTTACATTATCTGTGGGTCCACTAAATTGATTTTTATTTTAGGAGATAAAACGTTTCTAGGAACTCCGACAGATTTGGAATGATTCCAGGGGCAGTTGAACTTTTCAGTAGATGCTCTTTTCAAATCAATGGCCCAAACGTAAAGGGGTAAGTGCACTCCAAGGGAGTGCTCCGTTCCTATTTCAGAGGCAGCTCTCAAAAGAGGCCTGTTGCAGAAAGAGCAGCTGCCTTCAGATAGCCTAGCTTCTCTTAGTGACTATAGTATCTCAATACTCAAAAAAAATTAGGATTTTGTGATTGTGGGCATTCTCTGTACCAATACAGATGACATCTCCTTCCATAATGGAGTAGACAGCTTCATGAGTTACTGTTTCTGCCCTTTTCTGTACCTGCTTCAACTAAAGTATTACCTAGTGGCCAACCTTCTGGTGCTGTGCCTTTCCAAGTTTAATCAGATTGTTTCTCAAATAACAGTCCTTTTGTGGGACTATAATCAAAGCCCTTTGAGCTAGACAATGTCTTCCAGAGTTTGTGCTCTGCTGGCATAACCTTTGAGAACACAAGGTCAACTCCACATGATGATGGGGAACAAGGATAGGATATTAATGACCATATTAAGAATAGCAAACATTCCTATTTTATCCTTTCCTTCTAATACGTAAGGAGAGAGGTAGCAAGGGGGACAGACTCATTTTCATCAAGAGATGCAGGGAAGTCCCACCCTCCTCCATGACCACTGTCAAAGAGATGAAAAAACCTCCAGTGTTCTTTTTTCTCTTTCAGCTTCAATAGCATGCATGACACAGGAACAAGCACAATGTGTATTTGGTAAGTATCCCAGGTAACCCTTCAAGTGTTATAGTACTAATCACAGCCAATGTTTGCTCATATACTGCTGTCTTGGGCAGCATGGATACCATGGAAAGAGTGCCAGGGCTGGAGTCAGAAGACTTCTTGAATTCCAGTCTGGCCTGAGATACCTGCTAGCTGTGTGATCCAGAGCAAGTGGCTTAACCTTGTTTGCCTCAGTTTCCCCATTTGTAAAATGAGCTGGAGAAGGATTTTGCAAACCACTCCAATATCTTTGCCAAGAAAACCCCAAATGGGGTCACAAAGAGTCAGACACCACTGAAGAGTGACTGAACAATATGATGCTCTCTGTAAGTCTGCAGAAAGTCAGTGTGCTCCTTTCCTGTTAAGTAGCAAGGCAAAGTAATTTATAATTTTGCTGACCTACTGGTGCACTATTCAAGCCATCAAGTCAGTGATCCTATCAGCTTTGTTCACATGTGAAAGTTTCTTTCTGCAACTCCATCTGCCAAGTCTTAGGCTTCAAAGATCTGGGCAGAGTAACTCTGGCTGATCAGGCTCTGAACTCATTTTAGAAGAAGCAAAATAAAATGTGGTTCTGAAATATGAAGAAAGAATAAGAGAATCTGTAACTCTAACTAACCCCTTGCCAAGGGGTTGTTAACCTCTGGGAAACTGCTTACTCTCTCTTGGTCAAACTCCACATTCCTAAGACTTGGACAAAGAGCATTTGTTGGTCATTCACGTTGAAAATGCAAGAGAAAAGCTTGGGTCTTTCTATGTCAGGAGTTCTGTGAATTTTCACTGGCTATCACCCATGTCTAGGACACTATCCCTCCTCATTTGCACTTCCTGGTTTCCCTGGCTTCCTTTGAGTCTCAGCTAAAACCCAAACTTCTTCTGGATGCCTTTCCTAGTTCTTGTTAATGCTAGTGCCTTTCCTCTGAGATTATCTCTAATGTATTCTATATTTATATATGTCTATATCTAGCTATCTATAGATATATTTCTCTATCTATTTAAAGATATATATATATGTCTATATCTATTTGTAGACATAT
>CM053590.1:129259147-129285678 GCA_028646515.1 Pseudochirops corinnae
TCTAGACCCACTGCCCAATCACAAAGCTACAAGGCATGGGCATTCCTGGAAAACAAGCCTGGCGCCACAGGCTCCACGTGACCACACTCAGCCTATTAGGGAACAGAGTATACTTTCAAACATCCAAGGGTCCTCAGAGTCACGCAGCCACCTTAACAAAGGGCCTAGGGGCAGGGAAGATCTTTAGATTCCCATAACACCTGGTTACTAAATTTAATTGGGCATAAAGGCTGTCTGGATGTACAGCAAACTGAAGGCATCTTTTTTTCTTGAATGAAAAGGTCTGCTTAAGATGCTGCAAGTCCTTTCTTTTGGCATCAGACAGATTCAGATGAAGCACACAAGATGTTCATTGATTACCCTCAGCTCTTGCTACATGATCAGTCCATTACCTTTTTCTGTTCAGACAAGTCTTTGATGACATCTTTACTCCATTCCTTCAATTTCCTATTTGTAATATTTTCCCATAACCAGTATGCATCTTTCCATTGCTTCTGCTTGATGTTCACTTCGAATTCTTCAGGAACAATAACATTCCATGACTTGAAATCATGTAATAATTTTAGAAGAATATTAGCATTTTTTAAATGGGCCTTTTTTTTTCCCCAGGGAGGAGTTTGGGATCATTAAAATAACTTTGTAATTTCTCAAAATCAAACCAAATCATTTTTTTCTCTTCCATTTAATTCTGGTTTCAGATCACTGTCTATTTGCAGGATTGAATAAAATAGAGATACTAATGGACAAGCTTTAAAGGTTGTCCATCTAACTGCTTGTCATAGGCTACACAAAAGGCATCCTTTACCTAATTGGTTTTTCCTGAACGGATCTCTTTCCAGGCTAAATACTCTAGAGTGGTTTCCATTCAAGAGGCTCAAGAATTTGAGGACTTGAAACATCTATAACTATGTTATTTGCAAACAGGCTCTTCTGAAGGGCATCATTATTTAAATGGAATTCCTCTTCAGTTTCATCTCTACACTGGAACTCCTCCAGGACTGTACCCTGGTGGAGACTTAGCCCCATTTCTTTTTTCTTTTTTGTACCTCATCTGATATTGATGACTGAAGGATCATTGAAGAAAGTTATCTCTAATGCAATTTCTTTCAAGTATTCTCATATAACTTTTCTCTATACATGGGAGATACCTTATTCGAGGAGAGCTTTAGGGAAGTGTTTTGCTCTATGGAATTAAGTGATTTTTAAGTAGTAAACAAACAATAGGTACATTGTGATATATTCACTACATCCTTCAGTCAACTGTGGGATGATAAAGATATGGTCTACTATGGGATATTGCTCATGAAACCCTTCCTATTCCATTTCTGTGCCCTCAACAAGTATGTCCTTGATGCTTATTTAAATTATTCTCATTATATATATGTATATATATATATATACATATGTATATGTATATATATATATATATACATGGACAGAGAGAGAGAGAGAGATTGGAAAAGTAGGCATATAGATTAGTAGTTATAAATGTTGCGTTGGTTATTCCTCCCCCCTTTCTCTCTTTCTCACTTTTTTGGTAGTAATAAGGCCCAAGGTTTTATCTACACCTTTGATATCTTCCCCTCTTCTAGACATCTTGAGAATCAATCCCTCAGTACTCTCACAATTACTCTGCCTCCTGCCCAGATGTCCTTTATGAGCACTAGATAAAGTCCAGTTACTTTTCCTTCTGTGTTCTTCATTCCCATTTTTCCTCCTTTGTAAGCATATTCAGTTCTGTGATATTTGAATGCAAATTCACTGTCCTTGATATTCAAAGCTGATTTTTTTTAAAATTGGAGATTTTTTCTTTCAACTCTTTGTTCTTATTACTAAAATACTGATATTTATGTAGTATTTTGAAGTTAGCAAATACATACTTTATATCTTGCTTGTGCCTCCCTCACAACAACCCTACTAGCATGTATTATAGGCATTATTGTTCCCAATTTATTTTTGAGGGAATTGAGGCTTAGAGATGTTATACAATTTTCACATAGACACATAGCCATTAAGTATCAGAGGCAGGTTAGCAGATTTAAATGACCTAGAGATTGTGTGAAGGACTCATTCAGATAAAAGGAGAGAAGAGGAAGAGAAGGAAGCAACTATTTATTAAGCACTTAATATGTGCCAGGAACTTTCTAAACCTTTTAAAAGTGTTATCTTATGTGTTCCTCACAACAGCCTTGTGAGTTAAGCGCTATTATTATCTCTTTTCTATGGTTGAGGAAACTGACATGGATAGATATTAATTGACTTGTCCAGGGTCATACAGCTAGTAAGTATCTGAGGCTGAATTTGAACTCAGGTCTTCCTGACTGCAGGCCCAGCATTTTAGTCTACTCACTGTGCCATCTACCTGCATTTATATATATATATGTGAGTGTGTGTGTGTATAGGCATGTACGTGTATGTATGTATATATGTGCACACACATGTGTCTATATGTGTATTTATATGTGAATATTATGCATATATGCACATGTATGTGTGCACACATATACATACATATGATATATTCAACCTACTTTGTAGCAATTTCATCTCTCAGAAGATAGAAGAATCAAGGAGGGGAGATACTCATTGAGATCTATTCTGTAAGGAACTTACTGATGCATAAAGAAGTGAAAGAAAGTGACTCTGCTATCCTTTTATAATTTTTGTTTACATACAACTTTACAATATTTATTGTTGCTTTTATACCATAACTTTTTTGCTTTAGCCCACTCCCATCTTATCAAATACTTCCTCATAACAAAGAAAATATTTTAAGAGAAATCAACACAATGATCACATCTGATGCTGCATATCAAATCAATTAATCAATAAGCATTATTAAACATCTACTCTGTGTTAGGCCTTATGGTAGGTGTCAGGCACATAAAGACAAAAAGTTAAGCCATTATTACGTCAGCAAAATGCTTTTGCTTGCATTCTTTCAGGGAAAATAGGATATAAGCAAATACAGAATAAGTGCAAAAATAATTGGTAAATGAAAAGTAATTAGAGAAGAATATTATGGATTGATAAAGATAAAGCACCTGTAGAAGGTGGTACTTGAATTTAGTCTTAGGATAAATAAGAGACTCTAAGGCTGAGATGAGGAGGATGTACCTTCTGGACACTGGAGATGAGGAATATAAAGATGAAGCGCCATGTCTAGAGTGTCACAGAATGTAGAAGGAAGTTATCTATGTGAGGTGGGGAAGGCAGTTTGGGACAGAATGGAAAAGGCTTTAAGAGTTTAATAGAGGGGGGCAGCTAGGTGGCACAGTGGATAGAGCACTGGCTCTGGAGTCAGAAGAACCTGAGTTCAAATGCGGCCTCAGACACTTAATACAAAAACTAGCTGTGTGACGTTAGGAAAGTCACTTAACCCCAATTGCCCTCCAAAAAACAAAAAAGAAAAAAAAGTTTAATGGAGGAGCTTATAACTTGAAACAATTGGAAGCCTCTGTAGTTTATGGAACAGAGGGATAATGGTCCATGCTATGTTTAGGGAAAAATCACTTTGGCAGCCTTATGGAAGATGGGTTGGAGAAAGGAGAGATGGAATAGGGAGACCAATTAGAAGTCTATTGTGGTAGTCCAGGCAAGAGGACCCCAAACTAGGGTGGTGTAACAGTAAGTACTCTATTATTCTCAGGATGGCTGCTAGCACAAGTTCTTTGAATCTGCTTTACTGAAGGAAAGCAACTTTACAAGGGTCAACAATATTTAATTAAAGATGTGTGTGTGTGTGTGTGTATGTGTTTGTATAATTCACTTAGTTCGGGGATAAATATTAGCACCCTGAACTTAAGAAAATACAAACAGAAATTACAAAGACGAAAAATACAGACAGAGAAAAGAACACAATTCAATAGACCAACAGACAGAGCTTCTAGGTATTTGACCATTACATAGTTACCAGGGGGAGAGGAACACCAATATCTGGGTTTCCAAAGCCAGGGAGCTCAACAGCTACTCAGAATCTCATATGGCCAAATCACACAGCTCTTCCCATAAGTGAACCCCAAAGAGAAACCTCACCTCAGAGTATAGATGCCCTTCTTCGGGGTCAGAGGATATCACAACCTTTGTGACCCACTGCCTGATTACAAAGTAACAAAAAATGTGGGCCTTCCTGAAAAACAAACCTCCCCCAATTGAGCCCCTCCTGTTGGGTTCCACTTGAGGCCCATTATGGGGCAGGGAAGATCTTCAAATTCTCTTACCATTTTAAGTGGTCATGTAAATGGGGAAAAGAGGACAGAGCCAGGGGGTGTTGTGGAGGTAGAATTAGCAAGATTTAGCAACTATTTGCATATATGGGGTAAGGGAGAAGAAAGAAAGAAAAATATCTGTTATTCTTTATCACTAGAAGCACTATAGCATCACTAGAAACACTATGGTGGGCTGAAGAGAAATAAGGAAGTTTGATAGAGGTGAATGTTGGATAGGGAAAGGAAAATTTAAAAGTTAAGTTTTAGATATGTCAATTTTAAGATGTCTAGGATGCATCTAGTTTGATAAATCCAATAGATAGTTAAGATTATTTATAACTAGAGCAAAGGAGAGAGCCTAGAGAGAGATATCTATTTAGGAATCATCTGCAGAGAGGTGATAATTAAACCACCTTACTCCACTAAGATGAAGAATGAGCTGAGACTGACAAGGATAACAAAAATGTTTCATTTTTATTTTTGTGGCAATGTTGTAACACAGGAGAAAGATCCAAGAAGGGTTACAATTGTTGCTCATGGTAAATGGAATTAGGATAACAGGTGACAGAGAAAAAACAAAAGCATTCAATGTCTATTTTGCTTCTATTTCTTTCCCAAGAAGTCTGATCTTTGGGTGGAAGACAGAACAAAAAAATGTTAATAAGAAGATGAAACCTAAGAAGGAAAGTAGCCATAGAAAGTGGGCCACCTAGATGCCTTCACTGAGTACAAGTCATGCTAGGCTCAGGGGAATGATATCTCAGGGAACTGGAGGATATGATTGTTGAGTCATTTTCATGATCTTTGAAAAAGTAGTTAATGTGCAAGATGCTGCCAAACTGAAAGTGGAAAAGACTTGTCTCAGTTAAAAAGTGGGTCAAATCTATAAACTATGGACTAGTAAGTTTATTGTCGACTTCTAGTAAACTGTTAGAAGAGAAGCAATGAACACTAAGTAACCCCATGAAATCACAGTCATATCAGCCTAATACTGTTTCATTTCTTGGCATTCTACATAAATGGGTCAGGAATAATGCTATAGAATTAGTATAATTGGATTTCAGTGAAACTTTTAATAAAATCTTGCCTATGTCTTCCCCATTTTCCTTCCATCTCCACTATCACTGGATATCTTTTCTGCCCTTTCTAGCAAAAAAAAGACCATCTACAATAGGTGCCTTAATTTTCTCTCTCCTCATTCTCTTATTAACCCTTTACAACCTTGCCTTCAACTTTATCATTCTTTCAAAACTGCTTCCTCCAAAGTTACTATTGATCTTTTTTTCTTGCCAAATTCAATGGCCATTCCTCAATTGTCCTTCTCCTTGAGCTGTTTGCCATTTCTGACATTGATGGTCATTCACTCCTCTTTGGTGCTCTCTTCTTTTTTTGTATATATTTATTTATTCACCAGTTACATGTAAAAACAATTTTTTAACATTTGTTTTTAAAACTTTGAGTTCAAGATTCTTTCCTTTCCTCCCTTCCCACTGCCCCCTCATTGAGAAGGCAAGCAATTCCATATAGGTTATACATGTATAGTCGTGCAAAACATATCCATAATAGTCATGTTGTGAAAGAATGCATAGACAAAAATATCTCAAGAAAAATAAAGTAAAAAAAAAAGTATGCTTCAATCTGTATTCAGACACCATCGGTTATTTCTCTGGGGATAGATAGCATTTTTCATTCTAAGTCCTTCAGTGTTGTCATGGATCATTGTATTGCTGTGAATAGCTAAGCCATTCACAACTGATCATCATACAATATTGCTGTTACTTTATACATTTCACTTTGCATCAGCCCATGAAAGTCTTTCCAGGTTTTTCTGAGAGCACCCTGCTCATCATTTCTTAAAGTACAATAGTATTCCATCATAATTACATACCACAACTTTTCAGTCATTCACCAACTGATGGGCAGGTTCTCAGTTTCTAATTCTTTGCCCCCAGAAAGGGGCTGCTATATATATTTTTGTACATATAGATCCTTTTCATTTTTAAAATCTGTTTTGGGATATTTAATAGTGGTATTGTTAGGTCAAAGGGCATGTATGCATGGTTTTATAGCCCTTTGGACATAGTTCCAAATTGTTCTATAAAATGGTTGTATTAGTTCACAACTCTGCCAACAGTACATTTATCTCTCATTTTTCCTACATCCCCTCCAACATTTGTCATTTACCTTTTCTGTCCTATTAGCCAACCCAACAGGTATAAGGTAGTATTTCAGAATTGTTGTAATTTGCATTTCTCTAATCAATAGTGATAGAATATTTTAGATATTTAAAGATTTAGAGATAGAATAGAAAATTTTTCATATGGCTATGGATAGTTTTAATTACTTTATCTGAAAATTGATTATATCTTTTGATACTTTATCAGTTGGGTAATGGATCTTATCTTCTATGACAGTTCTCTATATGTTAGAGAAATGAAGCCTTTATCAGAGAAACTTGCTTAATTTTTTTTCATAGTTACTATTGCTAACTGTATTTCCCTCCATCCTATTCCCCCTGCCCCCATTTATTCTATTCTCTCTCTCCTTTCACCCTGTCCCTCCTCAAAAATGTTTTGCTTCTGACAAATTGGAGTACTTCCCAATCTGAACTTCCTTCTATCTCTCCCCACCCCCTATCCCCTTCCCCTTCTAATATCCTGTAGGATAAGATAGATTTCTATACCCCATTACCTGTGTGTCTTATTCCCTCTTTGAGCCAATTCTGATGAGAGTAAGATTCATTTACACCTCCTCACCTCCCTCCTCTTCCCCTCCATTATAAAAACTTTTACTTGCCTCTTTTATGTGAGATAATTTACCCCATTTTACCTCTCCCTTTCTCTTTCTCCCAGTACATTCCTTTCCCTCACCTTAATTTTAGTTTTTACATATTATCCCTTCATAATCAAATCACACTTGAACACTCTCTCTCTATGTATATACTTCTTCTAACTACCTTAATAATGAGAAAGGTCTTATAAGTTACAAATATCATCTTCCCATGTAGGAATGTAAACAGTTTAACCTTATTAAGTCCCTTGTGATTTCCTTTTCCTGTTTACCTTTTCATGCTTTTCTTGAGTCTTGAATTTGAAAGTCAAATTTTCTATTCAACTCTGGCCTTTTCATCATGAATGCTTGAAAGTCCTCTATTTCATTGAATGTCAAATCTTTTTTTCCCCCTGAAGGATTATACTCATTTTTACTGGGTAGGTGATTCTTGGCTTAATCCTAGTTCCTTTGCCCTCCAGAACATCATTCCAAGTCCTTCTAATCCTTTAATGTTGAAGCTGCTAAATCTTGTGTTATCCTGACTGTGACTCCACAATATTTGAATTGTTTCTTTATGGCCACTTGCAGTATTTTCTTTTTGACCTGGGAACTCTGGAATTTGGTTATAATATTCCTGGGAGTTTTCATTTCAGGATCACATTCAGGAGGTGATTGATGGATTCTTTCAATTTCTAGTTTACCCTCTGGTTGTAGAATATTAGGGCAGTTTTCTTTGATAATTTCTTGAAAGATGATGGACTCTTTTTTTGATCATGGTTTTCAAGTAGTCCAATAATTTTTAAATTATCTCTCCTGCATCAGTTTTCCAGATCTGCTGTTTATCTAATGAGATATTTCACATTGTCTTCTATTTTCTTATTCTTTTGACTTTATTTTATTTCATCTTGGTTTCTCATAAAGTCATTAGCTTCCATTTGCTCCATTCTAATTTTTGAGCAATTATTTTCTTCAACGAGTTTTTTAATCTCCTTTTCCATTTGACTAATTCTGGTTTTTAAAGCATTCTCTTCATGGACTTTTTGTACCTTTTTTACCATTTGGCTTAATGGTTTTTTAAGGCATTATTTTTTAAGGCATTATTCTCTTCAGTATTTTTGTGGCTCCTTCACCAAGGAGTCACTTTTCACCACTTTTCTCTTCTCTTCACCACTTTTCTCATTATTTTCTAGCATCACTCGAATTTCTCTTCCCATTTTTTCTTCTACCTCTCTTACTTGATTTTCAAAATCCTTTTTGAGCTATCCCATAACCTGAGACCAATTCACATTTTTTCTTGGAGGCTTTGGATGAAGTATCTTTGACTTTATTATCTTCTCTTGATCTTCCTTCTCACCATAATAACTTTCTACAGTCAGAGTTTTTTTTTTCCATTGTTTGCTTATTTCTTCAGCCTATCACTTGACTTTTAACTCTTTGTTAAAGTAGGACTCTGCTTCCAGGGTGGAGGGTGCACTGTCCCAAATTTCAGTGGTTTGTGTAGTTGTTTTTGGAGATACTTCTAGGGACCTGTAACTTTTCAGTTCTTCCAAGGTGACATGATCTAAGAAGAGGTGTTTTCTATTTTCCTGGCCTGTGCTGTGGCCTGTGAGCAATCATAAATACTCTTTTCTGCTCTGAAACTGTGACAAGGGTCTCCTCTTTACTGCTGCTGTAAGCTCTGCTATCCTAATGCTCCTTCTCACCCTGGGACTGCCACCCAGGATTGGGACCTGGATCTGAGTGTATGTAACACCAAGCATGAGTAGCTTTCCAGAGGACTGCTTCTGTGAACAGCTTTCAAGGTTCTGATTACAAGCATAGTGAACTTTCCATTTATTCAGTAACAAATTAAGGCAAAACATTCACAGAAAATCAAAATACAGGATTCACCATGTCACAACCCAACAACTTAACACTAACATGGTCACATAGTTTTCACCAAAGTGGTTGCTTAGTTTTAAACAAAGTACATTCATTTAGTAACTCAATCATTTAGTAAGTCCTCAATTCAATCACCAAGTACAAAGTTCTCTTTTAAATAAGGTGTATTCATTTAGTCAATGACAAAGTCCACTCCTAGGTCACACCATCTTAATCTCTTCAATCAAAAAGTCTTCCTTCTTAATCAAAGTACATTTATTTAGTCAATCATAAAGCACAAAGGCCATCCACCCCTAGGTCACAACTAGGTTACAATATCATCCATCACCACCAAGCACCCTCTTTCCACCAAGCAGTGGAAAGCACAAAAACCATCCACCCCTAGGTCACAACTAGGTTATGATATCATCAGTCAGCATTAAGGACCCAAGGAGAGGTCTTTTTATCCCAACTTGAGGCATAGTCTCAGCTTCCATGGTTCCCCTTCCCACAGTTTCTGTTCCTGGGAAGACAAAGCTTAACAAAACCACAACAACATTCATAAACATTGCCAGCATCTTCATCAATTCACTTTCTGCCTGTGAAATCAACCTAGACCAACAACAAAGACTGAGGCCTGTATCAACAAACAAATCTGACAAAGTAACGTCAAAACAGACAAAATACCAGCACTACAGTCATGCCTCCTCAGTTCTCAGCAGCTCCAGCTGGCCATCAGAAGTCCTTGGCTGGTCCCAGCAGTTGTCTCTCTCAGCAATTCTAGCTCCTGGTAGCTCTTGCTCTCTCAGCATTCTCATTCCCAGCAGTTCTCTCTCTCTGCCTCCATGATGCTCTTCCAGTAGTTCTTCTGGACTCTCTCAGCTTGGGCTTTTCCCTATACATTGCACCAGTTCCTCCCTGCTCAGCCCCATCTCCTCATGTCAACAAGTACATCCCACTGTGGGATTCACAAGTTCTAGGTCTTAATACTTAACTTGAAACCAAGTGCTAAGTACCTGTTAGCTTGTCAATATGAGGGGATCTTCAAATTCCATTACAGTGTAGGCAAAGTAAAAGAGTCCTGCCTCAGTGCTAGCAAAGAGAATCCTATAATATCCTGATCACTTGTTAGACCCCTTTACCATCTGTCTATGGGCTGGGAGCCCCAGAAGCAGCTGCTGCCACTGCTGCTGCACTACTGATTCAGTCCTTCTCCAGGCCTGGTCCTGGCCACTTGGGGCCAGGCTGGGGTGATGTGGTCTGTGCTGGACTGTGCTATGCTCCTACCCTGGTGCAAACAGACCTTTCCTGTTGACTTTTGAAGTTGTCCCTTGTGTCTGTGGACTGAGAGGTCTGGAAACCACCACAGCTGCCAGCAAGTCGGTAGGCCTGCTTTGGCCTCACTGGGGTCTGGTCTGCACAGGTGTAGCTTTTGCTGGGCTGCACTCCTCTCTCAGCCTGGTGCAACATGCCATTCGTGCCAATCTTGTAAGTTGTCTTAGGCTAGAAATTTGTTTCACTCTTTTTTTATGGGTTCCATCACTCTAGAATTTGTTTAGAGTCATTAAAAAAAAATATTTGGAGGTTTTGGAGGACAGCTTAGGCAAGTCCCTGACTTTACTCTGCCATCTTGGCTTTGCCACATTTTTAGGTTTTCAAGACACCACTCTCTCCTGATACCTCTCCTGCTCATCTGATTGATCCTTCCCTGCCTTTATAATGCCACACATGAGCAGCTTTCCAGAAGAATGCTACTGTGAACAGCTTTTAAGGTTCTGATTACACAGTACAGTGAACATTCTATTTATTCCATAACAAATCAGAGCAAAACATTCACAGAAAATCAAGGTACAACATTCACAATGTTATACCTTATCACAGACAATCAAAATACAGCATTCACAACAACTTATCACAGAAAATGGCCACATAGTTTCCACCACAGTGGTCACAAAGTTTTCAACAAAGAATAATCATTTAGTAACTCATTCATTCAATCATCCTTGAAGAGGTCTGCCTCCTCAAGGAACACAAAGTACAATAGCCAAAGTTCTCCACTCACACTAAGTTAACTCAATCAGGCATTTATTTGGTCATCAATCACTAAGTACAATCATTTACTCAATCAATCATTCAATCAACTTGATCATTGAATCATCCTTCATTATTCACTATTCAATCATCAGAAGATACACAGACCCTCTACCCCTAGGTCACTAGTAAATTTACAATTTCTCAGTCAGTACACAGTATCCAATTAAAGTCTTCTTTCAGCTTGACTCTGGGTGGTTTCTCTGATTCCCTGGATCCCCTTCCATGGTTCCAGATCCTACCTGGATTCACCAAACTGTCACCTGGGTTCAAAGGCAGACAGCTTCCAGGTCCTTGTCCAGCTCTCTGTGCAGTTCCTGCTCCAAATTGGAGCTCACAGTGTCCAGTCCATCTCAAATACTTCACAGTCTCTGTTCCTTGGAAGACAAGGCTTAACAAAGCTACAAACAGGTTTATACAAAGTACCAGCATCACAGTCATGTTTTCTCAGTCTTTGGCAGCTCTGTCTGGCTCTTGGAAATCCTCAGCAAGTCCTTGGCAGCTCTGGCTGGCCCTTAGCTCTGGCTGGTCCTTGGAAATCCTTAGTAGCTCTGGCTGGCCCTCAGACTCAGTAGAACTTTCAGATGGTTCCCAGAAACAAAATCACTCCATACAGGTTTTCAAAATCAAAATCATTCTCTCCAGCTTGGGGAGGGGGGGGCATGGGGCTTCCTCTTCAGCCTCCTCAGCTCCTCTTCAGTCTCCCCAGTGGCAGCAGCTTCTGCCTCCATGGAGCATGCTCCAAGAAGATCTGTCTCAGTTACCAATTCTCATTTTTCTTTTCAACTCTCAGTCCAGCAGTAGCAGCCCAGCCTCCAGATGCTGCTGTGAGAAATTCTGTCTTTCTCCAGTATCAGCAGCTTCTGCCTCCAGATGCTTGTCCCAAGAAATTCTGATTCTCCCTCTCTGGATTTTTTCTTATATACAGTATTGCCCTTCCCTGTCCAGCCCCTTCCTGTTACGTTAGCAACAGGAGATAGGAGTTCATACCTTCTGTTTCTTTAACAGAGGCTTAATCTGAACTAGGTACTAAGTACCTCTTAGTTTAGCAATACAAAAGGAACTTCAAATCTCATTACTGTTACAGCTTTCTTTGCTGAATCCTCTTTCAGACTATTTCTTCTAACTATAGGTGTCCCTCAGGGTTCTGTCCTGGGCCTTCTCTTCTCCCTGTATACTATTTGGTGATTTCGTAAGCTCCCATAGATTTAATTATCATATCTTTGCTGATGATTCTTAAATCTCCCTATCCTGCCAATTTCTAATCTCACATCTCCAACTTCCTTTCAGATATCTTGTAAGATCCCCCCAAAACAAAACTTGTTACCTTTCCCCCTTAAATCCTCTTGTCTTCTTCCTACCTCCTCTATATCTGTAGAGGACAACATCATTCTCTCAGTCCCTCAGGCTAGAAACTCAGGAGTCTTTCTGGATTCCTCACTACCTCTCACCTCATATATCCAATCTGTTGCCCAAATCTGCCAATTTTACTTTTTTGCATATGTTCCCTTTTTTCTACTCTGACACTGCCACCACTCTAGTGCAGACCCTTATCACCTTATGCCTGTTTATTGCAATAGGTTGATGGTGAGTCTGCCTGCCTCAAGTCTCTCTATACTCTAATCCCTCCTCCATTCAACCACTAAAGTGATTTTCCTAAAGCACAGGTCTGATCATGTCATCCCATCTACTGATGAGGTGCAGGCTCTGGGAACCCCCTTGAACTCTGATTGAATCTTCCCATATGAGGAAGCATTTACATGAGGCCATAAGCTTTCATTGTGGCTGGGACCAAACTTCTGTTACTAGTCTAGCCCTTTTGTCTATCTGCTTCTCACCCTTGAGCCTATCAAAATATTAATCCACCCTTGAACTGGCCTAGCCCACCATTGTCTGTTGGCTCCAGGTAGCCTCTAGCAACTTCCCACCCTTAATCACTCATTGACTTCATTAACTCCTCCTGAAGACCCTTCCCAAACTCCTCTTCCAGACCACACCTAGACTCCTCCCACAATCTTTCTGTATATAAGACCACTTCTTGTCCCCATGTGTGTGAAGTGCCATAGAGTTTTCTAGCACAGACTTGCTCTGTGTCCAGTACAGGCAAACTTTTAATAAACTTTGCTTTTCTTTGACTGAGAGAAGATTTGGGTCGAATTCATTCAGCAAGACCCGGCATGTTGGTATTTTGGGGTCTCGAGCACCCCTAACCCTAACCACATCACTACCACTTAAAGTTCAGCATCTCCCTATCACCTCCAGGACAAATCCTTCTGTTTGGCATTTAAAGACTTCCCACCTTTCAGATCATCTTGCTTTTTATTTTCTAATGCTCTCTCTTTGACCCAGTGGCCCTCACCTTCTCACTGTCTTACAAACAAAACGCTCTCTGTCTTGGATCTGGACATTTTCTCTGCAAGTTTCCCATACCTGGAATGCTCTCCCTCCTCTATCTATTGGCTTTCCTGGCCCCCTTTAAGTGCCAACTAAAATCCTATCTTCTATAGGAAGTCTTTCCCAACCTCTCTTAATTCTAGCTCCTTCCTTCTGATAATTATTTCCTATTTATCCTACAGACCATAAAAAGTCTGCATAGGATATCATACCCTTACCTGTGAGTGCTCTGCCTAAAAGAATGTAAATTTTGATGACTGAAACCTCACAAGATATCTTAGGATTTACAGGCTAGATTTTTTTTTTCTTAAGGGCCATGCCTTAAACCTAAATCACTCTGGCTCTCATTGGCCAAAAATAGATCCCAGGCAAAGTCCTACTTAGTCATTATTTGGGCCCTGATTGGCTCAGAGTGAATATAAATAGTAATTGTTCTTGTTTTGGCCAGAAACCCTGAGAGTCTTTCCCTTTCAGACTGATTTTTTTTTTTTTAACAAAAGAGACCATTCTCTCCCGCTTTCTTACCTAACATTAATCACTGAATATGTGTTGCCTCAGTCAAACTGGGACCTGTTAAAGACCTTAGCTTAAAAAGGCCAATGTCTCCCACTGCATCTGGGGACATCTCTAGTCATCCTGATCTATATCTCACCACTGCACTAGAGGTTCTGAAGGAGAAAGTGGAACTTTGCACAGCCCTCCCTCACTTAAATACGATTCACTTGTGTGTCATGGCATTACCTCCATGATATCATAGTCCTATTTTAGAAGGAAGAAGGACAAACAACAACAACAATTTATCCTGTACATAACTGCATATATTTTTCCAGGTTATCTCCTTCATTATACTGTAAACTCCTTGCGGGGGCAGGGACTGTCTTTTGCCTTTTTGTATCTCCAGCACTTAGCACAATGCCTGGCACATAGCAGACAATAAATGTTCATTGATTGATGTATCTTTTTTTCCATAGCCCCTCCAACATTTGTTGTTTTCTGCTTTTCTCATCTTTTGCAGTTTGATGGGCATGAGGAAAACAGGTACAACATTTTAAAAAAGATATTGACAAAATAGAGAAGAAGTAGAGGAGAATTTTCATGGTGATGAGAAGACTGAAGATTACGCCTTGAGTTTTTCACCATGCCAGGCCAGTCCAGCAATTACTGCAGCCAAAGTAATTTTCTTTAAGCCCAGATATGACCACAGGACTCCTTTACTCAACTCTAACGGCTCCCTGTTGCTTCCAGAATAAGATGTAAACTCCTCCCTTTAACTTTTAAAGCCTTCATAACTAAGCTCACTCTATCTTTCCAGCCTCATTGGATATTGTTCCCTTCCTGCACTTCTCAAACCAGCCAAACTGTCTTTTTTCTGCTCCTCATTGGTCAATCTACATCTCCCATACCTGCAACTTTACCTGGTGGCTTGATTCACTCTCCTCTCTTAACACTCAGTCCAAGCACCATCTTCTTCATTAAACTTTTTAAAAAGAAATTTCCCCATCATCTAGAGCTCTTCCTCTCAAGCTACCTTGTATCTTAACAACTTTATATTTGTTCACTTTATATTTATGCTAAATATATTGATAATACATGTATTTGTTGTTTCTTATATTAGAATGTAAACTCTTTGTGAGAAGGGGTTGTTCGATTCCTTATACGTGGATTCTTGTCTCCTAGAATAGTGCCTGGTGCATAAAAGCTTAAGAAACGTTGATTGATGCTGTTTAACCTAGTTGAGAATATAAGACCTTTCAGATGAAAGTAGGAACAGAGTAAATGTATTAAAACATTTTAATGTTAAGGGAATTTGAAGCTCTTCCCTGCCCCTTAATAGGCCTATGTGACCTGCTTTGTACTCTGGCCCAGCCCACAGCTGAGGCACATGGAACCCATGGTAGGAGAAGTTGCTGAATGGGTGGAGCAGGAAGACAGAGGGGGCCAGAGCTGGGAGAGAGTGAGGTAGAGCTGAAGCAGAGCAGCTAGCATGAATGAAAGAGGGAGGAATTTTGCCTAGGGGACCTAGGCCAAATGGAGTGAAAGCTTGGGGATGGTGGCACTTCCTGACTTGGTGATGTGTATAAACTTCTTTGTTGCTATGCTAGAATTGGCTTTCTGGTATTTGAATAAATATCTTAGTTTCATCTTTGAGGAAGAGAGTTTGTTATATTTTGTGATTTAACTCTGGAAATACGTCTGCATGTTCATAGCAGTTGCTATGAGTATCACATTGACAATACAAGCATTCAAAAATCTGTCATATAGAAGAGGATCTGTGTGTGTCTGTATGTTTAATTCAAAAAGTCAGAACACAATGTTCCCAGACACAAAGGTCATAAGTTCAAGAGTCAGATTTAGATGTAATAGAATAAAAAAAAAAACTTCCTAAAAGCTATCTGAAAGTGGGGAAAGGGCTACTTCAGGAGGTAGCAGATTCACCTTCATTGAAAGTCATCAAAGGGTAGCCAGGTGGTGCAGTGGATAAATTACCAGACCTAGTCAGGAGGACCTTAATTCAAATCAGACCTCAGAGGCTTACTAGCTACATGACCCTTGGCAAGTCACTTAACCTCAATTGCCTCCCCTGCAAAAAAACAACTCATCAGAGAAGAATGATTGAGTTTATCATAGAGGATTCCTCTTCCTCTGGAGTAGGGATTCCTTTTTAGGTACAGGTTTGACTAGCTGCTTTGTGATATCTCTTCTAACTCTGAGGCTTTATGAGTCTATATAGATCAAGATTTTAGAATTAGGACTATTGGGGTTAAAGTCATTGTGTAAGAAGGCACATTTTGATTCAATAAAAAATAATAAATTTCAATAGTTGGAGTTTTTAAAAAAATGAAATGGGCTATTGTATTAAGTAGAGAGTTCTCCATCCCTAGAAGTGTTCAGAAAGACATTGAATAACCATTTGTTGAGATATTATAGAGGGAATTCTCACATGGGTTAGAAATTGAACTTTGGGATGGAGCCAACATTATGGGGTAAAAGTAGGAACTTACTTCAACCACCTCCAATACTGGTAAAAAAATGACTCAAAATAAATTTTAGAGTAACAGAACCAAAGTGACAGAGAGAAACAAATCTGCTGAAGGCAGCCTGGCAGGCTGACAGGAAGGGTTTATCACACAGAGCTGGGAAATGAAATGAACAGTCCTGTGTGAGCCACATGGTCCCATGGCCATGATCAGCAGCATAGACCGGCCAGAGCAGACTTCAGGAGATTGAATAACTGGCAGATGTGGTGGTTTCCAGTCTTCTCAACCCACAAATACCAAGGAGAAAGGAAAAGGTCGGTAGGGAACCCTGCTGATCCATGGTGAGAGTAGAGTGCAGTCCAGCCCTTGCTCCCAGGGCAAGAGGAGGTATAGGCATGGTGGCTGCAGCTGCTGCCATATGGCTGCCTCTGGAGCTCATGGCCTGCAGTTCTTAGGGGGAACAAATGACCACTCAGAGGATAATCACTCTTGCTTTCACCTGCTTGTATCTGGATCACAGTCTTGGGTGGTGGTCCTGGGGTGAGGAACGCCAGTGTGTCAAAGCTTGTGGGGGCTATAGAGAGGGCCCACTCCTCATAGCTCTAGCAATGGTGAAAACCCCAACTATTTGGGACACAGCCCTCTCCACTCTGGAAGCAGAGTTCTGCCATGGCAAAGAGATCAAAAGTCAAGTAATTGGCTGGCAAGATGAACAAGCAGAGGAAGCTCAATCAGACCACAGAATCCTTTTTTGGGGACAAAAAGGATCAAATCATGGAACCAGAAGAAGAAAACAAAGTTAAAACTCCTGCATCAAAAGCTTCTAAGAAAAATGTGAATTGGTTACAGGTCATGGAGGAGCTCAAGAAGGATTTTGAAAATCAAGTAAGAGAAGTGGAGGAAAAATTGGGAAGAGAAATGAGAATGATGCAAGAAAATCATGAAAAAAGAGTCAATAGCCTGCTAAAGGAGACCCCCCCCCAAAAAAAAATACTGAAGAAAATAACACCTTAAAAAATAGACTAACTCAAGTGGCAAAAGAGGCCCAAAAAGCCAATGAGGAGAAGAATGACTTAAAAAATCGAATTGGGCCTCAGACACTCAACACAAAACTAGCCATATGACCTTGTGCAAGTCACTTAACCCCAATTGCCCTACCTTCCCCCCTCCAAAAAGTAAAATAAAAAAAAATGAATTGGCCAGATGGAAAAGGAATTTCAAAAGCTCGCTGAAGAGAATAATTCCTTCAAAATTAGATTGGAGCAAATGGAAGCTAATGACTTTATGAGAAATCAAGTTACTATACAACAGATCCAAACAAATGAAAAAATAGAAGGCAATATGAAATATCTCATTGGTAAAACCACTGACCTGGAAAATAAATGCAGGAGAGATAATTTAAAAATTAGTGGACTACCTGAAAGCCATGATCTTAAAAAAGAGTGTAGATACCATCTTGCAAGAAATACTCAAGGAAAATTGCCCTGATATTCTGGAACAGTGGTTCTCAACCTTCCTAATGCTGCAACCCTTTAATACTTGTATGTGGGCATATCTACATGTGGGCGGACTCGCCTGGAGACAGATACAGGAGGAGTGTCTCAGTTCCTAAGACCATCGTAAGTATGTGTTTTCCGATGGCCTTAGGCGACCTTTGTGAAAGGGTCGTTCCACCCCCAAAGGGGTTGTGATCCACAGGTTGAGAACCACTGTTCTAGAACCAGAGGGCAAAATAGAAATTGAAAGAATTCACTGATCACTTCTTAAAAAAGATCCCCAAAAGAAAACTCCTAGGAATATTATAGCCAAATTTCAGAGTTCTCAAGTCAAGGAGAAAATATTACAAAGTGTCAGGAAGAAACAATTTGAATATTGTGGAAACACAATCAGGATAACAAAAGATCAAGCAGCTTCTACATTAAGGGATCACAGGGATAGGAATATGATATTCCAGACATCAAAGGAGCTAGGATTAAAACTAAGAATCACCTACCCAGCAAAACTGAGTATAATACTTCAGGGGAAAATATGGTCATTCAATGAGGTGGAGGACTTTCAAGCATTCTTGATGAAAAAAACCAGAGCTGAACAGAAAATTTGACTTTCAAATACAAGAAGCAAGAGTAGCGTGAGAAGGTAAACAGGAAAAAGACATCATAAGGAAATTATTAAAGTTGAACTATTCCCATTCCTATGGGGAACAAGGATGATTGTAACTCATGAAACTCTCAGTATGAGGATAGTTGGAGGGAATATATATGTATGTATATATACATACACAAATATGTATATATAGAAGGGTATATGTGTATATAAATACATATGTCAGTGTGTGTATATGCTTGAACATGCATACATAGACAGAGGGCACAGGATGAGTTGAATATGAAGGGATGATATCTAAAAAATAAAAATAAGAGGTGGAGAGAGGAATATATTGGGAGAAGGAGAAAGGGCAAGATCGAATAGAGTAAATTATCTCATGTAAAAGAGGCAAGAGAAAACTGTTACAATGGAAGGGAAGAGCAGGAAGGTAAAAGGGAATGGGTCAACCTTATTCATATTGGATTTGGCTTAAGGAGGGAATAGCATATCCACTCATTTGGGTATCTTACCCTACAGGAAAGTATGGGGGAAGGGGAAAAAACGGAGTGTGATAGAAGGGAGGGCAGATTGCGGGAGAGGGTAGTGAGAAGCAAACAGTTCTGAAAAGGAACAGGGTCAAAGTAGAAAATAGAATAAGTGGGGGGAGGGATAGGATGGAGGGAAATATAGTTAGTTTTTCACAATAGAACTACTATGGAAATGTTTTGCATAACTACACATGTACAACTTATATTGAATTGTTTGTCTTCCCTGTGGGGGTGGGTGAGGATGGAAGAAGGGAAAGAATCTGGAAATCAAAGTTTTAAAATCAAATGTTTAAAAAATGTTTTTTTTACATGCAACTGGGAAATAAGATATGCAGGCACTGGGGTATAGAAATATATCTTGCCCTACTAGTAAGTTGGGGTGGGGGCAGCAGGAGTATATAAGAGAGAACAGATTGAGGGAAAGGCTATTCAGTAGGTTTGCTATATTGGGGTGGGGGTAGGGGAAAGATGGGGAGAAAATTTGTAATTCAAAATCTTGTGGAAATGAATGTTGAAAACTAAAAATAAATAAATAATATATTATATACTAAAAAAAAAAATAAAATAAAGAGGTTGGAAAAAAATAAATTTAACTTGATACATTTTAATGTTCCTTCCAAATCTAAGATTAACTCTTTCTTTGTGATAAGTGCAAAAAAAAAAAAACCCACAAGAGTTGAGAAAATAGACATATTACTGTGAGCTAGGATGATCCTGGGATATTCATGGACATAACACTTAACCCATGTCTTGAAGAATTCAGTCCATTAGTTAGGTCTTGAAAAATGAGGCCCTCATTTCTAAATTATACAGGGAATTGAGTCAAATCTATAAGAATACAAGTCATTCCCCAACTGATAAATGGTCAAAGGATATGAACAGGCAATTTTCAGAGGTGGAAATTAAAGATATCTATAAGCACATGAAAAAATGCTCTAAATTACTATTGATTCAAGAAATGCAAATCAAAACAACTTTAAGGTACCACATCTCACCAGTCAGATTGGCTAAGATGACAAAGCAGGAAAAAGACAAATGCAGGACAGGATGTGGAAAAATTGGAGCACTAATGCATCATTGGTGGAGTTGTGAACTGATTCAACCATTCTGGAGAGCAATCTGGAACTATGCCCAAAGGGCTATAAATAATTGCATACCCTTTGACCCAGTAATACCACTTCTGTGGTTGTATCCCAAAGAGACCATAGAAGTGGCAGGAAGATTCATATGTACAAAAATATTTGTTGCAGCTCTCTTTGTGGTGGCAAGAAACTGGAAATTAAGGGGATGCCCATTAATTGGGGGACGGCTAAACAAGTTGTGGTATATGAATGTAATGGAATGCTATTGTGCTATAAGAAATTGGAAGGAGATGAATTTCATATTTACCTGGGGAGGCTTATACAAACAGATGCTAAGTGAGAAGAGCAGAACCAGGAGAAATTTGTACACAATCGCAGACACATCGTATGTGTGAAGACCCACTTTTATAAACTTGCCCCTTCTCAGTAACACACAGTTATAAGACATCTCTAAAAGTATTAGGATGGAAGGAGATGTCTACATTCAGAGAAAGATCTAGAAAGAACAGAGTTTAAATGGAGACTGAAGCAAACTACATACTCTTGTTCTTTTCCATGTTTGGTTTTGTTTCTTCTTTCCTACTGATCACTCCATTGGTTACAACCTTTCTTTACAACCAGACTAATGTCCAAGGTAAAAGTATTTGCAGATCCTATACTTGATTGCAAGCTGCCATGAGGAGAATGGAGGGGGAGGGATGGGAGAAAATTTGAAACTCAAGGGATTGTGGAACCGAATCTTGTAAACTAAAAATAAATAAACAAATCAATTAAGAAAAAAGAAATATGAGGCCCTCATTTTAATTTGATACAAGGTTCAAACCATTCTTGTAGGTAGAAAGGGTATTACAGTCAGGAGAATGCTATGATCAAAAGTGTGGAGGCAGTAAAGTAAGGATACTAGTTTACTGATTTGGTTAGTGCAGAGGGCTTTATTTAGTGCTGAGAGACAGACGGACAGACAGAGACAGAAACAGAGACAAAAAGAGACAGAGACAGAGAGATGGAGAGAGAGAAAGAGACAGAGAGAGTGAGAGACAGAGAGTTAGAATATAACTTGGGACTAGAGGGTTTTGAGTGCTATGCTGAGGAGTAAGAAATTATGGCATTATGAAATTAATGAAGATTTTGAGTATATGTGTTTGGGGAGAGGGTATGTGAAGTTTGATGGAAATAGTATCTTAGAAAGATTATTTTAGAAATAGAAATCACCTTTTCACTCTATCTCACCATCTTCATTGCCTCACTGATCTCTGGGAAGTCATCTCTAATTAGTAATGTCCTTTCTTCTAACCATAACTGATAACTGAATAGTCTCATTCTCTCAATAGACAGATTTCATGAGGATGGAAGCAAAATGATGAAGTGATGAACCAAGCAATAAAACCCACAAAAATATGTAGCTTGCTGGCTGCAGTGGGTCACAGTAAGAAAGAAGAAAGGCAAACTCTCCAAGATTTATTTTTATAGATAAGATTACATTGCTCTTTGTTGATGCGATATTTTTCGTTTTGATCAGAGCATCCATTTCAGTCCTCAACCAAAACACCCTCTGCAAATACTTAACTGCTTTACTCATGGTACTGTGAAAACATATCTCAGTCTCTAAATCCTTTGAAAATTTGATTGTTCAGTTTGCTTAAAAACAGGATGTGGGACAGCTTCCATTGCCTTTCCCTTTCCATTTCCTTTTTTTTTCTATAACACCCTCCAAGCCACTTTTCCAGTTTATATCTATGGGCTGCCAAAGGGCATATACTACTTCTGGTTCTAGGGATAATCCTTTGAGACTGCACTGCTACTACTATAGCTGATGACATCCCCTGGTATGCACTCCACTAACAATCAGCCAGTAGATACAATTAACTCAGAACAAAGGCATTTACTAGCATGGCATAGTAGTGGTACAAAACTCCCCCCATAAGCCTGGGGTACAATTACTCAAAAACACATGCAACATCCATGAGAAGAATAGGCACAAATTTAGAGTTCAGTAGTGGTGAGACACAAAAATAGAGACCATATGTATTTCAGACAACTCACAACTTTTAATATTGTGGAACCTTAGAACTCTTTTATCTCTTCATTGAGTTTTGAAGAAGGTATTCTTGAGTGTAGCATCTCTGCTACATAGGTCATTCAACTGGGTTTCCAAGGCAAGTACCTCTAAATAACCTAATTCTTATCTGTTGCCAGAAGTCATGGTCCCCAAAGTTGTTTTGCTGTGTCTCTGCTCCCTAATGGATGTAGTGCCCCCTACAGATCCAGTAGCTTCCTTCAAAAGTAATATGACTTTTGGGGATGAGAGAGGGGAGAGATATTCTCTCCTTTTCTCCTGCAAGAATCTTTTCTAACAGGCAGCCCTAATTCCACATGGATTAGCTATTTTAAAACCCCTAAGAGCATGAGTAATTTGTTGGAACAACAAAGAGCTTGTTCCTAAGAGAAATGGGTTCATATTTCATAAAGAAATCACTAGATATGGTCAAATCTTTACAGTTTAATGCTTCATTATTACTTTGTGATTATTTTCTGTTCTTTTCTGAATTGCTGGGTTTGTCAAAGGTTAACTTGTCTTTTTCCCTTCTTTTTCTCTTCTTTTATTACTTTATTTCTTCTTTTTTCCCCTTCTTTTCTCTTTTTCTAACGTTCAAAACATGTTCATTTCATATACAGTCAAGTTGCCTTGTTAAGAGTAAAGTAAGTGAAACTCCTACTGAGCTTTTAACATTGTGGATAGAACTGTTCTAGTGATCATGATAAATGCATGGTAAACACCCCAACTCATGAACTGATTTATATCAGTTTATATACTTCACTAGCTTATCACACCAAGGCAGTTTTTATACTGCACTAGCCTATCACACCAAGGCAGGAGTTAGCTGTTGTGTTAGGAGAAATGATAAAAAGGATAATTTTAGAAAAGTCTGGCAAGACTTATATTAACTGATACAAAATGAACAGAATCAGGGGGACAATTTATACAGTAACAACCATACTATAAAGACAAATTGGAAAGATTTAGGGATTTTGATCAATACAATGGAACCAACCACAATTCCAGAAGATTTATGATGAAACAACCTATCCCCTTCCCATAAAGAGGTGATAGACTCAGAATCCAGATTGGAATGATTTTTTTTTTGATATGGCTAATGAAACAATTTGTTTTCTTGCCCATACATATTTATAAATTTTGTTATTCTTGCTTTCTCAACATGTGTAGGAGAGGAAGCTGAGACAGAGAAAATTCAGAACTGAAAATACACAAAATTAAATTACAAAAAAAAAAAACCCAACCAAACAAAAAACAAAAACAAAAACAAGAACTAGAGATTTGTACCTGGACCTTAAGTAATGAGCACTTACCTACCTTGAAGTTGAAAACTGAGCTTGAATCAGGTCTTCCCAATCAACTCATTCCTTCATTTCAATTTGTGTATAGGGAGATGAGGTTGACATCTAAGTCTTCCTGACTCCATGCGATCCACTATATCAGAGGTGTCAAACATGTTGCCCTCCAGCTTCATTTGACACATAACACTCTTGAGTGTGTTGGCTGAAATAATATTTTAATGTAATATGGAAATATTTAACCAAATAAATAAAATAACAATAAAACATAGATAAAACTAATTCAATATGTGGACCACAGGCATCCTTACACATGGATTAGTGCCCTTCTCTGTACCTCTTCCACCCCCAATTTTCCTATTTAATTTTAACACATCTCCACTGTACCATGAAACCAAACAAATGGTCATCGTAATTGCACAGGCTTCAGTTTTCTTTTTCCAATTCATTATTACAGTTCTTGTGTACTTGTTGTTTTCTAGCTTTTGCTTTTGAGAAGTTATATATTTTCTATAGAGTTTTCTTCCCTCCACTTTAAGCATTTAATGTTCAGCAATTTCTATCTTTTTAAGCATTTAATGAAGAAGCAATGTGGCAGAATAGAGAGTTGGTCTTCAATTCTGGTAAACCTGGGTTCAATTGCTGCCTCTGACAGTTACTAGCTGCTTGGCTATGGGCAAGGCACTTAACATCTCAATGCCCCTGGCAACTCTTTAAGACTACATTGCAGATGAACTGCTGATACGCATGTAGAGGTAGTTCTCACACAAGGGTTTCCCTGCACACTGATGAAATTTTAGATCTAGACCTAGATGTTTAATATATTTTTAAATCTTTATTTCAAATTCTTTCCCTGGAAGTAAGGATCCAATAAGATTTTGCCCATTTTATCAGAGTAACTGCCGTTTTTGAATCCAGTAGTGTCTTTGGCACCAAACCAAATATTCCTGGGAAAGGGATTTAAAATGAGCTGTTTCTGTCTGAATAGGTGCTACATTAATAATAATAAATGATAATTCTAGATCAGCCAGATTTAGGATAATTATATTAATTGTATGTTTTGCCATCTGGATGACAGTCTTGGGTGTTTAAATAAGTTTTCAATTACTATTTCTGGTAGCATCCAGGAGAAATGACACAGAAACTTGACTTTTCCTGACTTTCTTTAAATTTCCTATTGTTTTCCTATTTCTCAAATGCTTCAGAAAGTTCCTAAAATGCCCCCTACTCTAACATGTACTTCCTGAGTATTCCATTCCTTCAGAGACCTCTATTAGATTTCTTTATTTTTCAATCAGATGCAATACATCTGGAAGGCCATATGATCTTTGCCAAGATTAAGAAGTCACAATTTCACCACCTGCCCTTTCCCATAGGCCAGCCATAGGTGTGAGCCGAGTATCTCAGAATCGTAGAATTTGATAATTTGGAGGGACCTCAGGAGGCTTCTAGTCAAACCTACATACCAAAGGAATCCTGCTACAGGATAATGGATGAGAGGTCATACAATCTCTGCAAATGCCCATGTGGAGGGGGAACCCACTATTTCTTTAGAAAGTCTGTACCACTCTCAACCAATTCTAATTGCCAGAATGTTTTTTTTTTCTGATATTAAACCTAAACTTACCTCTTTGTATCTTCTACTCATTCTTCCCAGTTCGACCAATCTAAAGCCAAACAGAACATTTAATCCCCACTCCACACAACAGCCCGTCACATACTTGAACACATTTATAATATTTTCCTCAGTGTTCTCTTCTCCAAGTTAAACATTTCCAGTACCTTCACCCAATCCTTATATGGACTCAAGATCTTTCACCATACTATGCCCTCAAACTGTGGTGCCCAGAGATGAACAGTAGTATTCCAGATGAGGTCTGATGGAGGCTTAGTACACCGGATCAGTTATCTCTATATTCCTGGAAGAGCTGTGGTCACTTACAATAACCAAAGATTACATTAACTTTCTTAACTTTCACCCTATACTGCTAACTCATATTGAGTTTGCAGTCTACTTAAATCCCAAGATCATTTTTTTTTTCAGAACTATATGCCTTCTTTATCTTTGGGGGATTGATTTTTGTTTTTTCGTACCTAAGTGCATGACTTTGCATTTATTCCTATTAAATTTCTTCTTACTGCTGTAAGATGCTCTTTCTATGGTGCAATTTAGTTGCTAAACGGGGGAAAAATAAAAATTTGTCCAATAAAAGATAAATGAAGGAACTAAATTTGCCCTTGAAACTAAATGTTGATGAGAGACACAGGACATTCTGAGAACCAGATAGAAAAACGATCTTCTCCTTTTCAGGGTGGTCCTGAAAAGATCTGTTTGAAGGCACAATGATCACTGAGGCAATGCTAGCTTTATTAGGGCTTTGTGACCCATCAACTCATTTACATTTAGATTTAACACTGAAACAAAAATCAACAAAACAAAACAAAACCCCCCTGTCATTTGCTTGGTGGGAATCTTAGGCATTATAAACAACAATATGAAATTTAACTTTTTTTGCCAGTTATTTTTAACTTTCTCTGGGGTTGATTTGATTATCCTAGTGCTCTCCTCCCCCCTTTTTCACTCTACATACTCATTAGTAGAGGGAGTGAGTTATTGCTTATCTTCTTCCTTGTCTAATCAGGACTCATGAAGCTTCTCAATTTATCCCTTACTAGAGATTCATAGGTTTTGACTCTTTCTGTAACCACCCTTACCTATACCCAGTTTGGTATGGTCCATAGGGCACTGGATTTGGAGTCAGGAAGGTCTGGTTCAAATCCCACCTTGGACACATACTGTGTGTCCCTAGGCAAGTCACTTAACCTCTTTAAAATTTAGTTTTCTCATCTGTAAAATGACCAGATTGAACTAAATGACCTTTTAGTCATAATTCTATGAGTTTATGATTCATTCCTAGAAATTTCCTGACGGAGTTTTCATCAATTTTGTGTTCTTTTTTTTTTTTATTTTTTTTTATTTTTTATTTTATTATAGTTTGCATCATTCATTTCCGCAAGATTTTGAGTTACATATTTTCTCCCCCTCTTTGCCCCACCCACCGCCCCAAAACAGCCATCCCAGTGTGTCCCCCCTCCCCATGTCTGTTCTCTCCTATGTCACTTCTCGGTAGGTCAGGATGGATCTCCCAACCACAGTGC
>CM053590.1:129286178-129302476 GCA_028646515.1 Pseudochirops corinnae
GATCCGGATCCAGGCCGCTCAACGCGAGAGCACTGGTCTGAAAACAATCGCTCAGTCCCCCTGCTTTTTGCAGGCTGAGGGCGGGAAGCTACAACGCGGAGGCAGGTGCAAAACCTCCGCCTTTCGCTTTTCCGCTCTGGAGACCTTTTGGCCTGACGCTTATCTCCCTCTTTCACAATCCCCCCTCCTTGCAGCTGGTGCTAATCCGCGCTCACCTGAGAGCTTTCTCTGCACCTCCCGCCCGGCCGCGCCGGGGCACAGCCGCGGCTTCAGGCCAGGCCGGTTTAGGTTCGCAGTGCTGATATGGTTCCTCGTAGCCGAGCTGACTTTAGTGGGAAGTATCTTTGTGTGCGATTTGAAGTTCTAGGTTGGTCCAGAGTCCTATTCCATGGGTATTTTGGGGTGGCTATGTGAGAGCTGCGATATATTGCTGCTGCTACTCCGCCATCTTGGCTCTGCCCCCCAATTTTGTGTTCTTTTTCGTGTCCCTGCTTACTTTCCTTCCTCTATATGTAAAGTCTCTTGCCCGTACCACAGTTGAGACTAACTAAAATGACATTACCATTTTTTTACACTACCAACCCAAATTAAATTTGAATTGTTGCCTTCGCCCACTTCTGGTGAGACAATGCAATCTATTACGTAAATCCTGTTCTTGGTGCCAGATTAATGGAGTTTAAAATGAGAGAAACATAATTCACTCACGGGGAACTTACCCAGTTTTAGCCATTTGATGTGATTACTTCTTGATTAAACTTTATTTTTATATTTAGTTACAAATTCTCTCCCTCCCTCCACTCTTTCCCCCACCCATTGAGATGGTAAGAAATATGATGCCCATTGCACAGATGAAGTTATGATCTGTATTCTCCAAGCTCTGGGGAAAATAGCAAGAAAAATAAAAGAAAACAAAATATATTCATTCCCAGCTTGCAAGTTCTTTATCTGGAAGTGGATAGCAGTTTTCATCATGAGGTCTTTGGAGCTCTGGGAGATAATTTTATTGCTTAGATTGTCCAAGTCTTTAACAGTTGTTTGTCTTTACAACATTGCTATTACTGTGTATATGGATCTCCTGGATCTGGTCACTTCACTTTGCATCAACTCATAAAGTCTTACCAGGTTTTTCTGACACCATCTCTTTCATTGTTTCTTACAGCACAACAGTATTCCATCATATCCATATACTTGTTCAACCATCACCTAATTGATGGGCATCACCTCAATTTCTAGTCCTTTGCTATCACTGAAAGGGCTGCTATAAATACTCTTTGTACATTTAAATTCTTTTCCTTTTTTCTTTTATTTCCTTGGAGTATAGCACTTGATGTGACTACAAAAGATACAGCAAAGTCATGTGACAGTCTGTGACATAGTTAACTAGGTTGCTTCTTCCTGATCAAGGGTATGCCTTAGTGCATGCGAAGGGCATCTAGGAACCAGTCAACTCTTCCAGGGCTTCAGTGTGATCCGAGTGGCTCCAACAGTCTTATACTCAAAAGGATGAAGGGAACAGGAGCTTTTTACAAATATACCAATTTAAGTTAGATAGGTAATCTTTTAATATACCAATTTTAAGTACATAAAGCTATATAAAGATGTAAGATAGTATGTACTAATGCTCTTTTGGTCCTCATTGATTATACTTAAGGATCCCTCAGTTACTCTAGGTATTTCTGTGTATGTGTCCTCTTCCCGCTCGGGGAAGGGATAATAATTTAATGACCAGACTACTTCTGAAAAAGGATATTTTAAGTAAGAAAAGTCCAAAATGTGGAGATTGATAAAAAGGGACAAATAAAGTAACAAAAAATGTACAGAACCTAGGCCACTAAGGAAAGACTTCACAAAATCAGTCCACCTCACAATTTTGCCTACGCTCAATCCTGCCCTGGGCCATGATGAGAGATTTTTAGATGTATTCTAAGAACTGTTCATCTTGGTAGAAGTACAGGAGAAGATTGTATAAACAGCAAAAAAACTCTGTTTTGGATTGAAAATCATTTTTATATAAACAAAGAATCTGTGTGCATAGAGGAAGCCTAATCCATCTACAAAATGGAGGGAAAGTTAGCAACAATGGATTGTCATCTCTCTCCAGTTTGATATTGAGTGATCTGTAATCCGAGTATGAAGTGGAAAACCTTTTGTTTGAAGCTGGTCTGGAAAGGGAAAGAAAGATAACAAGAGAGAAAAAATATTCAATTTGAACTTGCCTTCAAGGAAAAGATGTCACCCAGAAAATGATTTATCAGGTTTGAAATGCAAATGCAATAAAATCCCTGACATGTTTAGATCAGGAAAATAATATATTTTAGGATCATGGAAAGAAAAGGCTTTATTCCAGTGGAAGCTTCAGGTAAATGAAATAAGCTGGGTTTGAGATTTGAAAATCACCTTCCCTCTGGGAATGAGTCAAGCCCCAGAGGTGTACCCAGGCTGGATTTGATCCTGCATTCCAATTTTTTTTTAAAGGAGGGCAAAGTTATGCTGGGTACCAGCATCCTAAGCAGTGGCATAAGAGTGGAAAGAAAACCCATGGGAAAAATGAAGATGAAGGACCTTTAAAAGATTTTTATCTTAGTTTGTTGGTTTTCAGTTTGTGGATGAAAATATAGCCTCCTCTTGCCTCCCTGGACACTACAATGGGAACTCACTGTTGTGTGTTCCACATTATTGCTCTTTGACGGTTTCATGTTTATTACATGCAGCAATTAAACATCCCGTTTTCTGAGACAAATGAGAGCTGAGGCAAGTTTGTGATTTGGCTGGCAGGCATACAAATCTTGCTGTGCAGGGCTCACAGAGGCTCCTAATTTTTCAGTGTCATGGTGTATCTTATATGATGAGGGTCGTTTCATTTTTTTCTAGTCAAGCTATAATGATTTCATACTGATTGAAGGGAAACGATGCCAACTTTCCCCTGGGAGGAGAAAACACCCTTTGCATTGTTTTCCCAGTGAGCACTAGCAACTCAGAGAAGGCAACATATTCATTCATCGCAGGGGGAATCTTTGCAAAATGTGAGTGGGTGTAAAACTGACTTCTTGTGGAGCAAGAGAAGATGAAATCTGATGAAGGCCACATAAAAATGTCCTTTTCTCATAACATACTATCTTGCAGCACAGAGGCTCAAACAAGAGAGCCAATAAAACCCCAGGCTGTGTTTTCACCTGTGTAGGCAGGGGCTCTCCCCAACTGCATGCAGAGCAGTTAGGATGACAGACAGGGTTGGCATAGGCTTTGGGGAAGCTGAGGCAAAGCAGGAAAAAAAAAACAGGGAAAAAGGCCCAAAGTGGCACTGTTCCTCTATCTCCCTCCATTGCTGAAACACGGAAGCTGATCCTATTTTTACTGGCGAGGGTTGCTCAAGCAAAGCTGTTCTAGGAGAAGGATTTTCATCATTTTGAGGAAACCTGAGCATTGATCAGCCTTCTCAAGGCCACTCTTTGTCACTCTGATGTGATTCCTCCTGGATAGGGCATTATAGGTATTCCTTGTTTCATGAATTAACTGTGTTCCTGAAAGCTTGCATTGCATATATCAGTCTTAGAAATCAAATCCTATTTTAAATGGACTAAGAGAGTTTGCTGTTTAAAGGAAACCTGTAGTCAATAGTGTTGCAGAAAGTAATCAACCCCCTTCTCCCATCCACTTGTTTTTTAATCATAGCAAGAACTAACATTTTATAGCACTTTAAGGAAACAAAGCACTATATATTAAATATCTCACTGCAACCCTGTGACTTAGGTGAATCGGTTCCATTTTATAGACAAGGAAATTGAGGAGGAGAGAGATTAAGAGACTTGCCCAGAGTAATGTAACTACTAAGTACCTACCTAACTTTAAATTCAGTGCTCTATCTAAGTCTCAAGAGTTTATGAGTTACAGAATTTCTGAGATCTAGTCTTTGCCCTGACTTTAGGGAAGAAACACCATCTTCCCAAGTTACAGTTTCCTTGTTAGTATAATATGAGGGTTGAACTAGATAATTGCTAAGTTTTCTTCAATGCTAACGTGCTAAACTCCCAGGTTCAGATGCTACCTCTGACATTTATGTGACTATGGAAGGCAACAAGAATTTATTAAGTGTCTTCTTTGTGCCAGGGCAACAAGGTGGCACCATAGTACACAGAGCACTGGGTCTGGACTCAGGACATCTTCCTGAGTTCCAGTCCAGCCTTAGACACTTCCTAGTTGTGTGACTCTGGGCAAGTCACTTGACCCTGTTGTTTTCTCATCTGTAAAATGAGCTGGAGAAGGAAATGGGAAACCACTCCAGTAGCTTGGCCAAGAAAACCCCAAATGGGGTCATGAAAGGTTGGATAAGACTGAAATGACTGAAGAACAACAACAATGCACTAGAAACTGTGTTAAGATATCTATCTATCTATCTATCTATCTATCTATCTATCTATGTATATGTATATGTATATGTATATACACACATATATGTGTATACGCGTGCATGTGTATGCATATAACCTTACTTGATCCTCACCACAACCTTGGGATATAGGTGCTATTATTATCCCCATTTCACAGTTGGAGAGATTGAGACAGACATAGGTTAAGTGACTTGTCCAGGATCACACAGCTACTGAGTATCTGAGGATGAATTTGGACTTGGATCTCCTGACTCCAGGCTCAATGCTCTATCTGTTACTCCATCTAGCTGCTTCTGGACAAGTCATTCATCCTCCTGGAGCACTACTTCTGTTATCTGTAATAGGAGGATATTAATACTTGTAGCACCTGTCTTGAAAGGTGATCGTGAGGTTTATAAGATTAAGTACAGAATATGCTTTGATAATGTTAAAACATTATGTAAATATCAATTGTTATTATTGCTATGTGGCTCTCTCCTTGTTTCTGCGAAGCAGAGCGATATGGCAGTGAGAATCTTTCAACGAACTTACAACATAGTATAATACGGACACTCAGTCAACAAGAATTCATTAAGTACCTACTATGTTTCTGCCATTGTGCTAAGCACTGGGCATACACAAGTAAAAACACAATCCCTGCCCTACAGGAGATGATAGTCTACTAGAGGAGGTAGGACCAATACTTCACAAAATTTAGTGTAAAAAAGATTTGTTGTTAAGTAATCGGTAAAATAGGAAGAGTATCAATTTTCGCCATTAAAAACAAAGCAAACCTGAAGCTGAGATTGTGAGAGGTTTAGAGATTTATGGGGTAATGGCTTTATTCTTCTATGCTTAACTTTATTATTATCCTTCCTTGCTTCTGTTCAAACACCTTGCCCCGCCCCCTTAAAATCTCCCATGGGAACTCTATCTCCTTTTTCATCAGATAATCTGACCTTCTACTTCACTGAAAACACGGAGGCCTTTTATCATGCAGTCTTTCATCTTTCTAACTCTACAGATGCACAGTTGCTTGAGTCTTCCCCTCTCCTACTCCTCTTCTATTTCTGAAGAAGAAGTGGCTCTTGTCAAGATGATGGCTCAACCTTCCATTTGAGCCTTTGATCCCATATACTTCAATCTCCTCTGTCCCAAGCTTCCTCCCTGTACCATCTTCAGTCTCTTCCTTTTCCCTGGCTCATTTCTTTTTACCTACACATATGTCCAAATCTTCCCTGTCCTTCACAACCCTTTACCTAATTTTGGTAGATTCTCAGGATATCACCCTATATGTTGCTGTTTCATAATTTCAATCATGTCCAATTCTCCATGACCCCATTTGGGTTTTTCTTGGCAAGGATACTGGAGTGGTTTGACATTTCTTTCTCCAACTCTTTTTATAGATGAGGAAACTGAGGCTATCAGGGTTAAATGACTTGCCTTGGGTCACATAACCAGAAAGTATCTGAGGTGAGATTTGAACTCAAGAAGATGAGTCTTCATGACTTCAGGTCCAGCACTATATCCATTGTACTATCTAGTCGCCCATCATCCTATATATCTCCTTCCACTTCACAAAATCCTAAAAAAGACTTGTTCTTACTCCTTTTTACTCACCTTCCACTCATTTCTTGCAGTCAGGCTTCTCTTTCTTCTCCTCTAACTGAAGCTGTTCTTTCTAACCAAAGCTGGAGAGAGCAAGTTGCTAGCAGTTTCCTTTTTTCTTTTTTGGAGCAGGGAAGGCAAGACAATTGGGGTTAAATGACTCGCCCAAGGTCACACAGCTACATGCGTCAGGTGTCTGAGGCCACCAGCAGTTTCTTAAATACAAAATCAATTATCTTTTCTTACTCCTCATTTTGCTAGCCCTCTTGCTAAAGAAATAATTATTTTTTAAATTAATTAATTAATTAATTTTTTGCTTTTTGGAGGGCAGTTGGGGTTAAGCCACTTGCCCAAGGTCTTATGGTTAGGAAGTGTTAAGTGTCTGAGGTCACATTTGAACTCAGGTCCTAGGGCAGGTGCTCTATTCACTGCGCCACCTAGCCACCCCTAAAGAAATAATTCTTAATATTGTTGTTGTGGTTGTCATTAATGACCCTTTTGGTCATCTGGTGAAACCCAAGGACCCCTTCTCAGAATAGTGTTTTTAGATGCATAAAATAAAACATATATAGGATTGTATAGAAAACAAGTTATATTCAAATAAGGATATACTTTTTTTTTCCAGTTCAGGCTAATAGACTGAAATCTATTCATGTTAAGAACTCTTGCTCTAAAGTTTCTGACACTATTCCTAGATGGACTCTTTACCCCTCTCTTTTCTTTGTACGTATCTGACTGCTCATTCTCACTCTTCCTTGTTAGATTACCATCCACCTCCTGTCCTCTAAATATGGGTATCATCCAGGACTCTATCTTGGGCTCCCTTCTCTTCTTTCTCTCAACATACTCCTGGTGATCTTATTAGCTCCCATGGGTTCAATTATCATCTCTGTGCAGATGGCTCCCAAATTTATATATCCAGCCCTAATCATTTTTTTCCCTCTGAACTCTAGTTCCACATTGCCAAGTGCCTGCTGGAGATGTATCCTTTTATCTTCCATAAGCATCTCAAATTCAACATTTCCAAAATGGAACTTAATAACTTTCTCCTTGAACCTGTCCCTTGCTCTTCCTCAAAATTTCCCTATTTCTGTCAAGTGTATTGTCAACTACCCTAAAGGATACAGTGGCTAGAGCACTAGACATAGGAAGACTTCAGTTACAATCCTCCTTTCTACCTGTGTAGCCTGGGCAAGTCCTTTAACCCTTCTCAGCCTCAGTTTCCTTCTTTGTTAAATGGGGGTTATAATAGCCCTTTCCTCACAGGGCTGTTATGGGAATCAAAGATAGCATGCATAAAGAACTTTACAAACCTTAAAGCATTATTAATTTTTATATTATTATTATATTATTAAATAGTATTATATTAACATTTATATTATATATATATTTGTATGTAATAATTAGTAGTAGTAGTACCAGTAGTATTGGTAATATTAGTAGTAGAGTCACAACTTCTTTCATCCTTGGGTCTTCCTTCTTCATTCCCCTCCACCCCCAATGTAATCAGTTGTCAGGTTCAACCAATTCCTCTTCCACTCATCTCACACCTCCAGTCACATAGGCTCTACCCTAGTCTGGGTCTTGATTTCCTCTCACCTGCATTATAGCAATAGTCTTTCAATTGGCCTTCCTGCTTCAAGTCTCTCCTCTCTCCAGACATCTTCCACACAGTTGTCAGGATAATCTCCCCAAGCTATCTCCAAGTCATTCTAGTGCTCAGAAATGATCAGTTTCTTCCAGTTATTTCTAAGATAAAATATCTTAGAAATTCCTTAGCCTGGCTGACATTTATGATTTGCCAGACTGGCTTCAACCCACTTTCTAGCCTAATTCGAATTACCTCTCCTCTTTCACACACTTTCTGTTTCAGCCAAATTGGGCTATTGCCATTCCCTTAACTTGGCATTCTACTTTCTGCCTCTCCAAATTCTCCCAAGTGGTCTCATATGCCTGGAATTCAATTCTTCCTCATCTCTGCCTCTTAAAGTCCTTAGTTTCAAGGTTCAGCTCATTTGCCACTTCCTTTGTGAAATCTTCCCTTACCCCCAGTTGTTAGGGCTCTCTCTCCCTATATAATTACTGATAATATTCCCACCAACAACTTGCCAACTCCTTCAGTCATATTCTATTTAATTTTTGCCTTTGTACCCCTAGCACTTTGCACAATGCGTTGCATAGTAGGTGTTCAATAAATATTCATAGAATTGACTTAAATTTCAACCATATGGCAAAAAACTGGAAATTAAGGGAATTCCTTTCAATTGGGGCAATGGCTAAATAAGTTGTGGTATGTGAATGTAATGGAATACTATTGTGTTATAAGAAATGGGGAGGAGATGGATTTCATAATTACCTGGAGAGGCTTATACAAACTGATGCTAAGTGAGAAGAGCAGAACCAGGAGAAATGTGTACACAATGACAGACACAACGTATGAGTGACAACTAAATGTGATAAACTGGACTCTTCTCAACAACACAAGGTTACAAGACAACTCTAAAAGACTAAGAATGGAAGGAGATATCTACATTCAGAGAAAGAACTAGAAAGAACAGAGTTTAAATGGGGACTGAAGCAAACTACATGTTCTCTTTCTTTTCCATGTTTGGTTTCGTTTCCTCTTTCCCATTGCTCATTCTTTCAGTTACAACCCTTCTATACAACCAGACCAATGTCCAGTGTTAAAGCATTTGCAGATCCTTGATTGTAAGCCACCATGGTGGGGTGGGGGGTGGGGGGGTGGGAAGAGGGCGAGATGGGAGAAAATTTGGAACTCAGGGGATTGTGGAGCTGAATTTTGTAAATTAAAAGTAAATAAACAAATCAATTAATTTTAAAAAAAGCCAAAAAAATTAAAAATTGAATTTCAACCATACCATGTGGTCCCTAACATCTCTTTCCTTTAAAACTCACCCATCATGGATCACACTCCCTTAGTACCCTGCTCTACCTAAGTGACAATTTAATCAGATTAAAATATTATTATATCTAATACATTAGCCCTTTTAGACAACAAAATGTCTTGATATTTTTAAGAAGACCTTTGGGAAATAAAGAGGAAAAAATTTCAGGTAGGCCAATAAGAGAGTTCAAGGACATCTTTTGGACCCTCAGATAATGCCTTGTTTATGCACTGAGGAGTCATTTATACAAGCTTTTACCCTGGTCAGGAAAGAAGAAAAGGTGAACAAGCACATTGATACCTACTGAATCTGGGAATTTGATTTACTTAAGCAAAGATGTGTGAGGCTCTCTGAATTTGGCATTCAAGGCACATTTTTTAGAGATACAAAGGCAAAAAAAAAAAAATCAAACATTCCTGCCCTCAGGAAGCTTACATTTTATCTAGAAAAACCATACATGCACAAGTAAGCAAGTAGTAGAACACAATAGCACATAATAGGAACATAATAAATGTTTTTTCATTCATTCACTCATCCATTCAAAATGAGAGCTGCACTGGTTGATCTCTATGGTTCTTTCTAGTTTTAAATCTATGAACTACTTATTCTCTTTAGAATAATGTTCTATAAGGGGTTCTTAATCTGAGATGCCTGAACATTTTTAAAAAACATATTTGATAATTCTGTTTCAACATAATGGATTGTCTTTGTAATCCTATATAAAATAAATATAATGTGATTTGTGTGGGTTGGGAGAGGGGATACTGACAACTGGGAGTTAAGGAAAACCATTATGTAGAAGACACTTGAGTTAAGCCTTAAGAGAAGCAAGAGATTCTAAGAGACGGGATAAGGAACATACATATTCCATACATCGGAAACAGCCTGTGCAATGATTTGGAAATGGGACATAGAATGAGAACAATAAGGACCCCATATTTGTATTCCTTCCCATATGTATAACTTATTTAATTATATTCTGTGCTCTTAGAGGACAGATTCTAAGTCTCGTTGTATTCCCCATGGCACAGTGCTGGGCATAACTATGTGTCCTTAATAAATGCCAGATGTGCTCCCACTCTTTCAGGAATCAGGACTCATGGCTGGGGACAATGGAATGATTTACTTCTCTCTTTCTGCAGATGATATTTTTTCCCCTCCAATATGCTTCAGTCCCTCCAGTGTGTCTTGTTCTGGGGGGGGGGGGCTGCATAAATAAAAGTCATGTTGGGTGGGTGCTGAGAAGCAGATGGGGGAACGACTGGAAATCTCTTTCTGAGACCTCTTGGACTGAGAGGAGAGAGTCTAGCTTTGCCTGAAGAAAGGAAGGGATGCTGTTACCAAGATGAGGACAGTGGGAGGGAGGATGGTGGTGCTGATTCAAGTTTGAGTTTTAGATGCCCTAGACAGCAATCAGTCCTGGAGCTAGTTTGCCTGGAGGGTTTGGTGTTAGCCTGTGCTTAGGAGGTTCCTAGACTCTGCTCTGAGCAGCATACTCATAACATTTTCCCTTGCTCATCCCTGTGTTGCTTGATGTTTCCTTTGGGCAATGATTCCCTGCTTCTTTTGAATGGAGGCACCCTATGGTGTTTTGATTTTTTGAACCTCTGCCTTCCTTCTCCTCATGCTGGATGGCAGGTGTTTATTTTCTCATTTTATTGAAGATTTAATAAATCCTTCTCTGTACAGCAGTGCAGATGTGGTACCTAACACATAGTAGGAACTTAATAAATGTTTTTTCATTCATTTATTCATCCATTTATTCAAAATGAGAGAGCTATATCAGTTGATCTCTATGGTTCCTTCTAGTTTTCAATTTATGAATAATTTATCTTTCTTAGAATAAGGTTCTATAAGGGGTTCTTAATCTTAAATCTGATCTTTTAAAAATATTTGATAATTCTGTTTCAATACAAGGGGTTTTCCTTGTAATCTTATGTATTTTATTTTTTGCATTTGTAAATATTATTACGAGAATGGGTTCATAGACTTCACCAGACTGCCAAAGGAATCCATGACATTAAAAAAAGTTACAAATCCCTGCAGTTATCCTATGAATAGATGGTGACTCACTGAAATATAACAAACCCAAGGACAGGATCATTGCCTTGTGAGTGTCCAGGGAGTTCAGTTTCTGTCCTTCACCAACCATGTATATTAACACATATATGTATATGTGTACATATGTGTGTGTATATATATATTTATATATATGCATATATATGTGTATATATACATAGATAAAGAGATTCCTCCAAGATGACAGTTCTGCGTGCTTTCTAAGGAAAGCAATCCTGTTAATCATTTTGTTGATTTGGAAAAGCTTCATATTTTGACATCTTGTCTTTCTTTCTCCTCCTTCTTCCCATTCTGACAGTGCTTTAGGGTCAAAGGTCTAGAGGTAAAAGGAACCTGAGAGGTCACTTAGTCTAACCCTTTTATTTTCCAGATAAATAAACAGGACTAGAGAGGGAAGTAACTTAAGTTCACATCACTAGTAAGTGGTAGAGCAATGATTTGAATTGCCTTGTGGCTCTAAGGGCAGTTAGGTGGCACAGTGGTTAGAATGCTGGACCTGGAGTCAGGGAGACTTCCCTTCATGAGTTCAAATCTGGCCTTAGATATTTACTATGTGACCCTGGACAAGTCACTTAACTCTGATTCCTTTTCCTCATCTGTAAAATGAGCCAGAGGAGGAAAAGGGAAACCACTCTAGTATCTTTGCCAAGAAAACCCAAAATGGAGTCATAAAGAGTTAGACATGACTGAAAAATCACTGAGAAGCAACAGTAACTTGTGCCTCCAAGCTCAGAATGAAGGGTTTCTACCCTTTCTGTCGTGTTGTTCCCTCTGGCTTCTGCAGTTTTCCAGGATTCTCCAAAAAGGGGATCTTAGGCAGACAGGAGAGGAAGCTGGTCAAAGGACATTCATCATAATCTGAGTCCAAAACATGCCATATGATTAAGGAATGTGCTTCTTGCAGTGAATCTGCACTTCCACAATTTCGTAATAGACTGGTCACTTGGAAGTAAATGCCGTTTGTCTTTATTGTTCTGCTGACTTCTTTTCTCACCTGCCTCCAAGTTGGGAGCCTCACAGCCATGCAGGGCCTCTGACTCCAACACTGTTCTCCCTGGGAAGTATCTCATCATTTGGGATTTTCTTTTCCCTTCTCATTATAGATTTGTAGAGTGTCACAGCTAGAAGAGGCCTTGGAGATCCTATTTTTCGGGTAAGAAAACAGATTTAAAGATGTCAAGTGACTTGCTGAAACCCACATAGCAAATTCCTGATGAAACCAGGATTAGGGTGCAAAGGAAGAAGGAAAAAAAAGTATTTATATATTTGATCTTTACATCCACCCTAGGAGGTAAGTGCTATTATCCCCATTTTAGAGTTGAAGACACTGAGACAAAGAGAGGTTAAATGACTTGCCTAGGGTCACATAGCTAGTAAGCATTTGAAGCTGGATTTGAACTTAAATCTTCCTGAATCTAAAGATAGGGTTCTAATCATTGTTCTACCAGCTGCCACTAACACCTAGAAAAAAATGAGTACCTGAACTCAGTCTTCCTAACAATTCCATAGCATGTTTTCCACTTTACTAAAGGCTGCCTTCTATACAATTCCCTGACTTGGGTTCCCTTCTTTCAAGCAGGATCATCGGAATGAATGTCTCAGGGGTTTGGGGCCCTATCCCTACAAGCATCTCTGAGGCCAGGGACAGCTCAGGAAAGAGGCCTGAGGCAGATTGAGGAACAGGGTAGGCCTTGGGAATCACCTCCCTAAGGCCAAATTCAATCTGCTCTGAGATAGACGATCATTCAATTTCCAATGACCTGGTTCAGTGAAAGCGAAGCCTTTAGCACATCATGTTTTCACTTTGTCAGCAATCAGGGAATGGAGTTTTTGACCACTTGAAATGTATCACCGCTGGGTCCTTCAGAAGGTTCAGTCCATTCCTGCTGATTTATCATCTGCATCAAGCCACCCTCCCCCTCCCCATTTTTTTTTGGTAGTCAGCAGAAGTCATTTAAAATGAAATGCCAACTTGCTGGTTCTAGGAGGAGAATTTAGATGTCAACCAAAGACCTTCTTTCTTGTCATGTGCTCAGATGGAAAAAAAAGAGAGCCAGGAATATAAATGACCTGAAACACCAATTCTTTCATGCTAGTAGGTGAGAGAAAATTGATCACAGAATTTTATATCCTGTCTCTAAGAAAATATCTGTTTGGAGATGCTAATGATTCTGTGCCTCCTTCCAAATCACCCTCCCCACCATCCCACCCCTAATCAAAATCATTCTCATTGCTTTTAAGGTTTCTTAGACAACGCCTCACCTCTCAAATTGGTGCATTTGAATCTAAAATTGGCAATTGCAGTCTCTTACTCACCTTTTCAAGAAGGTAGCTTAGTGTCTGGAGTGTGTATCCTATCCTTTATTTTCCATGCACTTAAAAATATGTCATTTTCTCTCACAGGCTTCCTCTGCAGTATATACCACTTTCTTTTCTTCCAAGGATTATAAAGACATTCATTCTCCCCAGTGTATATCATCAATAAAAATCTCTTTGCCCTGGCATGCTGATTAGTCAGGACCAATTCTCTGTCTTATCAAAGTTCAATGTCAAAGCAACATGCATGTTTTCCCATCTTCCTCTTTAGAACTTATCCTCCATTTCCTCCAGGATTTCAGATAATGGGAAGTGCCATCTTTAAACCTTGAATTATTAAATCTCCTTGTAATGGCTCAGAGATGCTTCTCTGAGTTGGGGCCAATATCCTCACCAAGTGACCTTGTAAAGAAGTTCATTGTGATGATATTGCCATTTTTTTTTAATGTTCCTCTTGATCTTGCCTTTGATCTGTTGCCAGAGCCTGAATGATCCATTCAGCTGGTATAAATGGATGTGGGTATTGATGTTAATCCTTTCAAAACTCTTCCCTTTTCCAGTAACTTTAAGGGAACATCTGTCTTGACACTGTCAAACTTCCTTCCCTAGTCAGTAAATGCCAAAATGGACAACCAGGTACATTTTTACATTTTTCTCCACCTTCTGACTCAGGAACACATTACGAAGATAATGCAGTGGAACTTGGGTTATTATCCCAGGAAGGATACAAACTAGGACTTTGGGTAAATCTCTTCACTTCTAAGGGCCTCATCAACATTACTCCTATCTAGGCCCTTTTCCCCACACAGGCATTTCCTTAATTCAATACTTCTTTCCTGAGGTGTTGCAACAGCTTCCTGTTTGGTCTTCCTGCCTCAGATCTCTCCTCTGTCTAGTACATCTTCCACTAAGTTACCGAGTTGATATCCCTAAAGCACAACGATCACCATGTGTCATACCTCCCCTGTTCGAAAAGTTGCAGTGGTTCATCATTGCGTCTAGGATCAAATGCAAATTCCTGAGTTGGGTGTTTAAAACCCTTCCCAATCTGGCTCCAACCTGCCTTTCAAGGATTATTAAATATTACTCTCTTTCATGCACTCTAGGGTCCAGCCCAGCTGTCTCACATGGTGTGCTGTAGTCTTAATATTCCCTCTTTCAATTCTATGCTTTTGCATAAGCTATTCCTTCCTCCCTCCAACCTCCCCTCACCCCGTGTCTGGGTTGCACTCCCTCTTCACCTTCATTTCTGAGAATCCCACGCTAATAATAGCTAACCTTTATGTACTTAAGATATGCAAAATGATTTATGTCTTCATGTTCTCACAATAACCCTATAAGAGAGATATTGAGAACATAGGGTCACACAGCAAATGTCTCCGGTAGGATCTGAACTCAGTTCTTCCTGATTCCAGGTCCAGCACATTCTCTACTAAGACACCTAGCTGCCTAGCTCCCTTCAAAGTTCAGATCCAGTTCCAACTCTTCACAAAGCCTTTGCTAATTCTCTACCTTCCAACCCCTTTGCATGCCTACCTCTTCATGCCTGGCTCCATGAAATTCCATTGCCATTACTTCGTGTATGAGTGTGTGTACACGTACATACATCTATATATGCACACATACACACTCACACCCACTCTGAAAAATATAAGATCCAGGAGCTGTTTCATCTTTTCCTGTGTATCCTGAGAGCCCAGTAGCACCTAGCGCATGATAGGTACTCAATAAATGCTTATTGGTTGATTGATTTATTGATATGTCAAATGGGAATAATAACGTTGGTACCAACCTCACAAAATCAATTTCAATATAACGAAGAATTGCCTGATAATTAAGGTTATCCAAGAATGGAATGGGACATTACATGAGGTGGTGATCTCCAATTCATAGGAAGATTTCAAGAGGAGATCAAATGAAGTTGTCCAGGAAAACTAGAGAGTAGATTCACCCTTTAGGTAATAGGTCAGTGCTTTCTGTGGTCACTGGATGAAAGTGCTCCTATGCTTGATGCAGTACAATTTAGAAGGGAGAATCAGTGTCAGATAGATAAATTGTTGGTCATGGAGCAGGAAAATGTGGATTCAGACCTCAACACATTAGTCTGCTATGTGACTCTTGTTTGGCATTTCTGTGGTTTAGGCAGCTTTCTATGATTATATATCATTGATAGGTGGTTATTAGAGGAAGACATTCCCAAGATGCTATTTCTAACACCAATAAAATTAACTAGGCACCAAGCATTTATTCAATATTTATTATGTGCTGGATACTGAACTAAGCTTTGGGGATACAAAGAAAAGCAAAAACATATTCTCTGCCTTCAAGGAACTTGTGTTCTAGTGAGGAACTTAACATAAAATCATGAAACCTCAGCATCAATGATTATTGTTGAGTAGCCTGCTTGGGATCTTGCCTAGAAATAATACCTGGGATGAGTGTGTCTGATAAGAAATGGTAAAGACTGGATCCTCTCCTGGTGGGTAGCATATGCTTACAATCCCTGATTCCAGGGAGGCTGAGGCTGGCGGAAAGCTTGAGCTGGAGGATTTGGAGCTGCAGTGGGGTAGGCCAATCAGATACCTGAACTAAGTCCAGCATCAAGATGGTGATCTCCTGGGAACAGGAGATCATCAGGTTGCCTGAAGAGAGATAAACTGACTTGAGTCAAAGCTCTCAAGTTAATTAAAAGTAGCATCAGGTCCATGAATGGTACTTGTACTTCCAGCATGATAAAAATATGGAAATTCAGTCCTCTTAAGGTTTTGAATTTTGTAATGCACACATCCCTAACCTAAAGTGGCTGTAGAAATAGACCAGGTAATAAGGCACTAGATGAACAATCAGACACTTTTTTAGGAGTGTGGGCTATTGGAATAGTTGAGACAAATGGCTGCTAGCTTGAAACCTATATGTGCCCTGTATTTATCTGTTAAAAAATATATGTATGTATATATGTATGTCTGTGTGTATATATATATATATATATATATATATATATATATATATATATATATATATA
>CM053590.1:129302576-129319061 GCA_028646515.1 Pseudochirops corinnae
TTGCTTCACTCCCAGGTGCAGATGATGGAGATGTGATTTCTTTTGCACAGAGGGAAATATTTTAAGACCTGCCAAAATCCTTGGCTCAGAACTCACTTTTCCAAGTAAACTGTCTGAACACAGTGACTGTGGTGAATTATTGAGACCTTAAAGGTTCTTTGAGAGGAGCACGTCAGAGAAGGCAGACCTAGCAGTCACAGCTAGATTCTGAATGCTCTTCATTCTGTGAACCCCACCAGGGGCATCTTTGGTACTCTGTTCTTCTGCCACTTTTTGTAGAGGGTTCATCTAGCTCAGGGCCAGGGACTGTGGAGTGACTAACAGAACCTACTTCATTTTTCATTGAAATAGAACAGCACTTAAACAAAACACATATACATATATACATATATATGGCATATCTATGGCTCATATGTATATATAGGAGCTCACATATATGGGGTACATATATATGACATATATGGGGAGCATATATATAGCATGTATGTGGTATACACATATATGGGGCACATATATATGACATGCATATATATGGCATGTATATATATGTGGGGTGCATATACATGGCACATATATGGATTACACATATATTTTTATATATAGGGCTCATATATTATATCAATATTATATATATGCATCACCAGCAATGAAGCATAGACTTTCATTTCTTTAGGAGGCATTGAAATTTGAAACATCAATAATGGGGCATGGATTTTTTAATGCACTAGTGTACCTATCAATCTTTCATTCCTCTCCCCAATAGTGAAATAAGTGTGTTCTATTCAGTATCTTGACTAGTCCCTGCAATGGCCTGTGATATGAATTTTTGAATTTAGCTAAGACTGGATGATATTGGAGACATTCTATGTCTATACTTAAAAATTTTGATTGCTGATGCAGTGATGCATATCCCAATGAAATGTTCTCTTATTCTGAACTGTTCTTTTCTATGCATTCATGTAAATCTACCCAACATGGTGGTGGCTTTCCTCGTGTTCTCTGGACATTCCATGGATACTAATAGAACACAGAAGGTAAGCTGTTAATTGATTACTGCTTCTCACCATATTAGTAACCCACCTTCTTTTCTGTCCACGCTGCCCTCCAGTCATCTAGTTTACACTACTATTCTTGGCCAGTTCTGGAGAGGTAGTATATGGCCGCATACTTATACTAACCTTGCATCTCTCCATCGACCTACTGATGACCTTTAGTTTTAATTCTTTGATGATCGTTAAGTGATGATTGTCATGTAATCCATACTCCCCAAGAGAAGAATGCCGGATTTGTTTCAGGGAGAAGTTTAGGGTCACTAAAAGTACTAAGCAATATCTCAAAGTCAATCCTGTTCCCTCCTTCTCCTGCTCATTTCTAGGACCAGCTCATTCTTCATGCTCAGTATCATTTTAAGTTGTGTGAGCTAATGAGACCAACTCTATTTAACAGCCATCTATGTGTTCCTTCTCGCCCCCACCACTCTTTGCTCTTCACTACAGAGCTAGGTCTGGCATTCCTGCTCAGCAGAGGTTCCCTAGATCTTCCCAGGCTCAAACTCCCAACTTCCCTCACTATCCCAGGGTTAAAAGTTCATGTGACTGGGCGGGAGACAGCCTCCCAAACCAACTAAGCCCAGGACTTGCTGCTAGTTGTTTGAGACACAAGCCTCTTACTGTTAAAATGGAAGCTAGCGTGGAGATGTTTACTCTTCACAGAGACCAAGCCTCATCCTGGGATTTTTCTTCCCATCTCTTCATATTGTCCCAGGAAAACCCAGGTGTCCTTGTTCTTATTTATCTCCACCCATACCTTGCTCACCCTAAAGTGCTATTTTAACTGTTTTGTGGGGGAAAATCTTGAGAGCTGGGAATTTTCTGACCTACTCCACCATCTTCCCAGAATCCTCTCCTGGTACACATTATTCTTTAAAAGTGTGATAGAATTTTCCTCCAAATTCATCATAACTAAGATTTTTGCATTTGGTAGTTCCTTTGTAGCTAATTCTAATTCAATATAGGAGAGTGTATTATTTAAAATCTCTATTTGGTCTTCTTCTAGATTAGGTATTTTGCATTTTTGAAAGTATTCTACTTCTTTTGTGTTCTCAGTTTTGCTACTATATAATGGTGCATAGTGGATTCTGACAAGTCTCTTAATTTTTTTTTCCCAGAATTTGCTGTTATTTCATGCTGTTTATTTGCTATTTTGTTGATATTATTTTCTGCCCTCTTTTTAAGTCTAGAAGTTATCTATTAGATTGACTCAAGGTTTATCAGTTTTATTGATAACCTAAATTAAATTGGCTAAAAGTTTATCAATTTTATTCTCAAAGAATCAGTTTTTTGTTTTATCAATTATATAGGGTTTTTTTTTTGTTTCTGCTTTTTCTATTTCTTCTCTTATTTTTAACATGCCCTCTTCTGTATTTACTTTAGGTTTGTTGATTGGCAAATTTAAAAAAATGCAATATTAATTCATTTATCTTTTCTTTTTCTATGTTTGTGTGTTTTTATAAGCATATTTTTTTCCCTTGCGGACTGCTTTTGCTGCACCCTAGAAATTTTGATATGTTGTTTCATCATTATAATATCCTTTTGCATAATTATTAGTTTTTTCTATGATTTGTTCTTTGAACCATTTATTATTTAGGATTTCATTAAGTCTCCATTTAGGTTTTTGTCTTTTGTTTGTGTTCCCTGAATGGTTTATTTTTTTAAATTGTAATATAGTATGTAAATGATGTATTTATTATTTCTGCCTTTTTTATAATCTTGAATTATTTTAATTTCCTTTATATTTCTAAAGCTTTTTCTTGGTCACTTAAGGAATTTGTTGTTTGTTATTTGAATTGTTAGATTTAATCACTGTGAGTCTCAGAGTTTTTAGCCTTGGGGCTTTTTGTTGTTGTTATGGTTTGTTTTCTGAGTATAAATTCTAGATTCTATTGTCACTTTCAAAGTTCAGAAGTTCAGAGCAGTTTTCTTGTAGCATTTCTTGCATTATTTGCTCAGATTTTTTTTATTTGTCCTGTTCTTCTGAGAGACTTACAATTCTTGAGTTGTTTTTATGCATTCTGTCCTTGGGATCAATGTGATTTGCTTGTATGGAGACAATTAAAAAAAAAACTTTATTGCTTTTTTTTTTCTTCTCTTCCAGATTGTGCTTTGTTTCTACTATTCCTAATTAGTTATTCTCACTTTTGAATGCTGCTATGCTGCTATTCCATCCAGAAAAAGCTTCTACTTTTTGATTTTCCTTGAGACAGGGATGGAGTAGACTAAAGTTAAGTTCTGTTGCAAACGTGACCCCATGGATCAGTTCATGTGTGTTATAGATAATGTGGGAGAAGGTGTTAGAGATGAGCCTTTTTTGCTGTTAGCTTGTTGAACTGTTCCTTCTTTAGGGTTCTTGATGTCCTAGACTATGGAAACTATTGGAATTGTTTCCTCTGTAGTGTATAATTTCTAATTTGGAGACATTTTAGAGGTTTTGAGAATCAGAGAAAATGTCTAGTTTTTCATTCTGTTGATTATGTGACACAACACCTCTGTAATATTATTAGTGATATTAGGTGTCTCAAATCTATGTATCTCTCTCTCTCCCTCTCTCTCTCTCCCTCTCTCTGTCTCTCTCTCTTTCTATCTCTCTTCGAGGTACTTTGTTGAAAGAAAGTTTTAAGGTGACATTTTACTCTAGTATATCTAACTTTATTTTTATGATCAATAAACAATAGATTAATATATTTTATTTTCTATTTTTTATTTCTCTATTTCAGTTAACTGTTTGATTGTAAAAATGTGATCTGCTATATAATAAAATTTGTGAAGTCCTTCATGTTCCTTTCACATAACTTCATCAAGGATGCTCTTGACAACTGCATGGATTATTCTCATAAAATTTTTATGAAGATGGGAAAGTAGTTATTTTGAACAACAGATAATGATATCCACTTACACAACATTTTTTTGGTATTAATAAGGCTTAAGACATTCATTCCCTCCTTAAAATAACAAGAGAATTGATCTCTAAATGCTTTCAAAATTGTGCCATATATAATGCCTATGCTTTTTGTGATCTATTCCGAATATCCTTCCCATCTTTGTTTTCTTTGGTGCTATTTCTCTGTTCATCGTCCATATTTGAGTTATGATTTTAAAGTCTAAATATGATAGCTCCATGGTCATTATTGTAAAAAAACTTTACAGATATTTATCATTTTTCATCTGTTTGTTGTCCTTTAAGGTTCATTCTTAAATGACCTTGGTATCATTTGGCTAAGTTTGACGTCTCATCAAATTTTAATTTTCTTTAAATGTTTTTCCTTGACTGCTTCTATTTTGAAAGGTTGTCATTCTCTTAATCTTCTAAGATTCTCCTCCATATTACTTGTAGGTAAGTTTGTACTTTAAACCTTTATTACTCTTGGCAGCCATATTTGTCTGGTGACAAAGACATCAATTGTTTGCTATCTGAGCCAGATTCTAGGTCTTTTTTTGTTCTTTCTTTGTGGAAATTGATTTATATCACTTAAGCTTCCTTAAGATGTAGCAACAATATGTGTTAATGTTCATTATCATGTTTTGTTTTTTTTTTGCAACACATTATTTAAATAGGTCAGGCTGTTCATGATCATAGATCTTTTGATTTAGAGATGGAATGTACATCAGAGGGCATGTAATTGAAACTACCTAATTTTACTTATGTATGAGAAAAATTAGCCCCATGGAGGTTAAGTGTCTTGCTCAAGTTTAGCCAGGTAGTAAGCATCAGAGGTAGAATTTGACCCTCTGACTCCAGAAATGCTACTCTTTTCACTCTGTCATACTAGTTACTCTTTGTTCTTGATGGACATCTCCAGTCATCCTGATACATATTTTGCCTCTAGATCCAGATGGCTCTGGAGGAGAAAGTGGGGCTGGTGATTTGCACAGCCCTTCCTCACTTAAATCCAATTCGCTTACAAGTAATGACATAATTGTTCTTTCTGAGAATGAAGGACAAGCAACAGCCTGTGTCTTGTCCAAGCTGCCCCACTGAGGACCCAACTGGCTGTGTGAGATGAAAGAATTCAGAGTCTAAATCTAAGGTCAGAAAAGGTCTTTATTCTTTCTCATGAGAAAGGACCCTGCCCTCTGTCGCCCACATGGCGGCAGGGAGAGAGCAACAGGTAGAAGCCAGCCCATGGTTATATAATCTTCCAATGCAGAAACCCAACCCCCCCAACTGGCCTTCACTCTTATTGGTAGGGGGGCTGACCCACAACCTAAGTGCAGGCATCTCTCTGAGACAAAGGACCCGGAAACATATGGATGTCCAATGAAAGCAGTCTTAACCTTATTTGGCATATCTTCTGCTGAGTTGGCTCTGGGTGAGGGTTTCCATTGCTCTAAGCCCCAGATTGTTTGAAGGTCAGGTGACCTAACCCTAGGCCTAGTGAATACTGAAGCCATTCTAGATTTGATTTTTCAGAATGGGGAAACTTCACTATAAATTATCCCTCACATGGCCAATTTCATTTGGGCAATGCAGCTCCTTCTCTTCCTTCCTTCCTTACTCTCTTCCTCCTTCCCTCCTTCCCTTCCTTTCTTCCTTCTTTCCTTCCTTCCTCCTTCCCTTTCCCTCCCCTTCTCTTCCCTCTTTATTCTCCCTCTGTCTACATAGGGTATCATAAACTTACCTGTGAGTGGTCTGCCCAAAGGAATATAAATTTTGATGGATGAGACTGAGCAAGATATCTTGGGGTTTATGAACTAGATTTCTTTCTTAAAGACCATACTTCAAAGCCAATTCACTCTGGTTCTCATTGATTGACCAACAATAGTTCCAAGCCCAAGTCTCACTTTAGTGGTCATTGTTTGATTCCCTAACCAGACTGTTTTTTTAAAATTAGGTAAAAGGGGCCATTCTTTGGCTCATTTCTTACCTAGTCTTAATCACTAAACAGGCATTGACTCATTCAAAGTGAAAACTCAGAAAGACCTTAACTTGAAAAGGCCAAGGTCTTCCACTGCATCTGGGCTATCTCCAGTCATCCTGATCTATATCTTGCTGCTGGACCCAGGTAGCTTTAGAGGAGAAAGTAAGTCTGGTGACTTTGCACAGCCTTCCCTCACTTAAATCCAATTCACTCACAAATCATGGCTTCACTCTCCTGATGTCCCTATAGCTGTTGAAATCTAAACAATTTTGGGATGTTAATTGCTGAAATGACATTCACTAGCAGTGTTAATACGGGCAAGTCGCTTATTCTTTCTTAGTTTTCTCCTCTGTTGAATGGAGATGATAATGTCTGTATTATCTGTCACAAAATATTTTGAAGCTCAAAAGATATACAAGTAAAATTACTATAACTTTTTTTTAATTAATTGCTTTGTTTATTTACTTTTAGTTTACAAGATTCAGTTCCACAATCTCTTGAATTTCAGATTTTCTCCCTTCCTTCCCTCCCTCCCCCCATGGCGGCTTTCAATCAAGTATAGGATCTGCAAATACTTTCACATTGGACATTAGTCTGGTTGTAAAGAAGGGTTGTAACCAATGGAGTGATCAATGGGAAAGAAGAAACAAAACCAAACATGGAAAAGAATGAGAGCCTGTAGTTTGCTTCACTCTCCATTTAAACTCTGTTCTTTCTAGATCTTTCTCTGAATGTAGACATCTCCTTCCATCTTATACTTTTAGAGATGTCTTATAACTGTGCGTTGCTGAGAAGAGTCCAGTTTATCAAAGTTGGTCATCAAACATACAATGTGTCTGTGATTGTGTACAAATTTCTCCTGGTTTTGCTCTTCTCACTTAGCATCAAATTGCCATAACTTTTGAAGTTCTACATTAACATGAATTTTTATTCTTGTGATGATGATGAATCATACAGTTAAAGAATCATAGAATGTCATAGTGGGAAATTACCTCAGTAGCTATATAATGCAAACCAAGCTTGAGAAATAATTCTTATAACAATGTTTTCAATGAATAAACATCAAGCCTCTTCCTGAAGACCTCCAACAAAGGGCAACCTACCACTTCTTGAGGCAACCTACTCCACTTTGGAAGAGATCTAATTAATGTTAGGAAGTTTTTTCCTGATGTCAAGCCTAAATCACTCCTTTGCATTTTCCATCAACTACTTCTAGTTCTCCCCTATAGTCCCAAACAGAACTCTAAAGCTTCAAATGATAGTTTTTCAAATATTTGAAAAAAAAGTGATTTTATCCCTTATGACTCTTTTCTTCTGAAGGTTAAACATCATTGTTTTAACTTCATCTGATCCTCAATTTTCAGCATTCTGACTGCTCTCCTCTAGATTCTCTAAAGTTTACCAATGTCCTTTTTATATTGTGTTTCTCAGAAATGAGCACAATAATCAGAGATAGTCTACATAGCAGTGTATAGTCATACTATCATCTTATTTCTGGAGTGTGTGCTTCTCTTAATGCAACACAAAATTTATTAATTTTTTTTGACTGTCATATTATGCTGTTGACTCATAATGAACCATGAACTTGTACTCTGCTGTCATCTATAGATCACTTCCCCATGTCCTCCATTTTGTAATTGTGAAGTTGAATTTTTGCACGCAAGTGAAAATCTTTACATTTTTCCTCATTAAATTCCATATCACTTGATTTAAGCTAATGTTTGTATTTGTTAAGCTCTTTTTGAATTCAAGTCCTGTTATCCATTTTATTACCAATCCTTTCCCTCTTTGTGTAATCTATATTTGAAAAATGTGCCATTTACAATTAGTATGACTAGTGAATCCTGTGTACTATGTATATTTGAATTTGTACTATTTAAAGTTATAATTATAGATTATATGATAATTAGTTCTAGCCCAATGGAAATATGCAGTGAGAATTCAAATAATGTGATCATTTCATGGGATTCATTATTATTATATATTAATTGATTCATGGCTGGCTTTATCCAAGTCATTGAAAAAAAATTTAAACAGCACAAATCCCTGAGGTCCTCTCCTACAGACCTCCTTCCAGGTTGACTTAAAACCATCTTGAGGTCTGAACCTTAAATGACCTCTGAATCTAATTGTCTTGCTATTTAGCCTGAATTCTTCTATTTTTTTTTTAACAAGGATATCATGAGATGCTTTGTCAAATCCTTTGAGAAAATCAAGGCAAACTAAATCTCTAGCATATAGTAACCCTTTCTAATGTTAAGGGAATGGGAAGATCTTTCTTCCACATTCATAGGACTATGTCACCTGCTTTGAGTTCCAGACACATGGAAGCCTGAGTCACATAGAGCCTGTAGTGGGAGGAGCTTGCTGAATGGATGGAACAGAAAGTGGGAGAGTGAGGTGGAGCTGACAGAGAGAGGAGGAGGCAGAGAGAGGCAGAATAGCTAGCATGTGAGAGAGGGGCATTTTGCCTAAGGGAGCTTGTTTGTGGGGAGGCCTGATGGAGGGAAGGCTTAGAGATGGCTGTGCTCCTGCATTGGTAATGTGTACCAACTTCTTTATTACCATTGTGGATTTGGCTTTCTGGTATATGAATACCTATCTTGGTTCTGTCTTCAAAGAAGAGGGTCTGTTATACCTTGAGATTCAAACCTGAAAATACACCTGCATACTCATAGCAGCCACTGTGGGTATTGCATTGGCAATATACCCTTTCAGAAAAGAAGTAAGGTTAGTGTGGCATGACCTATTTATTCTTTCTTAAGGCATGTGGGCTGTTTGTAAATACTTCTTTTCTAAATATTCCTTTATCATCTCTTTCAGAATATATTCCAGATTTTTATCAGGATATAAACTAAGCTTGCTGGCATATAGGATTCAGATTATTAAAAAAATACAGTACCTTTTGACATTCCCTTCAATCTTTCAAATATCACTGAGAGTAGCTTAGCAGTTATATCTGCCAGTTAATTAATACCCAATACTACTTGTTCTGGATCAGATGACTGGAGTTCATCAAATGAATTAGGTGTTCTCTTTTTTATCTGTCTTTATAATTATCATTTGTATATCACATCTCAGTCTTTTTGTTCTGTTCTTTAAGGTGTACTTCTCATCAGAGACAACAGAAAGAAAAATAGAATGATTCTGCCTTCTCTCTCTTGTCAGTTATTATCATCCTATCCACCCTGACCAAAGGTCCTATTCCTCCTTTGATTCTTCTCTCCCAACTTAGCTTTTCTCCCTACCTTTGCTTATTCTGAGCTTTAGCATTTCTGACAACATACTGACAAGACAATGCCATACTTTTGTATTCATCTTCTGTTAACCTGACCTTGCTTCCATCTTCTACATAGATCTTTTAAGAATCTAAATTGGTTGGATAGTTCTCCATGCATACACATTAGTCTTGTCAGACAACTCTTAGTTTTTTCCTCATTGGAATTTCTATCCTTTATGTCTTTACAATTTAACTTTTAGAATTTCTTATCTTTCCCGTGTTGTATTCTACTATAGCATTTTGCCTACCTATCTTCTCCTAGTCTAGGGTCCATGTCTGGCTTTCCTCTACTTCCCTATTACAAACTCTAAAATGAGATGAGAGGTAGTAGTTACTTCCTCAGAAAGTTTCCTATCCTTTCCTATCCTATTCAAGCCACCAGATTCTCCCTTTTGGTGATAATCATATAATGAAAACAATTTCCCCTTTTTCCATCTTTTAAAGGATGAGATTATCAGTAAGACAAGCCAAAAAGTTACTTGGTACTTTGCTTGAGGAAGGGAGGAAGGAAATGAAGAGGAGCAAAGGGGGAAGAGGAGAAAGAAGAGGAGGAGGAGGAAGAGGAGGAGGAGGAGGAGGAGGAAGAAGAAGAAGAAGAAGAAGAAGAAGAAGAAGAAGAAGAAGGAGAAGGAGAAGAAGGAGAAGAAGAAGAAGAAGAAGAAGAAGAAGAAGAAGAAGAAGAAGGAGAAGAAGAAGAAGAAGAAGAAGAAGGAGAAGAAGAAGGAGAAGAAGAAGAAGAAGAAGAAGAAGAAGAAGAAGAAGAAGAAGAAGAAGAAGGAGAAGAAGAAGAAGAGGAGAGAAAGAGAAAGAAAGAGAACACCAACCCATGATTGCTGAATCAAGTGTCTACTCTAACTCGCCCTGTATATTTTTATTTTCCTCCTGCTCTTCTGGGAACCCTATTGCAGGAAAAAGGACCAGAATTTTCTGAGAGAGAAGTAGTAGGAGCAAATGGTGGAGGCATCCCCTCTCTCCATGCTGATTAGATGTTGTCTTCTACCCTTTCCATATGGTGGTAAAGGCATTAGTGTTTTACTCTTCAGGGCATCTAGGTGGCTAAATGGATGGAACACGAGACCAGGATTCAGGAAGATCTGGTCTCAGACAGCTGTGTGACCTTAGGTAAATCACTTGACCTTGTCTGGCTCAGTTTCCTCATCTGTGAAAGGAGCTGGAGAAGGATATGGCAAACCACTCCAGCATTTTTGTCAAGAAAACTTTAAATGTGGTCATAAAGATTCAGACACAGTTGAAATAACTGAACAACAAAACCAACAAGTACTTCTCTTCCCCATATCTAGTACTGTATACCACCTCTCTGTCCCACCTTTTATCTCCACTCCTTTTTCTAATATGTGGCCCCCTTTTACTGAAGGATATGCAAGACAATGATGTGCTTACTTACTGTTCTAGGGCCACTGGATCCATATGGCTCTGGAGGAGAAAGTGAGGCTGGTGACCTTGAGCACTCCCCCTCACTCAAATCAAAGTCAACTGCAAGTCATGTCTTCATTTTCCTGATGCCATGGTCTTCTTTGAAAATGAAGGACAAACACAAGGGCCTTAGTGAGCCCATGAGAAGACAAGATGGCTAACTCTAAACTTCCCAGATTCTAATGAGAATATGTTGGCAGCTCATGTCAGGGCTGGAATTGAATAGAGCAAATAGCGAACTGCATTTGTTGGAAGAACCAAGAGCATGAAAATAAAATGTAGAAGAAGAGTTACGGTGGAACGCATATGGCGTCAGTATTTACATTCTTACCCTTCCTGCTTTCACAACCACAGAATTAGCTTGGAGGATCAATCTTGAATCTCACCAAATTCAGTTGCTCTTGTGACAAAGGCCTGGTTGCACTTCTCTGTTCATGGTTCTTGTTCCATGAGATGAGGTCATTTGTTTCATTTGAACACGAGTAAACCAGCTTCAAGCCTTTATTTCTCTCTCCAAGAAGAACCTGTGATCATCATCTTCCATTGAGCTGCCACTTCCTTTTGTCTTCTCATTTCATTTATAATAAGAAGGGTAAGAACAAGCAGGGGAGCTAGGCAGTTCAGTGAATAGAGTGCTGGGCCTAGAATCAGGAAGATCTGATTTAAAATTTAGTCTCACTTACTATCTGTGTGCCCTTTGGCAAGTCTCTGTTTGTTTCATTTTTCTCATTTTTAAAAAGGAGATTGTAACAGTACTTACCTCCTAGGGTTGTTGGGAGGATCAAATGAGATATTTAATGTAAATCAGTGGTTGTCAACCTTCCTAATGCTGCGACCCTTTAATACTGGTATGTGGGCATATCTGTATGTGGGCAGACCCTCCTGGAGACGGATGGAGGAGCTGTCTGGGTTCCTAAGACCATCGGAAATATGTATTCTCCAATGGTCTTAGGTGACCCCATTCTACTCCCAAAGGGGTTGCAATGCACAGGTTGAGAACCGCTGATGTAAATTAACCTAGTGCCTGGCTCATAGTAGGCATTATATAAATGTTAGCTGTTATTATCACTATGATGATGAAGATTCAGTTCTTCCAGTAGTATGTTCAATTGGTCAGTGGACAAGGATCTCATATTTAGAGGAGTAACAGTTAAACTATTAGCTTGTGTATGATCTACAAACTGTTATTGTTAGAATTCTACCATCTGCAAGAGGCTTTTCCTGTCCCCCTTCAATGCTAGTATCTTTGTAATTATACACACATATATAAGTGTATTTGCATATACATATATATATGGATACACACATATATACACACATACATATACACATATGTATATATCTTTCTAACTATATATATAGTCTCCTAACTACATATATAGTATCTTTCTAACTATATATTGTATCTCTCTAAGTATATATGTATATATACATACATATATTATACACATATGTATATATCACACACATATTCACATATATGTATATTCACATATTTGTGCACACACATGTGTATATATGTGTGCATATGCATATGTCTTGCTTTTATATAGTTGTGTGCTGTCTCTTTCATTAGATTGTAGATTTTAAATTTCTTGAGGGTAGGGACTGTTTTGGGCTTATCCTCAATGCTTAGAAGAGTAGCTGACACACAATAGGCACTTAGTAAGTGCTTGTGAGCTTGACTTGATTTGAATCCACTTGGCTCTTTCCTAGCACTTTATCAGAGTTTCTATAGGAAAGAAGACGATGTGGAAAAAAAAAAAAACAAAAAAAACCCCCACAAAACCCCTGGATCCTTTTTGTATTTTCCATTATTTTAAAGGTCATTCTGGTCAAAGAATCCTTTACCAAGTAGTCAGTCTTCTATTAATAAGCTACAAAGATCTTTAGAAAGAAATTCTAAACTATGTCTATAAAATAAGGTCAACGTAACTGGTCATTTTGGGATACTAAACCAACTCTCTAAACTGGTCCTCATTAGGACCAAGACTATTCAACAATACTGGCAAGCCAGAGACTTCTGTATGTACTGGATGCCAGGATGATTGATGTATATAGTCTGTCCCAGAAGTCCTTCCAGGAGAGTAACTAGCCACCTATAGACTAGAGGCCAGAGCTAACTCATCTTGGGATATTGGAATACCTAGAGCTGCTCATTCAGAGGCGTGCTTCTCATTAAGACCCAGACATCAACATCTGAAAGCCAAGTGATTCAAACCCCACATGGAACCAACTTACTTATATGCCACTTCTTTTAACTCACACAGCCGACAACCAGATGGCAGGGGTGTAATGGAGCTTCTGTCTGCTAATGAGGACTGTACCTCTTAGGTGATATTTCTGTGAGGAGAGTCTGGGAGATGGAAATCTCTTTCCTGCAATCATCTGCAGGAAACTGAAGAGGTCAGGTCATCCCCAATTTTTCATAGGGTACCTTTCTGTATCATGTTTATTAAAAGATCTACCTAACAGCTTATGGCAAATGTTTCTTTGACACCTTCTAGCAAGACACTCTGTTAGCCTGGGGACCTAAAGGTAAGCCATCTTCCCTATTCTCATTGAACTTACCATCTAATAGGAGTGGTAAACATGTATACACAGATAAATTGAGCCAAATAGTTTGTTTTCAGGTGCTTTTATTACTTGGCTTTCAAAGTCTCATCACTGCCTTTCAAGTTCGCTGGAGATTGCAGTAGGGGACTAGATTCTGCAGAGCCTCATCCCCACTTCCCCCTCCCCTCCTCATCCTCATGATAGGACTGAGATTTCTTCTTCACAGGGAAACATATGCTCTCTTTTCTGCTGATTTTGTTTTGACTCTGCTGGTCACAAGGACTCTCACAGGAGTTCTGTTGTTGGGGTAATTTAAACTTTGTGAATTTCTTTTAAACTTTGCTTAAGTTAATTCCCTAACATACTCTGCTGCCCATTCTCCCCTCCGTTCCTAAAATATAGCATCTCCTCGCCTTCTTGTTCTACTGGCAGCTTTCCAGAACTTGCTAATAGCCCCCTGGACAAGTCTCCACAGAGGAAAGCAGACAGAAATATTCCATGACAGAATATTTTTGAATTTTGAAGCACACTAATGGAATTGAGAATTCAGCATTCAAGGGAATAGCTGCTGATGGAGATATTTGAATAGTGCCCATTTCCAATACCATTTGCCTGGGTCCATGATGCCAGGGTTCTTCCATTTAGGATACATACTCTCTAAGGAAATTCAGTCGGATCCATTTTAGCTGCATATTTTGCAAGGATATTGAACTGGAGGAGGGGGCCAGGTGAAAGAGAAAGGGGGATAGAAAAAGAGTCAATCCAGCAGTGAGTGAGCTTTTCAATTCTAAGTCTCCTGTTTAAACTCTTGTACTATTTGTCAGGGATTTGATCCTCTACTATCTTTCCTTAGGAAAAGCAGGATTCAATATTTGGAATCCTTTAAAATATGCTTCCCACAAAATAAATTCTATTGGTTAGTGTTTAGAAATTGTTTACATACTGTAGATGCAGGATCTCCATAGGAATAAAGAGCTTACATGAATATCATTTGCTATCTATACAGGCCTTTGTATTTCTCAAAGGGCTTTATACACAAACATGATCTCATCTGAGATCAGGTAAGTAAGGCAGGTAATTAGGTAAGGCAGGTAATATTATCTCCATTTTTTGAAGAAGGAAACTGAGTCTGGGCGAAGTCACTTGCTCAGGGTCACACAGTCAATTAAAAAGGATTTATTAAGTGTTCACCGTGTGCCAAACACTATTATATCAAAACAATCCCTGTCCTCTAGAAGCTTACATTCCAATAGGGAAGAGAATGTGTAAACAACTGGGTACTTACAAGATGTATGGAACAGATGAAAAGTAATCTCTCATGGAAAGGCACTAATATCTGGGTGGACTGGCTCATGATTGGAATTACTTACTATGCTTATACATTTCTTAAACAAAAACCAAGATAATTCTACCCCTGATAATGTTGATGTCATTTATATAGTCTTTTCAAAACACTAAAATATCTAGACAGAGGGAGCAGTTTGGTTCAAGGGGAAAAATGCCAGACTGAGAAAAAGAATGGGATTTGGATTATGATCTGGTTTTATCATTAACTAGCTGTGTGACTCTAGATAAGTCATTTCCCCTTTCTTGACCTCAGTTTCCTTATTTACAAAACAGATTTGTACTTGATAGCCTTTAAAATTTCTTCTAGGTGTAAAAGCCTGTGTTCACATAGAAATCGAGGAACTTTCAAGGGGCATACCCTGTTACCTTACAAGGGGTAGATTAAGAAAGAAGTGATATGGGAAAAGTAAAAAAGTAACTGGTATAATGGGGAATGTACAGTGAACAGAGTCAGACATTGAGACACAGCCAGATTGCATGTACCTTTTCTGCAAGCGTACTCTGCAATTACTCAGGCTTCAGTTAAAGTGGTGGTTTTTATGGTTAACCCATTGCCATTTGGGGAACACTTGATGCCCACATGAAAGGGTGGTCTTTTTGGACTATAGTGTCCTTCATCAACAAGAATTCATAGAGTCAACTGTCAGTTTTCTCTGCTGACAAAATATAGATAATTCATTACTCAGTATTTCTATATTCACTTAGTATTTTTGGCTACAGAATGATTTTCAGGTATTACAAGTTTAATCTCAAGGCCTTTGGGATTGATTTTACTTCTGAATAATCTTTTGAATCTATCTTTGGTATTTATACAAACTCTATTGTAGTTCAGGCCTTTATCACTTCCAATCTGGACAATTACAATAAACATTTTAAAATCTTTTTTTTTTCCTAATTAATAAGCATTTAGTATCCCTCCTTCACTTCCCCCTCACTCATGGAGAAAAAGAAAAAGAAAATTAAAATTAAAACCATTGAAACAATTATGCATAATCAAGCAAAACATATTCCTATATTTGACCATGATCCAAAAGGAATCTCTTTCTGCATATTGGGGTCATCATCACTCCTTTGTTAGGAAGTAAGCAACCTTTCTCTTCATTTTTAAACACAGTTGGTCATTGTGTAGACCAGAGTTCTTAAGTCTTTCAAAGTTTTGTTTTTAAAAAGTTTTTGTTCTTGTTTAAATGTTTCTCCTGGTTCTTCTCACTATACTTTGCATCACTCCCTACAAATCTTCCCAGGTTTCTCTGATTTTTGTCATTCCTGAAGGTACTTTTCTTACAGTATTCCATTGCATTCATATAGTTTCCAGTTCTTTGTCACCACAAAAATAACTGCCATATTTTAGTACCTGTGGGTCCTTTTCTTCTTTTGAAGGGGATACATCTTTGGGGTCTAGGTAAAGTAATAGTACTGCTGGTCAAAGGAGAATTTATTAACTTTTGGGGAAGACTTCCAAATTTCTTTCCAGAATGATTGGACCAACTCATAGCTCTACCAACAATGTATTAATGTACTTCTTTTCCTGCAATCCCTCTAACATTTGTCATTTTTTAAGTTAATTTTATGAAGCTGATGGATGATCACATGAGGAACCTGAGATGGTTTCATTTGTATTTTTCTAATTATTAGTGACTCACAGCACTTTTTTTTTTAGCATTAATGATTTTAGAGCATAGGGAGATCTGTAACTTTGATTTCTTACTACGAGAACTGATTTTTAAATTTTTTATTATTTTTTCCCATTTTATTTATTTATTTTTAGTTTTCAGCGTTCATTTTCACAAGATTTTGAGTTATAAATTTTTCTTCCTATCTTTCCCCTACCCCCACCCCAAAACAGAAAGCCTACTGAATATTCCTCCCCCCAATCTGTTCTATGAGACCTGTTTTGTAATATGCTTTGAGAATTTAACAATTGGGGAGTGGTGCTTATTCTTATAAATTTGAA
>CM053590.1:129319561-129342866 GCA_028646515.1 Pseudochirops corinnae
CTTCTCTCCCTTGTTGACTTTAGGTATGACCTTTGATATCTAGGTCGTTTTTCCATCTGAATCATTTTTTTGGTCTAGGTTGTGAGGTGTTAGTCTAAACCTAATTTCTACTAGAGTGCTTTTCAGTTTTCCCAACAGTTTGGGTCAAATAGTAAGTCCTTAACCCCATATCTGGGTTACAATAGCCTTCTTCTTCTTTTTTAAATGTATCTTGCCCCAAACTCTGCTGATCCCCAATCTCACATCTTCAACTGTCTTTCAGACAACTAAATCTAGATGTTGGATAGACATCTAAAATTCAATTTGTCTAAAACATAACTCATTATTTTTCCCCTTAACCACCCCCCCCACCTTTTCATACGTGAAGATGGCAATACCAGACTTCTAGTCCCCTCAAGTTCACAACCTAGGAAGCAACCTTCCTTACTATGCCTCACCTCTTCCCCCCACCCCATATCCAAGACTTGTTGATTTCACCTTTGCGGCATCTCTGACATATGTCTTCTTCTCTCCTCTGACACTGCCTCCCCTCTAGTGTAAGCCCTCATCAATTCACATCTGGATTATTACAATAGCCTGCTGGTGGTCTGCCTACCTAAAGCTTCTCCTCACTCCACTCCATTCTCCATTCAGCCACCAAAATGATCTTCCTAAAATGCAAATCTGTTCATGTCACTCCTCTCCTCTAGTATCCTAGCCTCTAGGATCATATACAAAATTCTCTGTTTGGCATTCAAAGCCCTTCATAACCTAGTCCCCTCTTACCTTTCCAGTCTTGTTATATCTTACTCCTTGAGATGTACTATTTAATCCAGTGACACTGGCTTGCTGGCTGTTCCACAAACAAGACACTCCATCCCTCACCTCTGGGTATTTTTTTCTGTCTATCCCCCATTCCCGGAACACACTCTCTTTTCTGCTGTTGAATACTGACCTCCCTGGTTTCCTTTAAGTGCCAATTAAAATTCCACTTCATAAAAGTAATCTTTCCCAACCTCTTAATTCTAGCACCTTTCCTGTACTGATTATTTTCTATTTATGTGGTATATAGCCTTTAAAAATTATTTATATATTTGTTTTATTATTTATATTTATAAATATAATTTAGAATAAATATATTCTGAAAAAATTTGTTTGCATATGGTCTCCCCCATTAGATTGTAAGCTCCTTGACCATACTCTTCCAATCAATACCTCTAACTCCAGTCTTTCCCTTCTTCAACCAATTTTTCATGTATCTGCCAAATTGATATTACTAAAACAAAGATCTAATCACACGCTGTCCCATGCCTGGGATGCCCTCCCATATCACTTTACTCTTGCAAGTAATCCTGTTCTTCAAAGCCTAGCTCAGTTGTTCTTTCCTACATGAGGTCTTTCCTAATTCTCTCACTTATTAGCGTTCCATCCCAATTAAAATTACTTGGTGTTGTTTTACCCAAACTTTCTATTTACTTAAGATTTCTTTTCCTATCAGAGAGTAAGAACATAACTGTATAAAACAGGAGCAATTATATCAATAATAGCAATTGCTAATTTATATTGCTAACCAGCTTTTATGTAGCACTTTAAACTTTCCAGGGATTTGCATATCTTGTCTCATTTGATCCTCACAGAAATCCTTAAATATAAGTAATATTTTTATCTCTATAAATGTAGTAGGTGAAGCTAAGGGAGAGTGACTTGCCCAAAGTCACAAAGCTAGAAATGTGTATTTAGGCAGGATTTGAACTCAGACATTCCTAACTATAGGTCCAGTACTCTAGAAACAACAACATTAAGCTGTGAATTAGGATACATTGTCCCTTGATTAAAATATAAACTTTTTGAGGGTAGATATTAAGGAATACTTAAAGTTTTTCTTTATACCTCCACTGACTAACATAATGCATTATAAACAGCAGACCCTAAATATTGATCTCACCTTTCTTTAAATTTAAATTTTGTGTTTATGGTCAGCTCTATATAGTTTTGTATTTTATTATTCACTTTCATTTTATCATCATAATTGTTATCATAGTTTGTCAACTTGAACTGAATTTAAATGGATCATCATTTTATAATTGGTCACTTTTTAGTCATTTTTCGGTCATGACTGACTCTTTGTGACCCCGTTTAGGGTTTTCTTGGCATTGCCATTTCCTCCTCCATCTCATTTTATAGATGAGGAAACTGAGGCAACAAGGTTAAGTGACTTGCCCAGGGTCACATAGCTAGTAAGTGTCTGAGGTCAGATTTGAACTCAGGTCTTCCTGACTCCAGGTCTGGTACTCTCTCCACTGTGCAATGTAGCTGCCTGATTATAGTTGAACAAGAAATCAAAGCTTATTTCATCCAACCCCTCTTTTTCTGCCATGGGAAGTCAACTTTTGGTGATATTTCCTCTCCAGAGATAGTACAGGCTGAATATAAATTGTGTTGAAAATGGATTTAGAGCAATACCATTTTCTTGGTGCATGGTGGTGAGGTGTTTCCATTAAAAATATTTAGTCCTCAGAGAAATCCTGTAGAAATCTAGGTCAAGAGCTAGGAATAACATGACATGCTCACATTCCTGATTGGATGATCTATTCTGAGTTTCGATTCTAGGATATTGCAAGTAAAAAGGGCCAGAAAGAAGTTCTAAATATTCTTCCATCTCTTTTTAGAGAGTTTCCATAGGCAAAGCCAGTGAGTTAAGAAATTTTCCAAGGGGACTTAGAAGCTGTTTTTTCAACAGAACTATAAATTCTTACTCTTTGATAGGTGAAGAAATAGTAAGAACATCTTGCCACCTTAAATAAGCTCCTCTCTAAATCCAAAAGTATGACTTTCGTGAGTATTGAAGTAACTTTCAAATATGACCACAGAGCCACTGTTCATAATATCTGAGCATCTCCGGAGGATAAGAGTGTTGCTAGAGAAAGGCTGATTTTGTCCTGATGTTCAAAATGAAGGAAAAAATGGATCCCAGAAACTTGACTGGGAAGCTTAGCATCAGGTCCTGGCAACAATGCTAGAACATATTATAAAACAGATGGTTTTTGAGCATTTTGAAAAGAATGGGGATGATTGCAAGGAGACAGCATGGGTTCATTGCATCATGCCAATCCTAACTCACTCTCTTATTTATTAGGGAATTAAAAGTGCCCCCTTCCCTGAAAAAACGGCTGGATTACATGATTTACAAAGTCCCTTCCAAATCTCAGATTCCGTCATTCTATAAACCTCCTCTCACTACTCAATCATCCACTCATCTCACCTTTCTTTGAATTTAAATTTTGCACTTATGGTCAGCTCCATACAGTTTGTTCACTCTTCCTTTCATCATCATTAACATATTGTTTGTATAGCACCTTAAGGTTTACAAAGAACTTTACAGATATTATTTCATGTTATCCTTTTAATTATTCTAGGAGGTAGATGGTATTATTGTCATCATTTTTACAGGTGAAGTAACTGAGATAGAAGTTAAGCAACTTTCCCAAGGTCTCACAACTAGTAAGCATCTGAAGTTAGATTTGAACTTGGGTCTTCCTGACTCTAGGCCCAGACTACTATCCACTGCACCATTAAGTTTGCCTCTCCTGCTTGGATGATGACTCCATGGGAGGCTTCTCTCCAATAGTCCCTCACACAGAGCTGGACCTCTAGGAGGTATGTGCTACCAACTGAAAAATTAGCACTGCTGCAGAGTTTCTATTTCACCTAAGCTAATTCAAGCCAAAAGTAATGAGGAAGTTGAACATCTGATGGTTGTGTTTCTCTCACTGAAACCCGCTAACTGGCCTCTTCAGTGCACGAGCAGAAATTGGCAACTCGATTTCTTCCCAAGTCTTCTTGCTTTGCCATCTGTGCCTCCAACTGCTCTCCTACTGTATGTCGTCTGCCTGAAGACGCGCTAAGCAGGTGTGGCCCACACTCGCCTCATCCCTGTTTTGCATGTGGAATGTAATTATGTTTGACAGACTCAGTTTGATTGAGAGAAAACTATGAATTGGATTAAATGCTTTTTGTTTAGACTTTATTAGCTAAAGATGCCACTGCATAATTAATTTGTGAATAAGCAGCAATCTTGCAAATGAGGCAGTGAATCCCATGCACAGAAAGGAATTAGAGTTTCTCCTCAGGATGGGCTTGCATGTTCCTTGTTGCTGGAGTCATTAAAAATGCATCAAAAAGAGGAGAAGCAGGAAGAGCAGAAAGTCAAAAAGGAGGTATGGATGGACATGTGAGCTTTCTGTAGACCCTGAACCATCATTCTTTAAAGCTAAGGAGAAACAGAAGAGTTCAAGGAAAGGCCCTAGCCCTTGAGAAATAGCAAATGGTTGTGATCTCCCTTTCATTATGTGATCCTTCGAACTGAAGGATCACTGAGCCTTGCAATTTTTCATCTAGGAGTCACCTCCAACATCTTTAGTCTAACCTCTTCCTTTGTACATAAGAAAAATGAAGACCAGAGTGGCTTTTTAGGGCTTGGGGTAGTGTTGCTAGTAGTGTTGCTAGTTTGTGACAGAGTTGAGTCTACAGCCCAGTTTCTCAGATTAGTGGTCTTTCACAGTCTACACAATGCTGCTACAGACCAGCCTCTGAGGAACAGTACAAATGTGCCTCGTGTTTTATTTATTGCTTCTTAGCTTGACAGGGAAAATAAAAGATATCTGAGAATATTTCCTACATTTACCTACTTTATCTGAATAAAGAAGAAGAAAAATTCTTTTTACTAGAAATGAGGAGGGTTTTTTTTTTTTGCATAAGTGGACTTGATAGTTACTCCAAACCATCGATTAAAGTCTCTCTCCTTTTCCTGACTTATAAATATCTCTACTAATCAAGCATCACACTGACTGAAATCCCATAATTAGGAATTTATGGCTTTGGGTTAAGCATTGCCCTTTGTAGACTCCTCTTTTAAAGTACATGTACTCATGGGAGGAGTCACATCAGGCTACATGATATTACGGCATTAGTTCCTCATCAGCTCCTTGAAAGTACTGGGCACTTGGGGTAGTGGTATATGTGTGTGTGTGTGTGTGTGTGTGTGTGTGTGTGTGTGTGTGTGTGTGCATGTGTATGTGTCTCAAGGGGAATAATGAAAAAGGAACAAAAGAGATATAGAAATGATGTGTGGGGGTGCTCTTAGTAAAATATCTAATTCAGACATTTTGATGATATATAGTCTTGGAAACAATTTATTGTGATTTATGTGGTTTTTAAATTTTTTTTTTCTACTAGATATATACTTAATGTGCTGTTGTCTGTCTGTCCCATCAGAGTCAGAGATCAAGACAGAGATTAAGTTTAGTTTATGGAGCCTCCAAGAACAACTGTTAACATTAAGGGAAACAGTAGAGAAATTTGATTGATAAATTGTCAGTGTAATAATCATGAAGCATTTATTAAGCATCTCCTATATACTAGGGATGAGGGTAAATACTGGAGAATGAACCAATAACTACTCTAAAGGAGCTTATGGACCAAGGAGCTCTCTTAATATCACTGCTAAAATCATTCCTAGGAGACCAAAAATAGGGATGATGAACACAGATCCTCCGCTTCTCCCTCCTACACCCAGGTGGGTGGGACCTCAGCTTCAGGAACAATCATGTATAAATTTAAGCTATTACGAAAATTGTTATTGATATGTTGTGGTTGTCATTAACAATAATGACTCAAGTAGTAACCATTGAAAGATATTCTATTTTCAAAGCAGGTTGAACTGTCTCTTTCCTGTTAGCAATGTCCAAGTGCATTAGTTGTCTTCTACATTCATTTAAATCTAATTGTACCTCTCTATTTATAATTTTTTAATTTGGGGGAGTAGAGGTGAAATAGGGAGTACCAAGTCTCATTTTGATTTTCTCCATGATTCTATAGCATAGAAAGGCCATGGGACTTGGAATGATGTTATTTATGTTCTAACTCTATCTCTACAATTTACTACCTGTGCAATGTTATGCAAGCCTCTTGACCTCTCTGAGCATTAAATGTAAGAAGAGAAGGTAGATGAGCCTTGAGGTTTCTTTTCATTCTAAAACCATGATCCTTGATCTAAACCAGCGACAGAAAAAGGATATAGTGTTGTTTGCCAGCTCTTACTCAATGTATTCCACCTTTCCCCCTCCTGAGCAGAGATGGCTGCCCAATGCCATAAGAGAAAAACAAAGCCCTACAAGTGCTTGGCTCCATCCATGTCATGTAGCCTTATAGTGGAAGAGTCCTGGCCTTCCTGCCATCACTAGGAAAAGCTGTTGTTCAAAATATGGAGATGAATGACCCCATTTAGGATTACCAAGACCATGGCAGTAGAAAATTAGGACCAATTCCCATCGCATAATAGTGAAAATGAATGTAAAACATACCTCATGCCCTCCCAAAGTCCTTGACTTACAAGGACACCTTTGAATCCCCCAATAGATTTTGTACCACATTCCTCTTTAGAGAGAATGTCTTGTTCCATATGTTCTCTCAGACTTGAAGCTCTGTCAAGGGCCTCTTTCTGAAATCAAGTGTAATTTCCAACATTGACAGTTTGGAAATTCTTGCCTCCTTGGGTATTCCTGTGAGTCATTTAAGGTGAGCCATCATGACAGCTTTAGTTTCTTCATCCCTCTTTAATTGTGAAAACAATGAGACAGGATAATGTGAAGTAAAGAACCTAGATCAGGAGTCTGGGAATCCAGGTTCCGCTCCAGACTAACTAGCTGTGTGACCTTAGGTAAGTAATTGCCCCTCTCCCAACTTCAGTTTCTTCACTTACAAGATGAAATTATTGAAAATTAGATGAATCTTTGATTCTATATCAGGGTCATGTTTGGCAGAATACAAACTATTTTCATTTGAATTCCACAAGCCTCTCTGAAGCACCTATTGCTTACAAACAGTAAGTACTTTGTAAATATTTGTTGAAGTCACTGGCGATACAAAGATGAAAAAGAGTTGGCCCTTTGTTTATCTGTGTGTAGAATGTGAAATGTACATATAAATGATTATAAAAGAAATTTTTAAAATCATCAAATGCAGAGGAAAGTTCACACAGTGACTTGAGAGGTTCAAGGACGGAGGCATTAATTACTTTTAATTGGGAGAATCTGAAAATGGCATAGACAGAGAGGAAGTAGACCATTCCAGGGATGTGGTATTCAAAGGAATAGTAGTGGGAGAGATATGGGTGAGCATAATGATTTGCCCAAGTTTGATTAGAGACATACAGCATGTGAAAGGAAACAAAGGTCAGGAAAGTTATTTGGAGTTAGATTGTGCAGGAGCTTAAATACCAGGCTATCGAATTTGTACTTTATCCTTTAGGCAATGGGGAGCCACTGTAGACTTTTGAGCCACGGAGTGACATTATTAGAAAAGTTCATTAGTAAAGCTACTTTGACACTGATTTTGAAATGATGAGAGATGGGAGAAACTAGAAGAAAGGAAAATATTTGGAATGCTTTTGCCACAATCTAGAAAGGAAGTGATCAAGTCCTGAATAGGGGTGTTTCTATAGTCCTGCAATACTGTTTTTTTGATATTCATGATATGCCATCCACCTCCAGAGAAAGAATTGATGGAGTTTGAATGAAGATTGAAGGACACTTTTTTCCCTTTCTTTTTTACTTTTTCCCTGTCTTGAGGGAAGGGGTCTTTTGGAACATGGATAATATGAAAATATATTTTGCATGACTTTGCATGTATAATGTATATCAAATTGTTTGCCTTCTCAAGGCAAGTAATGAGGGAGAGAAGAGAATTTAGAATTCTAAATTATAAAAAATTTTAAATTTTACATGTAATTGAAAAAAATTAAATTAGAATGTAAACTTCAAGGTAAAAGCTGTCTTTTTGCCTTTCCTCGTGTCCCCACTGCTTGACACATTGCCTGCTGCATTAGAAATGCTTAATGCTTGTTGACTGACTGGTTCCAGTGGTCGTGGAAAGAAGGTAATAAATGTGGATGTCAAAGATTGGAGAGGTAGAAGCAATAGTATTTGGTAGCTATTTTGATATTATGGATGAGAAGAAAGGGAAGGCCAAGGATAATTCTGAGGTTTCAAGACTAGATGAATGAGAATGGTGGTGTGAGTCAAAGAAATGGGAAACAAAATAAAATTTTCTCATCAAAAGAGGACCACTGTTTCTGAGAAGGGAGGCATTGTAGTACAGTAGAAAAAGTCAGAGGATCTGGGATCAGATCTCAATTTTGACACTACCTTAGGCAAATTACTTAACCTTCCCTGTGCCTCTGTTTCCTCATATGTAAAATGAGGGGATTGGACTACGTGCGTGACCTAACATCCCTTTCCGATTCGAGAGCTATGATCCTTTGATCTCCTGGTCAGTGATAAACCTCTTCCTCTGGGATTTTCCAGCATTTTCTGACCCAGGTTCCTCTCTCATTGTTGGACTGCTAGGAAAGAATTAAACAGCAAAGCTCACCTTGTTGGGAATACTCTACCCTGTCACTATTAGGATGAACTGCTGAGGCAGAGATGTTGCAGAACGTACATGGACATGACTTCAACCACCCCTCCCCATTCCCCGTTTTCTACCTGCCCTTAAGGACACAAACCATATAAAGTCATCCCTCTTTTTTCAGTGGTTCTGCTCATAATGCCCCATAGCATGGATAGATGGTTTTAATTATTTTAGTCCTTTAGGACACTTTGGTTCCTTTCCTAATGCATTCTTTTCACTCTTGCTACAGGACCCAGATATAGTGATAATTCAGCAGAGGAACTTCTGGTAAGGAATTTAGCAGACTTACTGTTTGGTTTTATTCACACACGCACACACACACACACACACACACACACACACACACACAGTGCATATCTAGCCCAACATGCTTTTTATTTATTTATTTGTTTGTTTATTTTTCTGCCATCCTGAGCTCGTTTTGTCAAGTTTCCTACAGTTGGTAGTCTGCCCTCTCATGAACTTTCAGCATCCTCTCTAAACAATCTTGCTTGAGATGACCTCTAAGTTCACAGACTGGAAAGCAATGCTTCTATGTCATGTCTCCCAATCCTGAGAATGATTGTGAAATACCTGGAAGGAACCTATGCTACAGCCTACTGCTTTGTTTGTGTTTTTTAGGAGCTCTGCTACAAAAGGGAGACTTCCAATAGACCAAGTTAGACCTGGAGGCAAAATGGGTGTGCCATCAGAGCCACATTTTCTTTAGTATTCTGCACTTTATGGAGATACGTTTTAATGAACATTGTTCTAAATTGTGTGTTTATGTGTTAAAGAAATATGCGCATGAGCCATTAAGGGATTTGATGATTTAAAATGTGACCCTGGTTTGTGAGCTGTTGGGCTGGAGTAAAGGGGTATTTGAAAGGGCACTTTGTTAAAAAAAAATCTCAATTTTGTTAGGATGTTTTTCCCTTCTGTTCCATGTCTCTCCCACCCACACAACCATCCCCAGACTCCCACCCCCAACACATTGCTAACTCTTCCTCTGGGAACAGTAGTTAAATAAATACTACCATTACTTCTGGGATGGCCTTACTCATTATCCCTATACCTTTCCAAACCAAAATATCTTCACCTTATCTAACTTTCCTCTTTGCGTGTTGTCTCTCACTATTATTAGAGCAGAAAGTATATATCACTTTTGTATTTCTATTTCTGGTGCTTAGAACACTGACCGTACAGTAGATGCTTAATAAATGCTTTGTCATCCAATCAATCATCCATAGGACCATAGGTTTAGAGATGGAATGAACCTCAGAGGTCACCTTGTCCATCACTCTCCTTTTACAGATGAGGAAACTGAGACCCATTGGAGTCAATTGACTTACCTGAGGTCACACAGACAATAAGTACTGGAGCTGGAACCTAAATAAGTATACCTCACCTCTAAAGCTTGTGTCCTTTCTCCTGTACTATCGTATGAGCACAAACAAGAAAATCTTTATATGAAAATTAAGTTACTTAGAGGAATGCAAAGATTTCTATGCCTCTTGGCCTCCTTTCCAAATCATCAAGGTGGCAGCAGATGCCACTAGGGCCATAGTGGCTGATGATAGGTAAAGTGCCTACATTTGGATATGGAAAAATAATCATCTGAGGATGAGGACAGCTTTATGAAGTGAGACCACCAATACTGCCCAATTCATGGCAGAAAGAACCGCCAGTTGTAGACTCTACAAAGAAACCTTTCATATAGTCTACCAGGGAGCTATATCTAAGGGGAGCTTCATGAAGACTAGTAAGAATAAGAAAAATACTTTTAGTAACCAGGAATTTTGAGTTTACTTTGTGGGACCATTTATGTCCCACTAATATTGAACTTTTTGGGGCAGCAAGGTTGTGCAATGGCTAGAGTGCTGGACCTGAAGCCAGGAAGATTCATATTTCTGAGTTCACATCCAGTCTCAGATACTTACTAGTAGTGTGACTCTAAGAAAGTCACTCAAACATGTTTGCCTCAGTTTCCTCATCTGTAAAATAAGCTGGAGAAGCAAATGGCAAACCACTGCAGTATCTTTGCCAAGAAAACCCCAAATGGGGTCAAACAAAGTTGGATACAACTGATATGACTGAACAACAAATATTATACTTTAATTTTGAGTTTGTTCTCCCTAGGGACTTCATGTGAAATAGGAATATGTGACCACAATATTTTGTTCCAACAGTTCTTATTCCATCTTTTCAGTAAATCTCTTTGCTAAAAGTTCATTGAGGCTACTGGCTGATTATCAGGGGGAAGCTCAAAGATGGAGGTTTGTGAGTGGTTATCGAATAAATCTAAGTCATTATATAGAATTCCCACCTTTAGGTATGAGTGGAGATTAGAGGGAGTGATCTTAGAGAAGTCCTGCAGGTATTTATGTGCTCTGTACGTACTTAGTTTTTGGATTGAGAGTTTGCTAGAGATAGGTCTGTTTATGACATAAAAAAGTGGTGATTGAAAGAATTGGAGACTGAGGGCATGCCCATCAATTGGGGAATGGCTGAACATATGATAATTTATTATTCTGATGGAATACCCTTTTGCTATAAGAAATGATGAACAGCTTACTTTCAGAAAAACCTGGAAAGTTTTACCTGAACTGATGCAAAGTGAATTGAGCAGAGAACCAGGAGAACATTGTACATAGTAATAGGAATTTTGTATAATGATCAACTGTGAATGACTTGGCTATTGTGAGATATTCAATGATCCAAGATGATTCTGAAGGGCTTATGATAAAAAAAAAAAATGCTCCCCACCTGCAGAGAAAGAACTGATAGAGTCTGAATGCAAATTGAAGCATACTATTTTTTTTACTTTATTTTTTTTCATTTTTTTTGGTTTGTTCAGAATAGACTAATATGGAAATTGTATTTTGCATGATTGCACCTGTAATAACCTATATCAAATTGTTAAAGAGGGGGAAGAGATAGGAGGGATTTGGAACTCAACATTTAAAAAAAAAATAATGTTAAAAATTGTTTTTTGATGTAATTGGAAAAATAAATATAAAAAATTTAAAAAGAAGAGTAGAATGTGGACATGGATCATGTGATAATAGACTTATGATTTTGGAAGCCATCTGGTCCAATTATCTCATTTTATAGATGTGGTAACTGAGTCCTATAAGATTTAAGTCATTCAGTTAACAAGAACTTGCTAAGTGCCTACTATGTGTGAGGTACTGTGCTAACCATTAGAGGTACAAAAAGGGGGCAAAACCAGTCTCTGATCGTAAGGAGCTCACAATCTAATGAGGGGAGATAATACATAAACTATTAATCACATATAATCTAAGCACAGCAAAAATTGAAGGTGATCAACACAGAGAAGGTTAGGAGGAACAGGAAGGATTTCTTGCAGAAAGTTATAATTTCACTCAGACTTGAAGAAACCTAGAGAAGCCAGAAGGCTGTTAGCAAGAAAGAGAAAGTCACTGGAATGGAGGAAAGCCAGTGTTATGTTTGAGGAACAGTATGGATGTCAGTGTACCTGGATCATAGAAAATGTGGAGGGGAATAAGAAGTCTAGAAGGTAGGAAGCAGTTTATGAATGACTTTGAAACCTAAATAGCTTTTATATTTGTCCTTGAGATGAAAGAGAGCCACAGGAGTTTATTGAATGGCCAGTTGGGATGTAGGAATATGACATGACCAGACTCAAACTTTAGGAAATCAATTTGACAACTGAGTAGAGGATGGGGGAGAGATTTGAGATAGGGAGACCAACTGGCAAGTTCTTTGATCAGACCAAATGTGAAGTGATGAGAGCTGAGCCAGGATAGTGGCAGTGTCAGAGAAGAGGAGAGGACGCATAGGAGAAATATTGCAGAAGTAGAATCTCTACAACTTGATAAGTGATTAGCGGGGGTTTGGGAGTAGCAAAGAAAAATGGGTAGTGCCTTGCATACACATAGGTAGGAAGTGGCAGAGGCAGATCTTTTGATTCCAAATCAATTGCTCTTCCCACTGCACAATTTTGACTGTGTACCTAGAAATGATTCATGTTTTTTAGAGTAGATTATAATTTCCTACAGACAAGTGGAGTACACTTAATAATTTCTAAAGTCTCTTCCAACTCTAAAAATGTAGGACTCTATGACTTGGATTGAAGGGAGAAGGAATAGTAAGAGGATGTGGCTAGGTTGAGGTCACTAAGTGGCATTATAGAATGTCATGGCATTGTAGAGTTAGGAAGACCTGAATTTAGCACTTCCCTCAGACACTAGCTATGTGACCTTCAGCAAGTACTTATGTAACCTTTCTCAGCCTCAGTTTCCTTATCTGCATAAATGAAGTGGTTGAGCTTCCTGGCCTCTAATGGTTCCTTATAGCTTTAAATCTAAGTTCTTAAAATGCTAGCTTAATCACTGAGCTGTCTACAATCAAGGTTGGGCAGGGGATAGATGCTCCGCTTTCATTTTGACCGAATTGGCCTTCCTCTAGATCAGCTGTTACTGTATGACAGTGTTTTTTCTCCCAAGAATCTCATAAAAAATATTTTTTCAACTCTTTCATAGATATTCTCCTTTGTCTTGTATGGAATGGAAGAAATGGGGACTAACATACAGCACATTGATGGTTTAAGTGATGATTGTTTATGTATGTTTATTCAAGTATATATTTCCTTGCTTATGGAATTGGCTATCTATGTGTATATGTGCACCCAGGATTAATCCAAAGCTAGTTATAAAAGTTGAACTTACTACCATAAACCCATTTTGATTTTTATTGCTTCAGTTGATCTTTATTGACTGAGAAAAAATGTGGTGCACGATGGCTAGTTAATAGAGAATCATCTCTATGCAATGTAAATGCTTCATAGGAATTAATCATTTAAAAATGTGCAAGCTGACTGAGGAACAATGCAAGTACAAACATACTATAGTCCCCTCATCCCCTTCCCCCATAATAATTATTGACTTCTTGTTCATAAGCAGGACCTAAAGTTATGTCTCTCTTTAATTAGTTTGCTGATGACTTTCTTTTCTTTTTAATTAAACAATGCCACCAAAAAACTTTTGAAGTTAAAGACACTTTAATGGATATGATCTCTCTGCCTTTCTTTTTCTGACTGTATTCATTACAGGCAAATCAATGGAAATTGATAAACCCATGATGGAAAAAAGGAATGTATTTGTATTCATTACAGGGGATTGGAGATAATAATAAAATGAAATGTTGTTATAGTGAGATATAAACCCAACCTAAGGAATTGTTCAATATGTGAATAGCTAGATACATTTCATTACTGTGATATGGAGCAGCTTGATAGCGGAAGCCAATAATTTAAAAAGTCTTGAGCACAGGGTTATGCTGACTACACAGTTCAATACGTTAATTGACAATAAATCCCACTTGCCTATAAAAAGCACTTGGCTAGTCATTTTCAAGACGGTCATGATTTTTTATGATGCGGAACTTTTAATTTACAGGGATGATAAAAATAGATTTACTTTCAGCCACTTGTATTTGATTTAATTACCTAATCAACTATAAATCATCTACTATTGAAAAAGTAATTTAACATAGATGATATTTTGCCATCATATTTTTGGGTGAGTTCTAAGGAGACTTGGGGAGAGAAACTGAAATAAGTACTTTGTCATGTTGTAAGTCTAGTGGGGTACTGCCTCTGGAAGATCCTGAGAGGTACATGGTAGCCATGATGTTCTGGTTAGCCAAAATACACCTACCCAGGTTGATGAGCAGGTTATTGCTCAATTCTTTTCAGTATTATTAATGTTACTGATTCAGTCTTGATTTTGACTCTAACTAAGCTCTAGTTTCTAATACTATTAAATTGTAAACCCCTTGAGGTCAAGGACTACGTCGTATTTATCTCTCTTCTCACTTCACGGGGTCCTTTGCACATTGTAGATGCTTAATAATTTTTTTTGACAATAATTGACTTGATTGACTGCCAAGTCCTGCTCAGTTTTATTTGATTCAATATTTGACTGCTACTCAAGGTTCACAAACCCTAATCTATATGCCCCTAGCTACTTCTTATTCTATCTCCCACCATCTGGTTTTCCTCTTTGAACTTCCCCCTTATAGATTCTCTAGCTCTCTCTGTTCCTCACCCACTCCTGACTAGCTTCCTACAATTGGAAATAGAAGCCTCATTAGTCCCAGAGCCCTTCTGCTTTCTGTTCCTCCTAGGATAGCTGCTAACCACAGTGAACCATCATTAGTCAGGTTAACCCTCTCTGAAAAGGCAGCATGGTGTATAAGATGGAGTGCTGGACCTGGAGTTCAGATGATTGGACTATGAACAAGTCACTTAACTTCTCTGTGTGTATACAAAATGCTTTCAAACTTTAAAGTACCATATAAATGTCAATTATTGCCATTAGGTGTTTCAAAGACTTACCTCAAGTCTAAACACCATTACAGAAATAAAATTTCCTTCTTGCCTAAAGCTTGAATCTTGATCTTAAGAGTTGCCCTAGTTAATTTTGGATAGTTTTAAATTCCTCTTGAAAATAATTGGTTTATACTTGACTATTTTTTCCCATTGGGACTAACAGTTAATGAAATAAAGTTTATAGAATCAACAGAGTACACTGACACTCTGTTGTATTCATCATTTGAGAAATAACAATATTTTTTCCTATTTGTTTGCTGACAGAGTGAAATACTAGAAACTGAGCCAATCTTGGAGTCAGAAAGATCTGAGTTTAAGTCCTGCCTTTGATATTAACCCAGTGATCATGGATGAGTCACTTAGCCTCTCATTGCCTTAGAAACTACACAAGACTATAAATTACATATCCTCAGGGAGAGTTTTCACACTCTTCAGTTTTAACACTGATGGGAATTTACTACTCCAATGAAATTATTTATGTGGCTACCCCTGTACCCTGCCAAAAAATGAAAAGTTTGCTTGCTACGTCTACTATTCAATAGAGGCAATGTAGAAAGGCTAGATAACATTTTAAAAATTCCTTCATAGAAGGCTAGCATTTACCATGGAGTTCTTTTTACAGATAATATTGGGCTAATTGAACAAAACTCCAGGACACTATAAAGCCTCATAAATGAGATCCACACTCCTTCAAAATAGTTTGATCTAAATCTCCATACTAGAAAAATAAAAAAGATGAAGAATGTCATAAAACCTCATAAATGAGATCCACATTCCTTCAAAATAGTTTGATCTAAATCTTCACATGAGAAAAACCAAGACAATGAAGAATATCATGTGGCTGTAGAAGACATAGTTTTGATCAGTTGCTGCACAGGTCTCAGATGCTTAAAATGGGGATTTGTTTCAGGGAAAAATTCAGGGTCGTTAAAGCACTGCATGATTTCCCAAAGACAATCCAACCTGTTCTATTTCCACTTTTCAATTCTTAGCATATCTTAGTGTCCACACATAATCTGTCTGCAACCTATGCACCAACTGATAAGATCTGTCTTCTACAGTCACATGACATTCTTTATCTTTTTCATGTTTTGAGTGTAGCCTTCAATTGTTTACAAATATGATTTTGATGAGGGGTGTATGATATTTACAAGATTGCCAAAATGGTTAGTAACAGAACATACCCCACAAAGAAGTCAAGAACCCAGCATTATATTTAATACCACATTGACGGAAGACTGCTCTTTAGGATTAAAGGGAAATTTTTGTTGGGAAGGAAATATCTCTATACTGAAGGAAAAAGGATGAAGCATTTATTTAGCACACACAATGAGCCAAACATTGTGCTAAGCACTTTATAAATACTATTTCACTTGATCCTCACAACAACTCTGCAAGGTAAGAATTACTATCAGGGGCTGGAGCCAAAATAGCAGAGTAGAAGCAAGAAATTCCTTGAGCTTCCACCACAACTACATGAAATACCTGTAAAATATGACTCTAAACAAATTTTAGAGCTGTAGAACCCACAAAGTGACAGAGAGAAACAAATCTCCCACTGAAGCCAGCCTGGCAGGCTGACAGGAAGGGTCTATCAACACCAGACTGGGAGCCAAGCCAAGCCCTGTGTGAGCAGTGCCTGAGCCCATGGTGGCCCTGACCAGTAGCCCAGACCTGCTAGAGCAGACTTCGGGAGAATGAATCACCAGCAGCTGTGGCAGTTTCCAGACTTCTCAATCCATAAATGCCAAAGATAAAGTAAAAAGTCAGTGGGAAACTCTGTTGGAACTGGGTGACAGAAGAGCACAGTCCAACAACTGCTTCTGGAGCAAGTGGTGGATGAAGCATGGTGGCTGCAGCTGCTGCTGCATGGCTCCCTCCTGAGCTTCTGGCCTGCAGATTCTTAGGGGGACCAAGTGACCATTCAAAAGGTAATTCCTCTTGCTTTGACCTGCTTGGATCTGGATTGCCATCTTGGGGGGTGGTCTTGGAATGTGAGGCCATTGTGCTAGAGCTCCAAATAAGTGAAAAAAAAAATAGAAGGCAATGTGAAATATCTCATTGGAAAAACTACTGACCTGGAAAGTAGATCCAGGAGAGATAATTTAAAAATTATTGAACTACCTGAAAGCCATGATCAAAAAAAGAACCTAAAAACTATCCTTCAAGAAATTCTCAAGCAAAATTCCCCTGATATTCTAGAACCAGAGGGCAAAACAGAAATTGAAAGAATTCACCAATCACCTCTTGAAAAAGACCCCAAAAAGAAAACTCCTAGAAATATCAGAGTCAAATTCCAGAGTTCCCAGGTCAAGGAAAAAATACTGCAAGCAGTCAGGAAAAAACAATTTGAGTATTGTAGAAACACAATCAGGATAACACAAGATCTAGCAGCTTCAACATTAAGGGATCAAAGAGCTGGGAACATGATATTCCGGAGGTCAAAGGAGCTAGGATTAAAACCAAGAACCATCCTACCTAGCAAAACTGAGTATAATTCTTCAGGAGAAAATATGATCATTCAATGAAATAGAGGATTTTCAAACATTTTTGATGAAAAAAAACCAGCTGAATGGAAAATTTGACTTTCAAATACAAGAAGCAAGAGAAGCATGAGAAGGTAAACAGAAAAAAAAAGAAATCATAGGGAACTTATTAAAGTTGAACTATTTATATTCCTACATTAAAAAATGATAATTATAACTCATAAGACTTTCCTCACTATGAGTATAGTTGAAGGGAATGTATATGTATATATAAATATATACGTATACATATATATATGTATAGGAGGGTGTATGTGTGTATAAATACATATGTGAGTGTGTGTATATGTGTGTACATATATACATAGAGGGCACAGGATCAGTTTAATAGGAAGGGATGATACCTAAAAAATAAAATTAAGAGGTGAGAGAGGAATATATGAGAAAAGGAGATAGGGAGAGATAGAATAGGGTAAATTATCTCATATAAAAGAGGTAAGAGAAAAGAAAAAGGGAATGTGTCAACCTTACTCTCATTGAATTTGGCTTAAGGAGGGAAAAGCATACACATTTAATTGGGTGTCTTGCCCTACTTGAAAGTAGGGGGGAAGGGGATAAGAGGGAGGATGATAGAAGGGAGGGCAGATTGGGGAAGAGGGTAGTTATAAGTACACACTTTTGAAAAAGGACAGGGTCAAAGTTGAAAACAGAATAAGTGGGGGGCAGGACAGCATGGAAGGAAATATAGTTAGTCTTTCACAATATATCTACTATGGAAATGTTTGGCATAACTACACATGTACAACCTATACTGAATTCCTCATCTTTCCAGTTGGGATGGGTGAGGAGGGAAGAAGGGAAAGAATCTGGAAATCAAAGTTTTAAAAACAAATGTTAAAAAATTTTTTTTTACATGCAACTGAGAAATAAGATATAAAGGCACTGGGTTATAGAAATCAATCTTGCCCTACTAGAAAGTTAAAGGGGAAATGGGGGAGGATATAAGAGAGAGCAGATTGGGGAAAAACATATTCAGTAGCATCCCTATTTGGGGTGGGGATAGGTGAAAGACAAGGAGAAAATTTGTAACTCAAAATCTTGTGGAAATGAATGTTGAAAACTAAAAATAAACAATTTTTTTAAAAATAAGAGTTATTATCCCCATTTTATAGTTTAGGCAACTGAAGTCAATGAAGTTTAAGTGACATGCCCAGGGTCACACAGCTAGTAAGTATCTAAGGACAAATTCAAATTCAGGCCTTATTGTCTTTAGCACTAGCACTCTTATCTACTGTGTCATGGTCAGGAATAGGAATTATCTTTCATTTCTTGAAATAATTGGAAGTTCAGGGGTCACAAGTTGGAGAGTTCTTTTGAATGACTCTTCAGTTGCAATCAGAATTTAATACCCTTTAAGGTTATAGGCTTTTGTGACTGTATAGTAATTGCACTTTTAGAGACCTCTGGAAGTCCTACTTTGATGTTAATTCTTTTTGTTTCTAATTTCTTGACTGAATCATATTCATTAACTAGTCCTCTGAGTCAGTAAGGTAGTAGAAGGGTTTGTTTTGTTTTCCAACCTAGCATATAGAAAGGTGACCTTAAAGCCAAAAAGACCTGGGCTCCAGTTCTTGTTTCTGATACCTTTACTTACTATATGACCAAGGCAAAATCACTTAAGCTTTCATTGCACTATGCAACTGTATGCAAGAATATAGGTAACAGAAAAGTTATTGACTTGCATTGCTGGAGGAAGTTTCGTTTCTTTACCTGGGAGTTCCCTATACCAATGAGATCACAGATGCAGTCCTTACATCACTCTCTCTCCTCAATACAAGCAGTTGGTGATGTGGCACAGGAACTAAGGAAAGTGGGAACTAAATATGTAAATCTGGAGGTTATTCACAGAGAGATAATAAGTGAACCCAATTCTGTTGCACTGATAAGGTAACCAAGAAAGAGAGTATAGTAAGAGAAGAGGTGAAGCCCCTCAGGGGTACAACCAAAGTTAGAAGAATGAGTTACAGTTGATGATCCAGCAAAGCAGAATGAGAAGAAACAGTCAGACAGATTAGGAGAAATGCAAGAAAGCAGTCTCACAGTAATCCAAAGAGACAAGACTGTCTAGGAAGCTATAGTGATCAAGTGTCAAATGCTGCAAAGTGATCAAGAAGGAAGAGGATTGAGAAAAGGCCATTAGTTTTTTCCAATCAAGAAATCATTAGTAATTTTGGAGAGAGGAATCCACATTCAAGTTTAAAAGTCAGTGAGAAGAGAGGAAGTATAGTCAGTGGAGTAATTAGCTTTTCCTGAGAGTTTGACTACTAAGAGAAGAAGAGATATAGACTGATAGCTTAAGGGAGTGGTAGGTTCAAGTGATTGTTTATTTGTGCTGGGGGTAAGAGGAATCCAGACATATTTGTAGGCAGTAAAGAATGATCCAGTGGATAGTGAGCCACTAAAGATTCAGGAATAATTTTAGGGGATGGTGGCGTCCACTAGAAAAGATGCTTCAGGTGAATTAGGATCAAAGGTATACATGGAGAGTTTGGCTTTGTCTAAGAGAAATGAGATGTCTTCTCCATAAACTATAATAAAAGGGAAAGCATGGGAAATAATATCAAGAGGTTTCAAGATACAGAGCATGGGAGAAGAGGTAGCTCAGAATGAATGATCTCTATTTTCTCAGAGAAGTATAAGAGGAGGCCTTCTGCTGAGAGGAAGAGGTAATAGGGGAAGCTTTTCTCCCCCAAAGGCGACTTCCCCCCCCCCCCCCCACCGCCCAAATCCAAGGACAATAGTTTCCTAGTTTCAAAAATGTCTTAGAATATATCCAGAATTAAAGAACTAATTTCCCTCGAAGGAAAAGGGGCATTTCCCACTATACAGTGAATAGAAGGTGGGCTATTCATATAACAAAAGCTATGAATAACAGATGGACAGTTCCAGTGCTGAAATGGTATCAACAAAATATTTGAAAAAAGCAAAAGGGAAAGGGAACTTTTATGTTGGAAAGATAATAATAACAACAACAATGATACCTAGCATTTATATAGTGCTTTAAAGTTTGCAAACTACTTTACACATTTTTTTTTCATTTGATCCTTCATTATGCATACAGGAGATCATCATACAAGGTAAGAAGACATGATTGGGTCAGTATCTGCATGCTTGGGTAAAGGGAATACTAGGATGGATGGAGTTATGGACCCATAGAAATATTTCAAATGTAGGTATAAAGAATTAATGTGAAAAATCCTGAATCCGATTCCATTGTGTAGCCTTAGTGCCCATTAGTGTCTATCAGATTTATTGTCTAATGGATACTAATAATTAAACATAGAAACAAAATACATTGAATTTCTTTCTCTATCAGTTTTAGTTCTTTTGTGGGGATTTGCCTTAAATAGGACCATTTATATGGGACATAAGATAAAATTTAGCAAGAATGATTTCAAATAGTTTTATTCATTTATTCAGAGTGCCCTTCCCAACTCCCCACCCTCAAGGGTACTGTATTGTCTTTGAATGAAGCATTTGCTTAATTTTTTTTAGAGAGATCCCACCCTTGTTCTTCAGCTCTCCTGATGCTAATGACAAAATCCTGTTGCTTCCACCTTGGGGGTCTTATATAGGATCTTTTGTGAGCCTTTAAAAGACCTTCTGGAAAAGGAAAGAGCAGAGCTGACATTCAGATAATAATGTAATTCTTTTATTCCCCTTCTTGTTTCCATATTCTTAGCCCTCTACAGATATGCCTATTATCCTCTTGTTACCTGGAGAGTCCCACTTTGAACTCTGGTTTTGCACCCCTACTGTTTATCAAATCAATCTACTATATATTTATGATATAATCTATGCAGCAGCATTTAAGCTCCTTGAAGGCAGGGATTATTTTCATATTTGTCTTTGTACTCTCAGAACATAGCACTGCATTTGTCACAAAGTAGTCACTAGACCAACCAGATACTTATTAGGTTGAATTGAATATGTCTCATTTTTTAGGGACCAAAAAATGCCCAGATGTTTTCTTACCTGGCTTACATTAGATCAAAAAAGGTCTGATATACTCCTTCATGCCAATATGTTAATAGTTGGTAAAGCTTAATAATTCTGCAAGTATTTATTAAGTACCTCCTATGTGCAAATTTTGGCTAATATTTTTCTAATTGATGCTTTTATAAAAACAAAAATAAAACACTTCCTAACTTTAAGGGCTTACAATCTCCTGGGGGAAACCAACATGTACACAAGGAAATAAATCCAAAATATGTTTAGAAGAAATACAAAATTATTTCTATAAGAAGGACTAACACCTAAGAGATCAAGGAAAGCTTCCTCTAGGAGGTGGCACTTAGACTGAGTCTAATCTTGATCATTCCTCAGGAGTACTTGCTTTTGTAAATGGGAGAACTGGAGTCAGCAGAGAGAGGCTAGTACAGGAGATATTTGGGGAATAGGATGATGCCTTCCTGTTGCTCTTTAAATCAAACCAATAAGCCATTCTGTTACAGAGACAGTGCAGTATACTGGAGGAAACATTAGCACTGGAGTCACACTGAATTAAAATCACAGCTCTATTGTTTACTACCTTGGTGGCCCAGGGTAGGTCATTTAACCTCTAGTTCCTAGGTTCATCAACAGGAAAATGAAGGAATTGAAATTAAAAGCCTCAATAGTCTCTTTCCGCTAGAAATCAATGATCTAGTAGAAGATTCTGGGTAGAAATTAAGAGGCCACAATTCTTTGTCTCTCATCCTCTGTTCACTACTTACTAGGAAAATGCTCTTAGTGCAGTGCTTCTCAACCTGTGAGTCACGACCCCTTTGGGGTCAAATGACCCCTTTCACAGGGGTCACAGGGGTTGCCTAAGACCATCAGAAAATACATATTTCTGATGGTCTTAGGAACCTCCTCTATCGGTCTCCAGACGGGTGCACCCACATGCAGGCATAGCCACATACTACTATTAAAGGGCTGTGGCATTAGGAAGGTTGAGAACCACTGTCTTAGTGTATAATAAGACCTTTTATGCTTAGGAAATGTGAGGTACCATTTGAAGCATGAATGAGCTTATGTCCACTTGATACCAGTTGACAAACATTTATTAAGTGCAAATTATGAACTAGGTATTGTGCTAACCTTGGAGACTCAAGTGAAGGTGAAAACAGTCCTATCTTGAGGAGCTCACATCCCCCAATACCCCACCATTCCTTTGTCTCTTTTACCCACCATGTACTAGATAAGTTATGTTGAAGCATACAGATGTTTGGCCTGGTGTAAAAAAAAGCATCTGGATGCTTAGCTAATTTTTTCTCTTTTCATATTGATATTTTGATATTGGGGAGACTAAGATAGTCTTAATACCTAGTCTCTGATTCTTCAGGTAGATGTTAGAGTAACATTTCAGCAGTTCTAGTAAATCTGATATCCTTAAATCTAATGCTTGCACTTAAAAATGCCTCAAAATGTGGAAGGGCTGTGAGTATCTTGGTTTCTAAAGCAGCAGTGAAAAAAGGAATACATATATGTGAGTTTGCATTTGAGGGTATACTGTACGATAATGGATATGATTTTTATTGGTAATATAATTATATTCCTGTTGAATCACAGATAGTCTATTGTTTGGGGATGTTGGGCTTCAGCATTTTCAATGTATTTCATTCCCTCCACTTTCTGTCGCTTGGGTTGCAAGATGAGTGGTCCCATTTTTATAGGTCAGTGACCTAAGACCTACAGGAATTTCCTTCCCTCCTTCCTTCCTTCCATCCTTTCTTCCTTCCTTCCTTCCTTCCTTTCTTCCTTCCTTCCTTCCTTCCTTCCTTCCTTCCTTCCTTCCTTCCTTCCTTCCTTCCTTCCTTCCTTCCTTTCTTCTTGTCTTCTTTCACCAAACCTTAAACACAGTTCACTCTGAAGCTCATAGATTGCACCACAATAGGTCCCTGACCAAGCTCCACTTAATGACTGTATTTTGGGCCCTCCAGACTTGGAGTGAATGTCCATGGTGACTGTTTCT
>CM053590.1:129342966-129360854 GCA_028646515.1 Pseudochirops corinnae
GCTTGATTTTTTTTCTTTTTTTTTCTAATTAAAGGGGTAATCCCTTGACTCACTTCCTAAAGAGACTTATTCACTGAATGAATATTACTTCTCTCAAAGTGAGAACCTGAAAAGGCCTTAGCTTAAAATGGCTAGGGTCTCCCATTGCATCCTGAGTCATCTCCAGTCATCCTGATGAATATATTTTCATCACTGGATCCAGATGGCTCTGGAGGAATAAGTGAGGCTGGTGATCCTGTACAGCCCTCCCTCACTCAAATCAAAGTCACCTGCAAGTCATGTCATCATTTCCCTGATGCCATGGTCATCTTTGAAATTGAAGGACAAACACAACAGGAACTTAAATGAAAAAGTCACGTAAACTTGCCTGACATATGCTTCCCTAAGATTCAAATCTATGACTTGCTCTGTTGTAGTATCTATGTATTTAAATATACAAATATAATATTTTTATCATTAATTTTTACTTATTATTAATATATTAATTTAATATATTTATATAATATATAAATATATTATGATATAATAAATATAATTTACTTATTATTAATGTATTAATTTAATATTTATTGTTAGTTTCTTTTATGATTTTATGATTTTGGACTATGTATGTGCATCAAATTACTTGATAAATATTGTTTACTTGGCAGTGGGGCCACAGACTACTATAAATTAATAGACATTTAAAAACTGAATTGTTAAATGATTTGGTAGCAAAAACAAAACAGTAAAAGGAAATTTACATTGATATAAAACACCATAGACCCAGGCTGAAATAGAATCAATTTTGGTTAAAGATACTAAATATATAGCAGAACCGATCCTACCTGTGACTTGCCTTGAAGATGTGGTAGTAAAACAACCAATTGGTAGTAGTGGCATCCTTTCTTTTAACCTTTTGATTCCTAATGAAGTTTGACTTTGGTGGTGTAGGCACTGCTATAAATGGCAGTTACCTTTTAGCTTAATTATGGGGCCACTCTCTAGACTGTCATTTTCAGTGTGTGAACTCCCTCTGCCATGACACTCCTCTCAAATCCCCCCCCACCTTAGACCCTCTGTTTATGCTGCATGCTTAGCTTTCTTAATGAGTTGCTAATGAGCTTTAGGAAAATTGGAGGAGCAGACAATGAGGGGACTGGTATATTACAGAGTGGCCTGGTGAACTCTAATTGTGCATCTGTGAGCAACAGCACTACCTCCCCGTCTGCTCTTAGCAAAGGTGCTTCCCAGATTTCTCCTATAAATCCTGGAGCATTAAAGTCTTCAGAAATTGTGTGTGTGTGTGTGTGTGTGTGTGTGTGTGTGTGTGTATGGAAGGCAAGGGGGGAGATAGGTTGCTGTTTTGTTTATTTTAAAGGATCTTTGTTTAGATGTATCCTTTCCTCTTGGAAATTTATGTGTATTGACTCTGAGTCATAAAGGCAACTTCCTTGCCTACATCGGATGTTGGGGAATTTAAAAAAAGAAAACCTCTGACAATAGGCGCCAAGAAATGAATTATCAAAATGTACTTCAGTCACAATACTAGAGAGAATCATGTTATGAATCAGTAACAGATGGGAGACACTCTTCACTTTCAGTTTTACATAAATGTCTGTAAGACTTTTGCTATGTTTGTACGTTTTTATTTCTTCCAAAGCTCCCCGTATGGCTTGAGCAAGATTCTCCATCAACAAAAGCAACCAGCTTGAGTTTGTTTGATCAGATTTCTTTCTCTCCTTCCTCCTCCACTTTTCTTCTCTATGTTGACTCAGTTAAAATTGAGTAAAAGCTAATTAAGGTGAAATTGTTTTTTCCCCTTCCCCTTGCTGCTCAATCTTTTATTTTGGTTAGTCAAATTACCATATACTGCTCTAATCTACTTAACTGAAAGTCTTTTTTTTTTTCAGAACAGCATCAATAATACTAATAAAGAAGGAACCATAATTTAGCTCTCTCTGCCCCTTTCCTACTTTTATTTATTCTCCTTATTCCTACCCCCTTTTTTTTCTTTTAGGGAAAAAAATTTCTATAGCCTCAGCAAATTGTTGAGTATGCAGGATTTGCAGTTTGATTTATGCGGCATCCCTGGATAACTAAGAGGCAGTGTGGCATAGTAGATAGAATGTGAGAGTTGGAATTAAGAAGGTCTGGGCTGTATTCTTCCTTAGACACACAATAGAATCTCTGTGATCCTGGGAAAATAATTTGACCAGTCTTATTTCCCTCATTTGGAAATGGGGGCCATAATAATAATGCCTACTTCACAAGGCTCTTGTGAGGATGTGGCACTATGCTTAGTGGCACTATGCTCACCAACTCTGTCTAGACTTGGCATGAGAGAGTTCAGATCTCACCTCAGATACTTGTTACCTGTGTGGCCCTGGACAAGTCACAGAAATGCTCTCAGATTTAGTTTCCCTATCTGTAAAATGCTATTGTAAGGTTCAAATGAGATAACATGTATAGTGCTTTTAAAAAATTAAGTGATATATAAATGCTAGGGGGCAGCTAGGTAGAGCAGAGGATGGAGTACTGGATCTAGAGTTAGGAAGACAAGATCTGAGTTCAAATCTTGCCTCAGACACTTACTAGCTACATGATCCTGGGCAAATCTCTTAATCCTGTTTTCCTGATTTTCCTCATCTATAAAAAGAGCTAGAGAAGGAAACGGCAAATCACTCCAGTTTCTTTACCAAGAGAACCTTAAATGGGGTCACAAAGAGTTGGACATGACTGAAATGATCGAACAACAACAATAACAACATATAAATGGTAGCTATTATTTTTGTAAGCATTTTAAGCACTTTGTGAATCTTAAAGAACTATGGAAATGTCAGCTATTACTTTGGGGACAAACTCTCAATAGAAGTACAAGGCACATCAAGAAAGCACCTAGTCAAACCCCTTTGTCTTGGCATTTACCTATATAGTTCAAGATTTGAGATGTGAAATCCAAATGGGTCTTACCCCTTATCTTGCAATATATTAAAATCATGTTTTTTGACAGTGAATAGGAAGAATCCAGTGGAATGCAAAATGGAGAGAAGGCTATATTTGTTGCTTAAGACCTGGGTTCAAATCCCAGTGGTTCTACTTACTGCCTGTGTAACTCTTCACTGTAAAAGGAGGAGTGGTAAGAGCTATCAAGTCATTGAAATAAGACCAACCAGGTTTCTAAATGCTGGATAAAATTGAGAAATTGAACAAGGTTAGGAAATAAATGCAATCCATTATGGAAGAGTAAAATTAATTCTTTTATTAATGTTGAGATAGCTCAGTGGGTGGTTTAGTAGAATCTTGGATTTAGGAGTCTGGAAGATCAGAGTTCGATCTGCAGTTGCTGCAGACAATTAGATGTCCAACTTTGGCCATGTCACATAATACTTCTCGGTTTCAATTTTCTCATCTGTAAAACAAAGGTAATAATAGCACCTTCTTCCCTTTGTTATTGTGGGTATCAATATCCCATATTTAAAGTGCTTTGCAAGCTCAAAAGCACTATAAAAATGCCAGCTATTATTATGTAAACTGCTTTGCTGGCCTTAAAGCACTATGTAATTATCAGCTATTATCATGGTTTATCAATAGGAACATGAGCAATTTTATCTGTATAAGAACACAAACAAATTTAATCTGATACTCACAGACTTCAGGATGCTACTAGGTGGCACAGTGGATAGAATGCTGGCACTGGAGTCAGGAAAACCTGAGTTCAAATCCAGCCTTAGACAGACACTTACTAGCTGTGTGATCTTGGGCAAGTCACTTACCCCTCTTTGCTTTAGTTTCCTCATCTCTAAAATGGGGAGAATAATAAGAATGAGGTCATCTACTTAAACAATGTTAATAACAAAAACAGTAACAGAAAAGGATCAACAAAGCTTTGGATGTAGTGCCAGGTCTGGAATCAGGAAGATTTGAGTTTAAATGTGCCCTCAGATACTACTAGCTGTATGATCCTAGAGAAGTAATCTAACCTTTAATTTGCCTCAGTTTCCTTATCTGTAAAATGAAGATAAGTAACAATAGCACTTACTTCCTAGCATTGTTGTAAGGATCAAAGTAAGTAATAATTGTAAAACACTTATATAGCACCTAGCACATAGTGCTATGGATAAATATTAGCTATTATTGTTTTCAGCATAAATAACAACATATTAAAGGATCAGAAATAAACCTAGGATCTTACTGAAAATCTTACCTTACTTACTCACACAAGCTTACCACACAACCATGTGGTGACATGCAGGATAGAGGAAGGTCCAATCTTAGGTGCCAGAGAGAAGGAAGGGACCCTAAAGGTCACTTGATGTAGCTCTATCATTTTTGTAAAGGAAGAAATTGAAGGTTGGAGAAGGGAAATGATTTGCCCAAGGTACAGAATGAGTTAAGAGGAGAGATTGGTCTAGAATTCAAGGCTCTTGATTCCCCTATGGAATTCTTTTCATTTTATCACAATGTGAAATGGGATGGTCACAAGGGACCATAACAAAGGCCCCTTGAAAATTTATTAGACTAACAGCAACTCAAAAACTGTACTTTTCTAGTTTTCTAGTTTCTGCAGAAGTTTTGGTGACCCAATAAAATCAGGAGACCCAGCCCCAACACTGCTCTCGTAATTTTACTCAATTTCATTCAATTCAGTAAATATTTATTAAGTGCCTACTATTTACTAGCCATTGATGAAGCACAGCTAAAAATGAAAATTTTAGGGCTGCTAGGTGGCGCAGTGAATAGAGCATGGCCCTGGAGTCAGGAGGAACTGAGTTCAAATCCAGCCTCAGACATTTAACACTTACTAGCCATGTGACCTTGGGCTTAACCCCAATTACCCTGACTTGCCCCCTCCAAAAAAGCAATAGCAACAACAAAATAAAAATGAAAACTTTTCTGTAGTCAAGTTTCTTCCATTATACAAATGCTCTACAACATATATATAGCAATTTTAATACAAGATAGTGCAAAGAAAATGAGAAGACACTGATGATTTGGATGATGTGGCATTTGGGGAGTCTTCAAGGAAGGTTTCATGGAAGTTGTGGCACCTGAGCTGAGCCCTAAAGCCAGGTTAGGTTTTTGAGGGGTAGAGATGAAGAAGTACATTCCAGACATGAGGGATGTTTCATGTAACTATAAATATAAGTAAAAGATTGCCTTTGAGGCACCACTTACAAATTTTTTGAGAGGAACATTTATAAGTTTAATTTGAATAAAATATAGGATGTACAAAAGGATATACTATAAAACTGGAAAGGGGAATTAAGGCCAGATGTGTGTGTGTGTGTGTGTGTGTGTATCAAATCCAGGCTGAGGAGTCTATCTTTTATTTTTAAAGCAATGGGAAATCATGGTCTTTTTTTTTAAACAGGGTAGTAATATGAACCTCCTAAAACGTGTGTCTTAGAATGGTTGCTTTGGCAGGTGGGTGGAAGATTGATTGGGTGGTAGGGATATTAAGAAGAGGGAGACTAATGAAGGGACTATTAAAAATAATCCAGATGAGAAATTATGAGAGTCTATGCTAAGTTGGTAACTGTGGGGAGAGAAAGGAACAGATATGGGAACTGGTGCAGAGATAGAATCAATAGGGTTTGGGAACTAATTAGATATGGAGGATCAAGGAAAAGGAAGTACCAAGTATAATTCTGAAGTGATAATCCTTGGTTACTGAGTAGTGCCCTCAAAAGATATAGGGAGAGGCTTTGCAAGATTGGTAGATAGAGTTGGAGTTGGTGGGGGCAATTTTAGTTTTAGGTTTTAAATTTTTTTATTTTGATGGATGAGATGAACTTGAGTTTTTTCTTCTTTTTTTTGGCAATAAGGCAAAGATGAAGCAAAAGGGAGAAACTGAAGATGAGAGCAGGAGAGAATGATTGCTGGGGCAAGTTCTCAGAGAAAAGAAGGGATGGTATTAAGAGGACAAAGTAGAATGAATAGCCTTGTCAAGGAGCAGGACAATCTCTTCCTAAGAGGCTATAATAAAGGAGGGGAGGACAGATGAAAAGAGAGGGGAGTTTTGGTATATGAAGGACAGGAGTAGGATCTCATGACAGCTCCATTTTTTTCTACATAGTTAGGAGATATGGTCATTTGTTGAGAGACATGAAGTTGCAGGTAGCATACAGGGCCTGAGTAAAGTGTAGAAAGTGAGGAATGATTGGCTTAGAGAGCCTAATAGTCAATCTATGAAGAACTCCAAGGATTGTTGTGAGATTTTAGCTGTGATTAAATAAATTGGGACTTGTTGGTGATGATAGTTGGCACTATTGCATGAGTTTCTTTAATGTCCTGCAGTTTGAGAGGAGGACATTGTAGGGGTGACACAGGGTTGAAGGTAGGAAATGTATGAATGACAGTGGGACATAGAATCATAGTTTTAGAACTAGATGGTACCGTACATGTCATCTACTTCAATCTCCTAATTCACAGATGAGTAAATTGAGTGGATGAAAGATTCACTGGTGGAGATCAGAAAGTACATAGTTGAATATGCATTAATTGTAAGGGTCTAGACCAGTGGTTCTCAACCTTCCTAATGCCATGACCCTTTAATACTCATATGTGGATGTATCTACATGTGGGTGGACCCACTTGAAGACAGATAGAGGAGTGGTGTCTCGATCCCTAAGATCATCGGAAATATGTGTTTTCCGATGGTCTTAGGCGACCCCTGTGAAAGGGTCATTCAACCCCCAAAGGGGTTGTGACCCACAGGTTGAGAACCACTGGTCTAGACTGTGAAAGGAGTAAAATGAGGCCAAATCATGGGTGATGGATTGGGAGATTAAGGTGCAATGGAGGCACTGGAGGTCATGGTAAGAAAGAATGAGTTTAGGAGTAAAAGGGAGAAAGAGACAGAGAGATCAAAATTGTGAAGAATGTTTATAGGAGCTATAGACAATAGGGTGCCAATTGAGTTTATGAAATGAGAGAATGACATAGTCAGATATAAACTTCTCCTTCAACTTCTTTATCTTTCTTTACTTTCTCCTACTTTCTCCTCCTCCTCCTCTTTCTTCATATATTTCTATAATTCCTTGAGATTTAAAAAACATTTTCCTTTCAACAATTGTGTAAGATAAATAGTGCAAATATTAAATAATACTGTTTAGACATATCAATTTCTGTTAATCTCTTATCTTTGGGGCAAATCTAGATCCACACTCTTCATTTTAGATGGGTATCTGTACTGTTTCTGTCTATGAGCATGTAAAGAGATCCCATATATTCCCATGGTTACCTCCTTTCAGTATTCAATCAGCTCTTGGTAACCATATTCTTCTGTGGGCCTCACAGAATCTCTTCCAATGGTAATAATGAAAAATCTTTGCAAGATGCCTTCATGTTATTGAAGACCATTAGATCTTTGCACTTTGAGGAATCCTGACTCCAATTAAATTCAATCTAATTCAACCCTCACATAATCAGCACATACTATGTGCAAGGCATTGTGCTGGGTGCTAGGGGCACAAAGACAAAATCCCCCATGGTCCTTGCCTTCAGGGAGCTTACATTCTACTAAGGAAGTATAACATGTACACAGATAAGTATAAGAGCGCTAACATTAATCTACAAGTATTTATTTAGGGCCTATTATGTGCCCAGCACTGGAAATAGCAAGAAAAGTTGAATTGAGGAGATGGCCCCTGAGCTGAGGCTTGAAGTAAGTGAAAGAGAAATTCCAAGAAGCAGAAGTATAATGGTAAGGAAATTTGAAGATCTTCTCTGCCCCTTAATAGACCTAGGGAATTTGAAAAACTTCCCTGACCCTTAATGGGCCTGACTTGGGGCCCAATAAGAGAAGCTTGCTTAGGGAAGGCTTGTTTTTCAGAAGGGTCCACACGTTTTGATACTTTGTAATTAGGAAGTGTGTCATGAAGGTTGTGATGTCCTATGACCCCGGAGAAGGCCATATATACTCCCTGAGGTGAGGTTTTGCTTTGGTGCTCACTTATGGGAAGAGTTGTGTGATTTTGGTAGATGAGACTGTAGGTAGTCATTGAGCCCCACTCCCCACCCCCTGCTTTGAAAATCCAGATACTGGTGCTTCTCTCTCTGGTAATTAACTATGTATATGTGTGGTGGCCAAACAGCTAGAAGCCCTGTCTCTTAGTCTGTTGAACTGTGTTATTTTCTCTGTATTTTTGTCTGCTTGTAATTTCTGTTTATATTTTTTGAAGTTCAGGGTGCCTGCTTTTTCCCCTGAACTAAGAAAATGATATATATGTTTGATTAGAGTAAGATTGTTAACCCCTTTTGAGTTGCTTTCTTTTAGAAAAGATCAAATTGTGCTAGTAGCCATCCTGAGTATGCTAGGGTGCTTGCTGTTACAACAAAGAAAGCTTATGTATATTCCAGGTAATGAGGTATAGCATGCAAAAGGTACAGAAGATGGAAGATTGAATATCAAATTAAAGAACATCTTCATATGGATCCTATATAATATCTGTAGAATATTTCTATTCCTCTTTAGCACCTTAAACCAAGCTAAGACAACTACCTTCTTTGTGTCAAAGTATACTAGCTTCCCCATGCAAAGAAGGTTACTCCTACCTCACAAAGAAGGTTACTCTGAACAACCTCCTATCCTAGTATCTGCTGAGGATATTGTGACAAAGGGCACTAATTAATGCTCATGCTGATTATAGAATATTATATTGGGAACTTTGGAAATCATCATGTATAACTGCCATTGACTTCTCCATAGTTCCATGGCTGGTTAGTAGCAAAATGTCCTAACTTTAAGCCAAATGCTCTTTCTTTTGTGTCACTCTGCCTATAAGAAAACCTTAGGTTCTCTTCAGTATACTATATTTTAAAAGACAGGAGAATGTGTGTATGTTTTTTTTATAAATGATTGCATCTCAAATTGTTCAAATAAAATGTTTTGGTGCTGAAACCACCCACTGGCAACCACATTCTCTCATAAGGAACAAGTTTGCATAATTGAAGCCCCTTTTATTCTCTGGGGAAAGCAGTTACCTGGAAAAATTCTCTTAAGTGGAACACTTCATTCCAAATGATTCCTGATAAAGGGGTCATGCTCTTGTGTGTATATGTGATATGTGAGTGTGCGGTGGTGGTGGTGGTGGTGGCAGTGGTGGCATGTCTTTCTGTATGTATGTAATAGAAACAATAACTCTTGTTTCCAGTGATTCTTGGAATAGAGTTGAGGACTACAATTCTACCTTCTGCAAAGTTCAGAAATTAAGTTTATCTAATACTCCTTTGCTTTTACCTAAGCTGCTTACTTACCACAGCCAATCTTCCATTTCAAAGGCAACATTTTATTTGTGAAGGTATTTAAAAAAGGAATATCGGCATTATTTTATAGTGACTTTCTAAAGAACCATAACAAGTCTATTTGAATCTTTTATTTGGTGTTAACTAGATATTTTATCATAAGTGAGCAGGGGGTTTCTGGTTCACTAGCCTTTATTGCTTTCTTAAATGCATTTCAACCTTTTCCATAGTTCAAGTCTGTATAATCCAAATTCCCTTTTTTCTTCACACTTTAACTCCCTCACAATGCTGCTGGTATCTCCCTCTGCTAATGTCCCTCAGAACTTAATAGTGAAGAATTGTCTTGAATTGGGGTGAATTTTGAACCTCTAGTGAAATTTGCTTTTTAAATTTAAAACTGTACTGGTTTAACTATTTCAGTTGGCTTTATGTTAAGAAAGAGATTTGAATTAGTCAGTCTTATTGCTTGGTGTTGGTTTTCCTTCTTTCGTTTTAGAAATTCATTTTGTTTCCTGAAACTTGGGGGAGGGCAGGAAGGTATAGTGGAAAAGACCATTGGCCCGGAATTTAGAGCACTTTAGTCATAAGAGGGGTTCTATCACTAATCTACAGTGTAGTCAAAGGAAAGAGGAGTACTAGTAATAATAACAATAAAAACAAAAGCTATTGTAGAGTCGAATCCATTGTCCCTTTCATGGCAAGAGGACAACAAAATAGTGGGATGCCAGATAGAGTGATGTACAGTAAGTACTTAGTATGCCTTGAGATTATTAAATGTCATGAAGGTACAGGCTTAGATATGTGCTTCTCCACCCCTAATTGAATGTAGGCTCTGTGCAAGGAGGGATTATTTCATTCATCGTTTTTGTATCTCCAGCACCTAAGCCAGTGCCTGAACATCTGATAAGAACCTTGAAACCCTAGTGAGTTAGGCTCTACCAATACCCCTGATTTGGATAGCCAATATTTTGCAATTCTTCCTAAGCACCAAAGAAATAGGTGGCATGGAATTGCAGGTTGGCTGTACTCAAGATGCACATGATGGATCAGCTTGACACAGAAGATAGCAGAGTGAGTGGCCACCTTTATGTTCTAGGAGCACAAGAAGGCAATGGTCCACTAGAACAAATTTAAAAAAAAAAATTCTGCACCTTCTGAAAAAGGTTCCTACTCAGATTATACTTACCAGTAAAGTGAAATTCTAGATTCCCTTAATCAGCATTGAAAAACAAAAGTCAAAGAGTTAAGATACTGAAAGGAGTCAAATAAGCAATTCATCATAAACCAAAAAAGCTTATATTAAAAGCTTGAGAAGCAGAGAAATTAGAGGAGGCAGGGAATTCCTAAAGAATGAAGAAGGAGAAAGTTCCTTGTTCATACTGTTGTAAAAAAATACAACAAAATTGAAAGACAAGTTGGATTAAATATAATACAAAAAAGTTTGAGCACTTTTAATGAATGATGGAACATTTACAATGAAGAAAGTAAAAGTTATGTTCACTTCAAGACTGGAAAGCCATGAGGCCAAAAAAGATTCATAATTTTTGACTCAAATACTTCACATCAATTACTAGGAATGCTCTTTACCAGCTTCCTCTCATACATAAGACTGTTCCTTTCTTTCTTAGTAGAAGATATCTCAATTTATCACCAAAAAGAACAACAATGACCCTTCCACATAGATGCAAATTATATGTTCACATACTTTTATAAACTATATCTCACTACAGAAACTATAAAAGCTTTAAAGAAAACATATTATAATAATAGGATAGCAACTTATCTTAGGAGCATTCATACCTGAACTCCATCTCACAAGATAAGAAGACTTAGGTACTAAAAATGTAATTATGAGAAGAATTAGAAAACAATAATAAGTATATTTTGTGTTCAGTTCTATGCCCAATGCTACAAATTAGGGAATAGCATATTTAGACTGGAAATCAAAGACAAAATGAGTGGGGTATAGTAGCTCACTTCAAGTATATGAAGGACTGTCATTTGAATGAGAGATTAGACTTGTTCAGGGGTAGAACAGGAGAAATAGATTGATGTTTTAGAAGATTTAGGCTTGATGTGAAATAAAATACACTTAACATTTAGATTTATCCAAAAATGAAATTGAGTGACTCAGAAAGTAGTAGGTTCTCCTTTACTGGAGATTTCAAGCAAAGGATGGATGATCACACGTGGGGGGACATGTGGAGAAGATTCTTGTTCAAGTATGATTTGGATAAAATAGCTTCTGAGATTTAAATCTGATATTGTGTAATTCTCAGAGGTGCGGTATATTTTAGTGGATTGAGTACTGGGCAAGAAGAAAAAAAGAGCTGGATCTTTAATTTGATCATACACACACACACGCACACACACACGTGTGTGTGAGTATACACATATATCACTTAGTAAACTTTAAAGTGTTATATACTACAAATGCTAGCTATTCTTACTGACTCAAAAAGCAGAAAAATTAAATGACATAACTAAAGTGCTTAAAGATTTTTAAAGTATTTTCTTTAATGCTTAATAGATGATAGGTAGTCAGCTGTTCTTTATGGACATTGGTTTCCTCGTCTATAAAATGAGAGTCTGCTATATTCACTTATGAAATCTTTTTCAGTTTAAAAGAATATATGATTCTTTGATCCTAAGTGTGTGAGAGACAGAAAATTAAGTTTTCTGTCAGAATTGAGGGACAGATGACTAAGTTGAATACGAGCTTTATAAGTTATATAACAACAATGGAGCTTGGAACAGATCCTTTGACAGTCCTTCTGTCACCTGCATGATTTGGCACATGTCAGAAATAGGCATGGATGATCCACCAGGGAAAACAAGGTATTCTAAGGGAAGTTACTAGAATCTCATGTTGATGGTGTCATCAGAATCCATGTGTGAGGATGCCGTTCCAAATCCTTTGGCTTGTGCTATATCCAGGAGTCCAGATGGGTAACAATGAAAATTCAGCAAAATGCTCTTTTCTTATTTAATTGTGTCTGAATGTTTATTTTTCTGGAACTAGTTATTTCTCAGCATTTATTATTTATGCCATATTTGTCATTCCTTTGTCTGTTAGGCAGGAAGGACTCTATAACTTAGAGCAAATCTTCCTGAACCTAGTTCCCTCTACTGTAGATTTATTAGGTTGACTGTTTTGATTATTAATTACGTTGAATTTTTGTAGTTGAAGACTTTTCCTTTGTGTGGATATTTTCTATGCATTGGCTGCTTATATTTATGTTAATATTTATTGCAAAAGGAACATATTTTTGAAAAAAGTAAAAAAAAAGTCAGAGGTAGTGTGGCATAGTAGGTCAAACTCATAGTCAGGAGGAGTTGAGTTCAAGTCCCATCTCTGACACATATTGACTGTGTGACTCCCTGTGAATCACTTAAGCTTCTCAGTTCCCCAAGCAACTCTTAGGATTTTAAGTTGACAAACAGTTGTGAATTTTCACTGGTAGGGGGAATTTGATCATTAAGATTTACCTACATCAATGAAATCACAAGACTAGGTCAAAATAATAAAACAAAATGACACAAGTCACTTAAAACCAATTGCCCTGCCTTCTCCCCTCCAAAAAAAATTACATTCTTACATGTTTTAAAAAAAAAAAGAATGTATCTTGGAAAAAGGTTTAAAAATAACAACTGAGATACCATATATTGTAGTGTTAGAAAATGAGCCTTGGAATCTGAAAGATCTGAATTCTAGTCCCAGCTCTGACTCATTATGATGTGACCATGAGCAAGTCACTTAAATTTCTTAGTGCCCTGCAAATCTCTAAGACACAAATCATAGTATTATAGAGTTAGTTTGGGACAGACCCTCAGAGGCTCTCGAAGATTTTCCATTTTTTTAATGAAGGAAACAATATTTTCATATGTAAACGCAGTACCAGTTCAAATACCCTCCCACCCCCATCCCCAGACAATGGAAATCTATTGCTATCATTAATCATTAATTGGGAATAGGATGACAGCTAGTGGGGATGGTAGGATCTAATGAGGTTTTTGTTTTTTAGCAGTGGAGATAGGCATATTTGTAGATAGTAAGAAAGGAATAATAGTTAATGAGATTGAAGATTAGAGGAACAAAGACTATGGTCTAGTAGGGATGATTATAAATTTACAGGAGGAGCCAGAAGAAGATAACACAGAAAGTACATATAAAGGGATGGCTAGGTGGTGCAGTGAATAGAGCACCAGCCCTGGAGTCAGGAGGACCTGAGTTCAAATGTGGCCTCAGACACTCAACACTTACTAGCCATGAGACCTTAGGCAAGTCACTTAACCCCAATTGCCCTGCCTTTCCCCCCTCCAAAAAAAAAGTACACATAGAGGAATTGGCCTTGGTGAAAGGAAGAGACACCTTTTCATCAGAGTCTATAGTGAAAGATAAGATAATTTGAGATGTTAAGAGGTTAAAAGAGGAGAAAAGAAGTGAGAAATAACTTTTATTTTCCCAATAAGGTATGAGGTAAGGTTCTCTGCTGAAAAGGTAGGAAAAGGGAGAACCTGAGGAGAGTATAATAGGTTTAGTATATCTGTTTTCCTGAAGGGTATAGAGAATTCATTAAAAGTTAAAGGGGAATTGCAAATTTACATCAGCGGATGGATTTTCCTCACTGGGAGATCCCAACATGAATTAAACAAAGGTCTAAAAGTAAACATCTTTTGTTTTTTGTTTGTTTTTTTCCTAATATTCACTTTGGGAAAAATGAAATTGCTCATTCTAGCATTCTATGATTTAAAAAAAACCACAGTTTGCTAAGCTATCAAATTATGGATGCAAATCCAAATCATACCACTAAAGCAATTGAGTTAAAATTTAGGTAGGTATGATTGAGATGATGAAACTTTTTTGAAGTGATTTGGAACTGAGATTCTCCCCAGTGTTCCAAGGCATAGCTGAGTAGGCGAGTATGGTGAATGCCTTCTATTATTGCAGAAGATGCCTAATTAGTAGGGCTATTGTAGATTCAGAAGAAAAATCATCTTCACTGCTCTGTTTTTGTTTTAGATCCATGTATTTTCAATAGTAATTGTATTGGGCTCCTACCACACTTTAGGGGACTCAGGGAATCTCTTGCAGGATTTGTCCCATGGAATGTTTGGCCATTTTAATTTTTGCTAATTTTCTGCACCAAAGAATTGGAGTTGGATTGCAAAATATTAATAAATCAGAATTAAGAGGGAGTTCTCAAAAGTTATTATCAAAGAAATATATGAGGAAAAAAATAGAAAGGCAGGTTGCTCACTGGGAAGAGGGAGGAATAACTGGACAGCCTGCACGCTCCATCAGTAGTGTTACTATATCAAGAGAAATTGAGTAAGTAGGTAGTCTTCCCATACCTGGATAAGGATTGCACAATATGAGCAGACATGAATAGGTTGTAATCTGAGTTCTTGGAAGGAGTACCAACTTTGCTGAGCTCACAGATTTATTGAACTATTTCAGTAATTCACTTCTTGAATCAATTCTATGTTCTATTTTTCAGATAAGGAAAAGAAAATAACTTTGTGGAATATGTTTTCTTCTTTTTTATTTTCTGCCCATACTCAATTGGTCAATAACTTTTTCTGTAGAACCCAAAGAATGTTGTCAATTACAAATTTCCTTGATGATGCATATATTATGCCTCTGTTTGCCTCTACCTACTTTCTGATGCTCATTCTTGATTAAGTTTATTATCCATCTTTATCACAAGTCTCAAAATGAATAACGAATTTTTCATCAGTAAAGAGTTGATTACATTTATATTCTGGTGCTCCCTCACATCTAAAGCCTCTTTATCTAGTCTCTCAGGTTATCTATCCAATGTTTGGATGCTCTTTGAGGGCCACCTCAAGTTTTTCCACTTCTGTAACATCTTCCCTGAACATTACAATTCACAGATGTGAGAGATGACTCAGTGAAGTTTCCTCATTTCTTTTAACTCCCTTTACATTCCTATCTCTTCTCCATACTTTGTAAACCAGTTCAGTCTCATGAGTAACTCATGATTTCCTGGAAATAAGGTAATTTGAAAGAAAACCATACTAGTCCATTTCTGATTGGGTACTTCCAAATTTGGTGAAAGGAAATACATATGAAGGATTGAAACTGCTTTGCTCCAATTAGAAAGACTGTGAGCTTGCCTTGTCAGTCAATGGTGAGGAGGGGCAGGTGTTAGAGATAGAGTTAGGATCAGGACAAGAGACAAGCTTCCACATGTTGCATACCTTGGCAGACACCATTTGAGAGAGAGAGGCAGTGCCCTTTCTCATGAGAAAGAATAAAGACCTTTTCTGATCTCAGACTCAGACACCAAATTCTTTCATCTCACACACAGAGAATTTTTGTTTCCTCTGAACATGGATGAAATTTATTGTTTATATCTTGTATTAGTAGCAATGCTTTATTTTTTTTTTACATTTCTAGGGTCCTTTATGCTTTTCAAAGTAATTTAAATCCATTATCTCATTTAATTTTTGCAAGAACTATGTGAAATGGGCATGAATCCCAAATTATAGTTCAGCAAAATTTAAACTTAGAGAAATTAAGACTTAACCCAAATCACAAAATAAGTTAATATCAGTACTGAGGCTGGAACCCAAGTTACCACAATTCAAGATCAATCAGTGACTAGTTAGGCTAGATTAGTGGTGGTTAGGACCCAATAGGTCCACTCAAATAGGTGGAAACAGAAAGGAAAGCATGGGGAGAAAAGGAACTATCAAGCACAATTCTATTCTGGTTTTCCCTCTTTTGACTTTTCCCCTCTATATATGCAGTTTCATTTGTTTTATATAAGAATGATAGGGAATGGGAAGGAACAAGGATTTATTAAGGACCTACTAAGTGCTATGTACCATACTAAGCATCTTACAAATATTATGTCATTTGATCTTTACAATAACCCTGAAAAGTAGGAGGTGCTTTTGTTATCACCATTTTACAGTTGAGGAAACTGAGGCAGGCAGAAGAAGTTAAGTGACCTGCCCAGGGTGACACAGTTACTAAGGGTCTGTGGTTGGGATTGAATTTTGTTCTCCCTGACTTCAGGGTCATCATTCCATTCACTGCATTAACCTTAATAAGGAAATCTCCAAATAAGAAGAATCATAGGATCATAGAGTGAAAATTGGTGGGGACATTTTAACATCATCTGAACCAAATCCTTCTTTTTATGGATGAGGTAAGTAGGGACCAGATATGTAAAATGACTTACTGTAAGGTGGCAGATCTTTTCTGTCCTGATTATGCTAATTATAGAGTGATAGACCCTCCAAGAAAATAATGAGATTTGAAAAAAGAAGGGTGGTCTATACCAGCATAGAATTCAGTAGATTTTATTGGCGGGAGCTTTCTCATGAAGCCGGTCATCCTAGTTGGTGGCAGAATAGTATGGTAGACATCTGTACCACTCTCAGGTCCATCCAGGTATTATATAGAAACCGAACAAAAAGAATAGGGTCAGGGATGGCCCATGGTTAAATGCAAGTTTTCCCATGGGATAATTAGAGCTTCTTTTGCTGTTTACATTAAAAGTAGTTTACATTAACTGTGGAGTCATAAGTCACATTCTCATGCTCTGGCTTCTACCCTACACTCCATCCTCATGACCTGTTCATACATTCTCTCTGCTAGCATCTTCCAAAAAGTTCCCTGACCAGTATAGAAGTAGTTTCAGTAATATGGAGGAAACAGAGGAGCTTACTAATAAAGTATATTGGAGGCACAATCCACAGAAGAAATACTCAAGTAGGAAAATAGTAACATATTAATGATATATATTATATATACATATATTATATGTTATATCATATATATATGTTATAATAATAACATATAAAAATAACATAACCAACAAGTAGGGAAATGACATGACCAACAAGAGAATTACTATAATTGTTATAATTTTTCCCACCCTATCCCAAGGGAGGCAAAGAAAGAGTTATTGGCATTTAGTGATTAGTAGGAAAATAAGATTTCTGAATTTATTTTACTACAGGCTAGCTGAATTTCTGAATTAAATTCAGAGACAAAGAAACATGGCTTGGGTAATTTTACAACATATTGGAGGTGATACAGAGTAGAATCAATTATAGAATGGAATCACAATAATTTTACTTTCTCAATATTCCCCTTTATGTCTTTGGGAGACCTGTTACAATTTCCCTTGACTGGTTAATGTACAAATAATAAGACTGATCAATTGCAGCACAAGTCATAGCAAGAATATTTAAAACCATGGACTAATTTTAAAGGAAAAATTTACATATCACCAAAATAAGTTAGAAAAATTAGCGAACAAAGATACTATAAAACAATAAGTCAAATTAATACAATAATGATCATCAACCTGCTCCCAATGTCCACTTAATCGACACATTTCATCTTGGATCCCTGATATTCCATGTAGATGTCTGATCTCTGGAAATGTCTTCTCATGCATACCCTGGAATAGGTATCATTTTCAGGGCAGCTCTACAACAGACTCCTCTTCTGTAGATTTGCTTCTCTGATTCCAAGTTATTTGCAGAGTTCTTTAGATGTTCCTGCTAAAAATCTTTCACAAAACAAGTTAGTACAGCCTCTCAAATTTTACTTCTTCAAGGACTAGTCTGTGTGGTGAAAATCAGCTCAAAACTTGTGATTCTGATATTATTAACAA
>CM053590.1:129361354-129376073 GCA_028646515.1 Pseudochirops corinnae
AGTAAATAAAAAAAAATAAAATTAAATTAAAAAAGAAATGAATGTTGTATTTTATCAAAAGATTTTTTTCTGCATCTATTGACAAAATTATATTTAAAATTTTTATTTTTTATATAATCAATTATGTTAATAGTTTTTAAATTATGTTAAAGCATCCTTGCATTCCTGGTGTAAATCCCACTTAATCATAATGTATGATCTTTATAATATCTTGTTGTAATCTTTTAACTAGCATTTTATTTATGATTTTGCATCCACATTCATTAGTGAAATTGGCCTAGAACTTTCTTTTTCTAAACTCTTCCAAGTTTAGGTATCAGTACCATATTTTTTTTTTCATAAAACACTTTTTTATGAGTTTTTTTTTGTGTTTGGTAGAATCCCTTTCTATTATTCTGAATAATTTATTTAATATTAGAATTAGTTGATCTTTAAATGTTTGATTCAATTCACTTGTAAATCATTCCTGTCCTGGTGCTTTTTTCTTAGGAATCTCATTTATGGCCTATTCAATGCCTTTCCCCCCAAAAAAACAGGTCCTTTTAGATATTTTATTCCTCTTCTGTTAATCTATTTGTATTTTTTTGTAAACATTCTTCCATTTCCCTTAAATTTCAAACTTATTGACATATAATTGGGCAAAGCAGCTCTTTATAATTTGAGTTCGTCCTCCTTAGTGGTATCTTTATCCTTTTAATTTTTAGTACCAATGATTTGGTTTTCTTCTCTTTTTAAAAATCAAATTGGCCAATTATTTATTTTATTGGTTTTTTTCTACACAACAAACTCCTAGTTTTATTCATTAATTCAACAGATTTTTTTACACTCAATTTTATTAATCTCACCTTTAATTTTTAGGATTTCCAATTTAGTGTTTATTTGAGGATTTTTAATTTGTTCTTATAGTTTTTTGATGACCTTTAATCCTAACATTTTTATTCAATGACCAAAAGCATTTATTTTGGGTACCTGTGCAATAGTCTGTGGAACATTAAATATTAAAAAAAATAGCAGGTCTCTTTCCATCTGAATTCCATTTAAAAAAAAAGAGATGAGCAAAAGATAATAATAGGATAAGGATAGGGACTAGACCTGTAAATACATTGGTTTAGGCAACTCCCAGATGATCACTAATGCAGGTTGGCACCTTCACAGGCCTTTAACTCCTTCCTCTTGGTAACTTGGATCATAGCCCTGATTTTCTCACCTCTGATCGGTCAGCTTTTGCCTTTTTCGGGCCCAAGTCTCTTCCCAGTTCATTTCGTGCCATATGGCCATGTGTGTGTATTACTCCTTCAAGTTCCCCTTTATGTGTCCTCTTCTTCCATTAGAATGCAAGGTCCTTGAAAGTAGGTGTTGTCTTTCTTCCTTGTATTTTTATTCCCCCAGAGTTTAGCACATGCCTGGCACCTAGCAAGCAGACTTGGTGCAACTTTGCCTCATTTCAGTCCAATTTACACAAAAGTCAGGGCCTAACCAGGCATCCCCTTTGTGATGTCATTGGTCCTCTTTGAGAATCAAGGATGAACAACAACCTGTCCATTCACTTAATAGCATTAGAGAGCTTCCTAAATTCCTGAGAAGTTCAGGATCACACAGCCTTTATGTGAGAAAAGTATGACCTCTTCCTAGTTCTTTTGGATTCTAAGTCTAGCTCTATGTCTACTCTAATGATCTTATATCTTGCTTTATCTTACATAGATCTTACCTTATAGTACTCATGCATTCTATGACTTCAATTTAGTCACCCGAATAGTTGTTTCATCTACTGTGGGGAAATTCTGTAGACCTTTAAATAATCATAGTAAGATAAGATCTCTTCTTGGCATAATTTCTATCTGAATCCCATTCAATTTGATGAGAAGAATGAACTGCTATTAACAATTTTTTAAAAAATGCGATAATGAAATAACAAACATGTAAATGATATTTTAAAGTTTGCAAAGTTCTTTGAACCCAGTTCTTTATGTTTTTTATTATTTTAACTTCTAGAAAATCTCTTCAAAAGCATAAAAATTTCATTTGATTTTAAATGTTGCTTTTGCTTTAGTAAATATTATTCAAGTGGCACCACTATAAGGTCCTTATTCTAATAATGATAATTTGTCCTCATATAACAGTTCATCAGTAATGGCCTCTTCAAGTGCTGCATAGTCTGTGTAAGCGAACACATAAAGTCCAATCAAAACAGCAGCAATCATTAGGGAAAGAAGGTCAGAGATTATTTTCTTTCCTTTTAAAAATATTTTTATTTTCAGTTCCAAATTCTCTTCTCCCTTCGTCTCCCTCCCCCAACCCCTGTTCAGAAAGCAAGAAATGTGATATTATTTGTATATATGAAGTCATGTAAAACATAATTCCAAGTTAGCCATATTCTTGGAAAAAGAAAAAAAAAACAAGCAAGAAAAGTAAAGAGAAAAAATATGTTTCACTGCCCTCAAAGTCCATCAGTTCCCATTCTGGGGGTAGATTACATTTCTCATGCTGAGTCTGTTGGAGTTATGGTGAATCATTGTACTGATCAATTAACTAAGCTTTTCACGTTGATTATCTGCAATATTGCTATTCCTGTGTACATTTTTCTCCTAATTCTACTCACTTCACTGTGCATTGGATCATATAAGTCTTCCCAGGTTTTTCTGAAATCATCTTTTTCATCATTTATTATACCAAAATGGTATTCCATCCCATTTGTATACCATAACTTGTTTAGCAATTTCCCAGTTGATGGACATCCTTTGTTTCCAGTTCTTTACCACCACAAAAGAGCTACTATAAACACTTTTTTTGTACAAATGGCTTCTTTTCCTTTTTCTTGTTCAGAGATGATTTTCAACAGGCAATCACTGTAGAATGCCATGACAAATATATTCTCTTATTTCTTTCTTCAGGTGAGTGGTACTGAAATGTAATGAAACAATATAAAACCTTAGATTTAGAAAGGATTTCAGAGCTTTTATATATAAAATTAAAAGGAATCGTAGAAGCCATATATCCTATCCACTATCTTGATTTCACAGTAAGGAAACTGAGGTAGCATCATATGGTATGACTTGGAGTCAGAAAGACTGAAGTTTAATTCCTACCTCAGATACTTACCAGTGATTTGTTTCTGGGCATCTCATTTAAACTCTGAATCTTAGATTCCTTATCTGTTATATGGGGATGATAGTAACAGTCCCTCCCTAAGTGGGATAATATAATGGATACAAGGATAATATGATGGATACAAAGTATTTTGTAAATTGAATCTAATCATTTTGAGCTATTATTATACTATATTGCTTCTCATACATGGAAGGTAAGAGAGAAGACTTAAATCCAGGTCCTGTGATCTCAGATAAACTGCTCTTTCCATTGTATATTGCTCCCTCTTAATGGGGTGTCTCTTGGGTCATCTGAATCCAACCCAAACTGGAGCAAGAATCCCCCTACAATGTCTCTGACAAACAGGTCTCTCTTGAAGACTTCTGTTCTCTCTTGAGTCAGTTCTTTTGAGTTTTTCCTCCTATCCAGTCAATATTTGCCCACAACTCTCACCCATTGGTTCTAGTTTTGAATTCTGGAACCAAGTGAAATAAGTTCCATCCTTCCTCCACAATTATATCCTCCTTAAATCTTCTAGAGATCAACCATTGCCAGCTCTTTCACCTAAATCTCCTGGGGTAGAGTGTTGAATTACTTTACTCATACTAATTTTCCCTCCACTTGATTATTGCCATTCGCCAATGTCCTTCCTAAAATGTGGCACTGTAGCTGAGCACAATGCCAGTTATGTGGGCTTATCAGAGTAGAGTACAGCAAAGCAAAGTGAAATGATCAATTCCTTTCCTCTGGGCATTATGGTTTTATGGTTTCTTTTGATTGCTATGTAATACTATCTACTTATATTGAGTTTTTGTTATTTTTTTAGTCATTTCTGTCATGTCCTACTCTTTCTGACCCCATTTGGGGTTTTCTTGACAAAGACACTGGAGTGGTTTGTTAAGAAGAGAGGACACAGCAGCTGGATGGATTAAAAAGGCTTCAAGGTGGTAGATGTATTGCTTAGGAATCATGGTGTTCTCTAAGCTGGAGGGCTGAGGGTCCATCTTCACCATATTGAGTTTACAGGTGACTAGAACCCCCTTTATTTTTCACATCAGTTATTTTCCCCTATCCTGTACTGTTACAACTGCTATTTTTCTACCCAACTATAGGAACTAACATTTAAAGTTACTAAATTTTATTTATTTTCCTGGAGGCATCCTGTCATTCTACTCTGATAAGGTGTTTTCAGATCCTGTTAGGTAACCCTCCCAGAGACATTTTCTCACCCTTTCATCATCCACAAACTGACAAAAAATACCATCATTGCCTTCAACCAGGTAAATCATCAAAATGCTGACCCAGACAGAATCAGAGACAGAACTCCTCTCTCTGGGTTGACAATGATCGGGGAATTTGGATTTTCAGTTCTGAATTTTCACTTTTGAATTCAGTTTTTGAGTGCACCTAATTGTTTTATCATTGAGTCCTTATCTCCCCAATATGTACAAAAATTATATTGTAAGAAACTTTGTTCAAATATCTTACTGAATTTCAGATGTTTACTCCATGCCATGCCTCTGATCTACTAAGCTGGTATATGCAAGCACAAGCATTAAAAAACCTTTGATTATTGACAGCATAGGGAACTCTGGGTATCAGAAGTTCTTTTGCCAAGTTGGCCTTATAACACCTCTGACTTAACTGAGAAATTCGAGGAATTTTCTTGATCCATGTAGGAATGAATCAAATTTTCTAGAGTCAGACAGCTAGCAGCTCTGTCCAATAAAGCAATAAAATTAGTCTAGCATGAATTGTACTTCAGTCAACCTTTAATAAGTATCTACTATATACTAGACACTGTATTAGGTTCTGGGTATGCAAACACACAAAAAATGGAGCAATACCTTCTTTCAAGGAGCTTACTTCTATAGGAGAAACCACATATACATCTATCTCTACCATGATAATAATAATGATAATTATTATTATTGCATTTTCATAGCACTAAGTTTGCAAAGTGCTTCATATATGTAATTTTATCTAGAATAGACATATGCAGAATAAATGCAAAATACATGGTTGTTAAGAGGAGAGGACACAGCAGTTGGATGGATTAAAAAAGGCTTCAAGGTGGTAGATGTATTGCTTCTTGAAGGAATCGTGGTGTTCTCTAAGCTGGAGGGCAGAAGGAAATATATTCCAGGCACAGGGGATGGTCAGAGTAGCAGCATAATTGAAGAATGCATGCTGGCTTGTAGTACATTGCTTTCTTTTTCTAAACACTCACAGGCTAATAACTCATTCTAGTATTTTTCTAGGAATCAAAGTCAAGTTAAGTAGCCTGTAGTTTGAAGGATATACTTTTTCCATTTAAAAATGGGGACCTTTGTCCATCTGCAGGTCTATTGCTTCTAACTCTCCACCATTTTTCTACCAATAATCACTCTGGAAAGTTCTTTAATTGTCTTTGATTTATATTTTGTCTGGGTCAAGTGACTGAAACTTCAGTGAAGTGTGCTCTAATTATCTCCTCTTTTACCTTCATTTTATTTCTCTTAACCATTTTTGTGCTATGCTTCTAGGAATGAAGATCATACTTCTTCATCTTCAGAAGCAAATAAAAACCGAATGGTTATGCTTTCCCACTGTTATCTGTCATTATCCTACTGACACTATGCATCATTCCTATCCCTTCTATGATCAATCTTTGCCTTCAAGTTAGCTTTAAAACAAAACAAAACTTTTTCGGTGTCATAGAATCAGAGTTATAAGGAGTCTTAGATTTTATCTAGTATAATCCTTTCAGTTTTACAGCTGAGGAAACTGAGATCCAGAAAGGTTGTCACTTGCCCATGGTTACACAAGTAATGTAACAGAAGCAGGATAGGAATCCAGGTCCATTTCCTCCAAATCCAACAACTGTACCGTGTTGCCGCTAGCATTCCTTATAGTTCTCACCATGTTTTGGCCATACCTAATTAGAGGTCATCTAGCCTCAGCTTGAAGACCTCCAGTGAGGTCTCCATCTCCTCCCAAGTAACCCTTTCCATTTATGGACAGCACTAATGGTTACAAAGATTTTCCTTCAATCAACCTTAAATTTGTGATAGTCTTTGAATAATTTGAAGATAATGATGATGGCAATTACTCCTGAATCTTCTCCTTTTTGGGCCAAACATCCTCAGTTCCTTCAACTAATCCTCCCTCAGAATAGACTAAAGTCCATTCCATATCCTGGGAACTTTCTAGCTCATAAATGTCCTTAAACTTTGTCTCCCATCTCTGAACACAATTCAAATTACAATAAGAAAGTTGTTTCATAACATCATGCATGTCTACACATGGATATGCCAATTTGGGGTGATATCAGACAGTCATCTTATTTCACGGAATAAAGTAAACATTGGGACCAGTCATAGAACAGGTTAAGCTAAGAAAATAAAGTAGGAGAACTGAAGAAGAGATGCATTTACACTTTCTGACCACAATTTTTGTATACTTTTGCCACTTACCTCTAAGGAAAAAGCTCTATCATTCATCAGGATCTGGGCCACTATTCATACCAGCCATAAGTCAATCTCTTATAGTTTTGGATTTCATTCCAAAAATACTGATTTCATCAATCTCCAGTATGATGTTGATATGATTTGGTCTAGCATAAACACTGAGTAGTTCTACATATTCAGAGGTAAACATTGAAAGTTAAAGTTTTCATTCCATGAAATCCCTCCTGCTTCTCCCAGGCTTACCCTCTTAACAGTCCATGGTCTGTTAGCAATTATTCTTTAGAAGGAAATATGTATATGTATGTAAAATTCCCTTTACTGTAAAGCATTCATTGGGAAGTCTAAAGATCAAAGTTCACATCCTATCACTGCCTTTTAAATTATTAGTGGGAGAGTATATCTGGTGTTTGTGATACAATCTTTTTCCAAGTTGAAGAGTTCTATAGCAAGTAGGCTTCCTGGGAAACTACTCTTTCATAAGGTCTATTGTTTTTTCTGCAGGTCTTTTAAAATAGGATAAACACTAAGTTCCATGAGGACAGGTATCTAGCCTTATTCTTTGTATTTTCTCCCAGCTCCAAGGAAAGATTAAATATATAATAAGTGTTAAATAGATATTATCCAAGAAAGCTAAGTAGCAGAGTGGATACAGCACTGGTTCTGGAATGAGGAAGACCATAATTCACATTGAGCCACAGATACTTGACCTTGGGAAAGTCACTTGATTTGTCTGCCTCTTTCTTCATCTTTAACATGGGAATAATAATAACATCTTCCTCCCAGAACTATTGTGAGGATGAGATCCTAGTTTGATCTCATCATAATCTCATTGCTTTGCAGACCTAAAACACTACATAAGCGTTAGCTATTAACATTTATTGAATGAATTGCCATCAGTCTGGGACAAATAAGGGTAGATTACCCCAGGAGGGAAAGGAATGGGCTAGATGACATTTTGAAATACCCTCCAGCTCTGATCATTCTATATTATAGCCAGCATTTTAGCTGGTACCTAGCATTGATGAGGATAACTCACAGATCTGGAATGGTTTCTCTAAACTTTTTTTTCCCATTTAAAAGTTTGTATTTTGACAAAATCTCCAATGCTATCTTTATCTTGTCTCTTTCTCTGTTTTATGCACTTTCTTTGAGTACTTAAGAAAAACCCTTTAAAGCTCTTTCCCTCCATGTCCAGTGCCTCTCCAAAGCTAGATATAGTGACAAACATTCATATTATTATATAGGAAAACAGCAATTCAGAACCTTAGTTCAAGGCTGCCCAAGGCATTCATTTTCCAAGTGTGCTTGATGATTTGGCCTCAAACATTGTTGTTTTCTTTCTGTGCTTTATAATGTTTATTTATAAAACAAAAAATACAACAGAAATGGAAATATCTAGTGTGAAATACAAAGGCATTATGGACTGGAGAAATTCAGACAAAGAATATATCTCACATAAAGAAGAAACTGCCTAGAAATTAGTCCTACCAAACTGAAAGGCATTGCCCTTAGGAGGTGGGGGTTTGTCTATCTCTACAGGTTTTCAGGAGACATTGATTGACTGAATAAATTCAAAATACATTCATTAAACATGAACAAAGTACAAGGTATTGTTATGGGTGCTGTGGGCATAAAGACAAAAATTAAATAGTCCCTGCCTGCAAAGAGTTTATATTCTTGAAGGAAGGAGGGAGACTGGGATGCCATATGTATGGAAATAAGGGCCACAAAAGCAAACGAAAGAAAAAGAGAGTACTAATAACTAAGAGGATTAGGGAATACAGAGAAAGAGTTGAAACCTGACCTGGTCCTGGAAGAAGTGGGAAGATTCTGAGAGGTAGAGATAATGAGGGAAACAACTTGGACACCAAGTCAATGCAATTCTACTCCAACTTTATTCTACCATTGCCTCTCACTCCCCATCCCACTGGAAACTTACACTTTGCTCCAGCAGTTACTTTGGATTATCTTGTCCAGAATCAATTATTTACTTCAATCCCTGTCTATCTCAGTCCTTTATAACTCTTATTTATGCATTGATTTCCCCCACTAAAATATAACCTAAAGGACAGGTCCATGCTTATTTGTATATTCTTGTATTAGCATAGTATCTGGCATAGAATAAACCCTTAATAAGTGCTTCCTGTTCTCTCTCTCTCTCTCTCTCTCTCTCTCTCTCTCTCTCTCTCTCTTTCTCTTCATCCATTCATCCTTATCCTTCCTGAATGTGCAGAATGGGATAGGTTATAGAAATTTATAATTTGCTTTTAAATGTCTTGAAGAGGCATACTTGATAGAATCATGGACTTACATTAAAAAAAGAACAAACCTATGACTGAATCCTACCTCAGACACTTACAAAGTTGTGTAATCCTGGGATAGTCACTTAATCTGTCTCAGCTTCATTTTTTACATTTGTGAATTATGGATAATAATAACACTGACTTCCCAGGGCTGTTATAAGGATCAAATGAGATAATATATGTAAAATGTTTTGCAGTGCTAGTGATGATGGTGATGATGATGATGATGATGATGATGATATAGGTGGGAAATGGAGTAGCAAGTAGGGGAAATAGTCAATATTCTGGTTTGAACTATAATGGTTGTAATGCAGACTTTGTCTAAAGAGGTAGAATGGTATGAGGTTAAAAAAGTAAATAAGTACAAAAGCATGAATGGCCTTAATTGACAGGTTGACTGGTTGAGCTTTTTATGTTAGGGGCAATAGAGAACCTATTGGAAATAGGGAAAAACTAAAGGTTTTAGAAAAGGAATGCTAACAATTGGTTGCTTTCTCTTCCTTAGGAGATAGTGTAGGCAACATTGTGAAGATGGAATAAAAAAGTAAGAAATTAAAAGCATAAAGACCAATTAGTAGGCTATTATGGAAGTAAGGATAAGAGGGATTTTTTTTTCTAGGAATTTGGCATTATAGGGGAGAAGGTAAGGGAAAGAAAATAGAGGGAAGAAGAATATGACAATAGTTTGAAGGGCTGTCATGATCCAATAAACCTTTTTAAAGATGAAAATCAGTTTTGGAAAAGTGAAACAGATATGGAATTTGAGAGGAAAGCCTAGCAGCAAGGAAACCAATTAGATAGCTATTATAACAGTCCAAGAAAGTTTTGTTGTTATTGTCACTGTCATTGTTGGTTAGTTATTTATAGTTGTGGTCAACTCTTTGTAACCTCTTTTTCAATTTTCTTGGCAAAAATATTGGAGAGGTTTGCCATTTTCTTCTCCAGCTTATTTTACAGATGAGGAAACTGAGGCAAACAAGGTTAAGTGACTTTCCCAGGGTCACACAGCTAATAAATGTCTCAGGCAAGATTTAAACTCAGGTCTTCCTGACTATAGGCTTGACACTCCATCCACTGCACCATATAGCTGCCCAAGAAAGAAGTTGATGTTGAGTTGTTTCACTTGTATTTGACACTCTGACCCCATTTGGGTAGAGAAAACCTAAACTAGGATGGTGACATTGACAATGCAAAAGAGGGGATAGGTTGGGAAGATATTATGAAGGTAAAGTTGAGGAAATTTATCAAGTGGATGAAGGAGAGAGAGAGAAGGAGAAAACAAAGAGGACTCTAAGGTTTTGAGCTTAGTTCACTGAAAAAATGATTGCCTTATTAACTAAAATAGGAAAATCAGGAAGACAAGCAGATTTGGGGATAACATATAATGATTTTAGTTACAATTCGATGCAACACCAATTGGAGGCACACACATGTATACACCCACACAAATACATGCACCTACACATACACATAGTATATATGTATATATATATATATTCAATATGTGCATGTATTATGTGTGTATATCTATAAACACACATATCTAGTATATTTGTACATATTCACATACCACTGATTCTGATCAAAAAACCCAGTATTAATCCCATGAAAGTTGACAGTGGACTTCTGAAGGAGGAATCTGGTTGATTACAAGATAGTGATGCTAAGACCAGAAACAGAAATATTTGAGACAGAGTTGGGTTTGAGGTCAGGGAGGAAGAATGAAAACACTACATGTGGTATGATTCGAGATTCATGAGGAAGTACCACCTTCCTACACAATCTTTTTCTTCAGGTCTACTGCTGATGGCTGAAATTTAGCCATGAGAAAGAAATTGCTTCCTTTGGGTACTTTCCTCTTTTGAAATTCAGATACTGCTGGGAGATACACTCCACTAATGCTTACTTATTGAATTGAATTGTATCTATTGAAGTAAACTCTCCCTCTTTGGAGTTCTCATAACATCTTTGTTTTCTCTTATATGTACTCATTGTGTTCTAATTTTTATTATATTTATGTTATACCTCATCTGTCTGATTGAAATACAAACTTCTTGAGGATCATTTCATATTCACCTTGATGTGTTAGGAAGGGCAACAGGCTAGGGGTCAGGTAATTTAGATTAAAGTTCTGATTTTGCCATTTATTTACTGTATGACCATGGATAAGTTAATTAATCAATCTTATCCTCAGTTTTTCATCAGTATTATGGTAATAATACTTCCACTACTGACTTCTTGGGAGCAAGTAAAGTAAATAGCTATAAAGTGCTTTGTAAACCCTATAAATTTCAGCTCTTAGGACATGTTCATCATCATTATCTCTGATCCTCCAGACCTAGCAGAGTACTTTTTACAGTAGTTTGTACTTAGTAAATGCTTGTTGAATTGAATTAGTCATTAGTGCTTTAGCACGAATTAGTTTCTTACATTTTTGTTAGCTTATTAATTAATAGTAAGTAACTCTGAGAAAATAAGGAACAGGTAAATGCCAATGAAGGAGAGAAGGATACAGGACCATTGCCTCCAGAAGAGAGACAGAAGTCATATTTTGTCTGCTTCTCAGTTTCAACTTTTTAAATTACATCCTCCTCCTGGATGGAATACTATAGGAGGCTAACTGTATCCTAAGAACCGTACAGTGTTCAGATGCAACCTATTCTCATGCTTTCTCAGAAGAATCTTGCTTAGTTAAAAATATAATTGCTGATATGTGAGTTTTCTTGAGCGCTTTGCACAGGTTATCTGGAATGGATGCTTCTCCCACGACAGACATCTAAGTCCCATTGGTGTTAATGGGAGAGACACATATTACTGAGGATGGTACATACCCCCACATGGGGTTTAATAGTTGGTTAATGTTGTTGGGCCTCTTCTATTATTTTTATTAGTCTGTTTTATTGGCCCCTCTGGAGCACTAGTCTAAATGTAAGAAATAGCCCTGTCAGAGGGCTCCAGTGGGGACCGTTTCACTTTTATGATAACTTTTCCTTCTGTTGAATAACCTTGTGAACAAGGATGGGTTATCAACTTCCTGTAATGTTGCTTCTCCCGGCAAACTAGTACCTGCTAACTTCAAGGAGGGTTGATTTGATGGTGATACCTTAAAATAGCTGGTTTATTCACATAAAAACGCATTTTTTATTCCCTACTTGAAAAAAAAAAGTGTTTCTGTATTGGAGCTGCTGATGCCAAATCTTTGTCTTCATCTCTCAGGTCTGTCTCTCACTCCATTTTCTCTGCCTCTGTATCTCTGTCTCTTTCTCATTTTTCTGTCACTTTCTCCCACTCTCTACTCACTTTGTACAAGTTATCTACCATCTCTGGATCTCATTTCCCTCATCTATTAAATGATGGGGCTGGATTAAAGGATCTTTAAGATTCTTTCTAGTTCTAAATCTATGACTATGTTCCTAAAATCTTCCCTTTCTTACTCTCACACACAAATATTCACTCTTGTTCTCCCTTAATAAATACTAAAATATTTACAAGGTTCTCACCTCCTCTAGGATATTACTGATTCTCCCTTCTCTGAACCTGGAGGACCTTCATCATTTCACATAACTCAGGCATAAGCATTTGTTAGACACTCAACATTCATTATTGTGCTTTATTAGTTCTTTTGCATAGCCTTTATTCACTCAACTTCCTTGATGGCAAAAATTCTATATCATACTCTAGTATGTCTTAAAATACAGCAGCAAGGTGGCACAGTAGATAGAATGAAGGGCTTGGAGACAGGAAGATTCATCTTCCTGAGTTCAAATCCAGGCTCAGACAGTTACTATCTGTGTGATCCTGAGCAAATCACTTAACCATGTTTGTCTCAGCTTTCTCATCTATAAAATGAGTTGGAAAAGAAAACGACAAACCACTCAGTATCTTTGCCAAGAAAACCCAAATGGTATCAGAAAGAGTCATATACAAACAACAATTTGTCTTAAAATACCTAGACACTCTATAAATGCTCCATGAAATTAAGTGAATTAAATTGGATTCAATTGAAGTTCCACAATGAAGAATGTTATTTATTTTTGAAATGGGAATACTCACCTCCCTCATCCATGCCCTCCTTGTAATAAATCCTTTCTTCTACTCATCCCAGACATTTGAGATTTCTCACCTGATAAAAAAAAAATAAGGGGTAGGAGAAGTCACTTCATATATGCCTTGCTTTGTATGTAGTTGGCCCCAGATTAAGTGTTGGGTAGAAACAGATTACTTTTTATAGCCACGTTGTTCTTCTTCCTGCATCTCTTCAACTTTATACTTTTTCCATGACATTCATCACTTCCCCCTAGGGAAAGCTAACCACAAGCAACATTCATATACCCAATCTATCTCAGTAGCAAAGGCAGATAGGATATCTACACTAGCAAGGGTAAATGGGTAGTCGTTCTGTGCATATGTATGTAGGGATTTGTTGATGTCTTTCAGCTTTACCAAAACCTGCTTTCTGACTGGTCTTATTATTTAAGGCTCTGGAACCTGGTCTTTTCCATTGTCATCTAGTTATAAAGTGGAAGGAATTTGTTTCTTGGAATATGTGCCACACATCAAGGTTTTATGTGTTATGATTGGTTATAAATTGTTATAATTATATATTCATAAAAATTTGGGGCAAAGTTATGCAGACATAAGCTTTGTGTCACTGATTTATTTATACTTAGGGGGATTTTTTTTTCTTTGTCTATTACCACCTAACCCTCCACTAAACCTGACACAATGAAAATATGGTAATCCCTGGTATAGTGATACTGATTCTCCACTGGCAAGCACATATTTAATGATATTATAGAACAGATTTTGATTAAAAAAAGGAAAATAAAACAAATCCCTCACAGAGAAAAAAAGCCCCAAATATCTATGTAAATCCCCAGAATTATTCATAGTCCCTAGCATTAGGGCTCTACTGGGACAGATATTCCACCCAAAGACCCCAACCCCCTGGTGTTTCCTTCCCCTCGAAGAGAAAAAGGGAGTGGCATGTCTTTTTCTGTCTCTCAGTTCTTTTCCTTTCCTCTCTCTCCCTCCCTCCTTATCTCCTGTCTATTTTTACATCCTTTGGTGCACTTTTCACAGCTTTCTTCACCATGGCCACACAGCTCACCAGGTTCTTCAGGCCACATTAGGGATCTTCTTTGTAAAAAATGTTATAGCTGACATTTACTTAGTATTTTGAGGTTTGAAAAATACCTTGCATCTATCATATCACTTAATTCTTATAATGTCCCTGAGAGGTAGGCACGATTATTATCCCCATTTGACAGAGGAGGAAACTGAGGCTAAAAGAGGTCAAGAGACAGTGTCTGGGGCTGGTTTTGAACTCCAAATCCAACACTCTAGCTGCTACAATATGGCATTACAGAATCCCTGCCTTCACCACAACACTAGAATAGAACAAAAGATCTTCCAGGATCCTGATTTTAGGTTGCCTTCTTTTTGTTCCTCAGCAGGACTTTTGCTCTCTTCTTCCTTAATCTTTCTGCTAGATGGGGTAAGGGGAAAAGAAAGAGGGGTGGAGGGGAGGGGAAGAGAGAGAAGGAGAGAGTGGGAGAAGGGGAGAGAGGGGGGAGGTGGGGAGAGCTGAATCTGCCCATCATTGCATGGATTCCTTGGGGGAGGAGACACGTTATTTTCCCCAGTAATGCAAATACAAAACGGAATCGATTGGGAAAAATATTCTAGCTCTCAAAGAATGGAATAGGCTTGAATCCAGTCAAGTTCAGTCAACAAGTATTTATCGATAACGAGTTTTGCTTCAGTCTCCATTTAAACTATAGTCTTTCTATATCTTTCTCTGAGTTTAGGTATCTCCTTCCTTCTTGAGGCTTGTAGAGTTGTCTTTGGCTGTGCATTGTTGAGGATAGTCCAGTTTAT
>CM053590.1:129376173-129416045 GCA_028646515.1 Pseudochirops corinnae
GAAAACAAATATTAGCCAGAAGGCAATAGCTGCCCTCCATGTGCTTTAAAAAATACACACACACACACACACACAGATATACATACATATATAAGTATGTGTATGCATATATACACACACATATACAAACATACACATACATATATGCACATGTACAATATGCATATACATATGGATGCACACATACATGTATGCAAATATATGAGGGAGAAGCCGAAAGGTGTGTGGTGAGGTGGAAAGAGAAGGAAAAAAGTAAAGGTCCCTACAAATGAGAGAGCATTGTGTTGGAGGGTCTGCAGTACAGTTTGGAGAGGAATGAATGCATGACGAGCCTGGAGAGGCCCTCCTTAAAAAGGAGGCTCTAAGAGGAGCCAGCCGATCAGAAAGAGAGGCTTTGGGAGTGGTGGGCAGTGTCAAAGCGTGATGTCCATGCTAGAGTGAATTTCCAGGGTGAAGAGATCTCTGGGAATATGGTAGAGAAAGATCTGGAAAGTACAGAGTGTGGTCTGGAGAGATAGTCCTTTGGATTTGTTTGTTTGTTTGTTTTTAATCCTTCCGCATTGCCTAATGAAGTACTGGCAGGTAATAAGTGTTCAATAAAGCCTTGCTGACTTGGCTTGATTGAGGTACCATAATATGGTGGAATAGTAATCAATTGTCTCTATGACCTTGGATCTTGGAGAGCTCTAACTGGAAGAAGTCAGACCACTAATCCATTCTTCAGCACCTTCTTTAGTTTAAGCACAACTTAATGGTTATTGTTTGGACTGTGATGTCTCAGAGTGAATGTAAATAGCAATTGTTTCTCTTTGGCCAGAAACCCTGAGGGTCTTCCCTTCCAAGTTTGATTTTTTTTTGGGGGTGCGGGGAGATTAAAGGGAACATCCCTTGGTTCACTTCTTAAACAACCCTAATCACTGAATAGGCATTGACTCAGTCAAAGTGAAAACTAGGAAAGACCTTAGTTTAAAAAATGCCAATGTCCATCACTGCATCCTGGGCCATCTCCAGTTATCCTGATCTATATCTGACTGCTAGAACCAGATGACTCTGGAGAACAAAGTGAGACTAGTGACTTTGCATAGCCTTCCCTCACTTAAATCCAATTGACTTGCAAGTCATGGTAACATCTTCCTGATGTCATGGTTCTCTTTGAAAATGAAGGACAAACCACACATACCCTGTTTCCTCAGGATTAATCTTTTCTGCAAAGGAGCCTTTCAGGTTCTTTTGTTTTTATTCAGTCTTGTCAGTCCTGTCTGACTCCTTGTGATCCCATTTGAGATTTTCTTGGCAAAGATACTGGAGTGGTTTGCTATTTCCTTCTCTAGTTCTTTTTACAGATGAGGAAACTGAGGTAAACAGGGTTAAATGACTTGCTCAGGATTACATAGCTAGTAAATTTCTGAGGTAAGATTTGAATTCAGATCTTCCAATCTCGAAGCCCAGCTGCACTCTGCCATTGTACCACCCAGTAAGTGTCTTCAGTCCCTCTGTGGAAAGAAGAGGGGGTAGATTGCGGATTTTGAAGTTTTTGCAATCTGTTTATTAGTTCATGGAGTGCTCTCACTGTCCAAATGAGCGAACTTACAAATAGGCCTCATGGATGCTAGTTAGTGTATATGTTTCTTCTCTCCTTGTGCCAAAAATCTACTAGCAGGATGGATCCTGGTATTCAAATTCATTTAGCTAGACTTTTATGCTTATCATACTTTCCATTGCCTCAGTTTATCCTACAGTGTAGAAAGAAATGTGTTCCTCAAAGTTAGATTTTCAGCTTCAGAAATAGGAATTCACCTTCCCTTTATTGCAAACTCCCAGGCCTAATCATCTAATAAGCCCAATGTGAGTCTCCTTAGCTTTTCAAGCCTACACTTCTTGGCCTTAAGGAAAATCCCCCCAAATTTATGGTTTTGTGGCTCACCTGTCCAGTGCTAGAATTAGAGTTCAGTATTATAGACATTTCTCAGATTGAAAGAAAATGTGAACTGTGATGATGATGATAAATGTCCAATTTGTTTGGAAAATGGAAACATTTGCTTCTGGGTAAAATGGAAAGTTGATTTGGATGTTTATGTCCCACTTGGGCTTTATCGTCTGGACTCTGGAATTTGAGTCATATGTGTATGTATTAGGGCCTAGTAGGGAGGGTGGAGGATGGAAGATCAGAGTGGAAGGTAGAACTTTATCAAGCAAAAGGATGTGCCACAAATAGTGTAAAATCCAGGAAAAAACTCACCATATTTATGAATTCTGCACAAGTAACTTCTCATTTGTTGTGGTGATGGTGGGAAATAGGTAACTTTCCTTCTACATATATGTTTATTTTATGATTAGCAAAGAGAAAGAGGTGATCCATTTTGAAATTCTAATGACAGTGGACCCAATCATTGTCTGACCCAAGCAAGGCAATTTCCCATGAAATTCAAACTATCTTAATAGATTTTAACAGACGCGGAAATTGAAAAAGCCAGAAAGCCAGGTGGACCCTGGCTTTTCCCAGCATTGCTAAATCTAGACAACTTGAGTTCCCACCCCACACTGTCTTTATAGAACCCACCAGAATGAATGACATTCCTAGGTTTAGATGGCTGTCCTGGCTCTGGTCACAACTGAAATGTTTGGTCAGCATTGACATATGTGTCCTGTGTGTTCCAAAGTATGACTGGACATCTGTCTCGGTTGTAGAAAGTCTCGTTGTAAGAATGAACAATAGCAAGTACAGCCTCACCTCAGAGCAGCAATCAGAGTTAACAGCAAAAGAAAAAATGCTTCTTTTCAAGAAGCTTTTGGAACTTGCCAGGAAGGCTCTGGACGAACTGGAATATTAGAGGAGGGGCATTTCCTCAGGGTATACAGGCCAGAGACAAGGTCAATAAGGCCTGCTTTGTATTAGAGGACAGGGAAAAAGAAACCCCTTACCTCAGGATGCTCAACTGCATCCCTCAACAAACTGTACAGCTTATGATTTACAGATAGATTATGTTGTCATGTGAACTCTGACTAACGTCAATCATACTTGCTCTGAGCCCACAGGGAAAAAGCCTTCCCCAGGACTACCCAAGTCCAGTAGATGTCATCTCCAAAATGCTTTAAGTTATCATCTAGAAGTGATTCTTTTACTTCTTTTTGGATTTGTTTTTCCTTTTCAAAATGTGTGTCTAGTCAGAAAGACAAATATGTTTAGGGTCACAGGCAACAGACCCTTTTGTGTGCAGAGCTGGCTTGGAAATCATTAGAAAACTCCCCAAAGAGGCTCACCCACTTACCTCATCATCAGTTAGTGTACTCAGACTTCATCTGTTCATTATAGGAAAGATCTGGAACTCCTCTTCAACCTCTACCTTTCCTATAAATTGAAATTCCCCCTTAAGCTCTACTTTTGGTAGAAAATCCCTGATCTAGGTCTGTTAACCAGAGAAAAGATTGCTTGGATTTTCGGTGAATTTTCCGATAGCTGCCTAAAAAACAAGGTGGCGCAGACTGGAGGTCCAGAGTCATTTTGTGTTGGGAGAAAAATTAGAAAAGGATTAGTGCTTGTATTTGTTTATTTGGGTTTTTTACATTTCTTCTTTCTCTTTCTTCCTTCCTTGCTTCCTTTCTTTCTTTCAGTATAATCCAAGGAAATGAAGCATGAAACACAATTAATGAAATAGCTGTCCTGAATTGCATGGAATGGCAGCTGCACAGCTGCCACTCATATCACAAATACATCCCCCAGCTAATGTCCGCCAAGAGGCTCGTTAGCCAGCCGCCTTTTCTGAGAGGTCTCCTGTGCTTTCATTTTGGTGAATAATATACCAGGGAGCTGAGTGGACCTGGCTTTGGATTTCTTTCTGGGGAGATGATGTAAAGGAGGGTGGTAGTGACAGCAGCTGGCACAACATGGTGTCTTGGGGGTATCAGTATTTGTATGAGGTCTGAGTGTTCTTGCAAAGGTAAGTGTAGTAGAAGAGCAGTTAAAGGAAAATCAAACAGACTGCTGTAGCTGTCTTATGTGGGGCCTCCCAGGCAGCTCACTTGAGCTAAGAACTGAAGTTGTCCATTGCAGATACATGAATGGAGATGAGATAAATAGCCCCGTCTTCTTAGGTAATTTATCCATCCCTTGCTACCTTTCCTCTCAGACACACACATGCTCTGTTTTTTCAAAAGAGCAGGGAGGAGAGAAGCAGATGGGCACTGTGGCAGCAATCCCTAAGAGGTGGCCCTGGGTCAACTTTATCAAAATGATAAAATGTTTTGAGTCTTGGGAAACCCCTTGGGCCAGCTCTGTTTGGAGATGTCCAGGGTATTAAGGGTTGAGAGAGGTGAGCAGATGTTTCCTCCCAGAACCTCTCCAGTGCCATCTCCTGTGTCACCACTGATAGTAGTTTTATCAAGATAAATCTAGTGTTGCTTGGAAGGATATTAATAAATTATCTAGTAATGAAAAATGGGAGAGGAACCATACTCTTACATCAGGGCTTGATGATTACTTTGATAGATGCACTGGCAAGATTTCCCCGACAAGGCAGAAATGAAAAACACGACACATAGACCTTTAAGGGTGACCTCAGAGGAAAACACAACTTGCTGAATGATACAGAAACAGAATAGGAAAACAGAAGCTTGGAGGCTCAGTATGTCAACAGTCAGACAGATGGGCTAGGCTGATCAACTGATCATTGAGTTTGGTGTCAGACACCAAGGAGAGAGAGAAGGGAGGAAGGGGGAGAAAGACAGAGAAAAAAAGGAAGAAAGACAAGAAAGGAAGGAGGGCAGGGGAGGGCAGGGATAGAGGGCAAGAAAGGAGAGAGTCAATGAACGAGCAAATGCGAAAGAGAGTAAGATTAAAAAAACAAACTGAAAGGGAAAGAGGAAGTTTAAGAGGGAGGAGTGAAACAGTGTATGAATGAGAGGAAAAGAGAGAGTGAGGTAAAGGCAGGACCAAAGAAAGGAAAAGGATGGAGTCTAAAAGAATGAGGAAAAAGAATTAAAGACAGGGAAAGAGAAAAAGGAGACAAAGAGAGAGAGAAAAGAGGAGATATGAATTGAGAGAGGGGAGAAAAAGACACAGATTTGTATCATTGGCAATTGTGAGGGTGTCAGTGGTGAAAGAAATAAACTTTTACTTGAACATTATTATGTTTGGAGTTGAGATGATGGGCTAGAAAAGGAGGGGGTTGGAATGGATTGCTTTGGGAGAAATGGGGGGAAAAAGTGAAATGCACCCAGAATTAAATGCATTACTGAATATTCTAAGATAAAATAGTTTTCAAATATGTTTTCAAATAAATAGTTTTCAGATAAATCCTAAACAAGAAATCTCTCTATTTTTTTAATCTTAACTTGTAATTTAATCAATGTAGAGAATATTAAAATTCACTGCACATATGCAAATTGACAGCCCACTGTATTTTATCATGTTAGGGAGTTGGTTGTGGGTCCTGAGAGGTTATTTGATCACACATGGTCATATCACTAGTATGTATCAGAAATAGGACTTGAATGGAGCTCTTCCTATATCCAAGGCTGGTACTCTGCTTCTCATATGCATTCATATGATCAATCCTTGACTTTACTCTGTCATTAAACATATTTCTTAGTATCACTTTCCCCCCAGTATCATTTGATTTCTGTACGTGTGTGTCTACCCATATATAATTGAAATATATATTGAAATATATATAAATTGAAATAGATATACACACATATATACATACAAAAATATATGTGTATATTTATACATATACACACATACATATTTCTGCATGTATACATATACATACATATACACACATACGGATATATGCATGTGTGTGTATGTATGTATGTATGTATGTATACTGCAAGCATTTTGTGATTTCATTGTTCCTTCCATTGACACAGATCATGGCCCCTGCACAACTTAGTAATTGTTTGTCATGAGACAATTAGGTGGCACTGATGGGGTGCCTCTGAATATTTTGAGGTGATTTTTTGTGGCATAGTTGTAACTTCAGTCTTGTGTATGTACCATCAGTTGTGAGATCAGTTTGGCTCTGTTCCCTCCCTCCCCCCAGCTGTGAAGCATTAACTGTCTCCCCCACCCCCAGCCACAAAGCATTAACTCTATAGCTATGATAACAAGGGTCTTTTCAAGGTACTACTAGTAAGTGACCAAAACAAGACCCATCCTTCCCAAACTGGATAAGGTACTTCTCCTTAGGAATTTGACCTCAAATCTGACCTTTGGTTGACTTTATGACATTTCAGGGCTAAAACTACGCCTTTTGCTCCCCCTCCCCTTGGAATTTCCCAGTGAATTATGGGTAAAACACATGCTCAGTTGATGTGAAGGGTGCATGTCCCTTTAAGTATTAGTCACGCCCTGGCTCCTCCCGGGTCCCTCCCTAACTCCACCTTTGTACACCTCATTAGCTTAATGAACTTATGACTGACAGTCTTGTATCTTTAAAAATGCCTCTCTGGGCCTTAGAACTTTGCAAGTAGCCCTTTTCTAGCAGGCCATCTGCCTGCTGCAGAGTGTCACACTTTCAAGCTTCTCTGACACCACCCCCCTCTCCCCCTGCACCTTGTGAACTTTCCTAGCCAGGTTTCCTCACCCTATCCCTTTTTGCCCTGTGAATCAATAAACTTCTATAAATCTGCCAAAGAACATCTAAGTCTGTAATTCTTTTCAGACGCTAACCTGGAAAGGATTTCTCATTAGAAATCCCCCAAAACCTATCCCTCATCAGCACAGTGTATAGAATGCTGGGTTCAGACTTGTCTGCATAAAACCTGCCTACTTTTCCAGGGCATGGAAGAAGATTCAAGGTTCTCTCTGTCAGATAAGTGTTGTAGGGGCATCTATTGCCAAAGAAGTTTAAGGATCTTTTTTTTTTATTTATTTCTGATATCTGAGGACAACAGATTTGGGGAGCCCAAGGTGAGCTCTTTTTCGGGGCCTTCATTTTTCCTCTACCAAAAGACATGGCTTCTCTTTTAATCCTGTCAATAAACTGAGGAATACTGGTTTGCTCTAATGAGCCACTTAGGTAGAAAAATAAAGTTGATAAATTCAATAGGTCAGAGAAGGGTATGGTCAAGTGCAGAGTAAAAGCCCCCATCTTTTAGTCCAGCCAAGCTACTTAGTTTTTCTTATATGGGATGTCAGATCTATCAACTCTAATCCTTCCTATGGTTCCCATTATTTGTTTCTGTCCAGAATCCAAGTGTGACAAAATGGGTCTAAGTTTAGGGCATCAGGGAGACAAAGGGCTCTTTACTTATTTGCTAAAGGTGAGGGACTGGCTCATCACTTTGGCTTCCAGACAGATTAGACTTCTGGGAAATGCTCTTTCCATTTTCTCCAAATACAGTGACTCAAGAAAGCTATTTTAATTGGTCCAAAGCATGATTCAAGGTGCATGTAATTGTCAGGTATTTCTTGGTGCCTAATTTAAATCACTATTAAACTCTCCTAGGTGATACAGAAGCATAAGAAGGAAAACGCTTGACTCCTGTTCATGTGGAGAGGGATGGGAAGAGGAGGAAAAGAGGAAGTTTGGCACCAACATTGAGACTGCCTTCCTGGAGGGGTGTCTGGGCACAGCTCCCAGACTGGATGGATTCCCAGGAAGGAATTCCCCTTAGGCCAATGGAGGATAGGTTGATAGCTCTTGACTTCAGGCAATGTCCTCTGCTTAGAGTACCCTGATGTTCTATAGCTACCTTCACCAGAGATAATGGTTTGCTGGTGTGTGTGTGTGTGTGTGTGTGTGTGTGTATGTGTGTGTGTGTGTGTGTGTACATGTTTGGGGTGGATATGAAGATGAATGAGTTTCAGTTTCTCCCTCTTCCTCTATTCTCTTTTTCCTTTTCCTCTCCCCTTTTCTATCTTCCTCTCCCTCCTTTCCTTTTTTCCTTTATCTCACTTTCCCCCTTTCTATCTTTATCTTTCCATTCCACTTTCCTTAAAACTTTTTTCATTTTCTTTTCCTTAATCTCCCTTTTCCTTCCCTTCTCCTTCTCTGTACCTTCTCCTATCAAATTTTTATTGTGAATGAACCATGCTCATTATCCCTTCTGAATTTATTCTTGCCATTTTCGCCTACCTAAGAAGTAGATAGTCTAAAATAGGATTATTAACCCTATTGTATAGAAGAGAGAACACAGGTTAAAAAAATTAAATGACTTGCTTGTGGTTAGACACTTGGGGCATGAGTCCTAGGATTCTGCAGTGATTTGACTATATGCATAGCTCTTCCTGTGTGACCACAATGTTTGGATCACTATGGCATGGGGGCCAAGGAAGGATTGTGGAGGGGATGGATCAGAAGTTAGACATTGCATAGACTAGGTGAGAAAATATGAGATTTGCTTGAATTACAGCACTTGTAGTTGGAGTAGAGAACTCAAAGAGAGAATCATGGAGCAGAAATGATAGGAACTCCATGGGTCCAATGACCTCTAGTTCTTTATTTGAGTATTTCCTGCCCAAGTCACTCAATGCTTCCACTACTCCTCTCACTCACTTATGAACTCTCAGCAGTCTGACTTCCAACTTCATCATTCAACTGAAATTGCTATCTCCAACATTCCCAAAGATCTCATCTTTGCCAAATCTAATGGCCTTTGCTTGGTCCTTCTTAACTTTTCTGCAGCATTTGATTGTTGATCATCTGTTCTGGGATCTTCTCTCTTCCCCAGGCTTTCATGGCATCATTCTTTCCTAGTTCTCTTGCAGGAGAAACTGCTCTTTTTCAGTCTTCTTTCGTAATTCTTTATCTCATATTCCGGATGTCATTATCCTTTTTGAGAACAAAGGACAAATCAAACCCACACACAATCTATGTCATGTTCATTATCCAGAGGCATCCTCAAAAGCTCTATCATAGGTCCTTTTCATCACCAAATCTCAGCTTTTTCATTTGAACATTTTTTTAAAAATCTGTCCTTTTCTCTCCACTCACATGTATATCATGTAAGTTCATGCCCTTTATCATTTCTCACCTGGACTATTACATTAGTTACCTAATTGTCTATCTTCAGTCTCTCCCCTGTCCAATGTACCCATTACATGCCTGGCAAAGTGATATTCCTAGCATAGAGGTCTGTTACTCCACGAGGTCTGTTACCCCATGCTCAATAAACTCTAGTGGCTAACTATTGCTCCTGGATCAGATGAAAAACCAACTCCCCTTTTTGGCATTTAAACCCATTCACAGTCTGTCTCCAATGTACCTTTACAAATCTGTTACCCAAGACCACTCCCTTTCACAAAACCTATAGACCAGCCAGATTAGCCTTCGTGCTGCTCTCACACTATATTTCACTCTCTATCTCTGTCTCTGTCTCTGTCTCTCTCTCCCTCTCTCTCTCTGTCTCTCTGTCTGTCTCTCTGTCTGTCTCTCTCTGTCTCTGTCTCTCTGTCTGTCTGTCTGTCTCTCTCTGCCTTTTTCATGGCTGTCCCCTCTGCTTGGAATGCACTGTCTCTACTCCCTTAGCTTCTTTCAAAGCTCACTTTTGATCTTCTTCAATAATGTTTTCCTGACTCTCCCAGCTGCTAGAGTGTTTTCCTCTCCATTTTGTATTGACTTTGAATAAGAACCATATATATCTATATCCATCCTCCAGTTTCCCTGGAGAGAATTTAAGTTCCTTGGGGACAGGGGCTGCTTTATGTATTTTTTTTCTTTCTTTGTATTCCCATTGCCCAGCACAGCAACTGACATATAGTGTTTAAGAAATAGTTGTTGCTTGATTTGCTCTTCTATAAAATGAATATTATAATACTTACATACCTACCTTAAGGAAAATGCCTTGTAAATAAATTCCTATGGGATTGTTAATTACTGTTATTATTTAAACAGCCTTATTTCCCTAGTTTCCTAGAAGAAGTAGCTTGTATATAAAGCATTTTTTAAAATTTAAAAAATTTATTTAAATTTTTTTTTAATTTAAATTTAAAAATTTTATTTAAAAATTTAATTTAGAATTAAAAAAATTTAATTTACAAAATTTAATTTAAAAAAGAATTAAAAAAAAAAATCTCCTTATTATTGCAGATGAATACCCAGAGGTAAAACTGGCAAGTCTTGAGCTAGACTTATTCCCAGAAATATACCACACCCCAGAACCAGGACAGACCTGTAGAGGAAAATATACATCCTTTTGGTATATAAAACTCTCTATAAACTAGCCCCTTTGACTTTTCTACTACTCTTATAATTCATTACACACTGTGATCTAGCTACCCTGGCTTACCTACAGTTTTTTTTAATGTAACATCGCATCTCCCATTTCCATGCTTTTACACAGTCTGGTCACCATGCTTGCAATGGTTTTCCTCCTTGCTTCTTCCTTCCCTGACTTCCTTTAAAGGAAAAACATGAAGGGGAGATGTTTTGGGATCAAAGAATGATTTGGGATAAGCTTTAATATCCTTTAGGAAAGGATGCTAAAATCAGGCATCTGATGTCCAGTGTTTGGCCTATGACTTCCAAGTCTTTGGATATTCAGTCCTGGCTTCTTTTCCCTATAGCTTCTGCCCCTTGTTTCTGGTGCATTTTAGAAACAACATCACCCTGGCGTTGCTACAAGTGGCCAATGACCAAATACATATACAAAGATGGCTGGCCTCAGGTCCTGAGTGGGAAGGATTGCTCCCTTCCAGAGAGCTTACAGCAACTCCACTCTGAAATGTGAGCTCCTCTGGCAATAAAGGTAAATCTTTGCTCTTTAAATCGCTTTAATCACTAGACTATTAACTTACTGTATATTTTCATCTAATTGAACCACAAACTTTGCTTCTTTTAACTATTTACTCTTATGCCTTTTGCCTATCCTGCTCACCTTCTCCCTGCATCTCTAGAAAGAATTTAATTGTTGACTTTCATTTCCTGCTCATTTTCAGACATAGTTTCTATTTCTTTCCTCATTATTTCTGATTGTCTTGTCCCAGGCACTGCCTCAACTGGTGGGAGTCATCAGGAGAGTGGCCAGAGGCTTATTTGAATGAATTTATTCAACTCTCGTAGAGCAAATCACATAGAGGAAGAGCCCATTTAATAGTAATCATTACAGGATTTTGCATTTGTGAGGGTACTATGTCCTTTTATATTGCTTCCTTTATCACTGGACACAGGTGGGACCTAAGAAACACCCTCTCATACATGAATCTATTACATTCCCAAGGTCAATATGCAGTTAATGGCTTCTGACTTGCAATAATTTGACCTTCTCAGGGCCTGTGTCCAAATCTCTTTAATCCAACACAAGTACATACAGACTATTGGTTGTTTGTCAGTCTCCTACTCTCCTGAGGTTATACAGAACAGGATAAGAACTATTTATTTTCCTGTCCCCTATAAGACTATTTCCTTAATATCATTGCCCAATAGACAGTTCTAGAAGAAACACTCAGGTATGAATGGGGGTGGGGTGAGTGGGTGATGAGCCATGATGTAAGAGTGGGAAGATTACTGACTGGACTTGGAGTCAGAAGGCATCATTCTGAATCCTGGTTCTTCTTGCTACTTATGCAACCCTGGGCAAGTCAATTAGTTTCTCTGGGCCCCTCTTTCCTTTTTCTATAAGATAAAGTGGTTAGGATCTCAATGGTTTCTTTAAAAATACATTTTTATTGGTAATCCTTGTTTTTACATGGCCTTTATTTCTGAATATATTTTCTCCTCCTTCTAATACTTGATGAACCAACCCTTACACAATATTCCACATAGTCCCCCACTTCTGTACAGAATGGAAGGGGATGCATTTTTTCTTCTGCTCTCTGATGCCAAGCTTGGTCATTATAGTTATTGTGCATAGCATTCAATTTCTCTCAGGTCTCTTTCAAGCTCTAAAGTGCAATGAAAATTTAACAACCAGCTTTCATGAGTTGGTACAAGCTGGCTCCAACACACCACAGTGTGATCATGAACAAGCCACTCAGATAATTTACTCAACCTCTCAGTACTCTTGGCAGCCCTCTAAGACTGTCAGCTATGGTTAAACAGCAGATTTGAGGTGACAGAAGGAGTTTTGTACAACGAGTTCCCCAAACTGATAAAATCACCGGATTGGATCCTACCCTATCTAAAAAAAAAGGTTTGAATTATAACTTTTCTTATTCAAAGGCATGACTCTGTGAATAACCCTTTAGCAAATTGGAGAGTGCCCAGATAGGACATCTAGCCAAAAAAGAGTTTTGTGTTGGGCTTCACAACTGTAGCTGTATGACCTCTTGCAATTGGAAGGGGCAGACCCCTTGGAGAGTGACTACAAAGTATGGGGCAAGAATGGTCATTCCAAAGTTTGACAGATGCTTCTGGGAATGGAACTTTCTTCTTTGACCACACAGAGATGAACAGCAGATGTGACAATAGTTCTGAATTGCAGTCAGCATTCATAAGACATATTTATTTTTATTAAAATCACCTCAGTACTTCCCTTCAAAATCATAAAGGAGATAGAACAGGCAGCATCATTCTCCCTTTGCAAATCAGAAAGCTCAAGCACAAAAAGATGAACCAACTTATTCAAGGTCACCCAAAGTTATCAGGTTTATCCTTGTTCCAAACTCCTCCAGTGTTTTTGCATAATTCTCTAACTTGGCCTTTCCATTCCATCCACAAAAAGATATGTGTGTGTGTGGATACATACACACATATACAAATATATTCTATATTTATTATATATTTATGTCTTCATATATACATAGACACCCCTGAATGTATAGCTGTATAAGTACACTATACATACACATATATATAATGCTAAAAGAGAGTTCATGCTCTTGAGTACCATATAGTTTTGTATTAGAATATTGTGCTAGAAAGGACTTTAACTATTATCACATACAATACCTTCACTTTACATATAAAGAAATGGAAGCCAAAGACATTAACCAATTTTTCCAAGGTCATAAGCAATAAGTAGCAGAGTCAGGATTTGAATTCTAATTCCAAAGGGACATCTATTTTCACTCAACTACTCTGCCCATCAGTCTCCTTGTGGAGTCAAAGTCATTACAATTCAAAGAGTCATATATCCAAAGTGATACGTGCTGATCTACACACAATTCGTGCTGTTTTAGAGTGCCAGACCTAGAGTCAGGAATACTCGTCTTTCTGAGTTTGAATTTGCCTTCAGACACTTACTAGCTGTGTGATCCTGGGCAAGTTACTTAACCCCATTTGCCTCAATTTCCTCATTTGTAAAATGAACTGGAGAAGGAAATGGCAAATCACTCTAGTATCTTTGTCAAGAAAACCCCAAAATGGGCTCATGAAGAGTCAGATATGACTGAAAAATGACAGAAAAACAATAATTTATGTAGCACTTGATACTTATAAAGATTATTTTCACATACATTATCTCTTTCAGCAATAATAGCTCACATTTATAAATTGCTTTGAGATTCACACAGCACTTTTCTCATAGCTCTGTGAGACAGGTAGTACAAAACATTACCATCATTCCCATTTTACACATAAGGACATTGAGATGCTAACTGGCTTGCTTACTGAAACATATTTAGCAATAATCAGTATTTGAATTCTCTCTCAGGTTGTTTGATGCCAAATGCAGACCTATTTCCATAGGACCAGAGGTGGCATAGAGTGGGAAGAATGAATTGGTTAGATGATAAGCTTGTAAGCAGGAAGACTAAGGAGCTTTGGTGAAAAAAGAAGATGAGGGCTTATTTGAACTATGATAGTAGCAGTGGTAGTAGGAAGGAGGGAATGAATAAGAAAGAAATTAGAGAAATAGATATGGTAGGGCCAGGTAATGTATTAAATATGTGAGATGAAGGAAAGTAAAGAGTTAATAATGATTTCAAGGTTATGAGTGTGGGACACTGTGAAGATGGAGTGAAAGCATCAACAACAAAAAAAAGTTATATAATGACTAAGGATCTGAGGACTTCCTATCAGTGGAGTGTCTCAGAATGTATTCAGTTGAAAAAAAAGATGCTTACATTAAAATTATTGTTATGATCAGAGGCAGTGTGGTGCAATGAAGAAGTCACTTTGGGGTAAAAAAAAACGCCAGGTCCAACTCTCTTTCACTGTCACCCTGTGTGACCTTGATGGAATCACTTATCTTTAGTTCTCAGTTTTCTTATTTATGAAATGAGGGGGTCTTGACTATACGACCTCTAAAGTCTGATTCAAATGGCCTCTGAATTTATGATTCTATGTGCTAGGCTCCAGGAGAGATACAAAGATAACAAAAACAAAAACAAGATCTATGCCTCAATGGAATTTATAACCTCACATGATTGCTAACACAATAATATTGAGTAGTAGATAGAAAGCTAACTTAAGATCCAGGACCAACTGGGTTCAAGTCCCATCTCTAACACATGCTAACTATGTAACTTTGGGCAAGTCACGCAACATCTTAGTGTTTCAGGCAACTCTTTAAGACCAAGCTTCTGAGACAAAGACAACCTTTACTGGTACAGGGAGTTTCCTCTTTGGGAACTCCCTAGATCATTGAAATCACAGGTCCTGATCCTATCCCTGACACAGTGAATAGCAAAATAACATCATGTTAAAATTTTGTAGCAACATCAGCTCTCAGAAGTAATATAGTATAATGTAAATAGCCCAGGATTCAAGAGTTGAAAAACCTGAATTCTAGTCATGGTTCTGCCTCTAATAGGTTATATGACCTTTAAAAAATCATTTCAGTTCCTGAATTTTAGTTTTCTCAATAATCAGATGAGCAGATTTGGATTCAATGATCTCTAAAGTCTCTTTCAAGTCTAATTCCTATGATTCTATAATTCTGAATGTCAAGCTAGGATGCCTGTACTTTGGGAGGAATTTAAACCTGAATGATAAAGGTCGATGAACCTGGTGATGATCAGTTCAGAACTGGTCTTTTCAAAGTGCTTTCGCATGCATTGTTTCATTTTGATTCTTAAGACTACCTTGTGGGGTACTGACTCCATTTGGTAGATGAACTAAAATTTAGGAATATAAAATAAATAAATTAAGTTAATGGCAGGACTGGCAAGAGAATCCCAACCAATTTCTCTTTCAACACTTTCTCCCTTATTCACATCTTCCCTAGGTGTATGATTCATCAGAACTAGATGGCCCCACATAGATATCAGCTGAGTTCTTTGATCTCCCACTCCTCCTGAATTATTGAGGGGCAGACTTCTCTTCTATGAGGACTTAAGAGGAAGATTACATAGAACCTGGAAAATCTTTGTTAAATCTTCCTATGCTCATATGATCCACTGTGTAGATATATAACTTTTGGATCATTAGCGTCAGCGATTCTAGGCCAAAATACATAGGGGTCCTTCCCCAGCCTCAGTGTTTGTAGCTGCCTTTTAAAGTTTGTGTATGAGTTATACCAGGGAGGAACACCTCACTATGTAACACATATTTTAAAAAACTGACTAGTAAGTCAATTCCCATTTTCACATGGACAGTGTTATCATTTTGGATAAACTTTCTCTTTGTTTATGAATACTCTTCAATTGTAAGCTTTAAGTTTCTCTGTTTCCTAGTTTCTCTGTCAAGTTATTAAAGGTCTGTAAACAAACACTGAAATAGTACAAAGGCTCTCAGGGGAGCTCTGCAGGGAATCTTTTCATAGGAAAAAAAATTATTTTTGTAATAGGAAGATCCATCTCCCAAACAATTTATTCTGTAACTTTCAAATTTTGTTTTACTTGGTTTTCTTAAAGCATCACTGGACTTAGGTAGATGTCGACATATGACAATGTGAGAGAATGCTAAGAGGACACTCTAGAAAAGATCTTCTCTGCTGCTGCTGCTTCTGGGGTTCAGAACCATCTGCCACCTACAAGCCTAGAAGAACAAGCATTGTCTTCCTGACAGTGTTCCCTTTTTTATATCCTTCTTGATTGGATACCAAGTCTCTATCCCCTCTCTTGAAGGAGGTAATTTAGAAATGCCTACCCTAAAAGTCTGATACTTACAGCTCCCTCTACCCTACAGGTAGGACATGGTCACTCAACTCACATCACTTGGATGGTCAAGAAATCACAAATTATAATCCTTCTGGTAAGTTAGAGTACCATTAAACCACACCATTTGCCTTTTGACTGGACACTCAGAAATGATAGGCTTCTCCATTAGTCCTGCATCTGAATCTTCATACATGTGTTGTCTTCCCCAATTAGAATATGAATCCCTTAAATTACAGGGATTATCTGATTTTTCTATTTGTATTCCCTATACTTATCACACTGTTTGGCAAATAATGAGGACTTTAACATTTTTCATTTGTTTATTCATTCCTTCATTTAATAGTGTTCCAAATGGCCACATCACTCACTCTTTAGATCAAGGAAGTAATATTCCTTGATAAGTGTGTTTGGAGTTAAATATCTTTTCTTTTTTATAAGGAAGGACTTAATTTGAGTGGGTAACTAGGGTAGAAAAACAAAAGACAATAATAAAACTTAAAACAAAAACCAAACAAACCAATAGGACAAATGGTCTGGGATCAAAATTTTTTGAAAAAGTGATTGGGGATATACATGTCAGAAGGGCAGCAACATTGACTAGACATTTTTCTTGGATCCTGTCAACCTCTTAATCCCATGCAAAACAGAAATTATACACCAAAGATAAAGCAACTTCAACTGTCTCATAGCTTAGGATATTCAAGATCCAAAAGAAAGTTTAAAAAAAGCCCACAAAAACCCAAGAAACCAATGCTAATTAATTTTGAGTTCACTCAGCCAACCTCCTCCAATTCCCATGCTACCTGCAGTGAAGCAGTTCTAGAAGGTCTAAGGACCCAATGCAGGCTTACAACAAAACCCACCCCCACACCCCACTCCTCTTTCTTTCCAGTGCTTTGGAGATCCTGACTTCAACCTATGAAAATCTGCTAGGCCTACAACAGACAGGCAGCACAACAGGTGGCAGCCCCTTAGGAGCAAGTGCCTGCTGAAAGCCAGAGAACTAAGAACAAAGGGAGTAGAATAGGGCGCTCTGGTGTGGGAGGTGGGGATATATGTAACATTCCACTAAAGCCTGAGGGAAAAATAACAGCATCCAGTTGAGGTCAGTTTTGACCATTCAAAAGTTATTTGGGGCAGAGACTTTAGCTGGTGAACCATGAATTTCTCAGTGTAGGAGAACAATGCACTTTGAGATCCAGCACCAACAGAAACTACCAAACAAGGAGGGAGAGTCAGAAAGTGAGCAATAAAGGAAAATAAGGATGTGGGAGACTAAAATTATCAAAGACCTCAGAAAGAAAAATACTCAAAGACTGAACACCAACAGGTACATCAACAGGGGAAATGTTAACAACAGAAAGAAATATGGCTTCTAGATCTGGTAAACAAATTCAGACATTTATGAACAAATATTGCAAAACAAATGAAAATGATCCAACATTTGGTGAGACAGAAGACTATCTGGAATAAGAGGGGAACATGGAAATACAATATACTGTTCTTGAGGAGTTTAATGAGTATTTTGAATTATAATAGAAATTATTGACTGCACAGCAAAAATAATAGGCAGAACTGAAAAACTGGAATTTGCAATGACAAGTCTCACCAAAGAAACAAAAGAGAGAACAATAGATCAGGAATACAAATATAGAGAACTGAAGGACAAAAAACAATAACATTAGAAGAAATTATGCTATGCAAGGAAAATGTACTGATCTTGAAGATAGGATATATATATACAGAAAACCTGAGGAACATAATGGGCTTACCACAAGTGCTTAACAAGACATAAAACCTTAATACCATGATACAGGAAATAACGAAGAAAAATAATCCAGACCTTTTAAATGGAGAAAATGAAATAGCAGTCAAAATAAATTCACAGATCACCTCCACAAAAAAAAGCCAAAGGCTGAAAAACCCAAGCTCCTAAAATTGTCAAATTTAATAATTTAATTCAGAAACAAAAAATTCTATAAGCAATTAGGAGACTCAAATAAATAGAAGAGGAAATGAGAAAATTCTAATAACATAAAACTATTCTTTACCTGTCACAAAACATTGGAAAGAATGGAATCATGTGTTCTACAGAGCAGTGAAGCTCCATTGCAGCCTAAGGTGGCCTTCTTTATGCTTCTGAGTTTAAGTGAATGTGAAAAAAGATGGATGTTCAATAATAAACAGGCATTTGAAATATATTTTGAAAGATGGTCAGAACCAAGAGATTTACTTCTCAAAGTGAATCTTTTCAAATCTCACACCCCAAACAACAGAAATGCAGGAGGGGTAATAATAAATACAATAATAAATACAGAAGACAAGGATAGTAACAAAGTAACAGTTGCTTAAAAAAACCAAAACATTCACTAATGCATTATTGGTGGAGTTGTGAACTGATACAACCATTCTGGAGAGCAGTTTGGAACTACGGCCAAAGGGCTATAAATAATTGCATACCCTTTGACCCAGTAATACCACTTCTGGGGTTGTATGCCAAAGAGATCATACAAGCGGGAGGAAGACCCATATGTACAAAAATATTTATTGCAGCTCTCTTTGTGGTGGCAAAAAACTGGAAACTAAGGGGGTGCCCATCAACTGGGGAATAGCTAAACAAGTTGTGGTATTTGAATGTAATGGGATACTATTGTGCTATAAGAAATGGAGAGGAGACGGTCTTCATATTCACCTGGAAAGGCCTATACAAACTGATGCTAAGTGAGAAGAGCAGAACCAGGAAAAATTTGTACACAATCAGAGACACATCGTATGTGTGACGACCAACTTTGATAAGCTGAACTCTTCTCAGCAATGCATAGTTATAAGACAACTCTACAAGTCTCAGGATAGAAGGAGATATCTACATTTGGAAAAAGATCTAGAAACACCAGAGTTTAAATGGAGACTTAAGCAATCTACATGCTACCACTCTTTTTCATGTTTGGTTTTCTTTCTTTTCTCCCATTATTCACTCCATTAGTTACAACCCTTCTATACAACCAGACTATTGTACAATGTGAAAGTATTTGCAGATCCTATACCTGATTGCACACTGCCATGTGGGGGGGAGGGGGCAAGGAGGGGAGAAAAATTGAAACTCAAGGCATTGTGGAAGTGAATCTTGTAAACTTAAAGTAAATAAACAAGTCAATGAAAAAAATAAAAATAAAAAAGACAAAAAAAAGCAAAACATTTTCTCGATGTATACAAGGAGATAGGGTAAAGACAGAAGTCTGGTATAGGTAACAGTGGTGTGAAAGGCCTGGGGAGTTGTGAGCAGAGAGCTTAATAATATCCTGCCTACAGGTAAATTGATGTTAGTTTGTTTTGTGGTACTATATTTACAGTATTAGATGGTATATGAAAGGGGGAGGGGAGCAGGGGAATAGAGAGGAATGCCTGTTGTACTCAGATCAAACCAAAGGTTAGCACTTGGGGGAAATGATGCCTCTGGTTGCATAAAGAGAAGAACTTAGAGGGGCATGGGTGAGGAGGAGGGAAAAGGATCAAAAATGGGGGGATAGGAAAGATACCTTGCTTTGGTGAAGAATGGGGTTCCACTGATGAATGCTACTATGGGTAAAGAGAGAGATTCCAGGAAGGGGATTGAGAACTTGCACTGAGTATGATCTGATATATTTGGTTCTTTAAAATGTCCGCTTTCCTACCTACAGAGGGAGTTGGAATTACTGGGGGCAATTAGTACCCAGTGGAGTGGAAGAGCAAGGACACAGGAGGAGATTTTGAGTCAAATGGGAGAAAAAGACAACCAAGGAAAGCTATAAATTAATAATGGACTGAATAATCAGGAAATAGAGTCCCTAACATGGGGCAGTGTCCTCTCTGACACCTGCAATAATTGGCATTGCTCTGGGAATAAGGCACACTGGAAAAGGAGAATGTACAACAGATGGCAGAATTAGGATTCAAAAATATCTCGGTAGCTTAGTTGAATGCATTAGACTAAATAAGGTGGGATAGGCATGGTAGAATTGACCTACAGTTTCTACTGCTGGGCAGGTCAAGACTGGTGGATTACTCGAATTCAGGAGCTCTGAACTAAAGCCAATCAGGTGTCCACATTAAGGCCAACAACAAGATGATGAGTCCCTGGGAGTGAAGCAGGAGTTGCTCAAAACTCTGTAAAGCACCAGCATAGAAGGACCTTTTCTCAATATAAAAAGAACCTATTTAAAACCAAAAGCAAATATCATTTGTAATGGGGGAAAACTAGGTCATTTTCTGACAAATATTTCAGTGGAGCAAGGATGCCCACTTACCCCACTGTTATGTGTTTCAGTTCTGAAAATACTAAGAGCAATGAGGCAAAAGTAAGAAATTAAAGGCATAAAGATAGGTAAAGAGGGGGTAAAAACTCTCCCTATTTGCTAATGATGTAGTGGTTTACTTGGGAAATCCTAGGGAAACAGTAAACATATTAATTGAAACAATTAATTGCTTCAACAAAGTAGCAGGCTACAAAATAAATCTTCCGAAATCAAAAGCCTCTCCATAAAATCATAACAAAACACAGAAAGCAGTAATAGGAAAGGAATCTCATTCCAAATATATACAAAATGCATAAATATCTGCGAATCAACCTATCAAAGCCCACAAAAGGCTTTTGTAGATTCAATTACAAGGTGCTTCTTAAAGAAATAAAGAAGTTAAATAGCAGGGAGAATATCCAGTGCTTTTGTCTAGGCCATGCAAATGTAATAAAAATGGCAATACGACCTAAATTGATTCATACTTTTAATGCTGTACCAATTAAATTACCAAGGGGATACTTTATAGACCTTATAATAACAAAATTAATTTGGAAAAACAAGAGATCTAGAATATCAAGGAAAATGATGAAAAGAAGTAGGTATGAAAGCAGAATAGTACTTCCAGGCTTAGGAATGTATTATAAAGTATTGGTTATAAAACCCATCTGTTGGTGGTTAAAAAAAGAGAGTGATAGATCAATGGAATACACTAGACTAGGGAGAATCAGAAATGACAGAAGCCATTAACTGTTTGATAAAGAAAAAATATAAATTGCGTAAGAAAAACTTTGTGTTTGATAAAAACTGTTGTGAAAAAATAAAAAGCAGTCTTGCAGAAATTAAGCTTACTAACCTTTACACCACATTCCACAATACATTCTAATTAAAGATCATACTATCAAAAATTCTCAGCTAGATGGCACAGTGGCTAGAGTACCTGGCCTAGAAGCAGAGAAGCTCATCTTCCTGACTTCAAATCTGGCCTTAGACAATTACTAGCTATATGACCCTGGGCAAGTCACTTAACCCTGTTTGCCTCAGTTTTCTTATCTGTAAAATGATCTAGTAAACCACTCCAATATCTTTGCCAAAAAAATCCTAAATGGGGCTCACAAAGAGTTGAATATGACTGAAAAATGACTGAACAACAACAAATTTAAAAAAAAAATTAGAAAAGAAACAAACCATATGACTCTCACAGCTATGGGATTCTAATCAAGCAAGACGATGATAATAATAATAATAATATTAATAATAGTAAACTAACATTTATGTAGCACCTACTACACAGCTAGGTGGTTCAGTGGATAGAGCATTGGACCTGGAGTCGGGAAAAACTGAGTTCAATTCTGACCCCAGACATTTACTGTCTATGTCACCCTGGGCAAGTCACTCAACCCTGTTTGCCTCAATCACCTCATCTGTAAAATGAGCTTCGGAATGAAATGATAAGCCATTCCAATATTTTTGCCAAGAAAACCCCACAGTCAACATTACTGTGCTGTGTTCCCTGGGGTCATGAAGAATCAGACACAAATCAACAACAACAACAACAATGATGTGCCAAACACCGGGCTAAGTGCTTTACAAATATTATCGTAATTGATGTTCACAATAATCCTGGGAGATGGGTGTTATTATCTTTATTTTTCAGTTTTCACTTGGGCACCATCTAGCTGCCTGAAGAGATAGAAACCATTTATAAAACAAAATAAAATAGAGAACTTTGATTACTTGAAACTGGAAAGATTCTGCATAGACAAAATTAATACATAAGAAGGGAAGTAGTTGATTGGGGGAAAAATGTACCAGATTTCTCTAATAAGGGTTTGACATCTAAGAAACTTCACCAATTAATAAATATATAAGACTAATAATATCCCATTCCTCAATAGATGAGTGTCCAAAACATGTGATAAGCTGATCATGAAAGAAATGCAAAGTATTCACAACCACATGAAAGAAAGCTCTAAATTGTTACTAATAAGAGAAATGCAAGTAAAAAAATAGAACCTTTAGGTTTCACATTATAGCTTACAAACTGGTGAAAAATGATGAAAAATGGAAATAGTTTTGGTGGGGTTGTAGAATGACACACATACTAATACATTGGTGGCAGAGCTATGAAATGGTCCAAACATTTGGGAAATCAATTTGGAATTATACAAAGTAACTAAATGTCCAAACCCTTTGAACCAGAGACTTCTTTATTAGACTTATACCCCAATGAACTCATCAGTAAGAATAAAGAATAAAACTCATATATAGCAAAATATCCATAAGATGCCCATCAAATGGGGAATGGATAAACAAATTGTGATACATAAATGTCATGGGATTTCTTATTATAATGTAAGGAATGATGCATTATAAATATAGAGAAGCAAGGAAAGATCTATATGAACTTATGCAGAATGAAGAAAGTAGAACCAAAGAAACAATATTCACAATAACTACAACAACATAAATGAAAAAAATAACCATACACCAAAAAATCAAAAGGAAATGTAATAAAATTATAATGATTAAACAAGGCTAAGTTGAAGTGATATGAAAAGACACACCCAAACCTACCCCTTCATGGGAATGGGATGTCCATGTTAAATGTCCATACGCATTTAACATGTTTTTATATTTTTTTCTACATGTTGATCAGTTGCCCTGATTTTTTTTCCTCTCTAAAAATACTATTTGCTATATGGGATAGTATCTGGAAGTGAGAGAGAAGGGATACTTGGGATAACTATGATGATGTAAGAAACAGGAGATATCAGTAAAAACTTATTTAAAAAACATAAAAAATAGTGATTGGGAAGAGTAGAGATCTATAACACAGTGAGCCATTTTATGCCATTAACATATTAGCAGTCAGTCAAAAAACATTTATTAAATATTTACAATGTGTTTGGCACTGTGCTAAGTGTTGGGGATACAAAAACAGATAAAAAAACATGGTCCCCTCTCTCAGGCAATTTACATTCTAAAGGGAACACAGTATGCAAATGTGTGTTTATTTATTTATAATGCATATGGATAGATATGTGTATATAATGCGATGTATATGCATATGCCTTGTACTTATATATGACATATTCAGTGTTGAATGAAAGGTAATCTCAGACAGAAGTACTAGCAATGAAATGAATTAGTTTATCAGATTAACTTTAACTAGAGAACAAGTCTTTGGGGGAATAGAACATAGAAAGAATACATTTTATTAGAGTGAGGGAGTGGACATGAGTTGTGTCTATGAAAGCAAGTCAATGTGGGACACCATAGGGCCAGCCATATGGTGTGATGTGGACAAGGGGCTCCCTGGGAGTAATGCTGACAGTGAGAAAGAGGCAGAGAGAAGAGAAAAGAAAGGGAACTAAAGACAGAGCTATTTTGTGTATTTCAGAATTTTCCCTAGGGCTTGACCCTACTTGACTCCCCTTGTGTCCAGTATATACTTGCCTGTTTCCTTTTTCTTAGAATCTGTTGTTGTTTAGTGAATTAGTTGTGTCCTCCTCTTAGTGACCACATCTGGGGTTTTCTTGGAAGAGATATTGGAGAGGTTTGCCATTTCCTTCTCCTGCTCATTTTACAAATGAGGAAACTGAGGCAAAGAGGGTTAAGTGACTTACTTGCCCAGGGGCACGTAGCTAATAAATGTCTCAGGATGAATTTGAACTCAAGTTCTTCTGACTCTAGGGCTGGTATTCTATCAACTGTGCCACCTAGCTGACTCCCTTAGGGTGTACCCTACGCAGAAACAGTACAATCATCCCTTCCACATTGTGGGAGTTAGGGGCAGTAGCCCCCACAATTAGGAAAATGCAAATAAAATTCCTTGGCCCTCCCTTCAGGAAGGGCCCCAGATAGAAAGTCTTTTTTATTTTCTTTTTCGTTTACTGGATGTTTATAGTACCTTATTGAAAATTTGCTTTAAGTATTTGGTCTTAGGTTCCATGTTGTCCTCTGGCCTTTACATGCATCTGTGGCTTCCACAAAACTTTCCCAAAATTCCCATTTAATTTCCTATGCCAACCTGTGATACATATAAATCATGAGAGGGAAAGCTGAGATTTGGAAGAGGTAACTATAACTTAACTTCCTCTCCTGTCCTAGTCTCTTCCTTAGCATCTAGATTCTTATCCCATATAACAAACTGCAATTCAGATGCTATCTTCTTTTCTGATTCACTCTAGTTGTTAGTACTCTCTCCCTCTTCAAATTGCTTGGTTTAGAGTTTGTATGTATAATACTCCATTGGTACACATTAAATCCTCCCAATAGAATGTAGCTCCTTGAGTGTAGGGACTCCTATTTTCACCTTTGTATCCTTATGTGCCTCTCACATAGGGGTATAAATCTAAAGCTTGAAGAGGTAGGCTAGGTGATCTAGTCCAACCTTATTCTTCAGATAAGAAAACTGAGATCTAAAGTGATTTGCCCAAGGACATAAAATTAGTAAGCATCCCCACCCAGAACTGAAATTCAACTCTCCAGGTTCAACACTCTTTCCATTGTCCAGTCCTGCCTTTCTGGATCTGATTCAAAAGAATTACTCTCAATGCACATTTCTTCAGTGAATGGGGATTTCTGAAGACATCCTGAGATGTCTTCTGCTCCCAGCAAAGTTACTTTAGTAGAAGTGATCCCCAAGAGAATGATTACTGGGAAAGTCAGGAATAAGGCAGAGGAAGACAAGATTCTGGCCAGCCCTGTTTTGCTCAGGAGCCCTCCTGAAAAATTTACCTCATCTACTTTAGTTTAAAGAAAATAAACTGTACTTCTGCCCACAACCACCTAATTAGGTTGTACTCTAATATCTCTGGACTTCAAAATGACAGCTAAAGCAGATTAAAGCTGTTTACAGCCAATAGGAAGGAGTATGGTCGCTGCTGGCAATATTTCTTTTTTGCTTAGTAACCCAAGTCTGGTCATAAATCTATATTCTTCTTCAAGGAGGAAGGCCATGATTAAAGGATTCCTCCTGCAGCTGTGGCTCTGTGATAAGAGCTTTATGTTCAGACCCTCCTAAGCTACAAAAAGGAAAAAAATAATCATTTTGCATTAAGTTCTATAATTTTTCTGGGGGGGAGAGGGAAGGATGGAAGGCAATGAGCTTGAGAGAGTTTGAGCAAGGGGAAAAGCAGACAAGTAGCTTGGTCAATGAGTTATTGTAGATTTGCCAGGGAAACCTGTATCCGATATTTCTGACAAGCCACTGGGATTTGTAAGAGTCTTCAACTGTTATCTAACACCATCTATTTCTCTGCAAATACGCACATGCACAAACACAGAGAGAGACCACAGGCATTTTTTTTTTTTTACTAGAAAGGGACTGGTAGCTTCTCCACATTTTAGACAAAGCCAGCCTTTAGCAAAAGCCTTCTTTCTATAAGTTTGCCTTGTGAATTCTCTATTGTCTATTTTTTCTCCCTCTTTCCCTTTCACTTCCCTCTTCCTGTATCAAGTACCCAATGGATCTCAGACTGATCCCACAACATTTAAACTCCTTCACAGTAGGAATGTTGGTAACTTAATAAGGTCTTAGATTTTCCAAAAATTTCAAAAGAGGATTCTTGGAAAAGGGACTCAAAAGGATTGGATCAATAATAGTGACATTTAGTTATTACAAAGAAGAATCACAATCCCTGGATCAGGGATTTGGAGATGAAAGGGAACTTGGAGATCTTTTATTCCGAACCCTTCATTATTCATATCATAGGGTTATAAATTTATATTTAAATAGATTTAGGGTAGAAAAGAGTTTAGAAGCCATTAAGTGTTAGAATTGTAAATCTTGAATTGGAATGAACCACAATGAAAATAATAGTATTTACATAGATCTTTAAGGTTTAAAAAAGCACTTTACAAATATCTCTTTTTATCCTCTCAACAACCCTGGGAAATAAGTACTATTATTTTTTATCCCTACTTTATTGTTGTTCTTAGGTCATTCAGTCATGTCTAACTTTTCATGACCCCACGGATCTAGCATGCCAAGCCTTTCTATCATCTATTACTTCTCAAAGTTTTTCCAAGTTCATGTTTGTTGTTTCCAAGAATCTATTCACCTCATCCTCTGTTGTCCCCTTTTCTTTTTGCCTTCAATCTTTCCCAACATCAGGGTCTTTTCCAATGAGTCCTGTCTTCTCATTATATGGCCAAATTATTTAAGTTTCAACTTCAGTATTTGACCTTCCAGTGAATCCTCTGAATTAATTTCTTTAAGTATTAACTGACTTGATCTCGTTGCTGTTCAAGGGACTCTCAAAAGTCTTCTCTAGCACCACAATTTAAGAGCTGTTGATTCTGTAACACTCAGTTTTCTATATAGTCCAACTCTCATAGTCATACATCGCTACTGGAAAAACCATAGCTCTGACTACACAGACCTTTGTTTGCTTTTAAGCATGCTATCCAGATTTGCCATAGCTTTCTTTCCAAGGAGCAAGTATCTTTTTATTTTATGGCTGCAGTAGCTGTCTGCAATGATCTTTGAGCCCAAGAACATAAAATCTGACATTGCTTCCATTTTTTTCTCCCTCTATTTGTGATGGGACCAATTGCCAAGATCTTAGTATTTTTGATGTTAAGCTTCAAGCCAGCTTTTAGAATTTCTTATTTCACCCTCATCAAGAAGCTTCTTAATTCTTCTTTACTTTCTACCATCAGAGTGATATTATATACATATCTGAGATTGTTGATATTTTTCCTGGGAACCTTAATTTCAACTTTTGATTCATCTAGCATGGCATTTAATATGATGTACTCTGCATGTAAGTTAAATAAATAAGGTGACGATATACAGCCTTGTCATACTCCTTTTCCAATCATAAACCAATCAATTGTTCCATATTAGATTCCATTACTTCTTGACCTGCAGACGAGTTCCTCAAGAGACAAATAAAATGATCTGGTACCCCCATTTCTTTGAAGACTTGTCCCATTTTGTTGTCATCCACACAGTCAAAGGTTTTAGTGTAGTCAATGACGCAGAAGATGTTTTTTTGTTTTCTTAACTCCGTTGTTGTTGTTTTTTCCATAATCCAGCAAATGTTGGCAATTTGGTCTCTAATTCCTCTACCTCTTCAAAAACCAGCCTGCTCTTCTGCTAATTCTTGGTTCACATATTGCTGAATTCTAGCTTGTAGAATCTTAAAGATAACCATTTTGGCATAAGAAATGAGCACACTTGTTTGGTAATCTGAACATTCTTTGGCATTGCATTTTTTTAGGACTGAGACCTAAACTGATCTTTTCCAATCCAGTGGCCACTGTTGAGTTTACCAAATTTACTGGCATATTGAGTACAGTACTTTGGCAGCATTGTCTTTTTGGATTTTAAATAGCTTGCCTGGAATTCCATCACCCTCATCAGTAATGCTTTGTAAGGCCTACTTGACTTCATTCTCCAAAATGTGTGGCTCTCAAGAGTAATAACAACATCGTGGTTATGGGTGATGTTATGACCTGTCTTGTATAGTTCTGTATATTCTTGCTACCTCTTAATCTCTGCTACTTCTGTTAAGTCTCTATCATTTTTGCCTTTTATTATGCCCATTTTTGCACAAAACATTTCTTTATTATCTCTACTTTTCTTGAAGAAATCTCTATTTTAGTTCTATTTAGTAGATGAAGAAACTGAGGAAGACAGAGATTAAGTGATATGCCTGAGGTCACACAGCTAGTAAGGATCTTAGGCCAAATTTGAACTCAAGTCTTCCTGACTCCAGTTTCAGCACTCTATCTACTATTCCATTATTATAAAACTGAAAAAGTAGGTTGTGACTTTTGCTGGGTGGTCCAGCTCCTTGTTTTACAGATGAGAAAACTGAATTTTAGGGATGTGAAGTAACAAATAATGGAGCAGGGGCATTTGAATGCTTGTCCTTGGGCTCCAACATCAACCATTTTAGGGTAGAAATTTGGAGAATAGAGAGGAACTAAATTTTTGTGCTGAGAGTATACTGATTCTGGCTTAGTAGTTCTTCAAATAACACAAAACATAAACCACCTGACTTTCTAGGCTTGTTGATTTAGAGCTGGAAGGAACTTCAAAGGTCTTCTAGTTTAATCTGCTTATTTTTTTATATGAGGAAACAGACCTGGAGATGTTAAGTAATTTGCCTAAAATCCCACAGGAAGTAGAGGAGTTAGAATTCAAAGTCAGGACAGCTAGAGGGTACACTGTATTGAATACTGTACCTGGAGTCAGGAAGGCTCATCTTCCTGAGTTCAAATGATGCCTCAGACACTTACTAGTTTTGTGACCCTGGGCAAATAAATTAACCCTGTTTGCTTCAGTTTCCTCATCTATAAAATGAGCTGAAGAAGGAAATGGCAAACCATTCAAGTATCTCTGCCAAGAAAACCCTGAATGAGGACACAATGGGTCAGATGGGACTGAAATGACTGAACAACAACTTCTGACTCCAAATCTAGTAATCATTCCACAGTATCACAGGTAGACAAAATTCACTAAGATCAGACTGGAAAACTATCTAGCCATCTTTACCTTACTACCTTTTTATCTATCTCTATGACTTCACTGGATTTAAGTGAATAGTCACCAGTAAGAGAGAGATTGGGAGGGGGTGAGAAGAGAGGAGAAAAGAGAGATAGAGATAGAAGAATGGTGACAGAGAGAGAAAGAGAAAGAGAGAGAGAAGAAAGAGAGAGAGAAAGGGAAAGAGGAAGAGAGAGAGAGAAAGAGAGAGAGAGAGAGAGAGAGAGACAGAAAGAGAGAGAGAGAGAGAGAGAGAGAGAGAGAGAGAGAGAGAGGAGAGATACCACCCAGAATCCCACACATCCCCAGCAGCCTGCCTAGAGGCCTTCCTAGACACTGGGTTCTGCCTTTGTCCCCTGCTGCTTAGCAAGGAGGCTGCCAGTGGCAGGCTCAACTTAAAATGCAAATTGGGACTACACCTTCAACTGTGCAAGAAACAATCAAGATTGGGAATGAAAAAGGAATCCAAAATGGAATGATTCAGCCATTTGTTTTGTGGGGTTTGATCATTTCTCCTGACATAACATTGCTTGATTATAGTGGGGAGGGTAATTAAAGCCATAAAGCGCAAGCCATTCAGAAGATAATGTGGAAGACAAGCAGGGCCAAACCTCAAGCCTTCAGCAATTCAAGGCATAACTTATCTCAGTATGACACACGCCCTGAGTTTTGTTTTATTTCCACAGTAAAAAAGGGGCACCAGAGCAGATTTCAATCAAATGTGGTTGGAGGTTTTTTTCATTTTATTTTTGGGGTAATTTTTAAATTAGAATATATTTATATCAGTATCTCAGCTAGTATTAAGTTTACAATGTTGGAGGTTTAATTTGCATAATAAAACGCTATGCAACACGAGATGAGGGTTAATCAAAGGGTTTTATCACTCTTTTTAATTATCTTCATTATGTTGGAACAAGATGTAAATTTTAATTCCACCTTGTTAGCTAAAGGATTCCTACCAAATTTTGGATTTGCTAATCATCTGTCATTTTTAATAGAAGCAGATGCTAGGGATATTTTCGTAAACTAAATGCCCTCAGTATTGTAAGCTTTATTAATTTGATTGTTATATAATTTAATATTACTTAGCAATTATTAATGCTGCTTTGTATACCCATCAATACTTCTAAGCAGAAGGTACTGCTTATACATGAGTAAGGAACTTTTTTTACCTCAGCCCCAATGCAGCCCCCTTTGCGTCTTCCTCTTCAATTTATTCTCCACATAAATACATTTGAAGTTCATCCCTGTAAACATAGCGTCCCTCCCCCTTCTTCTCCCCAAATCTTTAGTCACGGCTGGTACCTTGATATTAGGTTATTTTCCAGAGGCACACAGTTATCTGCCTTCCTGAGAGGATACAGTTAGCTTACTCTTAGCCCAAAGACATGAAAAGATTTACAGAGGGTGGTTATGTGTGTGTTATACTTATCTGCTATTCCAATCACATGGAATCCAAATGAAAAACCTACCTGGTAATGGCCCAGACCTATTAAAGCTCTACCAGCCTTCTTCCACTACTTGGGGCACATCCTATTTAATGACTGCATAGCTTAGCAGTAAACACCAAGGGGAGGAACTTCCTGAGCACCCACAGATAAATGGGGAGGCACAAAGAGATGCTGTTTAGTGTATTCCCTCTCCAGGCAATGGCCTGACATTTCAGGACACCATGCCAAAGGCTCAGATGGGTATAAAACAATAGGGTGGCTCCATTAAAGAAATAGACTGAAAACATCAGTGTTTGGGCAATGGGGTTAGGGAGTATAAATAGAGCCTATTCTATCTATCTCTAGGCCAATAACACAAGCCCCTGCTCCAACTTTGAAAAGCTGGCCAGGTTTTTTGAGAATGGTGGTGATTGGGAAGTAGAGTCGGAAGACAGCAGTGTGACACAATAGACATGTAATCAGATAAACTAGGTTTAAATCCTAATCTGACATAACCTTATGTGACACTAGGAAAAAAATCCTGATTTTCCGGGGTCTCAGTTTTCTCATCTAGAATGAGAGGACTGTATGGCCTCTGAAGTTCCTTCTAACTCTAAATGCATGATCCTGTTATCGGTGAGGTAGGGCAGTGGATAGAGCAGTGGACTTAGAGTAAGGAAGAACTGAGTTCAAATCCGACCTCAGATACTGATTAGCCATGTGATCCTGGACAAGTCATTTAACCTCTCAGTTTCCTCAACTCTTAAAATGGTGATAAATACAAATACTTAACCTCCTAGGGTTGTTGTGAAGATCAAATGGGATAATGTTAAGTGTGTAGCATGGTTCCTGCACCTAGTAGGTGCTTAATATTGTTTCCTTCTTTCCTTCCTACTTCTATTTACAAACAGCTCCAAAAGAGATGGTTTGTGCTGTTCCTGTAATCTAAGGACCCCAGAAATTAGAGGTGGGGTATAGTATAGAGAATGCTGAAATCATTTATGTATAAGATTTGCAAAATGCCTTACAGATATCTCATTTTCATCCTCCCAGCAACCAGGAAGGTAGTTGTTATTATTGTTCCCAATTTACATATGAGGCAACTGAGACAAATTGAGGTAAAGTTTCTTGCCCAGGGGCACACAATGAGTAAATATCTAAGTCAAGATTTGAACTCAGATCATGTCCAACATTATCTGCTCTGCCATCTAGCTTCTTAACTATATGAAGTAGGACTCAGAGCTGTATCTTCCTGACTATAAATCTAGTGGTCTCCACACTACTCCCCACATGCCCCTTCAATGCTTCATGAAAATCAGGGGATCTAGGATCTAATCCTAGCTTTGCCACTCATTGTCTGATCTTTGGGAATTCACTTTCTTCTGGATTACTCATTTGTAAAATGAAGGTGGCTGCCCATAATTTCTAAGGCCCCTTCTGCTAAGAAAATTATAATCATAGAGTAGACTGATGATGGAGATTCCTCTGATTCCCAGTCTCCTGCTTGTTCATTGGTTACAAATTTGCTCTTAAGCTCATTCTCTGTTCCTTGTTACAACTCCTGTTGACCATACATGTCCTTAACCTCTGAAAATGAAGGTATCAATAAATATGTCATCCTCAAAGACATATATTACAGTCATAAGAAAATTCAGTATATGGAAGACCAAGTTTGTAAAGGAGAGACAGAGACATTGGGAGATGCTTCTTTGTTTTGACAAGCAGAATTTACCCTAGAATTTCTTTATTGGAATGGAAGCTCTGTCAGGGCATTGGTCATATTTTTGCCTTTTGTTGTATCCAGGGTGCTTATCACAGAACCAGAAACATATTTAGTGACTAATAAATGTTTATGAAACAGAGAACTTAATTAACATTTGAAAATTTCCAAACAAATATTGTTTCCAAATATTTTTTACATGAAGTGGTTGGATTTATTGTTCTTTGGTATCTTTTCCAATTCTAAGTTCTCTGATTTCATGATCTATAAATAGCACCTACTAACTCAAGCAAGGTAAACCTACTCTTACAGCTTAAATTTGTAATGATGTCTACTTATAAAATGTTTTCCTTGCAACATTTCTGTAAGGTGGTACATGTAAGTATTGTTATTCCCATTTTACTGATAAGAAGATCAAAACTTAAGAGATAAAGGGAATTGCCCAGGCTGCACTGGTACCTGAATCCCAAACTTCTTGACTTGGGAAGCACTAATGGGCTTCTCTTGTCACTATGCCTTCTATCAACTATCTTTGTCCTTTTTCTGGTGAGTACCATGCCAAGGAATTTTTTTCTTTATAGCTGCACAGACAGCTTACCCTTTAGGAGCTCTGGTACCCAGCAGAGATCATTATTGATTAAAAAACCCTTCATTTCCCAGAGCCAATAGCTGAGATGACTGATCTATGCAGCACATTCTCTAGTGACCCCCAAAGAGAATGCCAGGGGGACTGCACACAAGTTAAAACTTCAGTGTGAGAGCAGATGATTGGATCTTTAAAGCTAACTTTAAAGTTACTGCTGGAATATCTTAGTATTGTACAAGAACTGCTCTGATGTGACCTTTCAGAGACTTCTTTTCTTTTCTCCTGGAAAGGACAATGGGAAAATCTCACAATTCCTTATTCCTTAAACTAGCATGTGAGCTCTAAGGTGAATATGGCCACACACAGGCGTGGCCTCAGGAAAATAGCCTGACCATATAGCCACATATCAAGGTACACACGGAGAGAGATGATTGAGTTTAATAATTTTTTAACCTCCTTTCAGACACTGGATAAAAGTAATCTCTGATTAACATGGTTATGGTAGATCCATAAGAGTTCCCAGCATCACAGCTTTAACTAAGGGATCCCATTTGTCCTGTGAATAATGACTTTTTGTACAAGGTCAGCCTGGCCCTTTCCACTTTGTTAAGAGATTTAGATCTTCTGATTGTGAGTCTTCTGCCATGTTAATCCTGTTCAGAGTTAGCTCTTAGCAAAATGTTGAAGCAGATGTTTCCCTTTGACCTTTTCCCACCTTCCTGTCCAGGTTACCTACATCCCATCATTCAGATGCCACTGATTACATAATAATCTCAGGCTACCTAGACTCTTAATTGTCTATGTTATGGCCTAATCTTTGTTTAAAAATTACTGCATCCTTTCTTCTCTCCTCACAACTGTCCTGCCCTAAGTGCTCTAGTGGTTAAGGGGTAAACCTGATTAAATAGATTCAAAATATTGTGAACGATTAGTATTAGGTCATGTGATTGATTAAAAAAAAACTTCACAAATTTTTAAGAAGCAGTAGAAGCTTGGACCTGGAAGGGACCTTGGGAGGCAATGTGCTATAGGAAAGAACATGCTGAATTTGGAATCAGTAGCTAGGTTCATATCATTCCTCTACAACTTACCATAGCTAACATGCAACCTCCCTGGGCTTATTGCCTCATCTATAAAGTGAAGGTGCTGGTCTAGATGACTTCTAAAATCCCTTTCTTTGATTCTTAATTATCTAACTCACCTTGACATTCCCCATAAGAATGTCTCCCACATAATTCCCCTTACAATGTAAGTTTCTTGTGATAGGGATTATTATATTAACTCTATTTGGATTCCTACTACTTAGCATAGTGACAGACATAATAGGTGCTTAATAAATGCTTGTTGCTTGAATGATTTATTGATCATTCTAGCCTTCCAGTCTCTTTGTGAACTCTACCAGTAACAAGGAACTCATTCTTTGGCTAAAGTATCTCATTCCATTAAAAATGCATTTTTTAAAAATGGATGATTTTTATATTTATATCATAAGTAGTTTTGGGAAAAGAAACTCTCCCTATACCCTTCCAGATTGAAACCTCCATTATAACCGAGAAAAATAATCGGAAAAAGCACATCCTTTAGAGAGGGAATGTTCTGACAAGATTTACAACATTCTGACCTACTAGATCTCTGCCTCTCTGCTTTGGGGAGGATAGCATGATTTGTCATTTATTCTCTGGGACCAATGGTGTTTTTTCACTTACTCGGAATTTGGTGATTCTTTCATTTATATTGTTGTAGTCATTGTGTACAGCACATGTGGTATCGAAAGCTGTCCATTCCATTTTTGGACAGCTCTAATTGTCAGGAAGTCCTTCCTCATATTGAGATAAGATCTGGCTCCCTGTAACTTCCATTCACTGCTCCAAGTTCTGCCATCTGTAACCATGCAGAACAAGACTAATCCTTCTTCCACATGACAGCCCTTCAAATTTGCTAGCCTCCTAATCCTTAATTGGTGGAATTGTAGGTTTTGTGACAAAGTCTGAAATGAAGAATTTTGGGTAGGGGAGGGGAAAACTCTGGAGACAGGGTCATATTCCTTGCTGCCCTAAAAGCCATACCATGGACACAACTGCTTATTTCCCTATAGATAAAGTCAACACTATTCCCAAAGGTTTATATGGGATTGAATGTGTGAATAGCATGTAATTAAGTATAAGCCAAGAGAATCAGTAATGTTCTATGCTCCCCCTGTAGTCACGATGTAAAATCTGAATGTATATCTAGGTGCGTGTATATGGGTGGTGAATCACAGAGAAACAGAGACAGAGATAGAGAGAATGAGTGAGAGAGTGTGTCTCCAACTTATCTTCAAAAGGTACCATCACAACAAATGGAATGCAGTGTGCTTGTGGGACTGGTCTTTCCTTGTCTAACAGAACTCACTAAACAGTGCTCTCAGGCTTTGCCCATCAGTTAATAGGGCAAGTAAACTTTGGAAACTAAAAATGAGTTGATTTTCTCTCTCTCTTCCTCAATGTTAATGCTTTTCCACCCTTTCTTTCTCAGAAACTTGTATCTTGAAAATGTCATGACACATTGCAATCACTGAAAACACAGTCTCAGTAATTGGGAATGGTTTTCAAGACTGGAATCAGTTAGGGAAAAAACTAGTCTCAAGACATAATTCCAGACAACAATAGCATAGAGGGATTTGATGGAGGAATGTTATGGGAGCAGAGAAACCACTTTTCAAATGAAGCCCTACTAAGGTTTTAACAATATCAAATCTTTAGTGGCAGTATATTATAACTGAGGGGATATTGACTAAGTAGTCTGAAATCCTAGCTTCTCCTTCCAGTTCTATGACAAGTTGTATAAATGTATGTGACCTTTGATGATCCATTTAACATGTGAGTCCCAATTTCCTACTTTGTCAAAGGTTATATCATACATTAAAGAGTTGAAGGTGAGGACTGGTTGGTGTAAATGGAGATAATATCATTTTATATAGCATGAAGCATTAAATGAATGTAAGAGATTAATAACCATCCTGCCAATAAAATTTCTGGTACTTTTAAATTCTAAACTTTGTTTTTCTCTCCTTTAACTTTCACCTAGAACAGTGGGTGCTTAAGAAATGTTTGCTGTTGAGCTCAATGCATGAGAAAAATGAATAATTCCACATCAATACATTAATGGATCTATGGTTTTATTGGTGAGGGTATTCTATCCACCAGGAAAGATTAAAGTCCCAATATGGCATCTTACCATATGATTCTTGTCCTAATATTTCTATAAACTAGATTTAAAGCTAGAGGAGATTTTAGAAACTATCTGTCCTTCCTAGCTAGCTAGCATTTTACAAATGAGAAAACTGAGTCTGAGAGAAGTTAAATGACTTGCCCAAAAGCATACACGCAGTAGGTTAAAGAGATGAGAATTGAGTTCAGGTCCTCAGACTCCAAATTCAATGATCTTTCTACTCTATCAGCAGTCTCAAAGTATGTTCTGTAGAGCCCTGGGGGCCCTAAGATCCATGCCAAATATCCATGGGGTCAAGACTATTTTCACAAGAACATCAAGAAATCTATTAAAATGCTCCCCCATTTTCCAATTACATACGTCTTTGAGACATATTTTCTTTGTATACTTCAATCAAAACATCACAACGGGGGCAGCTAGGTGGCACAATGAATAGAGCACTGGCCCTGGAGTCAGGAGGACCTGAGTTCCAATTAGGCTTTAGACACTTAATACTTACTAGCTGTGTGACCTTGGGCAAATCACTTAACCCTAATTGCCCTGCCTTCTCCCCCCTGTAAAAAAAAAAACAACCCAAAACATCACAACAAATGGAATTCAGAAGCAGATGTGAGAATGCGGCTGTCTTCTACTGGGCTAGACAACAAAGAGAATTGCCAGAATATACAAGACAATGCCACACTTCTAACTAAATTTTTTGTTTTGGAAAATATAGGGTTTTTAATAAAATTATTTCATGCTAACTTTCCATGGATTTGTTATTGTTATTTTTAAGCAAATTAATAAATATTATTAAAATTTAGAATACGCTAAGTAAGGATAGATATAACCCACATAAACAAAAGCTCTGTGGAGTCTTCAGTCATTTTAAGGTCATAAAGGAGTCCTGAAATATCAACATGTTTGAGAACTGCTACAGTATATAGTATACTTTCCTTTATCAGGAAATGTCCAAGGTGCTGAAGACTTTCTGATTCTTTTCATATGCACACAGTTCTCACTGTAAATGGACTGTTTTTCAGACCTCTACATAAAGTGATTTTTATATAATGTGAATTTGTCTGTACCCACCCACTTCACTTAGCCTATATAATAAAGGCAACACAAAATAATAGCTTTAAACAAGTCATAAAATGTACTAAAAAGCAGGCATATTAGATACTGGACCATGATAATACTCAGAATTGTGAAATGAAAGGTAAAGTTAATGATAAAGTATGCACAGTAATGTACAGTAAAATTAACATAGGTGTGCATCATGTTGCCCTTTCTCCACCCACTGGACCTAGTCTTTATCATTGGTGGCTGGCAATGCAACTATTTTTATGATGTTTTCCAGAAATGATTAGATAATGGTTCTCTTTTTCTTCTTGTGTATATATGACAATAAGCAAGAAATATTATCCTCAACCAATCTTTGAACTTTTAAAAATCTTGATGCATTTGGATCCATCTTTTCAATACAAGAAAAAAAAATACTTAAATGATGAAATGCTTCTGTGAACTTTTTCATTCTTGCAATGGTAAGGGAATTTGAAGATCTTCCCTGCCCCTTAATGGGCTTCAATTGGAACCCCACAGGGGGGACTTGATTGGAAGGAGGCTTATTCTTCAGAAAGTCTCACCCCTTTTGTTACTTTGTAATTAATTAGCAGGTCATGAAGGTTGTGATGATCTCTGACCCTGAAGAAGGTCATATATACTCTGAGGTGAGGTTTTGCTTTGGGGCTCACTTATGGGAAGAGTTGTGTGATTTGGCCAGGTGAAACTCTGGGTAACTGTTGAGCTCCCCAACCCCATGCCCCAGCTTTGAAAACCCAGATGTTGGTGCTTCTCTTGACCCCTTTTTAGTTGCTTTCCTTTAGTAAAGCAGATCAAAGAACCTGTGCTAACAGTTATACTTGGTATGCTAGGGTGCTTGCTGTTACAATTGCAAATCTTTTTGGTTTGACCTCAAGTTCCAAAGCTTCTTTTTTTCTTTCTTCTGCAAACTTCACAACTACCAGATCAGTAGGATCCTCATTCATAATCTTCATCTGAATTTCTTTCAGAATTCTTTATATAAAGTTGAATTTGTATAATGTGAATTTGTGTAAAGTAAAAACTGTCTGTATTTGGATACCTGCACCTCACTCTGGTTACCTTTGTCCAAGGCTCATAGATCCAGAGTTGGACCTTTATAGGCCCCCTAGTCCAACCACTTAATTTTACAGTTAAGACAACTGATGTCTAGAGAGGTTGTGTGACTTGCTTAAGGTCACACATTAGAAAATAGCAGAGTAAGAATCTGGTCTGAAATTCCAAGAGTGATTCAAAATTGCACTTTCCACTATACCATATTTCTTCATCTATTGGTATATGAATGCCCAACCTATTTTTCCAATCATGTATGTCCTTAATATTCTCTTTAAAAATATTTATTGCACAAAATTCACCATTAGCAACATGCTTTAGCTTGCTTACTCCCAACATGTCTTTCCATTGTATTGCAGGTTACCTACAATTTAGATTCTTCTCAGATTGTAAGCCAAACAGCATGACTAGGAGAGTATTGTTGTCAATCAGATAGACTCTTGCAGCAGCAAGCAGCTTTGAATTGTTAAAAATGTTATGCAATCAGATACTTATCCAAAAGTAGCACCTATTCCAGATATATGTGTAGATCTACATCAAGTTTTTCCTGATCCCTCTTAATGTTAGTCCCTTTCCTCTGTTGGTCCAGTTTATCCTGGAACTATTTTATTTGTAGATAGTTTTGTTTTCATGTTATTTCCCCATTAGCCTGTGAATTCCTTCAGAACAGGAGCCTTTGGGTTTCCCATGCTTAGCACAGTGCCTGACACATATAAGGCACTAAATAAATGCTTATTGACTGACTTATTGGCTAATTAAACAGGTTCAGATTATTCAACATAATCTGGGCCATAAATGTGATCTCACATCATCCCATTTCTAATCACTTTAAGAGTGATGCTTTTCTTTGCTATTATATTCCAGGTTTCTTCAAGGAAATATGTTTGCATATTTATGACAAAGATATAATGTGTTTTTATAAATACTTGCATAGTATATGCCCTCCTTCATCTTTTCTCTTGAGGAAAAAGACTGGGGCACCAGTGTTAATACAATAATGCAAATATTAGCATTCAATTTAAGAAGTTAAATTACCCATATAGTCTCCTTTCTAAAGGCCAACTTTCTCTTTTTCTTCATTCTCCAAAAATGCTGTGATATTACTTTTGGGTATATTATGTTATTATCAAATCATTCTATTGGGTAACCTGTAAATATGATGACTTTTGTCTGGGGGAAAAAGTAAAAAGGTGAAATCTTGCTTTTTGTTAATGGCCTGAAGTTGGTCATTTTGTCACTTTAGATTCAGCCCCAAGGAACACATGCTCCCATGACTCCAGCCCCTTAACACACAAGTTATTTTTTAAAATAAATTTACACATAAATTACTTTGGTTTGGTGTGGAGAAGCCAGACAAAATAAAAAAAAATTATAATTATTGAATATCTTAATCAAAATGCCATTTTATTACTTTCAAGTATATGTACTCATTCAAATTAATAAGACATGACTCAGATGAAATCTTTAGAGTGCTTACCTGTTTTAAGAAATAGATGAACATCATTTGTAATTAACACATCTGTTTGCACATAAATCTCCTTTTTTTTCATTGCTTAATATTTCATCATTAATTTATTTACCTGCTTATCTGGCTGGAACTTTTCCTTTTTTTAAAATTAACTTTTGAGTTTATTTTTAGTTTACATCATTCATTTCCACAAGATTTTGAGTTACAAATTTTCTACCCATTCCTCCCCTACCCACCATCCCAAAACAGAGATCCTACTGAATACCCCCTCCACCAATCTGCTCTCTTCTATATCCTCCCCTATCCCCCATCTGACTTTCTGGTAGGGCAAGATGGATCTCCATAACCCTGTGCCTGTATATCTTATTTCCCAGTTGCATGTAAATAATAATAATAATATTTTTTTAAAAAACATTTGATTTTAAAACTTTAAATTCCAGATTCTTTCCCTTCCTCCCTCTTCTCCCACCCTTACTGGGAAGATAAGGAATTCAATATAGGTTGTATATCTGTAGTTACCCAAAACATTTCCATGGTGGGTATATTGTGAAAGACTGACTATATTTACTATCCTATCCCTCCCCCCCAACTTGTTCTATTCTCTACTTTGTCCCTGTTCCTTTCAA
>CM053590.1:129416545-129463614 GCA_028646515.1 Pseudochirops corinnae
TAGTATCTTGATTTCTCACAAAGTCATTAGCTTCCATTTGCTTCAATCTAATTCTGAAGGAATATTCTCTTTAGTGAGCTTTTGAAATTCTTTTTCCATCTGGCAAATTTGGCTTTTTAAGGCATTCTTCTCCTCATTGGCTTTTTGGGCCTCTTTTGCCATTTGAGTTAGTCAATTTTTTAAGGTATTATTTTCTTCAGTCAGGTTCTTGACTTGTTTTTCATGATTTTCTTGCATCATTCTCATTTCTTTTCCCAATTTTTCCTCCACTTCTCTTACTTGATTTTCAAAATCCTTCTTGAACTCCTCCATGGCCTGTAACCAGTTTATATTTCTCTCTTGGAAGCTTTTGGTGCAGGAGTTCTGACTGTGTTGTCTTCATGCTTTGATCCTTTTTATCCCCTAAAAAGGAATCTAACGTATGATTGCTGTGCTCACTTTGCTTCCTTTGCTTGCTCATGTTGCCAGTCATTTACTTGACTTTTGAGCTCTTGGCCACAGTGGAACTCTGCTTTCAAAGGGAGAGCTTTGTCCCAAATTGCTGTCTCTACAGCTCCCAGAAGCTTTGGCATACTGGTCACACACCTCTGGACCACTACCCAAGACCACGATCCTGATCCAGGCAGGTTAAGGCAAGAGTGCTTAGCCTCTGAATGGTTGCTTGGCCCCCCTATGATCTGCAGGCCAGGAGCTCTGAAGCAGCCATGTGGAGGTAGCTGCAGGGCCACTCTGTGGGCAGAGGCCAGACCATCCTCTATCTCCCCCAGATTTAGCAGAGTTGCACTGACCTTTTACTTTGTCTTTGGCATTTTGGGGTTGATAATTCTGGAAACTGCCATAGCTGCTGGGTGATCCACTCTCCTGATTGCTCCAGCCATGGCTGGTCTGTGCTGCCCTGGGGCTAAAACCACAGGCTTATGTGGGGCTGGGCTCTGCTCCCACCCTGCTATGAGGAATGCTTTCTGTCTGTCTCCTGGGCTGCCATCAGTAGGAGATTTGTTTCTCTCAGTCACTTTGTGGGTTCTGTAGCTCTAAAATTGTTTAGAGTCATATTTTATAGGTATTTGAGGTAGCTATAGGGGGAGCCATGGAGTTTTCCTGCTTCTACACTGCCATTTTGAATCTGCCCCCCTGCACATAAATTTCTAAGGTACTGGAAGATTTGAAAGCAGGTTTTTCTATTTAATCTAAAAATTATACATGCAATTCATTTGAGCTATTCATTTATTTTTGTGTAAAGTCTATCTTTTTTCATTCATTCATAAGACATTTAGTGAACATCTTTAACATTCAAATAACCAAAATTATTGTGTGGAAAGCTTTGTGCTAGGCACTGTGTATGGGGGTGAGTGGTGTCAAATATAAAACTTCTGTTTTAGATACTATTCCTTTGCTAAAGTAGATGACTTTGCACAGTTCTGTGTCACTCAAATCCAATTGATGAGTAAGTCAAGATATCACCCTCACAATATCATTGGTCATCTTTGAGAATAAAGAATGAGCAACAACAGTAGTCTAGTATGGAAAAGAAGGCTTAAAACACCAAAAAAAGAGAGAAAATTTTGTATTTTGTATAAACAAATATATAATTTGTATAAACAAAGTGTTACAGATATTTAAAAAGTGGTTATTTCTAACTAGGTGTTCAAGGAAAACTTCATAGAAGTATACTAAGCAGACTGTGTCTACAATGTAGTCTTTGTTTATTATGTGGATTTTGATGCTGAAGAGTTCCTGTAACAAGTTTTTGTTGGTCAGAGGATGAATTCATTTCAGTCATTCCCCTGGCCTCCAAACTCCCTTGAGTGACTCTATACTGTCTGCCAGGAGTTGTCAACAGGCATTTATTAAGCATCTACTGTGTATCAAGCATTGAAGTAAGCATTGAGAAAGCACTGAGTGCACAAAGAAAGGCACCAGATAGTTCCTTTTCTAAAGTCTAATGGGATATACAACATGAAATCCACTTGATTCTCATCATCATAATGAAGGTAATCTGCAAGGTCAGGTTGAATTATAAAAGTGAAAAAGAAACCAACGATGTTCAGAAGGGCTAAGATATTGCCCTACTTCTCTGAGAATAACACAAACTCAGCTCCTCCGCAGCTGATTGAAGTGATTCTACTAGTGACTGTTGGCCTATATAATGCCTAGCTTTCAAGCCCAACATATCTGCATCTGACTACATCACCAGAGAAAAACTATAATCCCAGATGACTGTATGAGATTTCTTCAAGGTAAGGACTGCCAGAGAAAGGAAGGAAGATAGAGGTCGGGGCGGGGGGGAGGAGGGGAAACAGAGACAGAGAGACTAAGAGAGAGATAGAGAGAGATGGAGAGACAGAGAGAGCACTTGAATTCATAAGTGAGAACCCCCACTTTACAAAACTATATACCACAATATGAAACTACACATCATTCAATACCACAAAGGCTTTATTACATTTGTTGGCTTCTTGTAGCCTATCTTTGCCATCCTGGTAGCTTCTTGGCACCACATGGACAGTCAATTTATATTTTACTGCAAAATGATATATGATAGATAATAGGCAGGCAGACACATAAACAGAGAGATAGACAAATAGATCATAAACCTTCATAGAGTATTGACCGAATGTGCCCAGGAATGCTAGAACACTGTGTGGTAAACACTACCTTTGGCCCTTCCCCTAATTTGGTTGGTGTAACTGATGGTTTGAGAAGAATCTTCTAATTTTCTCAGGGGAAAAGACTGATGATAATGTTGACTCCAAGATAAACCAGCTATGGGATAGATAGGTGACTAAATAGATAGAGCAATGGAGGTATCTCTATCTCTGCCTTTCACTCTTTTTTCTCTTTCTTTTGTTCCTTCTCTCTCTATCTTTCTCTCTCTCTCTCTCTCTCTCTCTCTCTCTCTCTCTCTCTCTCTCTCTCTTTCCAAAATGCCTCACAGATTTATATCATTAGCCCAGACTGACTTGCAAAGATTCCTAGGAGAAGTAAAACTTTAAACCTTTAAGTGCACTCATACTAAGGTATGCAAAACTTTTATTACCTCTTCTCCATTGTGGATGTGAAATGAAAGCAAGTTTTCATGGGAGAGGCTAGAACAAGAATGAGGACAATAGCTATCTGGGAGTGGAGAGTTTCCACTGGGAAAGATAAGAAGGGTACAGAAAGTGAGCTGTGGGAATGGGTGCTGAAGACACATTTTGCTTCCTTCTGCACATTACTTGCAACCTAGTCTTTGTGATAAATATCAGAAATATAGGAGGAATAGCTTAGCAATATGATAGGCAAAGAAAAAAAATGCCCCTTCCCCAAGGTAAGTACAATATGATGTTGAGATCCTTTCCCCAAAACTGAGAAAATAAAATTTTGAAAGATTATGCACAGATATATAAACAATTAATCAATACACATTTATTAAACACCTATTGTGTGCCAGGCATGGTCTTAGGCATGGCAATACAAAGACCAAAAAAAAATGGAAAAGCCCTTTTATGAAAAAGAAATTATTAGTAATCTAGTTATGCTTTAAATAGCATTATCTAAATGAAAAATATCCAAGTGTGAGATATCCTAGCAAGAATAGCTCCAATTTCCTGCCTGAATGATAACTAAGGAATAGACTCTTTAATACCATCTTGATAACATTTTTATAGGTTCATGTTGGCCCATCAGATTGCAATTTGTCACCTGCTATCTAACAATTTTCTAATTCTTCATCACTTTACAATATAAAATAGGAGACACAGGGAATGTAAGGCTTTATTTTTTTTAATTAACAATAGAAAGGGGGCCCAGGCTTTCTAGTAATTTAAAATGATTTTTGCCAGCTTGAATAAGAATGGTGGCAATAATCCAACATGCATTATGGTATTTACCTCATTTGATTTTTCTAACTGAATGAACTCATGAAAGAATAAAAAGTAAAGAAATAATAATAATAAATAATAGTAACTAAAGAAAGCTCTCTGAGATCTTCTTTCCACATGAAAGTCAAATGATGGTAGTATCTTGACTTCTGGGTGTAGGTTGAGTGGTCAGTCTAAAGTTTTGTGAGACCAGCCGTATTAACGTTAATGGAATCCTGTCTGACCTGTAGGGAATGTCCACCTTCTTACATTGTGACTTTGACAAAAGTCCTTGAGATAATCCTTCAGGAGGTAATATTTGCCCCATGGCACATAAGCCAAAAGATGCAAATCTCAGGACATAGTTAACCTAGCTCTGGGGAGTGAAAATCAGACTAAGTAGAACCAACCATATAGTTCAGATATATGAGCCAACCATGTAGTTCACATATATGAGCCATGCCTTGCTAAATCATGAGTCAGAAACATGAATTAAAACAGTGAAAATAAGGATGTGGTTGGGTAAATTAACAGTATCAAGAGTAGCATTTTAAGCTATATAATAAACTTGAATTCAAAGATTTATCATTCACCACCCCCCATAGAAGCTAAAGCTATTATAGATTTGATATTCCATTGCTTACCTTGTTCTAGGTCCTGGACATTTTGACTCTAAGCTGGATTTAATACTCTTCCAGCAGGCTCAGCATATCCCCAGAATAGCACACTACTAGGCATATTTCCTTGGGCTTCACCCTAACCCTTTGGTCAGGGACAGGTAGTTGGGTCTGAATTATTGGGGAAGCAATGGCATGTGAATGAAGTCTGCATTCAAGGAAGGTAGAAAATCTGAAGCCAGCAGGTAGAATTGCAGTTATCCTCTAAGCTTTTTAGAACTTTATAGATTGGTTACTTATCACTGCCTGTAGTTTTCAATTTCTCTTCAGTCCTGCAATTTTACATTTTGCCTTCTATCATATTTTTGTCTTTTAAAAATGTATTTTATTTATGCTTTTAAAAAAATTGTTATACCTTCTCAGTGTCCTCCTTATCCCAAATAAAACTCTTATATGTAACAGAGAAGTCTAGATAAGGGAAGAAAATCAATATATTAGTCTTATGGCATATGCCTCATTCTGCATCCATAGCCCATCTTTTTGCTGACAGGAGGGAGGAATATTTCAAAGCCCCTCCTCTGACCTTAAGATTAGATACTGCTTTCATCAGATTTCTGATGACTTTCACTATTATTTTACTTCACCTTATTGCAGTTATTGTATAAATCATTGTGTTGTTTCTGCTTATTACATTCTATATATACTATTAACATTAGTTTATACATGCCTTCCTAATTTTCTCTGAATCCTTAATATTTGTTCCTTCTTATGGTTAAATTGTATTTCATTGCATTCACATACCACAATTTATTCAGTTATTCCTCAATCAATGAATACTCTCTATGCATTCAATTCTTTGCTGCTACAAGTGGTACCATCAATATTTTCCTACATAAGCCTTTCCTTCTGCCTTTAACCTCCTAGGGAATATGTCTAATAATATTATTGCTGGGTTAAAGGAAATGTAGTGTTTAGTGGCTTTTCAAGTATAGTTCTAAATTGCTTTCCAGAATTATTGGACCAGTTCACAGCTCTACCAACAGTACATTAGGGTGTTTGCCTTTTCACAGCCTCTCCAACAATTGCTATTTATGTCTTTTGCCATTTATTTTTTGCCAATTTGATGTGTAAAATGAGGTAAAACCCTAGAATTTTTGCATTTGTATATCTAAGTGTCATTAAGGATTTGGAGTATGCTTCATTTGGCTGTTGATTGTTTATATTTCTTTCTTTTTTTTTTTTTGAAAGCTGCCTGTTCACCCCCTTTGATCACTTATCTATTGGATAATGGATCTTGGTAAGATGGATAGATAGACAGACAGACAGACAGACAGATAGATAGAGATACACACATACATGTGTCTACACACACATTTCTATAAAATCAACACCATGTATATCTTGGAAATAAGTGCTTTGTTGGGACTAATTTCCATTTCTATTCCAACTCTCTTTAGTTTTCAGATTTTCTTTTCATTATAGCTGCAGTAACTTTGTTTTCACAAAAGCTTTTTAATCATAGTTTATGTAGCTTTTTATTTTATGTTGTAATAACCCTTATCCCTTGTTTGTCTAAGAATCTCTCTCCCAACTATAGCTGTGTAAGGTACCTCTTTGAATTCTCCCCTATTTTTTGTTTACAATGTTTTAAACATTAATATTTATTTAGATTATATCTACATTTGGAATTCAGTATTCTATATGGCATAAGATATGCTGGCATAAACATAATTTCTGCCAAATTTCTTTTCAATTGTCTCAGTAGTTTTTGCTGAATAGGTAGTAATTACCCAGTAGTTTGGATTCTGTTTTGATAAAACCTGGTCTCTTGCGTTTGATTGCTTCTGGGTCTTGTTTACATAATCTTTCATAAATCAACTTAAAAAATTAAACAGCATCAGAGAGTTTTAATGAATAATGTTTCACAATATTGTTTGAGATCTGGTCATTTTTGATTCCCTTCATTTCTACTTGTGTTTTGTTATTTCCCAAAGAATTCTTGACCTTTTGATCTCCAAAATGAACTTTGTTAGTATTTTGTCTCATTCTGTAAAGGAACTCCATGATAGATTGGTTACTATTGCACTAAATATGTAAGTAAATTTAGGTAGTATCTTTAAATTTATATCGTGGTTTGGCCTAGTCATGAACAGCAAGTGTGTATCCAATTATTTGTTTTCTTGTATAAAAAGTATTCTATAGCTGTATTCATGTGAGCAATGAGTATATCTTGAAAGGATAACTCCCAGAAATTTCATACATTTTTTTGTTATTTTGTATGGAATTTCTTTTTCAATTTCTTCCTGCTGAGTGTTGTTAGTGATACACATAAAGACTTAAAATTTTGTGGGTTTATTTCATATCCTGCTACTTTACTGAAGTTATTAATTCTTTCAATTAATATTTTCATTGAATCTCTAGGATTATATAAATAAACCATCATATCATCTACAAATAGAGATAATTTTGCCTTCTTTTTGCCTCTTAATTTCTTTTTTTCCTGACATAGTCAAAATTTTTAGAATTATATCAAGTAATATCTGCAACAAAGCCTTCTATTCTTCCCCTCCCACCACTTCATTCTTCCCTTTCATCACTCATTTAACTTTCTGATGTACAGAATACTAGAGGGCTATGCAGTCTTATGGTGAAGCAAAGAATTACAAAAAAAATTCTAAGTTCTAAATGACTTCCTGGCTAACTTACTAATTTGGTTTAGCATTTGGAACAAATACAACTTTTTCCACTTGATGCTAATATCACATTTAACCAGGAGATTACCAACATTAACAAACTTAGAGCATTTTACATTATGCAGTTAATAACATGCTGCAGTTTTATAAGATATAGAGAGGAATTTTATAATATTGTTCTTGGGGAATAGGATTGATATGCTCTTCTTATTATAATAACACTTTCTAATTTGGGGCAAGTCATTTTTATGTGACTTTAAGCAAATTCTAACCTCTAAACAACTCATAACATCTTCAGTTCAGTTTTGTCATCTGCAAAATGAAAGAGTTATACTAGATGGTCTCTGAGGTACCATCCAGCTCTAAAAACAACAATAACAAAATCTATTTTTCTGACTTTACTTTTCTCTGAGCTCAAGATGCCACCTTCTTCAATATGCCTTTGTGTTATTAAAGTATAATGTTTCCAGAATTATGTCAGGCTTTTCAGTGAACATAAAGAAATATAAGATAGCTCTTGAAAGTAGTTTACAGTCAAGATGGGGAGACAAACCTGATATGAAATAATCTGAAGACAATGTAAAATAGCATCTCATTAAATGATAGTTTTTATGATACAGGTAATCAATACTTTAAGATTTCAGAGAAAAGAGAGATCAGTGTGACTTGGAAGAGACAGGGATATGGCTTTCAAAGGATTGAGAAGATTTGGATATGTGATGGGTAAAGATTTTTCCAGGTAAGGTAAACCACAAAAATAAAGACTAGAAAATGAAGGTAAGCATAACATGCTTATGAGATAGTAAAACTGGTACATATTGGGAAATAGCGAGAGGATAAATTGCATACCTAGGGTAGGGCCAAACTATGAAAGACCTTGAAAGTTAATCAGAAGAATTTATCCTTGATGCAGTAAGCAGCATGAGTCATGTAAAGTTCTGGGGTAAAGGAATTGGAAAGATGATAAAAATTATGGCAAACATATGCAACACAGATTGGAAGAGATTGGAGATTCTAGAAAATTTCCTTATGTCATGCTGCTACCTTCTCTCTCAAAATACGAGTCCTGGTTATGTGTCCAAAATTTAGTCTCATGTAGATGTAGGTGCTGTGTCATAATAAGGGATGTGTGTGTGTGTGTGTCTGTGTGTGTGTGTGTAGAGACTGTATAGTAAAATTTCAGATAAAATACTTTCGTGCCAATTTGATTTCCTGAAGATCTTTAAGATGGTATAGTTTGGGAAGGGTAGCAAGAGGAAGAATCCTTGTATGCTCATTTTTCTAAATATATTATTGTGATGTTATACACTTTCCATTTTTAGGTTTGGGGCCATGGATTACTATTTGAGAATCTTTGAAGATATGGAGAGAGAAGAAATCAGTGTTTATGTTTGCTGAATTGTTTTCATAAGAATGTTATTATGATTTTTCTTCAGACCCTCAATTTTGGTTTCTCTAATTATCTGGAGAACCTACCTATGTAACATATGCATTTCACAGTTTATTACTTCACAGAAATAATTGCATTACTATAGGTCATTGGTGTCAAACTCAAATAGAAATGGGGGCCACTAAACTGTGCATAGGGTTCCCTATGGTTGCATATTGACTTAATTTTAAAATATAATGTTCTCTATATTTAATTGTATTTTTATATATTTTGTTAAATGTTTCCCAATGACATTTTAATCTGGTTTGGGCAGCATTTGGGAGTGTTGAAATCATGACCCATGGGTCACATGTTTGACACCTCTGCTGTAGGTGATCCTTCTACCCATGTAGATCTCAATTTAATAATAGTAATAAGTTACTGACCATGGGTCTAGCAATGAGCAGGCCGCTTAGTTCACTTTATTGGATCAAAACCTTTCCATGCCTTTGTAGGTGGTTTAATGAGTATCGCCAAATGTTGTGACCCCAGAGAATCACCATTTGGTAGGAAAGTGCCTGACGATCAACGTTCCCGATCTCTGCTAGGCATGTCCTCCCCCAAAAGAGGTATTCCATCATGAGACCCATGCATTTCCAGATTCATAGAAATGGTTAGAGTGTGTGTTCTACTGTTATAAGACAGGTTTACAAGCACATCACCATATGGCATGAGAAAAAGCCTAGATTGCAGACTATACTTTGATATAACAAACAAAATAAGTAATGCTATTTTTAACCAGTGCTAAAAAAGAAGGGAAAAACAGGAATGGGAGTGTAAAACAGAGAGTGGGTAGAACTAATAACCAACTTGTTTGCCTGGAGAAAGAAACTGCTTTGATTATATAGCATAGGAGCTGCCTACCCATTCCCCCTTCTTTTCTCCCTCTATACTTTTTGCTTGGTTCAATTATTATCTCTATTCTGATAATCCTCAGATCTGTCTATACAGCCCTAATGTCTCTTCTGATGTCTACTCTTATATCTCAAACTGACTACTGGACATTTAGAACTGGATTCCTGAGGACATCTTATACTCAGCATATTTAGAAATGATTTCATTATTTTCTCTCCCTTTCCCCTTCCATAGTTCCCTATTGCTATCAAGGGCAGCACTATATTCTTATTTACTAAGGTTCATAACCTAAGTGTTATCCTTGCCTACTCACTCTCACCTCCTACACCCAAACTGTTTACAAGTCTTGTGAATTCAACCTTCACAATATTTCTCATATATGCACCCTTCTGCCCCTCCCCCCACTACCATCCATCTGGTTCAGGCCCTCATTACTTCATACATGGGCTATTGCAATAGCTTGCTGATTGGTCTCTGTCTCAAGTCTCACCCTACTCCAATCAATTCTCCGCTTAGCTATCAAAGTGATCTTTTTGAGGTACAGGTTTACCATGTCCCTTCTGTACTCAATAAGCTCTGGTGGCTTCCTAACACCTTCAGAATCAAGGATAAATCCTCTTTTAGAATTTTAAAGCCCTTCATAACCTGGCCCCTTCCTATCTTTCAAGTCTTCTTATGCTCTATTTCCCTTCCATGTATCCTATATTCCAGTAACATTGGACTCCTTACTGTGCCTTATATATGATAGTCCCTCTCCTGACCTTGCATTTTCACTGACTGTCACCTATGCCTGGAAATTTCCTTTCTATATCTCTATCTCCTGACTTCCCTGCCTTCTTTCAAGTCTCAGCTAAAATTTAACCTTGTATATGCAGGCTTTTACAATTTCCCTCAGTGCTAGTGTTTGTTTTCTGTCTGATACTACTTCAAATTTAGCCTATATATATCTCACAAGCACATAATTGTTTGTATTTAGGGACATGGTTTTTTTAGGAAGGACGAGTACCTCTAATATGAGAGCTTGCTAAGCCCTTTTCAGGACAGCTTATCCACCTTTGGTGTCCACCTTCACCCAACTCTAATCTATGGCTCCAAGAAGCATGTGTAGCAGCCATACCCTGGTAAAAACCATCTTGACAGACAGGCTTAAACAGATTAAAAGTAACCTAAAGATCTGAAACCCTTCAGTGAGTTAGGTGGATGTCTACCCCAACATGTGAAGACTTCCCCCACTAGAATGGGTGGATGGGAATGATTTATTCTAAGAGTCATGAAGGTGGCTGAAGCAGCTATTGTGGAACTCTCAGAGCCTGGTTAGACATTAAAGATCCCAAGGTCATCAACTGCATCCTGGGCCATTCCTAATTGTTCTGACTTTTGTCTTGCTTCTGTACTTAGATGACTCTGGATGAAAGTAAGGCTAATGAGTGTACAAATCTGCCTCACTTTAATCTAATTCGTGCCAGGAGTCAAGACATCACCCTATGATGTCATTGGTCCTCTTTGAAAGGAAGAATAAACAACAATTATCTACATATTGACTCTCCCTTTAGAATGTAAGCTCCATGAAGTCAAGGATTATTTTTGCCTCACCCCCTCCCCCAACCTCAACACTTAGAATAATACCTAACACATAGTAAGTACCTTATAAATGCTGGCTGACCTGACTATGCTGCCTAGTTGAGTCACTACTTGTAGAGAAGCCTTTACAAACCTGGCTGACTTGTAAAGATAATAAAGTCTGTGCCTACATAGCTCTTTCGATTTTGCTCCCTGGCTGCCCAGTGCCCTCCACTGGGTCCCGGCATGATGCAGTGCTAGACTTGAAGTCAGCATAAGCTGGGTTTGAATCCCAGAACTGATGATTTTTACCTGGATGACTTTGAGCAAGTCACCAAACTTCTCTGTTTCCTCTTTTGCATGATGGCAGTATTGGTTTAGAAGGTCCCTCCCAAACCCACACCTATGACCCTATTATCGACCTCAGACCCATTATCTTCTGAGAGTGCCTGATGCCTTGGATTTTCTTTACTCTACCCCATCAGCTTTGTAGTAGCCTTTTTTTAATACTGAGGTTCCTTGTCCCAGTTCCTTCTTAAACTGACTAGTAATTATCTTAGAGTCAAAAATAGCTAGTTAGCTACGTCTTCCCCTCTTGCTCATATAAATGCCCTGGAGATATTTTGGGTGTCTTCTCCAGGGCTATAGTCTGGAAATCCCCATTTCAGAATATTCTCCCCAATAGCAATCACTAGTGATTAAGGCCTCAGTATCATTAAACAAGCTAATGCTAACTAGCTTTTACAAAGATGTATTTACTGAGAAGATATGGTAAGAACAGAAGTACCAACATTTCTGCCTCCAAGTAAGGGCACATTTTCCCTTTTACCACTTTAGTACTTTAGGGATGATGGGAACAAGTTTAAAGCAAGTGTTGCAGATTTATTTAGAAATTCAACTTAACTGATAGAATTTTTCCGTCACTTGTAGGACCCAGAATCTTGATGATGGCATCAATCTACTGCTGAGCTTAGATTGCTGGGTATAAATTTTGGCATGGACTCTGGTTCCCAGGCCTCTGGAAGCTCTTCTGACCTGTTGAAGCTCACAAATTCACCAACTAGTCCATTCAGTCTCTAAAACTTCTTCATCTAAGGTATGAAAGGGTAAACAAGAAAAACAACAGTAACCACAACCAGGACAGGAGCAGTAGCAGAGCTAGGCATTTCCGGGTCATTTGTAGACTCAAGTGGGCAGATTTTTACCTGGGCGACTTTGGGCAGAATATTCCATGAGTGTTTGGTTTCTCCTCTCTTGAAGGCTTACAACAATCCTTGCCTAATGTAATTCATGGTGCTGTCTTATAGAAAGAATATTTTCCTTTGTTTTTACCAAACAGTAACCAACTAATTGGATCAACTAACATTTGCAAATGAGTTAGATTGCCCAAGTATTCATGTGTGACCCTTTTCAAATAATACATATTTCTATAGGAGTCTTATGGATACAACATTCTAACCCAGTGGTTCTCAACCTTCCTAATGCTGCAACCTTTTAATATTCATATGTGGGCGTATCTGCATTTGGATGGACTTGCCTGGAGACAGAGGAGTGGTGTCTTAGCTCCTAAGACCATTGGAAATATGTGTTTTCCGATGGTCTTAGGTGACCCCTGTGAAAGGGTCATTTGACCCCCAAAGGGGTCATGACCCACAGGTTGAGAACCGCTGTTAACTCAAAGAAATTACTCTAATGCCTCTAATTTCAGACACTGACAGGTAAGATTTTATTTTTTCTGGAGTTTGTGTATAGGGCTAGGGTTTTTTGTGTGGTGACCTTGTTATTACAATGCACAGGCGGCATCTTCCATTGTCTATGTGCAAAAGTCCCTCTGAAGATGACCATTAGGCCACATGAACCAACCAGGTGACTAAAATCAACACAAACATTTCCCAGGATTTTCCTTTGACCATTGTGGAGAGTTAATGTTCTGGCAATGTTACTGCTAGTACTGATTAATATACAAGTAGCTTACCAATAATTTACAATGTTAGCACCAACCAGGTCATACATTTCAATGGGAAAGTTGATGAAATGGTTGCACATCATTTAGATCTGACTACAACTTAGTGTGAATGGTGTGTTAGACAGTTATAATTTGTCAACAACTGCCTCCCATGCCTTTATTTTAAATGTTACACATTTCATCATAAATGGCTTACGAAACATATCTATAACTCTGATAACTCCATTCACTTCATTAGTAATGGCTTCTCAAACAGTTATAGCATAACAATAACCACAATGCAGATAAATATTTCATAAGGAACATGTTGTTATTTATTTATCATTTATAACATGTGTTCCCAAAGCATTACAGAATATCTATTAAACATTTATAGATAATTTTATGCTACTACTAGCACGTGATATCAATACATTATTAATTACTGGAATTACTGATATATCGAGCTTAAAATAAGGTATTGCCAACTGAGGTTCTTGCCTGTATAGTCTTTATGATAAAAGAAAAAAGGGAGGGGAGAAGAAGAAGACGAAAAGAGCTATTTTGGAGTTCCAAACTTTCATGAAAACACTAGTCCTTTGGAGAGGTTTTTATTTGTTTAAATTATAGTTTGGGGGGTTTGAACATCCTCTTAGCCATCCAGAACAAATGCACATTGATGAAAAGTGGATTAAAGAAATCCGGGCTCTTAAATCAGCTACTTCCCTGAAGCTTCTGTCTTCAGAACTGCCTGCAGTTGTACATTAACCTCATCAGACTGAATTTGGTTTTCTTTCTCCATCAGCTCTTATAGCAAGCCTGGGAGTAGCTTTTCTTGGAGTGAGAGTTTGATATCAAGGCCATTCCACCTTGTCACCATTTCTATTTGGCCTCAATTGCTTTTCTCTTCTGGCTTCCGGCATCTCTAGTCTAGTGCCTTCATTACTAAGGTTGGAAATGCACAGTTTCTTTTAAAACGTGAGACCTTTTCCACCAAGGTGGCCATTTTCTCTAATGGAGTTGTCTGAATAGCACAACCTTTGCTCTTTAACTAACAGATGGAGGGGGAATGGGTGGGTTCTGAGATGGTCTCTTGTGCCTGTAAAGACTGCTATACTGGTATAAAAATACCAATCACTTCCTCTTAATTCCACATCCAATCACATCAAATCCTTCCTTGTAATAAATGAAAAAATCTAACCCAGGGGGTCATGACCTTTAACTTATATTTTTTGTTATGCAGGAATTGTATATGATGAACCTTGGAACAATGGGAAATTAATTTTTAGATGAATGTAAGAAATGTTATAATTTTATTTTAATTTATATAATAAAACAAGCATTTCCATAACATAAAATGATTTTAAAAAAGATGATTGCACTTGAAACTGTAAATCTACTATGCACAATTTGCTATTTCTTTCAAATATACAAAAAATTATTATTTGAAAATTTTCTTTTGAAAGTGACTGGTTGGCACAGTTGATATAGCAATGGTCTGGTGTCAGGAAGATCTGAGTTCAAATCTAGCCTCAGATACTTATTAGCTGTGTGCCTCTGGACAAGTCATTCACCCTCTTTTTGCCTCAGTTTCTTCAACTGTATAGTGAGTATAATAGTAGCACCCACGTTACAGGGTAGTTGCAAGATTGGAAAAAGTCCTTAGTACAGTTTCTGGCACATATTAGGTGTTATATAAATGCTTATTTTCTTCTCCCTTTGTTTCATAATCTGGATAGTCTGGTGAAGTCTATGGCTCCCTTCATAGAATATTTTTAATGAATAAAATGAGATACATAGAATTCCAAAAGCAAACAACTATATTGAAATACAGTAGCCAAAATATATTTTAAAAAATTCACCAACCCCTGGTTAGATTCTCAACCCTTTTTTAAGAATCTATTCAAAACCACCCAAAGTGTGACAATTTTTTGACAGCATATACTATATTCCACATCCACAACAGTCTACAATGCTATTAAGAGAAAGGAGGAGTGTTCCATTAACAATTCAACAGGACTCAAGTTGTTCATTACAATTCATGAGAGTTCAATTACTAGCTTGGTGATGCAGAGAATGCAGCACTTGACCTGGAGTCAAGAAGATCTGTATTTAAATCTAGCTTCAGACACTTTGTGACCTTGGGCAAATCACTTAACCTCTCAACCTCAGGTCCCAAAAAAGGGAGATAATAATGCCATAATACTGGGGTTGTTGTGAAGACAAAAAGAGATGCCTGCAAAGCATCTCGTAAATCTTAACACACTGTATATCATCATCATCATCATCATCATCATCATCATCATCATCATCATCATCATCATCACTTTTTGTCCTCTAGGTTGTTGTTGTAAATATGCATTTCTTCTTGGTTCTGATTTCTTCACATTGCATCACTTAATACGAACCTTCCCATGTTTCTCTGAATTACTCATATTCCTTATTTCTTATAGTCATAGCATATACCATAATATGTACAGCCATTTCTCCACTAAATAGGAACTCATTTTCTTTCCAGTTTTGGTTTCATTTGCTACTACAAATAATGTTGTTATGTATATTTTCTCATCCTGTATTTGGACTCTTTAACATTGACCATCTGGGGGCATATGCCAATAGTGGAGCCATCCATTGCTCTTTTGTGCCTATACTTTATTCCTTAAGAGACTCTGAAGTAGCATAGAGAACACTGGATTTATAGTTGGAAGACATAAGTTCAGGTCCTGGTTGTATTATGTACTCTCTCATATAAAGAATGAAAAGAGGTCTTAGAGATCATTTAATTCAACTCTACTATTTTTTTCCTATGAAATTTTCCATGAGATTAAGTGATTTGTCCAAGATCACCCAAGTAGTAAGTAGGAGAGCTAGGGTTCAAAGAAAAAGTTTTCTGAGTTCTAAATCCTTGCTTTTTCCATACTCTCACCATATGAATTCTTCCTGAACAGTGAAACAATGAATTTTGATTCACTTTGTAAACTTTGTAAAAAAAAAATATGTTATTCTTATATATTATTATTGTTAGAGGACTATGGGGATGAGAGTTAAGTATTTTGGAATATATAGCTTGGTTTCTTCTCTTATTACTGATTTTTCTCTCTAACTGTGGAGAACTTATGAGAGAGTTCCTTTTGGTGAAAGATATTATGATCTTTGGAGATGGTGGTGTTATTTTGTACCATTTTATTTTTAAATTGAAATCATTTGTTTTCATATCAACTCTTCTCAACTCAGGCATTTATTGAAACAAAAAAAATATAAAAGAAAGAGAAAAAAAAGGAGTTAATCAGAACTGACCAGTATATCAGCTAAGTCCAAATGCAGAGACTTCTGGGTCATGTGACCAACAAGATGGAATACTAGCCACTGTCTCTGATCTTCACAACCTCTCAAACCTTTCCAATATAAGAATCACTCACTCTCTCTCTCTCTCTTTCTCTCTTTCTCTCTCTCTCTCTCTCTCTCTCTCTCTCTCTCTCTCTCTCACACACACACACACACACACACACACACACACACACACGGGTGCACACAATCTCAATTGTATCCACAATCTAAGATGTCAAGTAACCTAAGGACATGAAAAACTGTTGAATTGAAAATTGAGAAGACTAATCCCTAACCCCTTAAGGCTAATTCCTAAACCACTTAGCACCCTCTCTACCACCAGTCACCATGCCCTAGAAGGGCTACACAGCTGACCCACACATTTCCAGCAAAACTAATCTCTTCCCTCCTTCCTCTCACCCCATCCTCCCTGTGCCAGGACAACTGAAAGGTAGAAGCTTGTCCTGGTTGGGACTGCAATTTGGCAATGCTGTGTTGCAATGATAATTAGCCAGATTGCTGAGGAACAGAGAAAGCTAGTTTGGCACTCCACTAAGCCCAAAGGAAAAGGGTCCACTATGGCACTGGGGCCAGTTCTGTAATGCCAGAAGTCACTTAAAGCAGAGTGAGGCTGGTAAAATGTGAATTGCCCAGCATGGTAGGAGGCTGAGATAGCTTTGAAGCTCCACCCTTAGGGTAAAAGACACCACAGGAGTAGTCAGAAAATGAGAAAAAAGGATATATGGAAAAAAAGACCAAAATTACCAAAGATCTCAGGAGGAAGAAAAGTCAATTAAAGACCTTGAGCATGAGTAGAGACATTAATGTTGAATTATAGATAGATATAGAGATAGAGATAGGGATAGAGATAGAAATGTATGCCTATATGTATATGTGTATATATATGTGTGTATTTATATACAGGCACATACACCCATACACACATCCAGAACACATTCATATACATACATATATACACACATGTATACATGTGTATGTATGCATGTCTATGTATATGTGTGTGTGTGTATCTGACAGGAGAAAATGTGGCCTCCAGATTAGCTTAATGAGTCCAGACATCTATGAACACCTATCACAAAATAAAGGAAAATAAATGGATATCTGATGAGGCAAACAACCCTATGAATTCTTGAGAGAACATGGAACCACAGCAACATGTTCTCTAATGTTTTCAAATAGACACAGGAATTGTGAGGGAAAATTTTATGACCTGAATAATAGAAAAAATAGAGTAGAAAAACTTTAATCCTTAGTGTAATGCTCACTGAAGAAACAAAAGACAGAACAATGGATTAGGAATGCAAATATAAGGAACAACCAAGAAGAAAAGAAGAAAAAGGTGTACACTACATGTAGGATCTTGGACAAGTCATTTAACCTAGCCTAGCTTTAGTTTGAAACTGGCAAATGCTGTGGTATAGTCAGTGGCTTTGCGCCTTAAGAGCCCAGCCTGTGGAAACACATTGCATCAACATTATATAAGGAACTATAAGCCATGTCTATCACTCTTTATCTCTGTCTCCTTAGTGTTTCTCTTTGTCTATGGCTAATATATTTACAGATCCCTTTATGACTTCTTATTCTCCTATTATCTGTCATCCAGATATGCCAGGTATTATCCTCAACTCCTCACTCTCTCTCATCTCTCATAACCAAACTGCCTTGAAGTTCTGTGATTTTTCCCTTAGTAACATCTCTCATATATGTCCCCTTCTTTTGTCTGAGGAGACAAAAGTCTGAGCCTGCCACCACCGTCGTGTAAGCCTGTATCACCTCAAACCTAAATTATTGCAATATGCTTCTGGCCTGTCACTATTCTCAAAGTCTCTCCCTACTTTAGTGCATCCTCCATTTGTATGTCAAAGTAATTTTCCTAAAGAACATTTCTGACCAAGTCATCTGATTGTGTTTTCCCCAATTCATTAAATTCTAGTGACTCCATATTACCTCTAGGATCAAATAAAAATTCTCTGACTTTTAAGGCCCTCCATATTCTGCTCCATTCTTACATTTCCCATCTTATTATACTTTGATCCACTCCACAATCCAGTGACAATGGCCTCTTTGCTATTCCTTACCCAGGTTACTCCACTTCCCAAACTTGTGCATTGTCCCTGGGTTTGCCTGATGACTATAATTTTCTCCCTGCTCATCTCTATCTCTTGGATTCCCTGATTTCTTAAATTTTAACCTCTGCACGAAGTTTCCCTTAATGCTGAAGCTTCCCTTTAAGATTAAATAAAATAAGTCTTTCAGTATCTTGTTTGTACATAGTTGTTTATATGTTATTTCCCCTGTCAGTCTGTGAGCTTCATAAGAGGAGTTTGCATGTTTGTTTTGCCTTTTTTCACATACATCATACTTAGAATGGTGCCTGGTACATAGTGGGTACTTCATAATACTTACTGGTTTGAGGTCAAGGACAAGGTCATGAACAAGATCCCTGTAGCAGTCTATTAGAGTTCCTGTCCCATTACAGTCTAAGATGAGGTAGACTTGCTAAAGTCTGAAGTCTACTCTTTGGATTCAGCCATTTAAACATTCAGATGAATCATTTAATCTACTTATAGGTAATTATGATGTAAGCCACCATCTACTGGTATTGTCCACAAGGATAGCATGAAAGCCTTTCTAAATGCTGTGACAAATTACGAAACAATTGATGACATCCAGGCATGCTATGTCTATGACATTTTCCTGTCCTCACACTAAAGTCTGTCAGAAATATATAAATGGATAAATAAATTAATTGTTAAGCTACCACGATCTCTCTAAATCTTCTAAACTACTCAATGTCCTCATACATTCTTTCCTTTTTCTCTCTAGTTTCAGAAGCAAGAGAAATCTATTCTCTTTCCCTTCCTCCCTCTCCCTCTCTCACTGCCTCCATCCCTCTCCCTCTCTCTCTCCCTCCTTCTCTCTCCCTCCCTCCTCCCCTCTTCCTCCCTCCCTGTCCCTTCTTCTCTCTCTCTCTCTCTCTCTCTCTCTCTTTCTCTCTCTCTCGTTCTCTCTCTCTCTCTCTCTCTCTCTTTCTCTCTCTCTCTCTCTCTGTCAGGTTTTTTCTTTGCCCAACCTCTCATTAAGCATCCCACTTGTGCCTTTGACCTTATGCCTTCCAGCTTCTTCTATGACTTCATTCCTACAGCCATTCTGCTTCTGTCATTTCCCCCCTCGTTACTAGCTCCTTTTCCTTAGTCTACACATATGTTCAGATCACTTCTCTTTAAAAATAAAATCTCCACAAGAAAAAGAACAGCAACAAGAAAAACATTTTCCTTGATCCTGCTCCTCCCCTCCAGTGCCAAACCTAGAGAATAGTCTTAATTGACTATTTACTTTCTTCCTAACTGTCACTTTTCAACTCCTTGTAGTCTTCTGAAACTATACTGAAACATTTCCGTCAAAGTTATTAATGACTTCCTTATTGTTAAATCCAATGACCTTGTTTTTCTGTTTACCTACCTGACTTCTCTGCATCTTTCGATACTGTTGATGACCCTTTGCTTTTTCAAAGACTCTCTCTCTTGTCTTCTCTGACACTGGACCCTTGTGGATTTCCTTGTACCATTCTTTTCTATTTCTCCTTTGCTGGATCATCTCTTGTCCTTCCCCTTATACTACTGCAGCAGTACCCTGCAAATTCAAGATATTTAAATGTTGGTGAATTGAATTGGATGACTGTTCCCTTAAAAAATTCTGTCCTTAGAATTTATGACCAAACAAAAGATAATGTTATAAAATGCAAAATGGATAATTGTGATTACATTAGATTAAAAAGTCTTTGCACAAACCAAGCCAATGCAACCAGGATTAGGAGAGAAGCAGAAAATTGGGAAAGAATTTTTACAATCAGTGTCTCTGATAAATGCCTCATTTCTAAAATATATAGATAACTGAGTTAAATATATAAGAATAGAGGTCATTCCCCAATTGATAAATGGTCAAAGGGTATGAACAGGCCATTTTCAGAGGAAGAAATTAAAGCTCTCTATAATCATATGAAAAAATGCTCTAAATCTCTATTGATTAGAGAAATGCGCATCAAAACAACTCGTATGTATCATATCATATCTATCAGATTGGCTAACATGACTCAACAGGTAAATTATAAATGCTAGAGAAGATGTGGGGAAATTGAAACACTAATGCATTATTGGTAGTGTTGTGAACTGATCCAACCATTCTAGAGAGTAACTTCTAGGACTGCATCCCAAAGAGATCATAAAAATGGGAAAAGAACCCACATGTACACAAATTTTCATAGCAGCTCTCTTTGTGGTGGCCAAGAATTGGAAATTGAGGGGATGTCCATCAATTGGGGAATGGCTGAGCAAGTTGTGGTATATGAATATAATGGAATACTATTATGGTATAAGAAATGATGAGCAGGCAGGCTTCAGAAAAATCTGGAAAGGCTTATATGAACTGATGCTGAGTGAAATGAGCAGAAACAAAAGAACACTGTACACAGTAACAGCCACATGGTATGATGAATAACTTTGATAGACTTAGATCTTCTCAGCAATGCAAGGATCTAAGAGAACTCCAAAAGACTCATGATGGAAAATGCTATCCACATCCAGAGAAAGAAGTATGGAATCTGAATGTAGATCGAAGCATACTATTTGCCCTCTCTCTTTTTTTGTTTTTGTTTTTTCTTTCTTGTGGTCTCTCCCATTCTTTCTAATTCTTCTTTACAATATGACTAATGTAAAAATATGCTTAATAAGAATGTGTATGTAGAACCTTTATCGTATTTCATGCCATCTTGCTGAGGGGGGAGGGGGAAAGGGGAGTAAGGTAGAGAAAATTTAAAACTCAAAAGCTTATGGAAGTGAATGTTGAAAACTAAAATTAAATAAATTAATTTAAAGAAAAAAATTCTGTCCTTGGTCCTTTTATTGTCCTTAAATTTTCTTTCTTCTTGATCTCATCTATTCCCCTTACTCAAGTTATTACCTCTATACAAATAACTACTACATCTTTATCTCTACCCCTAACATCTTTCTAGACCTCTAGTTCTGTATATTCAAATGAGCTATGGATATGTCACTTAGTATGTTCTATCAGTGTCGCAAACTTAATATATCCCAAACTAAATGCTCTCCCACCTTCCCCAAACCTCTAGTTACCTCCAATTCTCTATGGCTCTTGATGGCACCTACACTCTCCTAATCATGGGTTGAAAACTTGGAGTCATCTTTAACTCTTCCTTCTCCCATATTCCATCCTTCCCTCATACACATGCAAACATAATCAGTTGAGAAATCCTTTCAATTCTACCTCCACAATAAACACACACACACACACACACACACACACACACAGACATTTATTTCCACTACACAAATACTCAAATACTGTAATCATCATAGGTCATAAGTCCATCTTTTTTTGGTCTACATATAATGATGATGATATTGGTTATGAAGACGATAATAGTAGTGGTGATGATGATGATGATGACAATGATGATAAGATCTGGAAAACAAAATCTTCCTAGTATTTTTGTCTTCACTGTATCCCATCTCCAATCAATTCATCATGTCATTGACCAATACATCTTCCTAATGTGCTACTATTATTCTATCATTCCTCTACTGAAAACCCCATTGCCTAAAGAATAAAGTGAAAACTCCAGATGCTGTTAAAAATCAATAAACATTTATCAGTCACGTACTATGTGCCAAACATTATGGTAACATTGGGAATACAAATCCAAAAAGAAAGATAATCCTTACCCTCTAGTTCACAGTCTAATGAGGAAAGGCAACACATAAAGGAAAGCTGAAAAGCAGGTTGTGGGGGTGTGCCCAATATGGAAGGAGGACAACATGCAGAAGCCACAAAAGTCCAAAGTAGTGCAGCCAGATGAGAAATGAGGAGATGTCTGTTCTGAGCCCCCACCCCCCCCCCCTTAACTGAAAGTTTTGGAGTTCCTGGATTTATTCTTCAATCAGTAGAGCAGATGGTAGTGATGAGGAGTGATTTCATTTGATCTTACAGGAGCGTGAGGTTTCCCAATGATATGGTTCCTAGAACATGGTGGAAAAACTCAAAAGATCACATGGGTAAGTTACAACTTTGTATAACCTTACTTCAAGTTTTCTACTTTTATCTCTTATTACTGACCTTCATTTATTTTATATTATAGTTAAACTGGACTAGACTCCAACCCCTGTTTTCATCATCTCTTCTTTCCATGACTTTAAGTATAAGAAGAAATAAAAACTTTTAATTTTTTTCATGAAATAAATAATTAGACCTACTAGGACAATGGAAGTTGGCAATAATCTAATTTTGATTATGCTTAAAAATGCCAAGTAGAGACTGTGGAGGCAGATAAGTAGCTATTTTTGGGGGTGGGGGAGTGCATCATGTTTGCTAGACTAGTATATCTATTACAAACCAGAAACAAAGAGACTAGGAGGAAGGAAGATTATTTCCACTAGAGATCCATTCACTTTGCAGTTAGCAATGAAAAAAAGGGCCCTTACTGCATTCTGGATTAAAAGCCCAGGATTTAGACTTGCATTGCTGTCAAGAAAGGTTTGACAAATGGAAAGAAAACCAGTTTGAAATGGAAAAGTTACCCCCCCCTCCTCCCCAACCCTGATAGCAATAGGATATTCTCTGACAAGTGGAGAAATTTGATGGTAGGAAACATGAACACCAAGTCATCAACTCTGCAGGAAAATGGTTTGAGGCCAACACATTTCTGCCTTCACTTTGCTGATTTAAGAATACAAAGTCTGAATGAACTTTGAAAATGAAATCAAAGACCTGAGACAGCCGGTTATTCCTTGTGAGTGACTGACTCGGGCACTATTGGTGAGACAGCCGCATATCAACTCATTTAATTTTTGACTATTCATGAAAGGGAAGACTAGAGTATCAATTACTCCCTCTACCTTAGTTTAAATGACTTGACTGCTGATGTTAATGTCAGGAAGAGGGAAATTTGACTGAACAATCAATAAAATGAGATTGGTGAAGTTTAAGATTCATTATGGTTGATTCAAGTTCCTCACAACTAAGTTTCTGCAGCTGATAAAACTATGCCATTTACTGGAGGGCATAGTTTAAGGGGAAAAAGGGAAACCATGGTTCATATTTAGCTAACTTTAAGGGATATCTCTAGTGCTAATTCTGACATTATTATTATCTTCATGGTGCAGCAATTTATTTTTTTCCCTTGAATTGTTCCAATGATATTTTATTCCAAAGTTTTGGAAGCAGAACCTTAAATTAATTAAGATTTGGCATGTAAACTCCTTAATTGCTTGATCTGAGAATGCAAGGAATTCAGGAGAGAGATGAAAACGAGGCAGAAAGTCATGCATAATACATCCCTGGTGCCCCTTGGTGAGTGACCATTACACTGATGGGTGTTATTTAGTTAAAAAAAAATTCAGTGCCTGGTGCCAAGATTCTGGCATTTTCAAATACTCATTAGTGCTATCCTCTGGGGCTTAAGATAACCGTTATTAAGGAATGAAGCCCTGAGAGACAGGCTGAAACCATGGCCGCTAACAAGTGACAGAAGTTCAGGTGTTGCCAGTTGAGTCACTTATGGAAGAGGCACATGGCTAAATTAGCTTTCAAAGTCTTAAGCTGAACATGTAAGGCCCACAAATGTCATGTGGCATATTCTCTGGAGGTTAAATTTAGGTTTTCCCCAGCTCAGGCTGCCAATTTTAAAGGAAGGAAAATGTCAACTAATGTAGAGTTGAAGTGGTGGGTATATGTTGCTTGTGCTGATCCCACTGACACTGACATTAACTGTCTCTGGAAATATAAACCACGGATCTGCTTCAGCTGTCCCCAAACTTCCTGAGATTGCTTGTTAGGTCTTCAGTTTGCTCCAGCACAACACCAATTTGCTCCAGTTGACTTGACAGGCCTAGGTTCACTGCCACCCATTTGCCTGATGATAATTTAGTATATTTAGATGCAACGTTGGATGGGCTAGCATATGAGAGAAGGAAGAAAGGAGGGAGGGACAAGGAGGGAGAGAGAAAGAGGGGGAAGGGAGGGAGAGAGAGGGAGAGAGAGAGAGAGAGAGAGAGAGAGAGAGAGAGAGAGAGAGAGAAGGAAGAGGAGGGGGAGGAAGAGACAATTGCTGCTCATTGGACCATGAGTACTATAGGAGAATAAATAAATTCAGAGCTTCTGTTCCTTCAGAATATTGGAGAGGCAGAGAATGGGAATAAGCAAAGTTTAGAGGTATTTCCTCCTTCCATCTCATTTTTTTTTTCAGAAGATTTATCTCCAGTGACAAAACTATCTTGAGATTAGGCTCCAAAATATAAGCTGAATGAGAAGTCAAATTGCAGGTGATGATATTGCTTTATCCTCTGCCCCCATCAAAAGGGTGTGAGGAAACTTTCCCTGAGAAGACGAAGGAGTTAAATCAGATTACACTTGATTCAGTGAATGGGAATTTGCTATTAACTGGATTGTCTGACTGTACTCAGCTACAGGGAAAAGCTGATGACAAGGAAATAGGAGGGAAAAATTATTTACTTAAAAGTTTATCTTCTGGAGTATTCATCCTAATTTTTGATATTCTTTCCATTTCCATTTCTTGTACTGGACAATGGAGAAATGTGGATAAGCATCTGGTATCATTAATGAGCCAGGCAGGGTAGATTATCAGCCATTCACTGAAGTGGTGGAGTTATGGAATCCCATTGAAAAACTAGATCCCCTTTTGTTCTTGGTGAGGGTAGGGGGGATGGCTTTTTTTCAGACCCTCTTCCTTCAGGGAAATAATTTCCCTACTCAAACCATGTTCAGCACGAATGGTGTCAGATGATTTGAAAGTGAAAGTACACTATTGCATTGTTGGTGGAGCTGTGAATTAGTACTATTCTGGAAAGCAATTTGGAATTGCACAAATAAATGAATAAAATATTCATACTCTTTGACTCAGTGATTCTCCTGTGAGGTCCTGAAGTATGCTGGAGCCAGCTGGAACTGACACTGGGAGAGCCAGTTGTTAAATTTTCAGTGTGAACATTTAATATGGAGGTTGACAAATGCTACAAATACTTGATTTATTGTTCTGTTGATTATCTAGACTTTAGAAAGTGATGGATACATTTAATAAAGATTAAATTTAAAAATGTGTTGTTTGTACTTTCTCTTTGTCGTTGTTAAAAATTTGCCATCTCACCTGTACATATAACCAAAGAAGGTCACTACTAAAAAGGAAGATTCTATGTTCTCTAAATTACTTAGAGCTATACTTTTTTGTGGTAGCTAAGACCTGGAAGCAAAGTAGATAACCATTGGTTGGGGAATAGCTAAACAAATTATGACACATGAATACAATGAAATACTAATATTCTGTGTGCATTACAAATTATGAATATGATGAATACAGAGAATTGTGGAAAGATTTACATGAAGTGATTGCAAACTGAAGTAAGCTGAGCCAGAAGAACAACATACACAATGAGTACAACAATGCAATTGAAAGAACAGCTACCCCCAAATAATTGAAAATGATTGTTACAAAATTACAAAGACCAAACTTAATCCCAAAGAAGAGATATGAGAAGATACCTACCTCCACTTATTTGCAAAGATGGGAGGAAGGTTCATAGGTATAGAACATACATACATGCATACATATACACACATACATACATATACATGCACATGCAGATTTCTTCAATGTATTGATTGGCTTTGTTGATTTCTCTTCTTTTTCTTAAGAAAATTGATTTTAAGGGATGGCTTTTCTGAAGAAGTAAGGGAGCAATATGAGGGTAAATCTTGGGCAATGTAAAGGCAAAAAAGATAGCATCTATTAAAATGATTTTAAAAATAAAGTAAAAGTAAGCTTACCTACATTTTCCCCTCTTATAGCCTGAGGATTCTTGAAAGTCTTTATTTTAAGAAAAATCTGACCCCAAATTTTATTCCCTTTCTTCCTCTACAACATGCTATTCTCAATTAAATGTTTTTTGGAATACCAGTCAACAAGCTATACAGACCAAGAATCCAAATTGCTTTTATAAAACTTATAATATCTTAAAATCTTTATGAAACTTTAAATCTATTCTGAGTTTTGTCTTCTCTCCTTTCTCAATCTCACTGCTTAGCATTCAGGTAAGTAGAATTGGCACAGATTGTAGTGTTCATCTGAATTTTAATATGTTGTCACACACACACTGAGAAACACTTAAATAATATTATTTAGAGAAATAGATTTTTTAAAATGACCACAGTAGGAAGACAGACAGATGAAAGAAGACAGGTGGGAACATTGGGCCTGTTTTCCCATTTTTCTAGTTCTCCATGAAAAGAAGAGAAAAAAAAAAAAAAGCAAAATCAGGATGAATCAAAGGATGATGGATGAGTCCTCCCAAGCAAGATTTGAGAGAAGTCTTCAAGGCCACTTCACCAACCACCCTAGTCTTGAATATTGCATGGTCATTGACCAGTTCTAGAACTTAAGCTGTAGTTCCTTAGAGCTTGCCACTATGATCTAGGGAGTTACAATGGACAGCATTTGGCTCAACTAATGATGGCTATATTCAGTACATGGATCCTGACTGGGATGGTATTTTACTGCCAGCTTTTGTCAAAAGCCACCATCCATCAAGGTCCTTCTTTCTACATTTCATTTGCTCATCTTACCTTTTTTTGGTGGTGGTGGTGGGAGCTCATATAGAACTCCTTCAGGGTCATGATCCAATGCCCTCAGTTTTGGCTGTTCAAGCTCAAATTTTCCTTAGAGCTTAAAAAAATATTGGGGAAAGGGAGACTGTCTAACAGCCAAAAGGCTTGCCTCTAGAGGCCTTTCCTTGCTTATGTCCAAGCCTGTTAGAAAGAATTCTAACACATAGGCTAGCCACATTCAGAACAATGACCAGAATGATCCTCAATTGTCAAAGAAAGATTTCTTTATAATCACTGAACTCTCTTTACAATACAAAGAAAACAGAATCAGGCATTTAGAAAAATTTTCAACAGCAAACCCTGAAACATTAGTAATGGAGGGGCACTTAGAGACCACCTAGTCTAACATTATGGAGAGGAAAATGGCAAACCACTCCAGTGTCTTTGACAAGAAAACCCCAAATGGGGTCACAAAGAGTCTGACATGACTGAAATGACTGACTGAATGACAACAAATCTAACTACTCCTTTATTTTACAGATGAGAATCTGAGATGCACAGATGTCAAGAGACTTGCCCAAGGTTACATAGTTAGTAAGTGACAGAATTGAGATTTGAACCTAGATCTTCTTACTCCAAAACCGTTATCGATCCATTATACCAAACCGACTTTCTGCTTAACTCATAATTAATCCAACATGTGAATGATCTAACTAACCCATTCATAAGTTTATGGATGTCTATTAGGTAACAGAAGGCAATAATAGCACTTCTCAAAGTAGATGTGACTTGTGGGATGCTATTCATCCTACTCCCTTTCTTCCCATCCCCCACCTGCTATCCCCAAGTTTAGAATGCATAGATTTAGGTGTCTGAGTAATGAGATTATGGGAAATAAAGTAGAGATGGGACCATCCTTGACCAACCTTATCTCCCTTTTCAGTCACATACCATATTTCTGGCACTATGCCCCACTCCATCCCTCCATCACTACCTAGGAACATACATGGTCTAAGACAAGTCCTGAGAAATACATTCATAGGATGACAAAAACTCTAGATGTCGTTGAATCCAAGCTTCTTATTTTCCGGATGAGGAAACTGAATGCCAGAGCCTGGCTCAAACACAAGTTCTCTGATTACAAATCTATTATTTTTTCCACAATTTGGTATTGACATCCAAATTAATTTCCAGCAACTTTAACCTCCCCTTCTTATGCTGTTCCATAACTCACTAGCCATTTCTTTCTTTCTAACCCAACTTTAGGTGTCTATCTTCTACAAGTCTCTGTCCTAATCAAAACACTTCTCTCAGTAAAGGACCTGATAATCTCAATTTATTTCATATTATGGTCTAGGTTTGCTATTTCATTGGTACAGGTGACTACTTGCAAGGAAAAGTACTATACAAATGTATAAAATCCTCCACAAATATAGGAACATAGTGTAGAGGTAACACAGTGGATAGAGCCCTGGGTCTGAAGTTTGGGATATTCATCTTCCTGAATTCAAATGCTAACTCAGGCACTTATTAGCTGTGTGACCCTGGGCAAATCACTTAACTTTATTTGCCTCAGTTTCTTTATCTGTAAAATGAGCTGGAAAAGAAAATGGCAAACCACTCCAGCAGGATATTTGCCAAGAAAACCCTAAATGGAGTTATTAAGAGTTAGAAACTCTGAAACAAGTGAACAACAGTGTAGTGGAAAGAGAACTGAACTTGAAGGCAGGAGAGAACTGAGTCCAAATCTCACTTCTCATAGGTCTTAACTATGAAGTCAAGATGTCATTGGTCTTCTTTGAGAACAAAGGATGAAGAACAACAACGACTATGAAGCAAATTGCTTAAGCTTTCTGAGCCTCAGTTTTTCTACTTGTAAAATGGAGATAATAATTCCTACCTCTTTTTTTCTTTTTTAAAGAGATAATATTTTATTTTATCCCCAATTACATGTTAAAACTTTTTTTTACATTGTTTAAAATTTTGGGTTCCAAATTCAATTCCTCCCTCTTTCCTCCCCCTCTCCCTGAGACAGTAAGCAATCAGATCATGTAAAACATTTATATATCAGTCATTTTGTAAATGAAGACTCAATAATTCCTACCTCTTAAAGGTTCTAGTGAGGACCAAATGAGGTAACATGTGAAGTGCTTTGCATAGCCATTATAATAAACTATTAGTGTGATTTATTATTCTATTTCACTAACCTATTAGAATGACCCTGGTAAGGACAGCAGTCATTTACAGCTTCCTAGATTCCTGAGAGTCTGTGATTATTTCCAAAGAGCATCAGTCCCCCTCCTTTTCTAGTCTTGGATCTCAGTATGAATGAATACTCTGTGTGTTCCTGGGAGTTAGTCATGAAGCTGGCAGTATCCCAACCAGACTCACCATTTGACTGCCTCATTCTCTGGGTATGAACTCAGCATAGTGTTGCAAGCTGCCTGGTACTTTATAAAATCCACTGCTCAGAATCTTGCTAGGCTTGTCCTTTCTGGCTCACTCTGGCCTTTCTTTTCCATGTACAAGTGGATTTTATATCTGCTTTCTTCCTACCTATCCAAATCCTATACATCCTTCAAAATCAAACTTAAGAGTATCTCCTTCATGAAGGCTTCTAGCCCTTGCTCTGAATTACGTTTTTTAGACTCTCCATTCTTCTATCCAATTTCAAAGGGACCCCTCCTCAAGAATCTTCATCTATTCCAACTTGCTTCTACAATAAAACACCAACTCCTCTGGCATTTAGAACTCTATACTATCTTATTTCAGCCTATCTTTCCTGGTTGATTACACATCACGCCCTTTGATAATCTCCATGTCCTAATCAAACTGGCCTGCTTGAGGTAGGCTTTATATGTAATAGTTCATCTCCCATCTAGAAGTTAGCTGGATAGCATTGTAGATAGAGCACTGGGTCAGTCAGGAAGATCCAAGTCCAAATACTTACTAGCTGTGTGACTTTGGGCAAGGCTCTTAATGCCCATTTCCCCCAGTTTTCTCAGCTCTAAAATGGAGAAAATAATTACACCTACCTCCCAGGGTTTTTGTGAAGATCAGATGAAATATTTGTAAAAGGCATTTAGCTCAGCACATAGTATGTACTATATAAATGCTCATTCCTTTCTCCTAACCATCTTTATGTCTTTCTTCAACCCTGGTTTCAACTCCATGGAACAAGGCGCCCCTCCCAGGATAAGAGGATCATTTTTTAAAAATTTTAAAAATTTTGTTTATATTTTATTTTTTAAAAATTGATTTGTTCATTTACTTTTAGTTTATAAAATTCAGTTCCACAATCCCTTGAGTTTCAAATTTTCTCCCCCACCCCTACTCCCCATGGTGGCATGTAATCAAGTATAGGATCTGCAAATACTTTCAAACTGGACATTAGTCTGGTTGTATAGCAGGATCATTTCTAAACTCACCACCATGCTTTTGACTCAAGCCTTTTTTGGATCCACTTTCCTCAACCTCCTCTCAGCTCTGATGGAGACTGGGCGGCAGAGGACCAAATTTCACCGAATGCCCTCCTTTGTGGAAAGGAGAAACCAGACTCTCAGATCACTCCATTTTGCATCTATTGCCTTGCCTGGTTTCATCTCCACCAAACAAGATGCCCTCATTATCAGTACCTCTGGAGTCCTGTCCCAGCTCCCATTCCACTTTCCCTACCATGTCACTTTCTGGCCTCCTTCCCTGTATGTTGTCGCCTTCTTTAGACTGTAACTTCCTTGAGGGTAGGGATTGTCTTTTCATTGGTAGTTTGTACAACTCCTGGCATGTAATAGGCACTAAATAAATGTTTACTGGATTCTATAGGCTTGTCATCCACTCCTGGAACGATCTCTTTCTTTACTGCTGCAGCATAGGGACTCCATGTCCCTTAAAGATGTAAGTCAAGCGGCAGCTCCCTAAAAGGGGTCACTTGATTCATCGTTATTAATGTTCCATCAGAAATTATTTCAGGTTTATCTTGTGTGTATGTGTGCATGTGTGTGTATATGTGTGTATGTGTATAAATGTATGTATATGTGTGTGTCTGTCACACATACATACACACACACCTATAAAGGTAAATGTTGTTCCCCTTCAGTAGAATGTAGGTCCCTTGAGGACAAAGGCTGTTCCATTTTGTCTTCATAACCATAAATTAGGGTTATGGCCTACCTGGTACAGAGAAGACACTTAATAAATGCTTTTTGAATTTGGTTGAATTGATGAAGTCTTCTGCAAATTAAATATATCACAAATGTCTTGATTTCTGATAGGACTTCAAAGTTATCATTCTGGTCTCCCTTCTCTTGATGTTCATGTTTCATACATATACACACATATGCATTGTGTAAAATGTATATCTATCTGTGTATATACATGCGTATGCATCCTCTAAAATCCTTTTGTTAAAATTCGTTTTCAAAATAATAATAATCATAGTATTTTATAGTACTTTAAAGTTTGCAAAGTACTTTAGAAATATTATTTCCTCTTATCCTTACAATGACTCTGGGAGTCAGGGAATATTATCATCATTTTACAAATGGGGAAACTGAGGCAAAAAGTAATTAAGTAACTTGCCCAAAATCATGCAGCTAGTAATTATCTGAAGTGGGATTTGAACTCAGGTCTTCCTGACTCCGTGACTAGCACTTTCTCCACTGTGCCACCCAGCACTTTTTTTAATGCCCCATCTACAACCACCCAACTCTCCCCTCAACCACTAGAAAAGAAAAAAGAAAGCTTTAAAACAAATATGTATAATGAAGTAAAACAAGTTCCTCTGTTGGCCACTCCACTAAAGTCCTGCTCCAGCACTTCAAGATGGTAGAGAAGTAACCTGGACTTATTAAAGGCCATGCCAGATGAGCTGAAGTTCTGATACGGCCTACTAATCTGGACAGGCTTTGAACCAAAACCCCTGTGGCCACCTGCATGTCTGTCAGCTGGGGACCAGTCTAAAGGATTCATAGAGGCTAATCCCCAGATGAGAAACTTTTTTTTTTTTTAAATCCCCAGCTTTAGAACATTATGAAGGCTGACTGCTCTCACCTAAAGTGGTTTCAGGTTGCATAGATGAAGTGTATACCTCGCTAGATGAAATGATGGAAACTTAGAGCATGAAAGGAGTGTGTATGTGTGTGTGTGTGTGTGTGTGTGAGTGTGTGTATGTTTGAAACACACTATTATGATCTTAGTAAATATAGAAAAAACAAAGAACCTCTCCTGTCTCTAGGTATGATTCAGTGGAAAGGATTCTGACTCTAGAACCACAGAACATGAATTCAGGTGCTGCCTTTGATGCTTACTCCCTATGTGGCCCTGGACAAATCAGTTAGCCTCTCTGTTTTACAAGTAAAATGGGGGTAGTAACCCTCTGGAGAATGTTAAGCTCTTGGAGAGCAGAAAGTGTTTCATTTTTGTCTCAGTATTCCTGGTCAGGTCTAGCAAAGTGCCCCACATATAGTACATATACAATTAATAAATGCTTGGGGAATTAAATTGTTGCCTCTCTATTCGTCCTTGCCCTGCTGACCTCTCTTAGACTTATTGAAATGACCAAGTAGGATAACAGACACAAAATTATTATGCAAAATTAGGTAGTTCAAGGTTCAATGATTATTTAGAGTTGAAGGGGAAGCTAAGTCTATAGATAGGGTGGGCAGGGAGTTTGGCCACACTGCAGAGTTGCCAAGAGCAGTAGGAGAGAAAAATCCTTGCAGTTACAGGAAGGGGATGATTAAGCTGTTCCAAGGAGGTAACCACATATTCATTTCTAGCTGAGATGTGTGTAGTCTCTAGCCCTGTCTCCAATGGCCATCCAAGCCAGTGGCATCGATTGGTTAGTGACTGGAAAGATATCTTACATCATATAAGGCAGCAGCAGCAGGCTTGGGAAGGACAACGGCTTATCTAGAAACTATGACCACACACACACACACACACACACACACACACACACACACTCTCTCTCTCTCTCTCTCTCTCTCTCTCTCTCTCTCTCTCTCTCTCTCTCTCCCTCCCTCTTTCTCCCCTCCCCTGTCTCTGTCTCTGTCTCTGTCTCTGTCTCTCTCTCACACACACACACACACACACACACACACATACACACACACACACACAGAGGTAGAGGTTTGGACTGTCAAACAGCAACTGGCAACATCCTCTTGGAGAGGGGAATATTGTTTTGCTCTTTCCCCACATCTTGTGATTGAATTTTGGGCTTTATGACAAATCGGCAAAATAGAGGTGACCCTGTGAATCCTTTCAGTGATAAGCTTCCAGAAACACAATGTGAAATTCAGCACCCCTGGTGGATCCTCCTCCTGGCAGATCTCAAGGGGGTTGGATTGGTTTTATATTGGCAGTTTGACTCTGGGTTCCTGGTATTGCATATGCAGGCAGCTCTGCCAGCTCAAATATGCTAGCGAGTACCCAAAGTTTGTAGGGCTATAGGATCATGGATTTTATAGCCAGAAAGGAACTTAGAGGTCATCTTGATCAGCCCTATGATTTTATATCCTTTGACAAGGGGACAAAGCTATGAAAAGATCATTGAACTTGGAAATGGATGACTTGGGTAAGAGTACTGTCTCTGCAACTTACTAAAAATGTGTGACCTTGGATGAGCTTTTTAATGACACTGAGCCTCATTTTCCCTATATGTAAGAACAGGAATAAATGATACTTGCTCAATATGCCTTGCAGGCAGAAGATCAAGGGAAACAATACATAGAAAGCATTTTCTAACCAGAAAAATCCAGGAAACGCATGGGCTTATTACATTTAAAATGGAAGGTGTCTATGACTTGACATAATTGCCAGAGAATGGGTTTTAACAGAGTGGAGGGGGGGAAGAGAGAGGTAGAAGCAGAGCTGTAATTAACCATTTTTGTCCGTAGGCCAATTATCAGAAAGAATACCTGGGATGAGTGACAGCAATCATGCTCTCAGTTTGGGGGAAGGGTAGTGGAAGAGGGCTCAAGCTAGAATATAGGAATTCACCCCAGTTTGCCATCTGGTAGCCTAATTTTAACCAATTTTTCTCAATAACTAGACACTAAATGAGATTCCAATTGCTAAAGAATTTCAAATGCTGTCAGTACCCCTAAAATTTGGTGCCCTGGGGCAAAGCTCTAGTTCTCCCATTCTATTTATGGCCTTAGGCAGGGGAGCACTAGATTCCTGTGGGATTGGTGGAATGAGGTACCACAGAGGAGGGGGAAAGAAATAGGAGACTGAAGACCCAGTAACCTGAAGACCTACTTCATCTTTTTTGCTGAAGGATGATCTTGGCTATGAGCAAGCAATAAGTCTGATTAACTTTGCTTTGGGGTTGAGGAAATTGAAAGCTCCAAAAGACCTTCAGCATTTCCCTAGAGGCTGATCATGCCTCTAGACTCCTTTCTCCCATAAGACCTCATGGTCTCCTTAGAATTCAACTATTTATTTCCTAAGCTGTAGCAATGCTGGCACCTTGATATTGAGAAAAAACACACAAGGCCTTCAAGTTTGAGAAGGCTGGATTTCTAACTGCATCTGATGGATTGGCTGTCTTAGCTCCATGTATCCTCCTCAGGGACCTGAGCTGGCAAACTTGTAGGGGTCACAGTGGTCCTTAACGTGCTGTGAGAATTCAGCGTATCCTGTGCTGATGATTCAGCTGCCACGATGCACTTTCTGAATACACAATTGGTCCAGTATTTCATGCTTTTCTCCTTTCTTAATACTTCCCAGTTTGGGATGTTGCAAAGTGAGAACCTCATATTCTTGTGTGCGTGTGTGTGTGTGTGTGTGTGTGTGTTTGGGTGGTATTTAAGATGGATATTTGTATGGAAATGTCTATTTGTATTAGTGTTTATTTGTATGTTCTAGTGAGTGTTTATATACATTTTTTATGCTGTGGAGATGGGCCTCAAAAGTAACAGGCTATAAACCTAAGTGATTAAGAGCACCAGGAAGGAATCTTTGCTCAGAAATAACTCCCCTGCCCAGGTGCCATAGTGATGTGGATATAAAGGTGCCTTGAGGGATAATATTAAGGGTTGCTTTTCCAGTACTTTGTGAAGCCCCTAGTTTATTCTCTAACCTGAAGGCATCCTAAAGTCTCTTCCCTTATCTCGAAATAACATAAAACTTCCCCCTTGTCCTGGACCATGGAATTCCTTGTCTCCCCCCATGCTGGGTCATAAAATTTCCCCTGTCTCCCTTATCTTGTGTCATCCAGCTTCCTCATCCTGTTCCTAAATCTCCAACCTCCATTATAAACCTTAGAATTACATCATCATCCTACAGGCTTAATAGCTTTCTGTCTACATAAGTCTGGTCCTTTTCCTATATCTATGCCTTTGTTTAGCTCCTTGCTAAGTCACAGGTATGTTTTTGGGCCAATAAAGCTCCCATTGGCTAAAGAGAAGCTCTAAGTGAATTCTTTCAAATCTGAACCAGCTCTCCCAACTCTGACCTCAGCAATAGTACCTAAAATTGCAGCATTATAGATTAATTCCTTTAGGTTAAACTCCTCTGAGAGGAGCGAACAGAGTTCTTGGCTTAAAATCCAGAAAATTTTGGGTTCAAATTATGTTCCTGATACTTTCTAGCAACGTGACTATGGGCAAGTCACTTAAACTCTCTAAACCTCAAATTCAGAATCTATAAAATGGGTGAGTTGGTCTAGATAGATTCTGAGGTCCATATCAGCTCTGAATCAACACTCCTACAAACTTCTTTTAAAAAAATAAATGAATACTCACTCCACCATAAATATTGATGTATTGTCACATTGTAGTATAAATTAGTTTCAGATCATTGTAAGTATGATACCTGAACACCAAAAATGGAGGGATTGTAGGAATGGAGTGTCACTAAGGAGAAAGCAAAGATTGAAAAAAAGAATGGAGATCACAGGCCAGCTTCTCTGATTTCCCAATTTTCTACAAGAACAGCTCTAAATATTCCCATATCCTTCAGTCTCACTACCATTTCTCTCTGTTCTACTCAAGACTTGCAACTAGTAGCCAGAGAGATTGGGGAGCATTTGGCCTTGTTGATTAGGAAGGCAGGGCCGAAGAGATTTAAAGGCACCCTCAGCCCCACCAACACTATGCACTCAGCCTCACAGTGGCTGAGCTGAATGGAAGACATTTATAGTCATAAATCAATCATAATCATAATCAATCTAGGTGGCTCTGCGACAGGTTAAGTTCTAGGAAGGGAGAAGAGAATTTTTTTTAATTGTAAATTGAGTCACAAATTCATAGGTCTTTTGAGTGCCAGTGAATCTACTGGGTGTCTAAGCAATAAAGGCAGCTCACAGTGCTTTTTTTACTCGGTGTGTGTGACATATTGTGTAGTTTGCCAGACCCATCTGTTTAGTCAGGCATTAGTCAGATGATGGGGGAGGATGGGCCATTTTAGAACTAGACAACAGGTACTTAAATGTTGTTCTTTGCTCTGGGCTCATGGGCCCAGAGGCTTACCTAAGGGCACATTGAAAAACATAAGCAATAATCACAGTCATGTGTGTTCCCTCTTGCCTTTAATATTTGAAAGAGAGAAACTCAAAGTGTTGGTACCATCATTGCCTTGTTGTAGTTTTTGGAGTTTGTGGGTTTTTTTGTTTGGTTGGTTTTGGGTTTTTTTTGGTCATAGGAACCAAAGACTTTGGCACAATTTCAAATAAAAGTGATTAACTACACACTTAATTCTACTTGGGGGGGGGGAGAGTTAGGGGGCATTATTGGTTTTTTTTTTCCCCAACAGTTACATTTCTAATGCAGTATTGCTTGCGAACAAGCATCCTTAGAACCTTTGACACAGTGTTAGAGATTCAGTACTTGGGATATTTGAAATATGCAGCCACTCTATGATATGGTTTGTATGTATTCTACTCATGTATGTGTCAGTATGTATAACTATCCCCCAAAAGTCCTTTCAAACCTGCTCTCTTCTGCATTCTGAAGTCTGTCTTGGTGGCAAGTGACAACAGTTCTCAGTGCTGCTGAGGGGATTATTTAGTGAATGATTGTGCCTTAAATGTAATGGGCTCTCCATAGGTATTTGTTGAATTCAATTGCTTTGCACTGAACATTCATAGCCTTACCTGAAATATAGACAAGGGAACAACTCTCATTCCAATCAGGGCAGTGGAGCTAGTATGATGATTGGGAAGGAGCAACGGGAAAGACTTGGGTTCAAATCCTATCTGTGATACATAATGGTCGTGTGACTATGGGCAAGTCACTGAACCTCACTAAATGTCAATTTCTTCATCTTTAAAATGAAAACAGTAATATCTGAGATGCTTATTCCATAGGGTTATCATGAGTATCAAGTGAGGTAATGTGTATATCAAATACTTTGCACGTGTTAAAATGCCAGCTATTTATTATTAGAAGCTGTGCATGGTCTTTTTTTTTTTTTGAGTCAAATTGATATTGCTAAAGCATGGGTCCCTCTTTTCTCTAAGATGAAATACAAATTCTCCTGTTTCCTTCATCTACCTCGGTTTCTTCATCTGTAAAATGAAGACATTGTACTAGATGCTCTTTAAGGTCTCTCCCACCTGGAATTCTATGATCTATTCCTTACCTTCCCACATTGGTTACCTATTACTGTCTTTTATGAATATAAAATTCTAGGTAGAGTGGCCACTTTGCTATTCCTGGCATTACAACTTTTCCTGACTCATCTCCTTTTCTTTGCACAAGCTATCTCCCATGCCTGAAAAGCCCTCCTTCCTTGTCACCTCCTCATGGAATACCTAATTCCCTTTAAAACTCAGTTTAAGTAGCACTTCTTATACTAAATCATTCAACAAGACTTGAGTTAAAATTCCACCTCAGAAAATTATTCCCTGTGTGGTTGTAGTTTGTCCTCCATTCTCAAGGAGGAATATGATGATGTAACTTGCAATTGACTTGGATTTGAGTGAGGGAGGGCTGTGCAAGATCACCAGCCTCACTTTCTCCTCCAGAGTCATCTGGGTCCAGTGGCCAGATATTCATCAGGATGACTGGAGATGGCCCAGGATGCAAAGGGAGACCCTGGCCCTTTTAAGCTAAGGTCTTGTCAGGTTCTCACTTTGAGTGATGGTAACGCCCATTCAGTGAATAGTCCTCTTTAAGAAGTGAGTCAAGGGATGGCTCCTTTAATTAATTAAAAAAAAATCAAACTGGGAGGGAAAGACCCTCAGGGTTGCTGGGCCAAAGAGAAACGGTTACTATTGACATTCACTCTGAGCCAGGAGGGCTGAAAAAATAACCATTAAGAATGAAAGTCTTGGACTCACTGGCCTCTAAGGTCCCTTTCAGCTCCAAGAGTGAGTATCCCACTATTTGAACATGATTGTGCATCCACTTTGTAGGTGTTGTATTTCCTTCTCTGTGTGTATGTTCATTCTATACCATCCCTCCCCACCAGTAGATGTACACTTCTTACAGGCAGGGACAGTTTCATTTTCATCTTTGATTTTCTATTACATAGCACAGAGCCTGTAATATAATAGGCATTCAATAAAGATTTGTTGAAAGCATGAATCTTTGGTACAGAATAAAGATATCAATAAGTTAGTAAACTACAACAAATTAATTAATAAACGCCCCTGCTATGTGCAGGCACTGTTTGAAGTACCTTCAGGAATTTGACTATCTCCCTTAGGGTTGAAGGTGATAGATTACAAGGATAAACTAGATAGATAGAGTTTCTCTCTCTCCCTCCCTCTCTCTCTCTCTCCTCTGTCTCTGTCTCTGTCTGTCTCTGTCTCTTTCTGTCTCTCTGTCTCTCTCTCTCTCTTTCTCTCTGTCTCTCTGTCTCTCTCTGTCTCTCTCTGTCTCTTTCTGTCTCTCTGTCTCTCTCTCTCTGTCTCTCTGTCTCTCTCTCTCTGTCTCTCTGTCTCTTTCTGTCTCTCTGTCTCTCTGTCTTTCTGTCTCTCTGTCTCTCTCTCTCTCTCACTCTCTGTCTCTCATAGGGGAACTCAACCTGGTAGAAGTACAGAAGCCATTTATCAGCTGATCCTACTGGTCATATACAAAGAAGCTTTGATCTGCTCCACTTCTAACCCAGGTTGGTTCACTTCTCCATAGGTCACCAGATAGCCCTCTGCTCTAGAGAGTTTACCATACTGATGCTAGAATTAGTGTAGACACTTGATTAGCCTTACTGTAGCCCCAAACTCCTGAGCTCAAGCTATCCATCAATCTCAGCCTCCTCAGCAACACAGATTACAAACATGTACCATGTCCAGTGGCAGTTATTATTCTAAAATAGATTACAATCTATTTGGATAATAAGAACAGAACCAGTTTTATATGAAGAGTGGTAAATGAGTGGTCCAGACAGTAGGTTTTTTAGGACTTCAGGGGAGAGAGCTCTTCTTACTCAGAAATATAGATCACTATAGCCAAAGTGGTCAGGGAATGCCCAAGAATTCCATATGGAAGGGCATTCCAAGCCAGGCAGAGGGAGGGGAGAACAATGCCAAGAAAACACAAGAGATCCTCACTTTGTAATTGACTTATTTTATGTATTTTCCCTTAATCTCATTAATTCAGTTCAAGTCAACATTTATTAACACCTGTAATATGCAATGCACTTAGTGTGTCTAAAAAAATTTCCTTTAAAAGGAAACAAAATCCTCCTTTAAGATGTATAAAATTCTTGTTTTTTCCAGGAAAAAAAGAGAGGGAGGAGGAGGAGGGAGAGAGGGAGGCAGAGAGGGAGAGAGAGAGAGAGAGAGAGAGAGAGAGAGAGAGAGAGAGAGAGAAACATTCTCTGACCCTCATCTAGACCAAGGCTTATTTACAGACTGTGTGATGTAGGTAAAATGTCCCATTCTTCTTCAAATTCAGAATACAGAGCCTGGGGACTAAGAGCAAGAGAGAGTTCCTAATTTGTAAGGAGCCTCCTGATATAAAAGCGGCATTATCATGCAGGGAGAGCTTGAGGAGCTAGGCAGAGTCATATTTTAAATAACTCTTAGTTTGAACAATAGCCCTGAAAACAGTAAGCCCTGTCTTTTAACATAAGTCAGGCAGGCAGCAAGGAATCAAGGGGGAGGTGGCCTTGTAGGCTATCAGAGCTGTGCTGAGGTGGGGCACGGATCGGGGGAGATACACCAGCTTTATCTGTATGAGCCAAATTGGCTTCTGTGGTGGGGAAATGATGTGTTCAGTTGAGCTGACAGGTCGCAAAAGAAGCCTTTTGATATGACGGGAAAATAACTCCTGTGTTTAACCTCCCTATACAGAGATGATAATACTTCAGAGCAGAATAGGCATCCTAACCATGGCTCAGAACAAGAGTATCAGTGACATTAAGCCACCTCAAATAAAGCTGCCTAAGGTAGAACCAAATCAGGATGCTGTGCTGAGTGTGAGAGGCAGCCTGGTGCAGTGGAGAAATCACTGGCTTTATAGATGGAAGAACTAGTTTGGGGCAGTAGTAGTAGCATAAATAGGGTATCATTTGGTGCCAGAGATCCTGGGTTCGAGTATTCAACTATTGCAACATTGGTTAAGTCCTCAAACCTCCTTGGGTCTCAGTTTCTTCACCTATAAAATGGACTAGATGACCTCTGACCTTCCTCTAAGCTCCAAATGTATAATACTGTGCTTATCTCATACAATTCTTTGTTTATCCTTCCCAGCACAATTTGTATGTTAATAAGATCAAAGCCTTAATCAAACTGAAGCTCCCTCTGAGAGATTCAATTCACAAGTGGTTGGAGCATTGGACCTGTAGTGTGGAAAATCTGGGTTCGAATCTCACCTTTGATTCTTATTGGCTTTGTGACCCTGGCTGGACGAGGCATTTAACTTCTCTGTCCCTGAGTTTCCTCCTATATAAAATGAGGTAATGACTGATCACTTCTAAGGTCCCTTCCAACTATGAGCCTAAGACTGGAATGTTAGGTATCAGCAATCAGCTGAGTTTCTTTATTTGGGGAAGGGTTGCAGAGGAGGGGAGTTAAAAAGGCCTTTGATGAGAATCTGAGCCTGAGGAGAAAGAGGAGGGTACTGTGCTGCAGGAAGTGGAAGAGAGACTCTCACTTTGGAAAAGGTCAGAGAATCAGGGACACAAAACAAAAGCATCCAGGAGGACAGAGGAGGATGAGGAGGTGTTAGCTGACCTGAGGACCCTCTCTAAACCAGAAGATTAGGAAGATGAGGCAAGATGGAGAACAGTGTGTGAGTTTAGCTCCAGCTGCCCCCAAGGAGCCAAACATCCAGAGGAGGAGCAGTCCTTGCTAGATAAGAGGCCAGAGAGAGTAGAGACCATGGAGGACCTAGAGAAGTTAGCAAGAGGTTAGACAAGAACAGAAATGGCTTTGGTCTGGAATGGAAAGGCAGCAGCAGCAGCAGCAGCAGCATGTAGTCAGGCTGAGCAAAAGAGTCCTCCTGAGATGGACAGGAGCCATTGACTGATCTGTACAACATCATCGCTCTGAAGATCACAAGACAAACTCCTCTTGGTCAGTCCCCACCATTGTAGATGAGGAGGACTGTGAAGAAGAGGTAACCCAGAAGCAGATAATAAAGGATACTTTCGCTAGGGATGATGTCATCGCTGACTTCCAGGAGAAACACAAAGCTGAGAAAGCAAGCAAATCAAAAGACATTAACCTGAGCCTGCCAAGCTGGGGACAGTGGAGTGGTCCAGGCCAGTAATCAGTGCCAAGAAGAGACTCCGGTTTCTCATCAAAGCCCCTAAGGCTGCTCCAAGGAAAAACAAGTGCTTGCTAGATGAGGCCATCAGTTAGAAGGGGAATGTCCAGGTAGCAGCCCACCAGGTGAATGTGCTTCTCTGTTCCTGTTCCTGTTCATCCACCAGTATCAGTTTGAAGGGACCATCAAGATGCCAGTGGGCCCCTCATGTAAAATGCAGAGGGCCTTCCAGAAGCTGATCACCTTTGCATGGTGACCAAGCCCTGGCCACATCACTGAGCCCATAAAGGAGAAGAATGGTGAGTCCTCTCCTTCCCACTTGGGCCCAGAAGTCCTGCAGAGGAAAGAACAACAGCATGCCTACCATAGGAGGAGAGCACTGAAGAAAGCCCCTGATGGCCCCCAGGGCCAGGAGAACTTGGTGCTTGGAAACAGTGCCCTGGGTGGTGATGATTCCTCCTTCTGGAAATAAAGCAAACCTTCCATATAAATGGGGGTGGGGGGAAGAAGGCCTTCAGTGAATCCTCCTAAATCCAGATCACAAGCTATGGTCTCTTTTGTGGTACATGGATAACCTTGTGATGTTTACATGTGTGTTCATGTAAAGTATTGGTCATTCCCATGTACAATGTGGAAAAATCCAAGCTTTTTGTCCTTTTTTAAAAAATTATTTTTAAGTGACTTGCCCAAGGTCACACAGCTTGTTAGTGTTAAGTGTCTAAGGCCCTATTTGAATTCAGGTCCTCCTGATTCCAGGGTGGGTGCTGTATTCACTGTGCTACCTAGCTGCCCCAAAATCCAAATTTTTAACTGGATAAAGATTGACCTTTTGTTAGGGGTTGCTGGAAAGAGAGTGCCTTTCCTAAGGTGCTGCTGACAAAAACTTGTCTATGGAGAAAGGCCTTACAGAGGAGAAACTCTCCTTATGAGTTTCTGCAGAGGCTGAGAACAATTTCACAAGTAAAATGAAGCCTATGTTCCCACCCCCACCCCTCTCCCATGCTCTGTGGTTAAAAAGCTTTCATTAAATATGTACTATATTCCAGGTACAGTGCTAATTGCTAGGGACACAATGAAATACAAAAGATAGTCCCGGCTCTTCAGGAACTCCCAGTCTAATGGGAAAGACAATCAGCAAAAACAAAACATAGATATAAGCTATGCATAACTTATGATAGAGAAAGAGAGAGAGCTTATAGGATGTGTGTGTGTGTGTGTATACACATATATGTGTATCTTATAGGATAAATAGAGAAAAATCAATGGAAGGAAGGTACCAGAAGTAAGAGGCACTGGGAAATGCAGAGGTTCCCAAAGTGGGCAACACTGCCCCCTGGAGGGAGCTGGAACAATTCAGGGGGGTGGTAGTAGCCTCAGGTGCAATTGCAGGGTGTTGAATAAAAAATAGGGAGGGTGTGGAAGCATAAGGAAAGAACAGAAGATAAGAAAATTTTGGAAAACCATTTGTACATGTTTCATCTGTTGTGTAACAGACTTAAAAGTCATAGTGATTACATTATTTTCCAAATAAACACACAAAATGCAAGTTAGAACTGGTCAGTGATCAAGTCTGAGACAGGTCTTAGCAAGCAAGTGTTGGCAGGTATGTCTCACATTGTTGAAAAGTCCAGCAGGCATTGGCAGGAATATATACTTGTAATGATTTGCTTACAGTATGATGCTATATGGTTACATGACACAATATTGCATCATCAAAATTTCAATGTAGGAAAAACCTCACAAATTTACAATAAATTATTAAATGTAAGATGCATCATTTTTAAAAAATTATGTTTTTTAAAAATTATGCAAATTTTTTTTAAAAAGTTAAACTATTGAAGAAAGTGTATTTCCAGGAGGGAGCTGAGTAATTTTTTTTAAAGGGAGCAGTTGGCCAGATAAGTTTGCGAACCTCTGCATAGAAGTGAGGATTTTAGTTGGGACTTGAAAGAAGTCCCAAACTTTCTCTTCCAAACTGACAACATTTTAGTAACACAGCTGGCACAGAGCACCTTTGGTGCTTGGAACTGAGAAATGGACTGTCTTGCTCATGGAACAGCAAGGTCAGGGTCACTGGATCAGAGGGTACATAGAAAAAAGAAAGGTGTAAGAAGATTGGAAACATGGTGGTTAGCAGGTAGGTTATCTAGAACTTTGAGCAACAGAGGATTTTGTATTTGATCCTGGAGAAGATAGGGAGTCACTGGAGTTTACTGAATATGGGATTGACAAGCGATTTGACCAAGGTCAAAGCAGCTTGTAGGGATTAGATTTGTTCTGTGGCCCCAGAGAACAGAACCAGGAGCCAAGTGTGAATTAACCAAGTGATAAATTTAGCTTCAGTAGCAGGAAACATATCATAAGATTTTGTGCTATCTAAAAATGGAATAGATTTGTGAAATGAAAGATTGTGGGTTCCCTGTCCTTGGAGAAACAGAGAGGAACAATCTTGGTTAGATACAATAAGGATTCATTTCAGTTCTGGGTTAGACTAGGTGGCTGCTGAAGTCCCTCCCAGTTCTCAAATTCTGTGACTTGGATTGTGTAAAATGGGCAGAACCTTACAGCCCTGGGCCCTTATATCATGGTCCCATGCCCTTTTCACCCCATCGTGCTGCCTGACCTAAGCGAGTTCAGTAATAGCATGCATTTCCAAGAGAAGACTACTTTCCATCTTACACAAGGTAATGTAGAGGTTAGCCCATTTTTCAGTCTCCTTCACTTCCTTGTTTGTAGGATAAATATTCACCACAGTTAGAAGTGACAATTGTGTATGCAACTCATGAACTCATATCTGAATGTCCTGGGAACGAAGAAGCATCACTTAAAGGTGCTCTGTGCCAGCTGTGTTACTAAAATGTTGTCAGTTTGGAAGAGAAATCACGTATAACATTGTTTGGGCCATTCACATTCATCTGAGGAGGGATAGAAGGAATGCATTTGGAGTCCAATTCTGCGCCTTATAAATAGACATATATAGCATTGCATACATTATTAATATGGGGTTATTGCCTGCTTTATTGGATTCACTACTTCTCTTCTCTTGGGAAGCTATGGAAAATAAGAAGATTGCACAAATGCCCCCATTAACTAGAACCACTATATACAAAGGAAATAAGATTGTACAAACACCAATATTCACTTGAGTCACTCCCTACAATTCAAATAACATAATAACCCATAATGTGTACATGTAATCCCCATAGCTGCTATCTGAAGTATTCTGTACTGTCCTTATCTAAGTTTCTCATGCCACTGGAGGGGCAATGCAGAAATCAAGTTATGCTAAAGGAACCTGTTTCTTAGTCTAAGAAAGAAGACATCCTCAGTTTCTGTCCAAAGGCCACCTAACACTGAGTAGGTTCTGTCAGTGTCCTTAAAAGGATGGCAAAATAAACTTAGAAAAGAAAACCATATTGGATTTCCAGGCATTATTATCATCAGTGCCCAACATGTTTGGTGGAATGAGGGATTCTGTTCATTCAGTGCCTTGCACATAGTTGGCACTCAATAAATATTTGCTTAATTGGATGGAATCACAGAATCTGGCTAATCTATTATTCTCCATGCCTGGAATGCCACCCACCTGTTTCTCTGCCAGTTGAAATCTGACCAGTTCTGAAAAGGCCCAACTCAAATATTCTCCTTCCCCTATAGCCTTCTTTGATTCCCCATCCCCCTCAACCAGAAATACTCTCTAAGCCTCCTTTGTAGCCATCTCAGTCACTTTCCCATTCTACTGAGTTCATGTCCTACCCTCGCCCATCTTATTGCCCACCTTGGCAGCTTCCTTACTGCCTGGACCAGAAACAATACCCTGCAAGTTTTAGCCCCTTTATCTCTAGAACTTCTGACTTTAGGCCCCAATCTCAAGATTGATGACTATGTCTAGGTAACACAGTCTACTATTTCAGGCAAGCCCTAGCCATGCTACACTTCACTCCCTACTCATTGGCCTTCTTCTTGACACTTTATCCAAACTACTTGCCTCTGCATGGTACCCTTCCCTCTCCAGTTCTGGAAACATAATCAAGTCAGCTTTACCATTGTTCCCGAAAGAGGCATGAGGATCTATGCCCCTTGAGCCTCTCTTCTGTCCCTGTAACTTTCTGGACCAATAACAATAATATATTCATACTAATGAGTATAGTATCAATAGGACCAGCATGCTCTATTAGAATATAAGCTCCTTGGGTATAGAGATTGTTTTTGCTTTGATATTTGTATATACAGCACTTAATACGGTTCTTGGCATATACTAAATACATGCTTTTTCGTTAATTAATGTATTCATTCATTCATGTATATTTCTGTATGCACCCAATAAGATGATCAACTCTTTGAACACTGTCTTCTATCATGGCCAAATCACTCATATCCTTAAAAGCAAACACAAAGAAACAAAAAACTTAATGTCCTTATAAGTTCTTTCCTCTCTTTCTAAGCCAAAGCCCTAAAAAAAAGCTATCTAAAGTTGTTGCCTATACTTTCTCACTTATCACTCCCTACTCAAACCTTTGCAATCTAATTCTGCCCTCATTAAATTAAAATGCCATCCAAAGCTATCCTCATTGTCTCTGTTGCCATGCCCTCCAAACTGATCTCCTTCCTCAAATTTCAAAGACAATGTGTCCTCTAAAGGGATGCCAAAATGATTGTCCTTAAGCACATGCCTGACCAGGTCACTTCCCTACTCACTAAAGTCCGGTAGCTCCCAACTGCATCTGAGATCAAACATGAACTTCTCTGTTTAGTTTTTAAAGCCCATCACAACCTGGCTCCAACCTATCTTTCCAGTCTCATTATATATTATTCCCTTTCTGTATTCTCCAGTCCTTCTAAATTTGTCTGCTCTGTTCCTCTTACATGATACTCCATCACCCATCTTGGTACTACTTGCATTCTTTACTTTATGAGGCTGGTTTTTTGTTTGTTTAATTGTTTTGGAAGAGGGGGAGGAAATGTTTGTGATCTTTAAAGTGCAATAGACATGTCCATTATTGTTAAATAAATTCTGCTGTCAAATTTCATCTTGAATATCAATGTTTGGTTCTACAAACTATGGTTTAAGAAAGATATTAAGAAGTTATAGAGTATCCAGAGAAACACAACCAGTATAGTGAAAGGTCTTGAGTTCATGTCATATGAGGAGCAGATGGAAAGGTGAGTATAAATTATAGAGTTAGAATGGGGGAGGGGAGGAGATTATAGTTTTGTTTCTAGGTACGTATTTGAAGAGTTATCTTGTTGAGAAGGGATGAGAGATGTTTGGTTTAGCCCCAGAGGGTTGAACCAAGAACACTGGGTGAAAGAGGCAAAGATGTAAATGTAGGTTTAATATGAGGAAAAACTTTCTAATAATTAGAATAAAAAGTGGAATGGGCTTCCTCAAGAGGTGCTAGGCTCCCCTGCAATGGAGATCTTTAAGAAAATTCTACAATTTTCTGGGTATGTTATAGTGGTGATTCCTTTCAGGAATGGATTGGAATAG
>CM053590.1:129471592-129527455 GCA_028646515.1 Pseudochirops corinnae
CAAAAAGCAAGAATTTGGTTGATATACCAGGTATACGTAGATGATATTCTTAGTAGTATTTCATATAGGACATTCAAAACCCACGATGCCCTTTAGAATTCCTGAAAATGTGGATATAGCTGGAAAGATAAACCCAATGTATAACACACTAGTTTTTTTCTAAAATATTTTATTGTCTTTATATCACAGTCATTTCCAATCTCTGAACTGAACTCTGAACTGAACTCTTTCTTGTGACAAAGAAAGTCAATGAAGCAAAATCAGGTCACACAAGAAACTTTATCACACAAAATATGCAATATTCTGCCCTAAGTAGTCTCTTACATTTCTGCCATAAAAGGGAGTGGGGTGGGAGGTGGAACTATGTATTTTAAAAAAATCCTGAGAATTTCACAGGTTTTTTCATTACTCAGAGTTTGACATCTCTCTCTCTTTTTCCCACTTAGATTGTTGTAATCATGCTGACTATTGTTCTTTGCTTTGTGTATTTCAATTTGTATCAGTTCATATCAGTCTTCTCTGAATCCCTCATATCCATAATTACTGACTATATAGTAATATTTTATTACATTTATATAGCACATTTGTTTCTTCAGATATTTCCTAATCTATGGGCACCCATTTTATTTGTACTTCTTTGCCACCAAAATGAGTGCTTTTATGCTTCTATTGCTTCTGTGAATTGTTTCCTCTTTCCTATTTTTGGAATTCTTGTTTCTGCCTTTAGAGTATGTTGTGTATTTGTTCTTTGCAGGTGATTGAAGTAAAGTCTTTATTACTTGGTCTGTTTGACTATTTGTATGTATGTATCAGTCTTTCTATGAGAACTTTCAAAGCAGGTGGCTGATGTTTGATTGATCTTAGTACAGTATTTAATAGTATCAAGATGAAGATTATATTCAATTTGTGGCTCAATCTGATGTGTTGAAACAAAATGGAAGGGGAGTTTTCCAATGGGGAAGTATATTCTATTTTAAACATATATTCCAGGACAATTTCCTCAGTGGACCAGTGTTGTGAAGACATGTAATTGCACTGAGTGAGATTATAATGTAGAATATAATATTGCCTATTTTTGGAAGGTTGAATGAAATTATTTAGTTTTGAAGTCTACAGTCATCTTATCAAAATGAATGCTTTTCTTCAATTTCACCAAATAACAGAATTTCATAGTTGAAAGCAATCTCCTTCCTGAATTGTCATTCATTCATTTCTTAAGGACCTTCAGTTGAGGGGGGACCCTACTACCACCCATGGTAGTCCATTAGATTTTGGGATAGTTCTAATTCTTAGGATACTTTTCCTACCGTTAAGTTTCAACTGACTTCTTTGCAAGTTCCCCTTATTGTTCCTGGTTCTTCCTTTTCTGGTTAAACAGATCAAATCTAGTGGTTCTTCAACATGACATAGTTCATCAAATATATGAAGATTACTATCATGTGCCTGTCCTCCCCTTCCCCCAAATCCCCTTATCTCACACACATCTTTTGTCTTCTTTTCTCCAGACTAGACATCACAAATTCTTTCAACCACACTTTACATTGTATAAAGTCAAGGCCATTCACCATCCATATTGGGTCCTCTCCAGTTTATCTGTATCCTTCCTAAATTATGTTGCCCAGAATTGAACAGAATCTTTTAGATATGAGGGGTGTGTGTGTGTGTGTGTGCGTGTGTGTGTGTGTGTGTGTGTTTATGTCTTATGGATAAAGCCAATAATAAAAATAAACACCTGCTCTGTGGGGTCTATTATTGTGCCAGAGTATATTGAGGCCTGGAAGGCAAGGAAACCACTGTCTCTAGGAAGCAGACAATAGTCACTGCCTGCCTCAGAGCACTTTGGTAGAATGATTTAACATAGTAAACAAGCTTGGTTTTGAAATGTGGAAATAGAATTAAGTGGATATGAAATGCAATGCAGAATGAGATGATTTGTACTTGATAGAATTGAAAAGATCCTTTATGTACACTTGGTATCTATGTATGCTTTCATGTTAACGACAAAAGCAGTTGGCATTTGTCCACTTGGTGTTTGCAAAAATAGAGGCATTCCCATTTTGTAAACTGTTCACAGATACATTAAATAACCCAGTGCTATATGGACATCTGGTCTGTTCAAAATCTGCCAAAACTGGATAGGATCACTGCTGTGGTCCAACTTTATGATGGGTAACTGCACTCTTAGAACACAAAAGCAATCACTCCTCTTGCATGCCCTGCATGCTCTGGGACTGAGTAAGATTCAAGTCAAACATCTAAATTCAGTGTCGCTTTAGCTGCATTTGAGTACCTACCAGGCATATTCTCTGCAAACGAACAATGAACCCTCATGAAATTCTCATTATCAATAACACTCAGCTAAGGGATCTCCAAATGGAGGAGAATGAAATAATTTATTGAAAGCCTGCATAAAGCTTTTTTTCATGTAATGGCTGTGACAAAGTTTTATGCTTGACATCTACTGACCATTGTAGTAACAACCAAGCACAATATTTTCTACCTACTTTTATCTACAGCAATGACTTATTTTCTTAATATTTTTAGTAAAAGAATGTTTATACATAAGTAAAAATGCAATAGAAATATCAAAGTATTTGCAACTTCCAGTGTTTTTCTTTAGGAGAATTACTAGAGATTTTGGACTATATACATGCATGCTTGCATATATGTGTGTATCTATCATACATATGACATTTTAAATATGTGTCCTTACATACATAGGTATAATGTTTAAAATATGTGGACATGTATGTGTGTATATATGCAAAAGAAAAGGCACTTCACTCAGAGGGCAACAAAGAGCTTTGCAGTGGGTGGCTATAGGCTGTCTCACATCATAAACAAGACATTATGAAGGATAAGTAAAGGATATCATTGAATCATATGTATAAGAAAAAAAGAAGAAAGCATGTCAAATAGTGAGAACAAGGAATAATGGATGGACAGTCCATTTTTTCACTGATGAAAAAATTCCTTGAGATGTCGGGACAGATTAAGGAAGGCTCCTGGTATGTAAGGTAGCCCTTTGTGACAAATTTTGGGTACAGCATTGACAAGAATCCCATAAGAGATGCAGATGTAGATGCAATATGATATGTAGAAGTATGAACAGTAACCATATCAATGACATCACATGTATTTGAACAACTAAATGTATATACATTTATTTTCTCATATATACTAAGTTTCATTTATTCATTTGATTTGATTTGATTCAAACTGAATCATTTATAAAATTGAAGATGAAATTATTCCATATCTTTCTAAAGCAAGCTAGTGTATACATAACATGAAAAAGAAAGGCAGATAATTATCATGGCAGAAAGGGAAAGAGAAACTTTTTTCATGAAATACTTAACTTAAAAAAAATAGCTCAGATATGCATCTTCTAATCCTACCATATTAATGAAAGGAGAGGATGGGCATTTGGGGTCTCACTGGTCGGCATACATATGTAGTAATATAGGTTTACAGAATGTTAGAGCTGGAAGGGAACCTTAAAAATCAATGAGTACAATTCCCTCATTTTACAGTTTAGGAATTGAGGACTAGAGAAGAAAAAGGACTTGTTGAAAGTCACTCATGTAGTTAGGGGCAGGAGCAGGAAGATATCTTCTCTGTTGCTATAATAGAAACTAGAGTTTACCTTTCCTTATGCTAGTCTCCGAAATGTCAGGATTTATCAGCTTTGGAGATTTAGCTCTGAAAATGAAATCAAGGCCAGACTAGAGAGGACTAAGCCTTTAATCATATAGTCAAGTTGATCTCTTGCAGGTCAAGTGGATTCCTATAAATTTGCTTGTGCTTCATTAACCATGTATCCAATTCTGTATATATGGAATGAAGTTAACTTCAACATGGAACTGGCTTATAATTCTTAGAATATAGAGGACAACTTGAAACAGCAACTAGATGTGCACCAAAGGCTTTTGATTAACTCTTATTTCATATGAAAGTAGATAAGATGTCATAGATGAGAGGCTAACCCTGGGCACCTCTTCTCTAGGGCCCTCTAGCTCAGGGCTTCCTCAACTTTTTCCACTCACAAGCCACAGATTAAGAAGTGTTGCTATAGATACCTAGAGCTCAGTTGGGAAAAAAAATAATAGTAGACTTTGTGTAGTGTTTTCATGTCTGTACAGATGATAATGTCTGTAAAGCACTTTGCCAACTTTAAAGCATTATATAAATATCATCAGAAGAAATATGGCATGTCTATGAAAAGCCAGATTAGGAGTCAGGAAATTTTGAGTTTAACTCTCATCCTCGACACATACTAATTTTGTGTCCTTTGACAAATCACTTAACTTTACTATGAACTTGGTGACTTTCACAGTTGCTAATCTGTACTGGTAGAATTCTCACTGGGAGTTCCCTATGCCCAGTGGTGAGTTGGTAAATGTTTAACAACTGACTCTTCAAACACACACACACAGACACACACACAGACACACACACACAGACACACACACACACACACACTCATGACACACTTTAAAGTTTAATCTGCAATATTAATATTTTCTCTATCACTTTGTTTTTCTTTTTAAATAATATTTTATTTCCCACCATTACACATTAAAGCAATTTTTGAAAAGTCTGAATTTCAAATTCTATCCCTCCTTGAGACAGTAAGCAATCTGATATAGATAATACATGAGCAATCATGTAAAAATTTCCATATTATTCATTTTTTACAAGAAGACTCAAATAATAACAACAAAAGAAAGAAAGTGAAAAAATACTGTGTTTCAGTTGGTATTTCAGACAATATCCATCCTTTCTCTGGAAGTGGATAGCATGTTTTATAATGAGTCCTTTGGGATTGTCTTGGATCGCTATATTGCTGAGAATAGCTAAGTCATTCACAGTTCTTCATGATACAAAATTGCTGTTGCTATATACAGTGTTCTTTTGGTTCTGCTTGCTTCATTTTGTATCAGTTCGTGTAAGTCTTTCCAGGTTTTTCTGAAATCATCATGCTTGTCATTTCTCATAGCAAAATAATATTCCATAATAATCATATGCCAAATTGTTCAGTCATTTTCCAGTTGATGGACAGTTCAATCATTTTCTTAAGTCTAAACAATCAACAAAACAATGAGTCAAGCCTTAATATATAGCATTGTTAACTTCTGAGATAAAAATGTTCACACCAGAAATTTAACATTTAAGGAAGCTCTAGCACACTCATACTTATACAAATAAAGTCTCAAGTCCAAACAAAATATTACATAGATAGTTAAATGTCAAAAGTTAGTATTGTTATTCATATTATTAAGGTTGAAAAAGCACTTTACATATAAGCCTCTAGGTTATATATAACTAACTAACTAACTAACTAACTAACTAACTAACTATATATATATATATATATATATATATATATATATATATATATATATATGAAACTATATAAATACACTGCATACAGCCCTATACTTAGAGTCAAAAAGACCTGTATTCAAATCCTGCACCAGGTACTTACTAGCTGAGTGACTCTGGGCAAGTCACTTAACCTCTCTCAAACTCAGTTTCCTTCACTGTACAATGAGGACAATAGTAGCTTCTACCTCACAAAGCTGTTGTGAGGATTAAGTGAGATGCATATGTAAACTGCTTTGCAAAAATTAAAGTACTGGGTACAACCTCTATCTCATTTGATCCTTTGCACATTTCTGTGAAGTAGGTCCTACAGATATTGTCACCATTTTAAAAATTGGAAGACTGAAGCCAAGAGATTTATTCGTAGTCCCACAGCTAGTAAATATTGGGGTTAGGATCTAAACTCAGGTCTTCCTAATAAAGCCATGTCCACTGATCTTTTTACTATGGTGCACAGCCTCTAGATGAGATCTGGAACACTGATTCATCTTAGTCCACTGTTCTTTATTCTTGTGTATTTCATGTCTAGGTTCTAAAGCAGCATAAGCCATGACACTGGATCCTATACACAAACACCTCCAAATACTCCAATGAAGACACTTAATGTTACTTAGCCCAGAAAAGGCATAGGAGCAGAAAAGCTCACACAGCACTCACCGAAACAAATAGATTGGTGTAGCACCAATTGGTGAAATTGTATTTCACCAATGAAATATTCATAGCACTGATGGTAACTATAAACATCCCAGCATAATTCTCATTCTCAAAATATAACAGACTTTCCATATAAAAGACAAAAAACATTTATTCAGACACCAGAAAATAAAATCCCAATGCCAGAAATTCAAATCCATCATGTTAGCAAAGAAGTTAAAACACTACACCACAGCATGAAGCCATACCATACTTTAACCTTTCCACAAACCAATACTCACAAGCCTAGCTATCTCCCTGGATGTATCTTCTCTATTTCTCTCACAATCTAGCTGCTCTGACTCCCAGCTGTGACCTCTGTTCCACCTTTGAGCAAACTTCTCCCACCACAGGCTACATGCTATTACACTCAGCTTTCTAAGGGGAAGGGAAGATCTTCAAAAGCAGAGAAGATCTTCACATCCTCTTAGGTCTGTTAAGGGACAGGGAAGATCCTCGAATTACCATTACCATTACAATCGGTGTGATCAATAATGTACCAGCTTCAATCATTCAACTTTAGGAGGTGGAAATCTCCTGGCTAGCTTCAACTTCTGACAGAAGTGCTGGTACAAAATGTTCTGCCATCCTATGTACACTACTACATGTTTAACAAGTATCTGGAGTCTGGCTAGTGAGAAAAAAAAATCCAATCTCTATTTCAGTGAACAGAGTAGCTTAATATCTTTGATTCTATGACTTTTTTTTTTCAAATGAACATTTTATGAAAAAAGTTTCTTTTTCCTTCTAACTTAATCTAAGTTAGATTAAGTTCTCTATAAATATGGCCTGGTAAGAGTATCCCTGGGGAAATGCTCACATTCTGCATCAGGAACTGTTTGCATGCTTTTTCACCTTGAAGAATTCTGCCTTTCCTATTATATTGGCAAAAAGATCATGGAAACCCTATTAACAAATTTTCACATTTAGATACCAAATCCTGATTCTTTTTATGACATTAGTACCTTTGAAAAAAATTCTGTCCCTGGATATAGTAAATCAGTTTAGTTACAGTGTCATTACATAGAGCTCTGAAAAATATCCAACTATCAAGCCATTGGCATGTGTGTTTGTGTTGTTGTAGTTTTTTGGGTTGAGGTTTGGGGTTTTTTGTTGTTGTTGTTGTTGTTTTTGGTATGTGTTCATCATCAGAGACCTAAATTGATCACTGAGAAGTTATTTCATAGCTAATTAGGTATATAGTATCCCCTCCCCCCCCACAGACAGCCACAAAGTACATGGTAGGAAAAATGGAAAGGTAGAAGGTTATCAGGGAATTATTATTTAAGGTGTTCTACTTGAATCTGTGTTCCTAATGAGAAAAATGACAGGGATACCTAGAAGAATTACAGAATTGTAGAAGGAATTTCAGATTCAATCTGTGACAACCAGGCATGAAAAGAATCCCCACTATAACATATTGGGCAAGTAATTGTCCAACCTCTGTTTCCAACAAAGGGGCATCTACTCCCTCTTGAAGAAGCCCATTCCACTGTTGGAGAGCTCAAATTGTTAGGAAGATGTTCCTAATACCTAGATTGCATTGGCTTCTTCACAATATCTTCTCATTGCTTCTAGTTCTGCTCTCAGGTTCCAAAAAAACCAAGTGTAATCGCTCATCTGCAGGAAGGCCCTTCAAAAATTTGAAGGTAGTTATCATGGCATACTTTGACGTCTTTCCAAATTGAGTCTTCTCTTCTCTAGGTTAAAGAAGATGTTGAATCCTGAAGCTATAGCATGCAAATACAATATGCTTATATATCAGCAAATACTAATGTGTGTGTAAATACATACACACACACACATACACACACATACACTCATATTGCTTGGCAAACCTTAAAAGTGCTAATGTGAGTTATTGACTACATTCGGCAAAATTTTATTGATTAAGGTTTGCCAGGAAATTTACATATATGAGCATAGAAGCATTTGCATGCTATAACTTCAGATTTAACATCTCTCCCCATGAAGCACTAGGGAGAGAAGATATTAAGGAAATGAAAGTTAGTCTCTGTCTTTGGGTATCTTAAATTTCAGTTGGAGAGAAACAACACAGAAATGCAACAGCATGATAATAATAGAGAATAATACCACTATAACTGAGATAATAGATATTTCAGCTAGAGCTCCACAGATATTTATGAAATCTTTGACTTCAAGGTGTCATTACAAGGCAAGAATGTTATTTTCTTAAACTATAACTGGTCAAGACAGAGTAATTGGAATATTTCTTGCTCCCCATTGCCACTCTCAGTTTCTCTTCCTATCTCTATCACTCAGCAAATTCTGCTCCTTTGAGGTTCGTGTGATTTATCTATAAACACCAGTAAAAATCTTGGTAGCTCTTGGCTACAGACCTCCAGGTCTGTCTTCCTTTCTCAATGAGCTCAATATATGATTCAAAGTTGTTTTTTTTTCTTCTCCTTCCCGAGTAGGGGCCTTCAACATACATACTTACTCTCTCTCAAACACCCTAACCACTCAGTTCTTCAACCTAATCATTTCCCACGACCTAATAATCCTCCAGCCCACCTTAGGTACATACAAATATATTACTATACTTGATCTTGCCATCACTCCCAAATGTAGTAGCACTTCAATATTCAAGAATTTCAAAACTCCCTGATCTCACCATAATCTATTGATTTTCCTTTGTCTTCCCTTACCAAATACTTCTCTTCACATGATCTCCAATCCCTTGACATCTCAATTATCTCCCAGCCCTTTTTCCTGTACTCTCTTCTCTTTTCCCCATCTTGACTCCTTAATGAACCAAATTAAATCTACACTATCCTTTTCTCTTGAGTTTCTAACCCCCTTATCATTTTGGGAATTATTCCCTGCCAAGCCTAAGCCTTGGATCACCATCTGATGCTTTTGCCCCCTACACATGTGCTGTTGGAATGAAGGCAAAGAAAATCACACAATCATTCTGACTGAATCTGTTACAAACTTGTGTTATATAATCTCAACTGGGACTTCAGTGCTGCTTGTCAATCCACTAGATCTCCCTTATCAACTTACTATCCCATCCTCCACAGCACCTCTTCCAAATCTTTTTATCCCTCCTCCAACCTACCATGGCTCTTTCTCCCTTCACTCTCTTTGCATTTTTACAGGAAAAAAACCGAAGATTTTTGGCATGAGCTCTAATCTTCCTCATCTTATGCCATTTATATGCCTCTTGCCACTATCTCTTTCACTCCTATCTCACATGATGGATAGCATTACTCCTTGACAAATCTAAATCCTCTACCTGATCAAAAGATCCCATTCCATCTCTTTTTGTCCAAGAGATTGTTCTCTCTTTTATCTCTACCACATCACTTATTATTAATCCCCCCCTGTCTACTGGTTCATTTCTTACTACCTATAAATAGATGCTGGACTCCCCCAATCTTCACAAATAGTCTCACTGAATCATTTCAACCCTATTATCATATTATGTCTCTTGTGTCCTTTTTGTGCTTAAACTCCTTAAAAAGGACATCTACAATATGGATGCCTCCACTTTCTCTCCTTAAACTCTCTTCTTAATCCATTACAAACCTGCTTCCAGCCTTATCACGCCACCAGAACTGCTCCTTCCAAAATGACCAAAGATCTAATTGACAAATCCAGTGGCCTTTTCCCAATCATTATTCTCCTTGACTCCTCTGCAACCTTTGCCACTATTCTTCACCCTCTCCTTCTCCATACTCTGTTCTCTTCTGATTCTTCTACCAATCCTACCACTCTTTAGTCCCTTTTTTCTGGATTCTAATTTGGATCACACTCCTAATCATAGGTGCCACTCAAAGTTCTGTCACCAATCCTCTTCTCTCTCTAACTATTTCACTGGGTGATCTTATCAGTTCCCATGGATTTAATTACCATCTCTATGCTGATAATGCTCCAATCTGCTTATCCTTCTCTAACCTCTCACTTGACCTCCAGTTTCACATTTCTAATTTCTTTTCAGATATTTTGAACAGGATGTCCAGTAGACATCTTATACTCAGTATGTCCAAAATCTAACTCATTATCATTCCTCCCCCCCAAAATCCTCTGTTCTCTTCCCTTTTACCTTAGGGGGCAATACCACCCCACCCCACCCCCAGTCCCTCAGGATCACAACTTAAATATCATCACCACCTTCTCTTCACTATCTCTCTCCCCCCTCTCCCCATATCCAATCTATTGCCAAGGCTTGTTGATTTCAACCCTGTAATGTTTCTCAAGTATCCCCCCTATTTCCTCTTATACTGCCACCACTCTGTTATAGGCTCTTATCACTTCATGTTTGATCTATGCAATAGCCTGTTGGTACATATGCCTGCCTCAAGTCTCTCCCCACTCCAATTTATCCTCAGCCACCAAAACAGTTTCCCTAAAGTTCAGATCTGAATATGTCACCTTTCCTACTCAACAAACTCCTGTGGCTCCCTATTGTTTCTAGAGTCAAATACAAAATGCTCTGCTTGTTGAATAACAAATAATCTACCCCCCTGCTACCTCTAAGTCTTCCAACACCTTATTCTAGGACATTTACTCTTTAATGACAATGGTCTTGCTGCTCTGTGAATAAGAAACTATTTCTGGGCACTTTCCTTGACTGCTCCCCATACCTGCAATGCTCTCCCTCCTCATATCAGCTAACTACCTTTCTTGGCTTCTTTTAATTCCTAATTAAAATTCCATCTTCTGATGTAAGTCTTCCTCAACCCCTCAGCTCTAGTATCTTTCCTTTCTTAATTATTTCCTATTTATTCTCTATATAGCTTATTTGTACATATTTGTTTATCTCTCCAATTGAATCATGAATTCCTGGAGGATGTGAACTGTCTTTTGACTCTTTTTGTATCCCCAGCACTAAATCCAGTGCCTGTCACATAATAGGTACTTAAAAAATGTTTAGTGACTGACCAACTGAAATAAACATCCAGAATTATATGTCCAAATGCATCTTGCCCTTTGGGAAGTGCTGTTAAAGACAGGTTATAAGTCACACAAGAAAATGTGTTATTAATGGTAATTCTTCCTTCCAAATAGTACTGTACATGTTGGTCACCCATCTTATTCATCAGACTTGTTTCACAATGACTTTCGATCTGCTCCCAAAAATCAAAATCATTTCCCAAAGATGGAGGCATGCTGCCACTGAACATAAACAGCATAGTATATTGCAGACTCTGAAGACAATTCCAGTAGAGAAATTCTCCAAAATAATTTGAGCCATGGTATCATCTTTGAATAAGCAATAAAACTTCGAAGGAATTACTTTGAAAGGAACAACACTAATTAATTTGATGTACAAGTTTGGATGTTTGTTTAAAAAAATTATAAAACCACTACTCATTCTCTTAAATTCAGAGCCATCATACCAGATCTTAACCTGTATTATAAAGTGATAATCATCAAAACAATCTGGTACTATTAGGTACACAATACTCAGTAGTAAATGGCCATAGTAATCTAGTGTTTGATAAACCCAAAGATCCAAGCTTTTGGGGACAAGAACTCACTATTTGACAGAAACTGCTGGGAAAACTAGAAAGCAATTTGGCAGAAACTAGGAATAGACCAACACCTCACACTATATAACAAGATAAAATAGTTACATGATTTAGACATAAAGAATGATACTATAAGCAAATTAGGGGAGCAGGCAATAGTTTACTTGTCAGATCTATAGATAAGGGAAAAATGTATTACCCAACAAGAGATAAAATGCATTACAGGATATAAAATGGATAATTTTAATTAGATTAAATTTAAAAGGTTTACACAAACAAAACCAACTCAGCCAAGATTAGAAAGAAAGCAGAAAACTGGGGAAATTTTATACAACCAATGTTACTGATAAAAAACAAACAAAAACAAAACTCATTTCTCAACTATATAGAGAACTGAGTCAAATTTAAAAGAATACAAGTCATTCCTGTATCAGCAAGCACCCTAGTATACCCAGAGTGGCTGCTAGCCCAGGTTCTTAGATCTGCTTTTCTAAAGGAAAGCAACTCAAAATGGGTTAACAGTCTCACTTTAATCAATCAAACATATATCATTTACCTAGTTCAGGGGAAAAAGTCAGCACCCTCAACTTCAGAGAATACAAACAGAATACAAACACAAGTTAACAAGCAGAAGTTACAAGCAGATTGAGAAATAGATCCGCAGATGGGCTTCCAAAACGTCTGACCATTACATCAGTTACCTATTCAGTTACCAGAGAGGGAAGCACCAACATCTGGGTTTTTCAAAGCCGAGGGGCTCAATGGCTTCCCAGAGTCTCCTCTGGCCACATCACACAACTCTTCTCAAAGTGATCCCCAAAGCAAAACCTCACATCAGGGCATATATATAGCTTTCTCCTGGCTTGGAGAATGTCACAGCCCTCTTGTCCCACTGCCCAATCACAAAGCTACAAGGCATGGGCATTCCCAAAAAACAAGCACTGTGCCACAGGCTCCACATGACCACATATAGCCTATTAAGGGGGCAGAGTATACTTTCAAATCTGGGAAGGTTCTCAGAGTCACATAGCCACTTTAGCAAAGGGCCTAGGGGCAGGGAAGATCTTCAGATTCCCATAACAATTCTTTATATAAACAGGCAGTTTTCAGACCAAAAAATCAAAGCTACCTATAGCCACATGAAAAAATGCTCTAAATCAATATTGATTAGAGAAATGAAAATTAAAACAACTTTGAAGTACCACCTCATACCTATCAAATTGATTAATATGACAGAAAAGGAAAATGTTGAGTGTTGGAGAGCATGTGGGAAAATTGGGATGCATGTATTTTTGGTTGACTTGCAAAGTGATCCAACATTCTGGAGAGCATCTGGAACTATGCTCAAAAGGCTAAAAAAACTGTGTATGCCCTTTGACCCATCAAAAACACTACTATGTTTATATCTCAAAGAGATTTTTTTAAAAAAAGGAAAAGGATCTATATGTTCAAAAATATTTATAATAGCTCTTTTTTGTGGTGCCCAAGAATTTGAAATTGGTGAATGACTGAACAGGTTATGGTTTATGACTGTGATGGAATATTATTGTGATATAACAAATAATAAGTGGGATGCTTTCAGAAAAACCTAAAAAGACCTACATGAACTGACACAAAGTGAAGTGAGCAGAACCAGGAGAAGACTGTACACAGTAACATCAATATTGTAATATGATCAGTTGTGAATGACTAAGCTATTCTCATCAATACAATAATCTAAGAAAATTCTGAAGGACTTATGATGAAAAATACATCTACCTACAGAGAAGAACTGATCGAGTCTGAATGCAGATTAAAAGATACTTTTAAAATTTATTTTCCTTATCTTTTTTTGGGGGGGGGGAGGATCTGTGTTTTCTTTTACAACATGACTAAAATGGAAATATGTTTTGTGTGACTGCACATGTATAACCTATATCAACTTGCATGCCTTTTCAATGAAGAGGAAGAGAGAGGGAGAGAATTTGGAACTCTGGAGTTTAAAAAATGAATGTTAACATTTTTACATGTAATTGAAAAAAATAAAATATTTGGGAAAAAAATCTCAAAGTCATCACACAAGTGATGAGGGGAAGAGGAAAGACATCAGCATTTATTAAGCACCTACTATCTGGAAGGCACTATGCTAAACACTTTACAATTATTTCATTTGATGAAGAACATAGTAGAAGAAGAGTTAGGCCAGACTGGTCATGACTGTTTTTCTGAGATTTTCTTCTATCAGATTCCAGTCCTGTGCTTAATGCAGGGGATGGTGGTAAGAAAGATGATTTCCCAGGAGGCTGGTATAGACAGATATCTAACTGATTCCCATTTCAGACAAGAAAATAAAGAGTTGCAGATTGTTGGATTAGCTAACAGGGGTCTTGAATATCACATCTTTTACCATTCCAGCTTTAGTGTCTGGAGAAGAAGAGGAAATTTTTGCCTTTTGGTATTCCCTTTCAGGAACTCATTACATTCCAAGTCACCAAAGCCAGGGACCATTTTTGGCCTCTGAGCTCTTGTCAGGAGAAAGCAGGTGGCCATGTTACAGCTTTCCTTCCTTGCCTGTAGCTAAGCAGGAGCCAGAGAGATGTGCTAGAGGGAGCTGGTTGTTAGGAAGAAGGTTGGAGCTGAGCAAGCATTTCCAACCTTCAGAATTTTTGTTTTTTCTCCAAAAAGGGTGCTCTCTGTTCTCAGTATGGCTGAGCTGTCGGTAATGATAAATGATGGGCCTTTCTTTAAATTTCCTTTTTGTTCAGTACTACGTATTGGCCAGTCTGGATGAGTGTTCTATGTGGATAAATTACTTTGGCAAATCCAGCAGCCTTTCTGCATGTGGCAACAGATGTACAGTTATGTGCGAGGCTTTATTTCTTTGTTGTGCTAATTATGTAACTTGCTCCTACCTGAGGCAATTATAATTTCATAAACAGTGATGCTGCTGATGCTTTGTGTACAGGCAGCCCTTTTTAGGAAGTGCAGCTACAATTTACAATATGGCAAAAACAAAAAAAAATATTAAATTCCTTGATTGTTCAGTTTTAAATGCAACTAGACTTGGGACCCAGCATCAGTGGTGGTACTAAGGGGAACTCATGAAAAATTGAGGCAACAAGAGAATATTGACCTAGTTTGAGTTTTAGTTTCTGTTTGCAACTCCACACTCCATGGGTGTTTTTAAAGGTATAGGCAAGTTCTAAGTTAGAGGTGCCTCCAACTCTAGGGACATATAACATATTCACAGAAGAAAAGCCGTGCTACTCTATTCTTAAATGCTGAGGAAAACAAATCAACTTTAAATTTTCTCAAGCGTGGAATGTAAAATTTGTTGCTGGTGAATTCTTAACCTACAGGCACCATCCAGGAAAAGAAGTGATCCTCACCAATGGATGGTTCAGACAAAACATGGTCTAGGTTTTGAATCCTATATCCAGCACTTAGTAGCTGTGTGATACAGAGCAAATCAGCCTCTCTGACCCTCAGTTTCCTTGTCTTTAAAATGCAGATAATACTTCATGAGGTTGTTGTGAGCTCCCAGTAGCTAATATGTGTACCCTGTAAACTATAAAACATAAATATCAGCTGTTATTACTGTCTGTCACAGGATTGTTTTACAAGGGAAAGGAAATATTACAAGGTCTTGCTATAGGCACACCAAGTGAAATATACTGGTCAGAGGTGCCTTAGGAATTGGAAAATCAGATTTTAAGAAGAAGCAAAGGTTCCTAATCATCAAAGCCTACTAATTCAGAGGAGGAGAAGGAAAAAAGCCTAGTTCAAATAGGTCAGAAATAAGCACAAATTGGACAGCTATGTAGTAATGACCAAAATTATATCTGCCCTCAAAGCAGATAGCTATCTTTTGAAGGATATGAACTTGTTGTCCTGCCCAGCCTCATTGAATCCCTGCATTTGGAATTATTAAGATCTGAGGTCATTATAGCTTAGACAATTACCATGTGACTCCTTGTAATATACTTAACCTCAGTTTCCTCATTTATAAAAGAGGAACAATCATAGCACCTATCCCACAGGGTTGGTCTGAAGATCAAATGAGATAACATGTGAAATGTGCATCAAATATTAGAATGTTTTATTAATGCAAGCTATTATTATTTTTAAAGGAATATATGATGGTATTTTCTGTCATTGAGAATTGCTAATTAAAACATAAATACTCCTTGGAGGGCTCATACCTAAAGCCCATGATTAGCTAATATTTGATTAGTGGCACTAGTTTACAAAATTAATTTTCAGCAGGGAAAATTCTCTGAGAGTAAGGATGTAAAGGGAAGAGACAAAGGATAGGAGCTTGGGAGGACAGTAACACCAAGAAGGAGGAAGCAGATGTTGAAAGAGGACACAGGAAGTCTTGAAGACAAATTTAGCTACCTTATAAATTTTTTCCAGCAGCTCTTCATGATTAGAAACCATAGCCAAATGGTCCTTTTCCCCAAATCTTGAGCTGCTGAGACTAAACTAACTTCCAATGAACATCTCCCTACAGGGTAGAGTTCAATTTGCAATCCTGCTTGGTTTATTCTGACTGTCCCCAAAAGATTCATTCCTGGCCATGCATCCCAGTGCCACCATGACACTATTCCTCCTACCTTCAGTATTCAACCTCTGGTGGTTACTCAATAGCCCCTAGGGCCTTCAAATAGCAGGTATAAAATAGCTTCTGAGAGCATTGCAGACAATCAGATGAGACCAGCACTCACTCTACAAAATGTTGATGTCAATGAATTTTGTCACTCTTCCACCATTTCCTTCAGTGCCTTTTTTTCTTTCTTTCCTGAAACCATATTTTCGACAGTCCTGCTTTTCCTGCTTCCTATTATTTCTGCAGGGGAGGCTTTGCCTTATGGATCAGTGCTATAGTGCTTAAGTCTAACTGGGTATGCGAATCCCAAGGGTGTTTATATTTTAAAGGAACATTCTAGGGAATGGTAATATTTAACCCAAGAGATTTTAAAAGGTGGAATTTCACGTAGTTAGAAAAACATTTTCATGCAAAGTTGCTTTCCTGCTACCTTTTAAATGGTACCAAGCAGGGGAATCACTAACTGTCTATTGCATTCCTTTAAAAAAAAAATTAAATACATGCATAGTCATTCTACTAGAATTTAAGTAAGGCATTTGACATGGTTTTGCATTATATACTTGTGAACAAAATGGAGAGATGTGTACTATATGATAGCAGTTAGGTCGCTTTGGAAATTTAGAACTTATTAAGGGATAATAGTTATGTATAGGTAACAAGATGGAGGACTAGGCATTTTCTCCAATCCCCACAGTCATTCAAAACTCTGCACAACAGAAATTATGCACCACTGATAAAACAACTTCATCGGTATCCATGGTCTTGGATAATCAGAATCCAGAAGATTAAAACAAAACAAAAACACAAACTGATGCCTACTCAAATTCTCACTCAGCATTCCTCCATTTCCTATGCTACCAGCAGAAAAGCTGCATTAACACACCCATTGTACAGTCTTGCAACAAAATCCAATTCCATATTCTGGCCTTCTCTCTTTCAGGTGTGATAAAGACCCTTGCTCCCAGTTGCAGAAGTTTGCTCTGGCCAAGACTGACAGCCATTAACCATAGCAGACAACCCCATAGTACCAGTACTGTAAAGATCTAGACTATCAATACCAGGCCAGAGAATTGAGGAACAGAAGAAGCAAGACAGGACCTTAGGACAAGATGTTGGGGGGGTGGGGTGGGGCATGTAGTACTTTACCAAGCCTGAGGGAAGGAGTTCAGCAGCCACCTGGGGCCAGTTCTATCCACTTGGGGCAGACACCTTGGCTGGTGGATGTGCAATGTGAGAGAAGACTGAGATGCAGGTCCCAAGAAAATCATCAATGGAGGAAAGCAAATCCGAAAGCAATTAATGAAGGAAAATGGGGGGAGGGGATGCAGAGAGAGGCTGAAATTACCAAAGAATACTCAAAGACTCTGAATATGAGTAGATAATTCAGCAGGGAGAAAACATTAATAACAGAAGGAAATATGGCCTCCAGATCTAGTGAGTGAGTTCAGGAATCTATGAATAACATTGAAAAACAAAGGGAAGGAAAATGATCTGATGCTTGATGAGACAAGACCCATGGAATGTGAGAAGAACATGGAACCACAACACCTTATTTCTCAGTGGTTCAAAAGAGAAATGAGAAATGAGAGCAGAAATTGTTGACTGCACAGAAAAAAAAGTGTGGGAGGATGGAAAAACTGGAATATGCAATGTCAAGTCTCACCAATGAAACAAAAGAGAGAACAAGATATTGGGAATGCAAATATACAAAATTGGAGCAAGATTTACAAGAGAAATAAAAAACAATAACATTAAATATACTCAATAGGTAAGCAAAATATTCTGAATTTTTGAAGACAAGATGGGGAGATCCAACCTAAGGATCATGTCATAGATCTCCTACAACAGTGGTTCTCAACCTTCCTAATTCCGCGACCCTTTAATACTCATATGTGGGTGTATCTGCATGTGGGCGGATCTGCCTGGAGATGGCTAGAGGAGCCGTGTCTCCATTCCTAAGATGATCGGAAATATGTGTTTTCCCATGGTCTTAAGTGATCCCTGTGACCCCTGTGTCGTTCGACCCCCAAAGGGGCTGTGACCTACAGGTTGAGAACTGCTGTCCTAGAAGAACACAATAAAGTGAGAAACTTTAACACCATAATACAAGAAATAATAGAAGAGAACCTCCCAGAACTTCTGAACATAGAATATGAAGTGACAAAAAGGATTCATAGATCTCCTCTAGGAAAAAAAAAAAAAGAAAGAAAGAAAGAAAGAAAAAATTCCTCAAGGTTGCAAACTCTAAGACACATGGTGGTTAAACTTAATCATTCATGTCAGAAATAAGTTCTGCAACCAATCAGGAGAAAGATGTTCAGATACAAAGGAAAGGAAATTCAAACATCAGACTATCCTGTATCCAATGGAAAACAGGAAGACATGAAATAATATGCTTCAAAGACCAATAGAACTCTGGATGAAGCCCAGAATAACTTACCCTTGCAAATATGAGCTTAAGCATATAAAAAAATGACCATTTGGGGCCGGCACATCTGGTTCTTTGGTTACTCACTGAGAAAGACCATGATGGCAGTGGGAAATGAAAAGATAATCACACTTTAATAAGACACAGAGGGTATTGGGGAAAGTGGCACAGAAAGAAAGACAAGCAATGAAAGGGGGTGCAGAGGCAGATGGTGTGGGAACAGGGGAAAGGATGGTAAAGGAAGGCAGGTGTCATTGGGGAAGAATATGAGGAGAGAGAAAGGCACAGATTATCACTCATGTAATCATGAATTAGAATTGGGAGTATTTGATTGGCGTCATGGACACAAAGGAGATGAAAGAATGTTGGGGGAGGGGGCACCTTACTTTTATAGGGTTTTGGGGGAAAACAGACTAATTCTTATCTGTGCTACCTTGGGGTGAGTCCGTTTACATGTCCAAATCTTCTCAAAGGTGTCAGTAACATTTGGTGTTCTGTTGGTCTTACTGTGGATGTCTGAAACTCGTCTGAGATTTGCATATTATAGTACCAAAAATCCCTGAAGCAAAGCCTGGATTGCTTTCCCTGAAACAGCACATATTACCAGGATGTGATTTTTGGTTAATAAATGATGTGATTTGTAAATTATGCTCCTTTGATCTTTGGGATGGTTTATACATGACTTCTAGGTTCCCCTTTCTAACTTGACTTCCTGCTATCATCACTACTTAGAAACTTAACTATTCTAACTAGAAGGGGGTGAGAGTGACCAGAGGGACAAGAACAGGCATAATTTTAACCCCACATTCAATAACAAACAAATATTTGAAATATTTTTAGAAAGAAAACCAGAATCAAAGAGATTATTTCCTTTTCAAATACCCCAGACAACAGAAATTCAGGAGGAACAAATAAATGCAGCAGCTAAGGACAGTAACAGCAACAGAATGACAACTGAGGGACCAGCAAAAAATTCTCTCTAAATATACACAAGGAGACAGAGGTAGAGTCAAGGAATCTATTGGAGTAACAGCGAAGAGGCAGGTCTGCGGCATTATGGATAAAACCTGACAACAGGCTGCCTACAAATTAATCAATGCTTTTTGTTTGTTTGTTTTTTGTTTTTTTTGAGGGAGGGTATGTGAAAAAGGGGTGGGGAACAGGGACACAGAGAGGATTGTGTGATGTGCCCAGGTCAAATTGAGAGCTAGCAATGAGGGGGATGTGACCTCTGTGGTCTCGATGAGAGAAGAGCCTATTAGGAGAGTGAGTGAGGAGGAAGGGGAGAAGGATTGAAAAGGGTGAGGGAGTATAGGAAAGAGGCTTTGCTTTGGTGGTAGAATGGGTTCCACTGGTGAATATTTCTACGGGTGAAAAGAGATGTTCTATAAAGGGAAGTGGGGATCGTGCATTGGTTGTGGCCTGGGGGATTTGGTGCTTGAATGTCCATTTGTCCTACCTAGGGAGGGTGGGAAGAAGGGATTTGGAACCACTGGAGACAATTGATGCTCCTGGAGGAGCAGAAGGACAGGGACATAGGGAGGATAATTGGAAGTAAATGGAGGGGGGGACAGTACAAAAAAGGATATAGGTCAGGGATGAGATAAATAATCAGGAATATGGTAGGGAGGAGCCCTCTCCCGACTCTTGCAAAAACTGACATTGACCTGGGAATGAGGCACAATGGAAAAGGGAAATCAGGATTCAAAAATATCTCAGTAGGCTAGTTTAATGAATCAACCTAAATAAGATGGGATGGATATGGTGGCACTCACCTTAGTTTCAGGGGCTGAGGAAGCTGAATCTGGTGGATTACTTGAATTCAGTAATTCTGAGCTACAGGGGAGCTAAAGCCAATTGGGTATACACACTAAATCCAACACCAACATTAGAGTCTCCTGGGAGTGAAAAGCTATCAGGTTGCTTAAGTATGAGCTCAAAATCCTACAAAGTATAGGCACAGAGGGACCTTTTTAATATCATGAAAAAAAATTTTAAACCAAAAGCAAGCATCACATGAAATAGAGATATACCAAAACCTTTTCCAATAAGTACTGGAGTGAAGCAAGGATGCTCACTCTTCTATTATTTGAAATAGTTCTGGAAATGCTAGCAACCATAAGAAGTCAAGAGAAAGAAATTAAAGGCATAAAGGTAGGTAAAGAAGAGGTAAAAAAAAAAAAACATCCCTATTTACTGATGATATGATGGTTTACTTGGAAAATGCTAGGAAATCAGTGAAAATGCTAATTGAAATAATTAATACTTCCAGCAAAGTTATGGGCTACAAAATATTTCCTCAAAAATCAACAACATTTCTATATAACAACCAAAAAAGAAGCAATAATAGAAAGGGAAATACCATTCCAAATATCTACAAAACATACAAAATATCTGGTGATCAACCTACTAAAGTAGACTAAAGGATGGCTAGGTGGCACAGTGACTAGAGCACCGGCCCTGGAGTCAGGAGGACCTGAGTTCAAATCCAGCCTCAGACACTTAACACTTGCTGGTCATGTGACCTTGAGCAAGTCACTTAACCCCAATTCCTCCAAAAGTAAAAAAAAAAAGCGGACTAAAAATCTCGCATTAAAATGTACTCCTTTTTAAAAAATTAACCCAAATAGGTGGAGGTATATTCAGGGCTCATGTCTAGTCTGTGCCAATAAAATAAAAATGACGATACCACCAAAACTAAGTTACACTTTTGGTGCTATATCAGTTAAACTACCAAGGGATACTTTCTAGACCTTGATAAAATAATAACAAAAATCATTTAGGAAAAAAAAGATCTAGAATATCAAAGGAAATGATGAAAAGAAATAGAAATGAAGTGATATGAGCACTTGTAGACATCAAACTATATTATAAAGTCCAGTATTGGTTAATATAAAGCATCTAGTATAGGTTAAAAAAAAGATATGAATCAATGGAACAGATTAGACAATGGAGAATCAGAAATAATAGAACTCAATAACCCAGTGTTTGATAAAGTGGTTGGAAAAACAGAGCAGGTTAAAGCTTCCATGCTGATCAGTACTGTTACTGGATCCATGAATGGCCACTGTATTAACAACCCCGGGTAAGATAGATAGAACTTGTGTCCAAAAAAAAAAATCAGTCAATCAATAAAATGACATATTTTAGGGATAAATTTAAAATTCAACACAAACAAGTATAGGACAACAGAATTGGGTTGATGTGGCATATAGATATTTCAAGCAAAACAAACAAACAAAAAACACCGAAGATCATTGTGGATTGCAAGTTTTATAAGTAGGCATCATGATTTGATATCTGAGAAAAGGCACACATAATCTTGAACTACTTCAACAGAATTATAGTATTCAGAGCAAGGTGTGTGTGTGTGTGTGTGTGTGTGTGTGTGTGTATTTGTGTGTATATGTGTGCATGATGGACAGTGGGTCTAGAAAGTAGGCTTTGTTTTATGCCCCAGTCATATTGCATCTTGTTTTATCCATGAACAACCTAGATATATAGAGCTCACCCATAAAAGGGCAACCAAGATGTCATGGGTACTTGTCATCCTGGATTCTTCACTGTCTCTCTCCCTTCATATTTACTATGTTGCCAAGGCTTGTTGATTTCATTTTTGAACCATTTCTCAAATCCGCCTATTTCTCCCTTCTGACATTGCACCACTCTGGTACAGATACTGGACTATTGCAATAGCCTTCAAATGGGTCTGCCTGCCTCAAGTCTCACCCAGCTCTAATCTGTCTTTCATTTAGCCACCAACTTGATTTTCCCAAAGTGTAGGTCTTATCATCTCACCTCCCTCTATTCACTAAATTCTAGTGGTTCCCTACTGCCTTCAGGATTAAATTCAAAATGCTACGTTTGTCATTCAAAGCCCTTCATAACCTAGCACCCTTCTGGCTGTTCTACAAATAAGACACTTCCTCTCTCATTTCTGATTGTCCCCTGTGCCTGGAATGCTCTTCCTCCTTCACTCTACCTGCTGACACCCCTGGCTTTCTTTAAGTTTCAAGCAAAATCTCATTTTTTACAGGAAGCCTTTCCCAACTCCTCTTACTTCTAGTGCTCTCCTTCTGTTAATCATTTCCTATTTGCCCTATAAATACCTTGTTTGTACATATTTGTTTGATATCTCCTGATTAGATCCTGAGCTCCAGGATGTTGAAAATTATCCTTTGCCTCTTTTTATCCCCAGCACTTAGTACAATGCCTGGAACATAGTAGATTCTTAATAAATGATTATTGCTTTATTGAAAACCATAGTATTTAAGTATTGGTTGAAACAATCAGGAATGTTTAACCTGGAGAAGAGAAGAATAAGTGTGAATCCAAAGAATCTATAATAGTGGACTTCAGCTATCTAAAGGGCCATGATTCAGAAGGAGGACTACACTAATTTAGCTTTACCACAGAGTACAGAAATAGAAATAATAGGTAGAAGCTGAACAAAAGTAGGCTTGGGTTTGATATAAGAAAGAACATCCTATAATTAATACTATCTCCAAGTGGAATGAGCTGCTATGGGAGATTATGAATCCTCCATCTTTGGAGGTCTTCCAGCAGAAACTGGATGACCTATAGCTGGGACTATATTACAACATTTTTGTTCACTTCCAGGTTGGGCTCAATGGCCTCTGTTTTGTTCCAACTGAGATCCTGTGATTTTTTGATACCCGTGAGACTGGTACGAGTCTGTAATAATGCCATTCTTGGCTTTAGAAACCATTCAGCGTCTTCAAAGAGCCATAAGCAAGAGCATAAGCTATTTTCTGTAGATTCTACCAGTGAGAAATTCCTGATTCTCTCCCAGTGTCCTCTCCAGATCCCACCCTTACTTCATTCTTCTCTTATTAACCACTGAATTATAATATAATCTTTGTGTCCCAAAAGGATGGATTCATTGGCAATTTATAGTTCATTCATCTCAGCTCCATTCCTGAAATCTTAGGTTGGCAGCACTAATTTTTCCTGAGTGTCTAGCCTAGAGCCCTGAGGGAGAAAGTGTGGATGGGTGGGGGTAGATGCTGCCAAACAGGGGAGTGATAGTGATTGGATTAAAGTTTTAAGAATCACACGTAGTGGGCTGGCTTTTTTCCTCTATTAAACATTTAGTTAGAAAAGTATTTCTTTCAGGGGGAAAATAAGATCTTTTACCAAACTCATGGTTAGCTTTCTTCTTTTTTATTTTATTTTTTGGGGGGGCAGTAGTCCTCTGCTGTGAGAAGATGTAGCTTTCTACCCATAGTAAATCTGCATTCCTATAAACTTCCCTTCCTTGCTGGTACCCAACATGCAATAATACTATTGTAAATAAATGGTGAGTCTGAAAAAGACTAGGTGGTGTGCAATATTACAAAAAAAATGTAGCTTGTGGAGCAAGGCTGTTTAAAAAGATTCGGAGTCCCACATAATAAAGGTACTATCAGCAAATACCAGGCTAGTATCTCAGCTCGTGTTACTGGCTTGTGAGTTATTGCTGTGGTCAATAGATCTCTTTTCTGTAGCATTCTGCTTATGTAGGTGATAAATCTTACAGTCTTATGGGAATAGGGTCAGGCTTCTGCTACTCTGCCCCATTATTTCTCTCCTACATCATTTAGAAAACTGCCGGACTGGACCATTTTTTGGTGCATAGACTTTTTTTTTTCTTCAGCTACGTGCTAAATTTTATTGTGCATATTAAATTTTCAGCACCAAGCATGTTTTAAACCCCATCTCGGTGGAAGATGAGAGAAATAAAATCTTAAGCAAGAGACGAGAGAGCATGAAAAATGGAAAGCAAGGGCAGCTCAGCCTGGCACTTTCAGAAATGGGCCGTGCAAGGATGAAAACTAGCCTCTGGTGATGGTGGTTGGAAGTATATGATTGCTTCTTTGCCTCTATGAGAGGCCCAGTTTTCTCACTGAGAGAAGACCTTGGTACATTGTCTCAGATTTTCCTTGAAACAACACTCACTAGTGCCACTCATCTGGAATGGGGTAACTAGTCTAAGTGAAGCCCTGGTGAAGGTGACCTGGTGAGGCCAACATTGCTTTGTGGGCATTAGTAAAATTCTTCTGAATCACCAATGGGAACTAGTGGTCTGTTTTCATTATTAGCATTGCAATGACTATATCCTACCGTTGCCTGTAAGGGGGGCTCAGGGTGATTTAGGTTTTGATGTACACTGAGAAAAATGTCAAATTTAAAAATAAAAATAGCACTCTAGTGGGAGTGAAAAGGCTTCTTTTCTTTATCTTTAAACATAACGCTAATGCCCACCCACACAACCTCCCTCATATATAGGCTGTCAATTCGATTTTTGTAAGGAGGGAGGAAGGCCAACAGGGGAAGAGAGTGAAAAAGAAGTGAAAGGAGAGAGAGAGAGAGAGAGAGAGAGAGAGAGAGAGAGAGAGAGAGAGAGAGAGAAAGAGAGAGAGAGAATATGAATATAATCTGTACATTCTTTGACTGAAGGGCTGACCTTAAGTGCAGTTCTGTAAAGGATGCAGTTTGTTTTTTACTCTTCTTGTTCTCATCTCCCCTCTCAGCTTCCTTCCAGATAGCCATATGGTATCCCTTGATGCTTCAGGGCCCACTCCACCAAATCACCTCCTTTTCTGCATTTTCTTCTGTCTTCTCACTTTTAAACATCTCCCCACCTTCCTATATTTCCCCAAGCTGGCTAAGCAATCTGATAAATGCATTCATTTTTAGCTGTTTCTGGCTAGGGTAATGTTCTTTGGGAACAAAGATTCCACAGAGCACTTCAATGCCCTCCACTCATCCCCCAAGGAAATTGTATATAAGTTACCAAAGTACAACAATTGGGGCAAGGAGTTCACTGCTGTAAGAAGATGGAGTTTTTGATTCGTAGTAAATGTTCATCCCTATAAACTTCTCATCCTTGCTGGTCCCATGCTATAACACTTGCAGATAAATGATGAGTCTGAGTAAGGAGCAATAAGAAACTAGAAAAAGCTAAGGATGAATGAATGTTTAGTTTTCTGCACTTTGGTTGTGGTGATAGGGAAAAGATACAAGGAGCTGGGCACAGTTAAGAGCAGGGGAAGGGAAGGATCTTTCAGCCTTCTCACAAAAACAGACATCTATTCCACCAACACATAAGCCTGCCCTGTTTATCTACAGTATATGCTATGTGTGTTAGCATGTATGCAAATATACAGACACAAATACATACACAATCACACACCACTCCATCCAATTGTCACATATACCCCTAATAAAATACCAAGAACTCATTAGAGGGTTTTTGTAAATTATTATTATTGTTCATTATCTTTCTTTTTTGCATTTAATGTTTTAAAAAATTTATTTATTTACTTTTAGTTTGCAACATTCAGTTCCACAATCCCTTGAGTTTCAAATTTTTCCCCCTCTTTCTCCTCCCCCCCCCCCCATAGTGGCATGCAATCAAGTATAGGATCTGCAAATACCTTCACATTAAACATTAGTCAGGTTGTAAAGAAGGATTATAACCAATGAAATGAACAATGGGAAAGAGGAAACACAACAAAACAAGAAAAAGAAAGAGAACAAGTAGTTTGCTTCAATCCGCATTCGGACTCTGTAGTTCTTTCTCTGGGTGTGGGTATTCCTTTCCATCATGAGTCTTTTGGAGTTGTCTTATAACCTTGCATTGCTGAGAGGAGCCCAGTCTATTAAAGTTAGTCGTCACAGATACAATGTGTCTGTAATTGTGTACAGATTTATCCTGGATCTGCTCTTCTTACTCAGCAGCAGTTTATATAAATCTCTCCAAGTTATTATGAAGTCCATCTGCTCCTCATTTCTTGTTCCACGATAGTATTCCATTACATTCATGTACCACAACTTGTTCAGCCATTCCCCGATTGATGGCCATCCCCTTGATTTCCAATTCTTTGCCACCACAAAAAGACCTGCTATAAATATTTTTGTACATATGGGTCCTTTTCCCACTTCTATGATCTCTTTGGGATACAACCGTAGAAGTGGTATTGCTGGGTTAAAGGGTATGCAATTATTTATAGCCCTTTGGGCATAGTTCAAGATTGCTCTCCAGAATGGTTTCATCAGTTCACAACTCTACCAACAATGCATTAGTGTTCCAATTTTTCCACATCCTCTCCAGCATTTGTCATTTTCTTGTTTTGTCATCTTAGCCAATCTGACTGGTGAGATGTGGTACCTCAGAGTTGTTTTGATTTGCATTTCTCGAATCAATAGTGATTTAGAGCATTTTTTCATATGCTTATAGATATCTTTAATTTCTTCCTCTGAAAATTGCCTGTTTATATCCTTTGACCATTTATAAGCTGGAGAATCACTTGTATTCTTATAGATTTGGCTCAATTCTCTGTCTATTTTAGGAATAAGGCCTTTATCTTAGACACTGGTTATAAAAATTCTTTCCCATTTTTCCACTTCCCTCTTAATCTCAGTTACCTTGGCTTTATCAGTACAGAAATTTTTCGATTTAATGTAATCAAAATTATCCATTTTGCATTTTATAATGCTCTCTAACTCTTGTTTGGTCATAAAATCTTCCCTTCTCCATAAATCTGATAGGTAAACTATTCCTTGCTGTCTCAGATTGCTTATAGTATCGGCCTTTATACCCAGATCATGCACCCATTTTGACTTGATTTTGGTTAGATTTTGGTCTATTCCCAGTTTCTGCCATACTATATTCCAGTTTTCCTGGCAGTTTTTGTCAAATAGTGAGTTCTTATCTCAGAAACTGGAGTCTTTGGGTTTATCAAACAGTAGTTCACTATAGTCATTGACTGCTGACACTTGTACATTATCCTTCGTACAGAAAAAAATATACACATTGAAAATGCTCCCTACCCTCTTTTTTTCCCTGCAAATCCTCTGGTTTTCCTTTCTTTTCCTTTCCTCTTTTTTTGGGGGGGAGGGTGGGGTGGGAATGTGTGCTGATTTTCTCACATATTTCACCATCGTACTTGATAATTGTATCTATCTGGCCTTTTTCTTCAGACCTAAAAGCTCCATAGAGAAATGGAAAACAAAGGCTTGGGCTGGCCCCATATCAGAAGCTTGCACAACTCTAACATTTCAACATATTTACAAATTTTCATTTTTTTTTAAAATAAGCAACAAATGTTTATTAAGAACTTACTCTGTTTTGGGTACTGAGCTAAGGATTGAAGATAAAAACAAAATGGTCTCTGCCCTCAAGGAGTTTAAACTCTAATGGGAGAGACATCATTTACACAATGCCTCTCCTTAAAGTATGTGCCTTCCCTCTAAGATTACTTCCATTTTACCCTGTATATGTATCTTCTATGGACATAGTACTTACATATTATCTATTCCCATTAGAATGTGAACTCCTTGAGGGCAAGGACAGCTCTTGCCTTAATAAATGCTTGCTGACTTGACATATATATCTACCTCTGCATAATATATTTCAAAGGAATACAAAGAAATTTGTTTATAAATATTAGCTAAAGGTGCCCATGAATGAGGCATTTTATTGGTCTTTGGAAGGACAAGGATGAAAAATTGTGGATCTCTTGCCCTCATGGTACTTACTATTGAATGGGGGAAAAGAGAGGTATACAACATAAATACAAAAAAAGCATAATTTAATATAAAATGTAAGGGTCAAGGGAGAGCCAGACAAAATGATCTCTTCATGACAACTACCACCCAAGTGTATGAGTGTGTGTGTGTGTGTGTGTGTGTGTGTGTGTATGTGTGAACTTATGGAAATGAATAATATTGGGGTAGAATTTTCTCAGCTATATGACTGATTCGATATTGGGCTGGATTTATTCCTTCCTTCCCTGGTTATCATAAATGGATTGCTAGATATCTTGTGCTAAATCCACTGAAAAAGAATACCATCATCTTGTTGCTAGTTTTCTTGTTCATTTTATTTCTTAAATACCTGATCTAAAGCACTGAGTGCCTTTCAGAGGAAAGAACTAGTTCTTTTAAGCCAATATGCTATAATTAGCCCTCTTGTTATCCGAACTCTCTCTGTTGATTCAATTAACATGTTTCCCCACTTCCACCATTTTCTATGATCCATCAATCTTGTCTTCCTTTAGAAACCATTATTAGGAGTTCTAACCATATATGGACCTTATTTGCTAAAAGCTGATGGAGAAGCTCTTGCTATTACTAATATCAGAACTTGTAAGAAATCAGTATCAGGGTTTCACATCTTTCACCATCATACGTGGTAATAACATCTGACTTAAAAATGTTCAGAAATTCTCTGTGTCCAGCATAGTTGGCCGAGGTGAAAATCAGCACTGTATATCTAGGAATGATTCCTGGAATTGACTGAAATACAAAGAATGCTTTGGGAGAGACCTCATTAGAAATGGGGGCTGCATCTGCAAGTACACTTTAAACAATTGACCTGAAAAGCAAATCCAGGGCTGTCCGAGAATTCTTTAGTTTCATTTGTGTATTTAATAGATACCTTAGGAAGAAAATCCCTTTCATGCCAATGAATTATTTTGTAGTTCCTAGCCTATCGTAAGTGACAATTGTCCAATAGCCTGATTTACAACTTGGTAGTTGAAAACTACAATATCTCTAAGACTGTAACGGGGGGGGGGGGAGGGGGAAGCAAATACATTACGGAATGAGACAGCTTTCCAAGGCTATGAAAACTGATCAAAAAGGAAATAAATCACTCAAATATTTACAAAATTGCTGGTGCAATTCAGCCTTCTCTGTAGCAACTGTTTTTATGTCCTAAAGAGAGTTTGTCTACAGAGGTAATTGTGTTCGACAGCAGTTCTTAAGCATGGGCATTTACTATGGCAATTCCAGATTTATAGGAATAGAAGAAATTTCAGTGCATGATATACTGTACAAATTGTATGTAATAACCACAATAAAAAATTTCATTAGACCTGCTATCACCAACCACCAATTCCCCAGGGAGAATTTATGTGCAAACTTCAGTTCCGTTTACCATCTGGGATATTCCTTGTAGGATGGTTAGCCCCAGGTTCCTAAGAAAATACAACTGGGGCATCTGCATTCCCCCCTTTCCCAAGAAGTTTTGGATTTCTCTGCAGTATGCTATTTGGAAAAGGGGGACTGCTTTGGGATTGTGGGGTCCTAGGAGAGCAGATATGTACAGAATCTTCTCTGTGGCTGCCAATCCTCTTCTCCCTTCTGTCCTCCCCCAGGTTCATACTGGCTCTTTCCCCAATGATTTTGCTGCTCTGAAAAATAAATCGGAAATCCTGTTGCATATTTTATGAAACCCGTTGCAGTGAGATGGATGCAGATTTCCATAGTTATAGAACTGAGGACACAGAGATGGAAAAGACAAATTGGGTCATCTGATATTTCACAGCTGTGAATCTGTTTAGAGATTGCAGACTTCTAGGACCTTTAGGCTTCTCCTGACTCAATGGAGATATAATCATGATGTAGCCCAAGAATGACATTCAACACTTTCAGTGCTCTTGGGCATGCAGCATATGTCCTCATAAAATGTCCTCTTTATGACCATAGCTTCTGTGCATATGCTATAAATGGTGACAACCTGGCTGTTGCCTTTGGTAAGGGATTGGAAGATTAAATGTATCACCATCTTCACTCAAAACTGGAGTTGGCATTTAATAAGAAAATGCTTCTCCCCTCCCCGTTCTGGGCTCTGTATTTGTGCTCTGTCTGATTGGCAGGTCTTGTCATGATTGTGACTGGCACTCCCTAGCTGCAATGCAGATGAACTTACAGGTGGTGAGGAGGCCATCCGTGCTTTGCCAGCTCTTCAGAAGATTGCACTCTTCCTTAGCTCAGTGGTTCCTTAGAAAGCCTCGATAGCTTCAACATCAATTTAGCAGAGAAAGAGGAGAAGGAGGGCTGAGTAGGAAGTGGCAGAGAATCTGAATTTTGTTCAGAAGAATTTGGTGTGTATATGTAATTGGGCAGTGGATGACATGCCAGCTGGCAGTGCCCTTAGAGATTGGTGATGGGCAGTCTTCAGAAGACTGGACAGTTTTGTGTTGTGTTTATAAATTCATAGAATTCCCTGAGCCCATATTTCCATTTTGGAAATAAAGTTGTATATCTGATGGGTGAGAAGTTTTTCATAAGAGCTCTGTTTTATACCCAGGTCCATATCTACTTTTCTGCTGGATGCAATCCATAATGCACAATGCACATTAGAATAAGTTCATAAGTCTCAAAGTATAAAAGAAGTCTGTTTACAGGTGAGAAAACTCATGGCAATGAGGCCACACTAGTTTTGATCCTCATCTTTCTGAACCTAGAAGGTAGGAAACGCACCATTATTATGAAATGATTGATTCAGAAAAATAGAGAAGAGGTACTCTTAAGGGCAGATCATTTCTTTTGACAGATAAAAGGTGTATGTTAGTGGTTCTAGTAATGACCTAATCTCTAGTCAGGAGCTCACATCTTTTAGAAAAGGCATTCTTAACTTTACTATGTGTTGTGGACCCCTTTGGCAGTCTGATAAAACCTATAGACCTTTTCTCAGAAAAATATTTTTAACTGCATAAAATAAAATATATAGTGTTAGACAAGAAACCAATTACATTGAAATATAGTTATCAAAAAATTTTTTAAATGTACACAGACCCCAATTTAAGAATGTCTCTTCTGAAAGAAGTAGATAAGCTCTGGAAGACTAAAACCTGATTGATATCTGAGTCTCTGAACAGAGGAACGATGTGTTACTTTCCAGAAGCACAGCAAGTAATTATCTCTATTCACAATCCACTCAAAATGTTTCAGCATCATACACTGTCAGAAGATCTTTGAACTGGTCCATACATTCTATAAAGTATTTATATAATTATGCTAACAAAGGGATGAAAGTTCCTATTTTCTTTGACCCAGAGATCTTACTGCATATATCCCAAGGAAAACAAAGATAAAAAGAAAAGCCTCCTGAACAATAAAATATCATAATCCTTTGTTATTGTGGCTGTTAAGTAGCAAAGAAATGGAAATATAGTAGATGTCCATTGATTAAGGAATAGCAAAACAAATAGTGATATATAAATATAAAAGAATATTATTGTGTTGTGAGAAATGATAAATATGAATACAGAGAAGCATTTGAAGATTCACATAAACTGATGCAAAGTTAAGTAGAACATAAAAAGATGTATAATGAATACAAGAATGTACATGAAAAGAATAAAAACAAAAAAAAAAACCCACTGAAACTAAAAGCTATACAATTATATTGACCAAACTTGGCTCTGAAAAGATATGAGCATTATGAGAATGTATCTTCCTTACTCCCTTCTTTGAAGTGACACAGGACTATCAGATTGGAACAGTATATATTGATCGAACTGACTGATAGGTTGGTTAGTTTTGCTTCTCTGATTTTTTTCTCTTTCATTTTTAGTGTTTATTACAAGGGATTGCTTTCTGGAAAGGGGGAGGAAGGTGGATGTAATTTAAAATATGAATGTAATATAAAAACAAAAGATAACAATACTTTTTTTATGGGAGGGGGTTGTCTAGCAATGACAAGATTCCATAAGTTCCAGAAAACACCCATAGGGATTTTCCTTCTTAGAAGGTTGGTGTTTTCTGGAGGTGTATTGTATAAGGAGAGCGAGGGTAGTGTTGAAATTCTGAAGTGACATGGAGATGGGGGACATGGAATTGCTTTCATTTTCATCAGGCTTCATTTTCTTACTAGGGCTACCTTCCGATTCAGTCATATTCTATGTATCATAATATGAGATTATACTCCTAAAATGGAAATGCTGTTAGGTAATTAGATTTTTTTGACTACCTCTATTATAGAGACACAATATTATTGTGGCAATGAGTCACCATGAAGAAGCTATTAAACAGGGAAATGTATGCATCATTCAAAAACATAGTAATAGTATGTTTCTCTGCACTTAAAAAAATCAAGGAGTTAAAAATAACATTATATATTAAATAAAGTTTTTTTTAAATGTCAAAAGACATTTCACCTCTTTTGAAAAAAAAAATTCTTCCAGTCCTTTCATTCATAACTATTTAATGCAAAGCAATTTCTGTAACACTTTATCTAATGAAACAAATCAGGCATAGTGAAGGAAGGAATGGAAAACTAACTGAGGTTTATGAAATCCTTAGCATGCCTGAGTTTTTAATTGAAAATAAAACCAGCCTGGCCCTTAACCTGCTTATGACCCTGAAACTTCAACATATTTAAATATTGATGCTAATTCATGAATGACTTTCTTTTCAGTTTGGCCCACTGATAGAGCAAAGTTAAGAAATAGGGTAGAAAGATGCATTTTTAAAATCTTATTTAATATTTTATTCTTCCCAATTACATGTAAAAACAATTTTAATATTCTTTTTTTTTTAATTTTGAGTTCCAAATTCTCTCTCTTCTTCCCACTCCCTCATTGAGAAGGCAAGCAATTTGGCATAGGTTATACATGTGTAGTCATGCAAATCACATTTCTATGTAAGTCATTCTATGAAAGAAAACACACACACACACATAAACATACACAGCAAGAAATATTTTTAAAAAGGAAAGAAAAAGTATCTTTGATCTGTATTCAAGCTCTATCACTTCTTCCTCTGGAGATAGCAACTTTCATCAGAATTGTCTTGTATCATTGTATTACTGAGAACAGCTGTTATTCACAGTAGATCATCATACAATATTGTTGTTACTGTGTATAATGTTCTCCTGGTTCTGCTCATTTCACTTTGCATCAGTTCATGAAAGTCTTTCCATGTTTTTCTGAGAGCATCCTAGTCATCATTTTTTATAGCACAATAGTATTCTATCACAATCATGTACAACTTGTTCAGCCATTCTCCAGTTGATGGACATTGCCTCAATTTCCAATACTTTACCACCATTAAAAGAGCTGCTATAAATATTTTTGTACACAGAGATCCTTTTCCTTTTTGTTTTTTTATCTCTTTGGGATATAGACCTAGTAGTGATATTGCTTGGTTAAAGGGCATGTATGCCCTTTGGGCATAGTTCCAAATTGCTCTCCAAAATGGTTGAATGAACATACAACTTCACCAATAGTACATTAGTCTTTTAATTTTCCCACATTCCCTCCAACATTTGTCATTTTCCTTTTCTGTCATATTAGCCAATCTGACAGGTATGGGGTAGTATCTCAGAGTTGTTTTAATTTGTATTTCTCTCATCAATAGTGATTTAGAGCATTTTTATATGACTATAGATAACTTTGATTACTTTGTCTGAAAACTCTCTGTTTCTATTTTTTGACCATTTATCAATTGAGGAATGGCTTATTTCTATAAGAGCCTAGTTCTTTGACTTCAGTTTTCTAAAAGTTTGAGAAATGAAGTCTTTATCAGAGAAACTCTGTAATTTTTTCATAGTGATGATTTTCAACTCTGCATTTCCCTACATCTCATTTTCATCCAGTCTACTCTCTAAAATGTTTTGCTTCTCATTTTTACCTTCCCCAAACTGCCCTCCTTATATCAGCCCCCCCCCCCCATTATTCCCTTCTCTTCATGCTTTCATGTATGGCAAAATAGATTTCTACATCCAGCTAAATGTTTATATTATTCCCTCTTTGAGCCACTCCTGATCAGAGTAAGGTCTATGTGCTACCCTCTCCACTTCCCACATTTCCCCTTCTACTGTAAAATCTTTTTCAAGTCTCTTTTATGTCAGAAAATTTATCGCATTCAAGCTGTTAACTATTCTTTTTAATGATTTTCTTGTATCACTCTAATTTCTCTTCCCAATTTTTCCTCTACCTCTCTTACTTGACTTTTAAAATCTTTTTGAACTCTCCCATGGTCTGAGACTAATTCATATTTTTCTTTGAGGCTTAGGATGAAGGAAATTTGACACTGTTGTCTTCTGAGTGTGTTTTGATTTTCTTTGTCACCATAGTAACGTTCTATGGTCAGAACTTTTTTTCTGTTGTTTGCTCATTTTCTCAGCCTATTTCTTGACTTTTAACTATCTAAAGCAGGGCACTGCTTCCCAACTAGAGGGGGCACTGTCCCAAGCTTCAGGATTTTTTAAGCAGCTGTTTTCAGAGGTAATTATAGGACCTGTAAGTTTTTGAATCTTCCAAGGTGGAAAGACCTAGGAAGAGGTATATTTACTACTCTCCTGTACTGTGCACTGGTTTGTGAGTGACAACAACCACTCTTTTCAACCTTGGAGCCATGACCACACTCTGTGCTCCTCTGTGACTGGAAGTTCTGCTCTGCTAGTACTCCTGCTAACACTGGGTCTAAGAATCAGGACTGCAATCCAGATCTAGGCACAGACAATGTAGCAGATTCTTGTTTCTGATACCAGCAAAGGGACCCCTGTAAATTTCTTCTGACCTGTTGTCCAATCACCTTACCATCTGTGAGGTGAGAGGTCTGGAAACTGCCACTGCTGTCACTGATCCAAGGCTTGCTCCTGGTTTACTGGGGCCCAATCTACACTGGTGCAGCCTACACTGTACTGTGCTCCTTTCTCACCCTGGTGCAATGGACCTTTCCTGCCAATCTTCTAAGTTGTTTTGAGATGGAAAATTGTTTTGCTCCATCTTTTTGTGGGTTCTCACTCTAGAATTTGTTTAGTGTCATTTTTAGAGGTATTTGGAGGGGTTTTGGGGAGACCTCAGGCAAGTTCTCTACCTTTCAAGATGCAATTATTTTAAATGAAGGTGGAGATGACAGGGTGAAGATGGCAGGGGGAAAGAACTTTCTTTAGTTGATTTATCTTGAGTAGAAGTCAAAATTTTCAAAGGAAAAATTGTATCAGCATGGGGAAGTGAATGGAGGTCATTGGGTGCATAAGCTAGTTCATGCCAAAATATCTGAGTGATGAAAGAGAATAGAGATCCTCCCTGAACTTTGGTGCTTTTACCTCAACATTCCATTTCATTTCATCACCCTAAACCTAGTCTAGCTATCTCAAATATTGTTGATTTCTCCCTTCCTTGGTGGGAATGAACTAGAATTAAAAATCCATCACATTTGGACTTTCTTCACAGAGTCTAAAGTAGTATTTTGTGTTTGTTCCGAAAGTTTTAATCACATTTGGGGCACCTATATACAAGCAAAGTATAAATGGTAAAGTCCTCAACACTGCTTCAAGAAGACAGATTGTTTCACTAGTATTTCTGGTAGCACACTTGCTGAGTGCCATATAGACCTTCCCAGTTTGAAACCCCTACATTCCTATCTCAGCCCATTGGATTTGGGGAGATGGAAAAACTGGTTTCTGACCCAGACCAACATTTGATTTATGCTCATGCTTTGGAACCTACCCTTCTTTCCTCAGGAAGTAATTTCCTCATAGGCCTAACAATTTCCTTAATCACCAGCACAGATGGGTCTCCTGTGGGGAATTACACTTTCATGATTTTGAGAGACAGTGTCATAGTGGATAGCATGATGACTTGGAGTCAGGAAGACCTGTATTCAAATCCAACCTCCAATACTCCTATGATCATGGGTTGTGCAGAATAATGGGAAGAAATGATAATGATATTAAAATACCTCATATTTTTAGTCATATTTCACCATTTACATAGTATTTTCATAAGATTTTAAAAATTTGATCATCTTACTAATCTTAGTGGTAGATCTTTGGCCCTGATCTTTCCAAAAAAGAGCCTGATTTCTAATTTTCTTTAATTAGCATGTGAATTACACTTATTAGGCTTATCCAAGGTATTTGAGAAGGGGCATATCTGTGAAAGACTAAATCAGGGCACCTCTGTATAGAAGCTCTTTTAGTAAACCACCCTCCTGGGAAGAGGTCTGGAACTACTAGCAATTGCTACTTGCTTATCTCCCTATAATTCCTTTGTTGTTTGACTTCTGACCCTACCCCTCTACTGTGACTGCTCCATCTTCCATGATAATCTCAATTGAAAGTCTCCTTTTACTTCTCAGATTTTCCTAGAATGCCTTGGTTTTCTCCTTTGCCTCCATCATAACCTACTTTCTATTATGCTAATCAGTGTACATGTCTTACCCCTATTCCCTACTCCCAAGCACAATGCAATTTCTTGAAGGGCAGTAATTATATCTCTTGTTACTTTTTCCATTCTAAAACCTAGCACAGTGCTTGAAATGCAATAGGAGATTAATAAATGTTTGCTGAAATACGTTGGATCACCATTAGGAATGGTGTTGAATAGTGTTAAATCTTGGGACTATCAAAACAGATTTTGGTATTTTACTGAAAACATATGTGAAAAAAGGTGCAATCCTTCCAAATATGCTCAGAAATGGTTTGGGCATGGATGAGAATAGAAAGGAGTTATTTTATGAGTATAAATCTATGTAATGTAAGTTTCACAGCTAACTAGGCAGAGTTGCTCTCTGACTATAACTACTTCACTTGGTCTTTAGATGTAGTTCAGTTTGTACTTGGTTTTTATATTAGAAACACAATCCCCACAATAATCCCAAACCTCTGTTATACTATTGGACCATTCAAAATGTTGAAACTGAGCTAAAATAAGACCCAAGGAGATGAGAAGTAGGGAGTTCTCAAGCAAAGAACTACAGAGGTGCTGAATTCACAAGATAAGATGATTACATACAGATAGCTGGAAAGACCTTCAATGGCCAATTGACTCAACCCCCTCATTTGGTAGGTGAGAATCCTAACATTCATGGTGGTTAAATGACTTGTCCAAGGTCACACAGGGGTGCAAATTTTTGTCTATTGTAAGTTCTGTTCCATGCCTTAATATTCAGAAGCACTTCTCTGATCTTTTTTATTTCTGTATTTTAATGGGAGATGTGAGCAGGGAGAATAATGGCTGATTTACAGTTTATGATTTATGTGTCAGAGAGGCTATTTGTATCCTTTTGCAGCATATTAAAGCACCCAACTTTTTTATAGGATGCTATGCTTTGTGGCTTATCTTCCCATTAACCTGTCCTTTTCTTGCCCTGTTCATATCAGACATTTGCACTGGGGGTTAGTTTTATATTAAACATTATAAAATGTAAAAAAAAAAAAGAATAAGAAAACATGAAAAGCATAGTGAGACTTTGGTTGCAGTTGGTATTTCTGTTGTTTTGAAATCTAGTAGATGTGAAGGGATCCATATAAAGCAAGGCAAAAATAGAGATTTCACAAATTTTGGCATTCAGAACACACTATCCCTACTGAAGTATCTCATAAATGGTTTCAGTACCAGGACAGTTCCATTGTAGCAACTGCTTCAATCTTTCAAAAACCAAAAGTAAATCTAGAGCTCTCCCAGGTGCTAGGAGGGATAAAAGAAAGGAGATATGCATGTACTTTAATACTTTGAGAGATCTGTGATCTCACTGATGCTCCTTCCAATGATGTAGAGCACTATGTGTTCATGATATGAAACATCTTGGAATGGAGGGAAAAATGCTAAATTAGGAGTCAGAAGATTAAGTTTAAATCCCAGCTCTGCCACTTACTGCCTGAGTGACTTTGAGTAGGTCTCTTAGTCTCTCTGTACATTAGTTTCCTCATCATTAAAAGGAGACCGTGGAACTAGATGTTCTCTAGTTCTTCAAGTTCCACATCTATGATTTTACTGTTTTCCCCTGTGCCTCTTCTCCCTGTGCCCCCTCCAATCCATGTATAATCTTGGGTATCTATTTAATTTGTTTGAGGCTTTCCTTTAGAGACCTTGATCTTGTACAGACAGCAATGGTATGCCCAATCCTTTACAGGTTTTATCTTACTCTTTCTCATTCTTTCATCTTTTCAGGTCATACATCTCTCTGAAAACATTATTTTGTCGCTTCTCTTGTATAACCCTTTGTTGGTAATGTGCTGCTCCATGCCCCATCACTGAGTGTTCAAGTAGAGATTAGATGGTCATTGCTTATAGACATTCAGGAGGGGATATTTGCACTGGGTACACCATTGGACTGGATGATGATGGGACCTATTCTAAGTTGAAGATTCATAAATGTTATGAAATCAAGTTAGCAATAATAACCAAAAAATGATCTTCATGTCCACAAAACACTAGCACCACCACCCCCCTTTGTGAAATATGAAAAAAAATCATCTTAAGACATGTCTGCATTTGGGATTTCAGTTACTATTTAGGCCCATGAAACTACTTGACATCTACCTCTCACACTCTCACCCAAAGTTAGCTTCTGCCAGTTTTAGAGTATGGGGCTTTTGCAACTATTATATTAATCAAAAAGGGGGGAGAGGAGGAAATAGCTGTTCTCATTAAAAAATATAAAAGCTTGCAATCATTTCTCATGCTCCAGATGCTCTTTATTGCATAATGGTGATCATAAAAGGTCTTAATGTGTAAGATCCTCACAGAGTTTCAACTGTGTCTCAGGAGCAGAGTTAGGGAGGCCCTTGAATGTCAATGAGTGAGTAATTAGAACCACTAGGAAAAAATAATATGATGCAGTGTATTTCACAGCTCAGCTCTTTGGGGTGAGTGTAGGGACACAGGGCAACTAGGTGGTATGATGAATAGAGTGCTGAGAATCAGGAACACTCATCTCCCTGAGTTCAAATCTGACCTCGGATACTTACTATGTGACTGTGGGAAAGTCATTTAACCTTGTTTGCCTTAGTTTCTTCATTTGTAAAATGAGCTAGACAAGGAAATGGCAAACTATTCCAGTAACTTTTCCATGAAAACTCCAAATTAGGTCACAGAGGGTCAGACATAACTGAATTGAGTGAACAACAATAACAATGGACATAAGCAAAAAGTGGGAGATGTTGGAAACTCCTAATCAACGTGGGATGCAGGATGAAAAAAATAGTGCCTCAGCGTGAGGAATATTATTTGGAATCTCCTATGAGGACACAGTGTGGTTCAGTGGGAAACCACTGGATTTGGAATCAGAGGATCGAAATTTGCATCCTGACTCTTCCACTTACTACCTATGAGCTCTTGGGCTAGTGACTTAATTTCCATAAACCTTAATTCCTTCCTTTCAAAAATGAGGAGATCAGGCTAGAAGATCTCCAAGACTCCTTCCAGGGGGATGTCTGTATGTATGTATGCATGTGTATGTATGTATGTGTATATGTATACATATATATACATGTATATGTATATATATGATGTACATATACATATACATATACACATATGTATATCTTCTCTATGATCTCTATTCATAGTCTGTGACAGTATAGAACTTGTCACACATCTCATGAGCTATACATGACCTAGAGTTCAAAGTTCCTCAACTTTTTTGCTAATTTGGAAATGTAGACAAATAGCCCTTTCTTCAGCATGCTTTCTGTACACATACCTGAAAACAGCACTATGGATTCAATGATGTTTCAAAGTCCTGTCCAGTTCTAAGATTCTTCGGATCAATGAAATCTGGGCAGGGAATATATTGTTGCTGTATATTCTTGTTTGGACTTTCCAAAAATAATTGAACTCCAATTCCTCTGCTTGGTGACTGCATGCTGGTTTGTGTCCTGGAATAGAGTTCTGAATGGCTATCTGAGATGCTAGTATAACTCATGACCTCATATTCCTTTGTGACTGTTCTCTGAAAGAAACAACTTATCACACGTCTGTGTGTGTGTGTGTGTGTGTGTGTGTGTGTGTGTGTGTGTGTGTGTGTGTGTGTGTGTGTGTAATATGCCATGTTCTCATTAGGAGGCAGACAAGAACCAGGGGATAGGTTTGACTCTGCCAATAATAGATTGGCCTTAAGTATCACTAGTGAACAGCACCAGCCCAGCAAAGTAACCATTATTTGAAGCCAATGGACAGAGATATTACTAGAGACCAGCAAAGTCATCACCTTTAAAGAACTCAAATAAAGGAAACTTTCCATCTAACAGAAAAGGTCCAAGCTCAAGGCCATTAGCAAAAAGGTTTGTAGAGGGGATATTAATAAAGAGAGATGTCTTTTCTGACCTTTTGGGGGGGGGCAATGTGTATAGTATTTGGTTGTTTTTTAATTACAAAACGATCAGTTAACAAATGTTTTTTTTTTTTTGGTGAGGCAATTGGGGTTAAGTGACTTGCCCAGGGTCACACAGCTAGTGTCAAGTGTCTGGTTAGAGGCCAGATTTGAAGTCAGGTCCTCCTGACTTCAGCACCAGTGCTCTATCCACTGCACCACCTATCTGTCCCAATAAGCATTTATAAAATACGTATTATATGCCAGGCACTATGCTAAGTGCTAGGGATACAAAGAAAGGCAAAAACATGGACTGTGCCCTCAGGGAACTCACATTCTAATGGAATAGACATGCAAAAACTAGTACACATATGCAAATCTATTTTTGTATAAATATTTCTAGTATGTACATTTTTATACATACATATAAAGTATTAATATATGTATATGCGTATATGTATGTGTATATATAATACATATGTGTGTATGTGTATAAAATCAAATGTAATTTCAGAAAAAAAAAACACTTGGAGTGTTGAGGGGGCAGAAAAGACTCCCTACAGAAGGTAGAATTTAAGCAAAGTGTCAAAAGAAATAGGAGAAAGAGGTCATGAGGAATAGAGAGTTCCAAGCATGGGAAGGTCAACCATGGAGCTGAGAGATAGAGATGTGTTTGAGAAACATCAAGAAGGCTGATGTTTCTATAGTGTACAGAGGGAAACAACGTGTAAGAAGACTGAAAGGGTAGTAAAGGGAGATGTTGTGAAGGGCTTTAAATGACAAACAGATGATGGAGTTTATTAAGTAGTGAGATAACACAGCAGGACTTCTGTTTCAGGAAAATCATTTTGACAATTAAGTGCAGGTGAAAAGTGGATTGGTGTAGGCAAAGACCTGAGGCAGAAAGACCAAGTAGAAGGCTACTACAGTAGGTGTGACATAATGAGGGCTTTCATGGGATGGTGGTTATGCAAGTGGAGAGAAAGGAGTCTAGAGGAAAGAGTCTGAAGAGAACCAGCAATAGATAGGTTATATAGGAGGAATACAAGTGAAGAGTCTAGAATGACATGATACTGCAAGCCTGGGTGATTAGAAGAATGGTGGTGCTTTTAACAGGAATAGTAAAGGTGGGAATAGAAGAGGGTTTGAACAGGAACATGATAAGCTATATTTTGGACATATTGGGTTTGACTATGAGACATGTAGTTGGTGATGTGAGACTAGAACTCAGAAGAAAAATTAGGACTGGATATAGAACTGGGAATTATCTGCATAATAATGACAACTGAATCTATGTAAGTCAATGTGATCATCAAGCAAAATAGTAGAGGAAGAAGAGGACCTAGGTCAGGGGAGATGGAAAATGTTTTATTTACCCATTATGTCTCTTGGGCCAAAAAGAAGAAAATAGAAATCTAATATATAGAATTCAAAGGAACTTTGAAGATTCTCTAATCCAACTCCTTCATTTTACAGATGAGAAATCTGAGAACCAAAGCAGTCAATTTACTTGCACAAAGTCATAAATTAATTCAGAGATAGATTGGGTAATACAATGACTGAAGGACCAGATTTCCATGTAGTCTAGCAGGATGTTGACTGAGAATGAAACTAATACAGTAAGTATTAACCAATTGATTTGGTCCAGGGAGCTGGGTTGTGATGGTGAGAGGGACTAAATTCTATATTTGAAGTTACTATGGTTAAAATAGAAATTGTCAAAAGAGAAAAAGAAGCAGTGGATTAGTATTCCCAGAAAAGATTGCTCTGGAATAGCATGGCTAGCCCTGAAAGCATTTTAGTTTAGGATTAGAGGACCACAGATTCTCTAAGAACTGGAGGGGACCTAAAATAACCTTTAGCTCAACTGCCTGATTTTTCAGGGATAGCTTGAGAAATTTAGGGTCAAAGAGTAAAGAACTACTCCAACCATTTTTGAAAGTAGTTTGAAATTACATTAAGAAGATAACTAAATGTGCATATCCTTTAAGCCAAGAATCTCACTGTGAGTTTTATATCCAATGGAAGTTAGTGAGGCAAAAAGGGTAATTAGATTAGGGTATTAGATTAGGGTAAGACTAGTTGTTTCCCTAAAGGGCAACAAAGTTGTCCAGAAGACTTGAACTGATCCGGGGGACTAAGCTTCACTACATTTTTCAGTTGATGATGTTTCCTGGTGGCTACAGGCAGTGTCGACCTGGCTTCCTAGTCACATGAGGTCATAAAAGGCCTTCCTATGTGCAGTAGGACCCTTCAGACTTGTTAGTTGTCCCAAAGCCCATTGAGTCACAATACCTTCCCCCAATAACTAGAAATTTTCATATGGAAAAAGAGGGTGGCCGGCAAGTCTACTGAGCTGGGTCCTACACCTTGATGAATATCCTTTCTATGCTATGCCTAAGTTTCCTTTTTTCAACAACTGAACAACCTACAAGTATCTCCTTTCTCTCTAATATTGGACCTAAACTACAAGGAGACCAACAAGTGTTGGACCCAGACTACATTATACAATATAAAATATAATTATAGCAGCACTATTTTTGTAGTAGTAAGAAACTGGACACAAAATTAGTAACCATTGATTGGGGAATGGTTAAACTAATTGTGGTACATGTATCTAGTTAAATACTTCTTTGCTATAAGAAATAAATGTGATGAATATGGAGAAGTAAGTGAAGACTTATATGAACTGATACAAAGTAAGGAAAGCAGAACTTGGAAAACAACATACCCAGAGAACACAGCAATATAAATGGAAAGAACAACAAAAACCAAACAATTAAAACTAAATGCTGCAAAATTATAATGACCAAGTTTGGTCCTAAAGAAGAGAGGCCAGAATATCTCATTCCTATTTTTTTTTTTTTGCAGTGGTAGGGGGCTATGAGTGTGGCACACTGAAACTAATATTAGACTTTTAAAAAATATTGATTATTTTTTGTTTAAATTTTCCCCCACTTTTTATTCTTTATTTTAATGAATGACTGGGAAGTGGAGGAGGAAGAATTTGGGAAATGTAGGTGATATAAAAATAAAAGATATCAATTTTTTTTTTTTTTTAGAAATTGCTTTGTACCTTCCTTTGGTCAAGAATGGCAAGGAATCAGGAAGCCTTTTTTTCTTTTTTTTAAACCTGATATTGATAGGTCTTAATTCAACTGCAATGAGAGCATACCTTCACATAGAATGTACCAGTGCTTAGCCCTTTAAGATTGGGGCTATTTTATTAAGACAGCAACTGTTAAAAGCTGCTGAAATCTTTTTTCTTCCCCTATCTCCCACAGCTGGAGCCCTGCACATTGGTTCAACTGGTCTGCTTTGGAGCCTGTTGAGTTTATTTAATCATATTATACAGTTACAGTGCTTTACATCATCAATATATATCACCCTAAATTAACATGTCACGAAGTTTAATGACTTACCCAGGAGCAGTTTATTGGGGCTGGCAGACTCCTCTTTATAAACATGCCTGATTTCAAGGACAGGAATGATAAGCTGAGCCCCCTGTGTGGTTCTCCCCTCCCCTGCTGCCATTTTGTGCTAAATGAAATATGACAAGACAGTGGCTTCCAGTAATTGCAATAATTGACTGTAGATAGTCCATGATTGTGTCATTAGTTCCTCTCTGAGTAGGGGATCATGATTGTGTCCATATTTCCCCACTTTGTGGTTCTGCCAAATGGCAGCCCATTCAGGGAGGATCAAGGATGGTTTATTTGAGGTGTTACCTCTCTGTTCAACTCTGCCCCCATCAATAAAGTCCTTACTTGGTTAAACAGAAAATGAAAATTCAGAAACTTATCTAGTTATTGCCAAAGAGACTGTGTTCTTGGGTGTTGTTGGGGAGCCAGCCAAGGTAAACAAGGGGCTGGGCTCATCAGCTGAATGATGATGAAAAGACAAATTGGTTTCCAGTAGGGAAGGTCATCTCAAATGATGGAGTTTGTGTTTCTGGCCATGGCTACATCCCAGCAACACACTGTTGTTGGAGTAATCAAATAAAAGAGCTTTAGTTCAAAAGAGGAACCCACTTATCATCTATATACCCTCTCTTTTTAGGGAGTAGAAAAGTGAAACCCAGAAAGGAGACTTGCCTAAAGTCACATGACTAGCCAACTAAAGAGTCTAGAATAGATTCTGGCTCTCTGGCCTCCCAGCTATCTCTTGCACTAGAACATGATGTGACTTGATAGACAAACTAAACTGCTATATTGAACAGAGCTCTAATAAGGGTAAGGTTAACTGGGGCTTTTGCCCCAGGATATCAGCATGAATATATAGGGTGCTGTCAGCACTCCCTCTCCACCTTATAGATACAATTAAACTTAGCTCTTGATTAATAAGAGTAAATAGTTAAAATTGGACACTACAAATGGTACACTTCTTCCTCCTTTGTGACTGCATTGAGGTTGAGCTCTTTCCTTATTCAGGGCTCGGTTCTCTTCTACCATGGTTGACTATTTCATAGCAGCTTTATGGTGTTCTGAATGACAGGAGAAACTTGCAGAGCCTTGGGTCTACAGGTTCCTAAAGTTCCTCCTTACTCTGTCATTGGAATTTGTTCTAAAAAGTTGATTTGGATGTGCCTTTCACACTGCTTGAACCCAGGCATGTTTTGTTTTACATGCCCTTGGTGTCAGAGTTTCTAGTTATGGTTCTGGCAGGAAGGATTAACTTTTGTTCTACTCTACCCAGGATATGTCTAAAAAAAGGTTATAAGACCATAGGATCATCTTATCATAGGATGTAAGATCCTCATATACAAAACTCAAGTCAGCAGTGGGTTACCAGTTCTTCCGTTGTTTCCCATTGTGTATTTTCATTGATTTACTGTGTGCTTGGCACTCTGCCTCATGTTATGCTCTATAATTTAGACAGCATCTTGTGCTTGTTTTTATGTGTGCTGGTATGGGTTCCATGCTGTTCAAAATATAAAAGCAGCATTTAGTTATTGTTCTCATGTTTACCTAAACTAATAGTTTGTGGGGTGGTGGAATCCCACTTGGTTTAATTACCATCGCTTTAGTGAAACCCCAGGACACAGATATTTCTACAGAATCTAAAGGGGTAAGAAAAGTGGAGTGTAATGACTACATGGTAATGGGTGAGCAAAATACTGAATTCCAAGAGAGCCCCTGGGTGTTAGCTGGCCTAAATCCCAACCTTTTATAAAAAAACCTTTTATGAAAGAGGTTTCTGGGACTCAGCTGCAGGTCAGTGGCTCAGAGTAATCATGAAAAAAAGGGGACATCCATACAGATATGCAATGAGCCCCAAAGAGAAAACTTGTCAGTTGCTTCCATGACATATGCAATGACTCTGGAAATCCAAAAGAAGCCACTGCTCATTGTCTTAAGATTTTGTGAAGGGAGTTTGAAGAGATAGAATGAACTCTGAGTGGTACACTATCCTTCCTGGAATCAGCTTTTCTGTAGACTGAGCTGACTTTTCTTCCATTTGAATATATTTGAAGCTTTCTTCATGCTTGCTATTTGCTAGATAGGGTGCAGCCATGAGCCATGGCTCATGTTTAGGTGTTGCTAACTTTAAAACAAAATTTTGAGCCATAAGGAAGGCATATATAATGAGAAGAGCTCCTAACTCTATATTTGTTGTCCATCATTTATTAAGAAGTCCTTACTAACAATATAAATTGGGCATACATTTTGAGGTGTCTGCAGTAGAAATAAATTTGTTTGGAGCCATCTATGTTTTCTCACTTGGGTACCTTAGTGGCAGATTTTCAGAAGGGTTGGTTAGGGTTAGAAAATGAAAAATGAATGGGAGAAAGAATAAATATAATTGCCTCATAAGGGGACTGAACCAGACCTTGCCTTCATTGATGACACCTTGTTAACACCATATAGTAAACTAAACTAAGTCATCACAGATTGGCTTACTTGCAATAATCCCCCTTATCCTATGCTTATTTCCATAAGACTGAAGAAGAAAGTCTTGTTCCAAACTAATCCCTTCCATAAAGTTTTTCTAGACTGAAGTCACGTCTACCTTCACTCACTTTCCCCACTACCATCCATAGATTTCTAAGATTTTAGAGTTGAAACTTTAGAAATCATTAAGCCCAATACCCTCATTTTACAAAGAGATCAAGTGATTGACCAAGGTCATGATTAGTTAGTAGAAGAACTGTGATGAGAACCCAGGTCTCTTAACTCCTATCCCAGTGCTCTTTGCACTGTACTACATTACCTCTCCTTTTCTCTTACTACCTAAAATTACTGAGAACATATCTCTGTACGGTTGTTGTTGACTGTTTCAGTATATTAATACTACAATTACTTGCAAATTTTTTTATTCTTCTGGAGCTCATATCTCATTCTGTATTAGGATGCAATGCACATTTTTCTTTGTATTTATTCACATAAAGTCCTGAATTTTGTGGATTCTGTTCATCTTCACTGACAAACCTAAAAGAAGGATGAGAATTTGTCTCAAGTTCACAGATGGGGAAATTAAGGTACGTTAGAATGTGAACTCTTTGATATTTCCTTTCTTGCATCCCCAGCACATTGCATAGTGACTAGGACATAGCAGGAACTTAATAGATACTTGTCAACTTAAACAGGGGGGAGGCATTAGAATAGTTGGTAAAGTGGCTACCAAAATAGTGAACTCTCCATTTCTCCTATTGGTCAGCTCAACAAGTTGTCAGAGAGCTGGTTGCTCCTTCATGGTAGGGTGCTTAGACATGATGACAGAGCCAACATACCTTTCAAGGAGACTCATCCATTATATTCATACTTTGCTGCATCAGATGCCTTGTACAAGTGTGAGCTGTAGAAGCCTGGGAAAGATTATCTTGAGCAATTTCCATTTCCATCTATATGAGTAGATGAACACAACAAAGTCATTATTTCCTGTGGTTACATATTGTGTATAATTATATTATTGGGTTTTTTTTTCCTCCATGAAATTATGCAGCCTGCTGGGTTTTTATGAAGAATAAGCATTTCTGCCCTTGGACATGCTGCAGATGTTATGTATCCTAACTCCTTCCAAAAACTCCTTATACTCCCTGTAATGACATCCAGTGTTTGTGCGTGTGTGTGTGTGTATGTGTGTGTGTGTGTGAGGGGGGTGGTGTTTGTGTGTGTGTGCATGTGTGTGTATGTGTGTGTGCATGTGTGTGTGAGGGTGGTGGTGTTTGGATGTATGTGTGGGTGTATGGGTCCATGTGTTTCTGTGTGACTCCTGTCCACATACTTTATGATCTAGCTACACTGGTTTACATCTAGTTCCTCAAACATGACACTATCCCTTATCTTCATGCCTTTACAAAGGCATGTCCCTCCAAGCCTGGAAAGCTCTTTTCTCCCCTCTTCCCTTTCCTTGGTCTTTCCCCTCCCAGGTGTTAAAACCTTCCTCTTTCAGATTGCCTTCATCTAATATGTGCAGATATGTGTTTGTGTGTGTATGTCTGTATATACACTTATATCTTTTATGTAAATGAATATATTTACATGTTGTCTCCCTTATTAGAATCTAAGTTCTTTGAAGGGAAGGGTTTTTTTTTTTCTTTTTATCTCCAGCTCTAGATGGTACAGTGGATAGAGCACTGGGCTGGAGTAGGGAAGACCTGAGGTCAAATCCAGCCTCGGACACTTCTTTGCTGTGTGACCCTGGACAAATTACTTAATCATGCTTGCTTTAGTTTCCTCATCTTTAAAATGAACTTGAGAAGGAAATGGCAAATCATTCCAGTATCTTTGCCAAAGAAAACCCCCAAAGAGGTCACGAAGAGCCTGATATGACTAAAAATGACTAAGCAACAAAATTTTCATTGTTCTTGACATGCTGTGAGCCCCTCATAAATGCATGCTGACCGATTGATAGTATGTGTATCTGGGATCAATGGATGAGAATATATACCTTATTGGGCCAAGGTCAAGGGATCAAAGCCAGTAGAGAGGCTCATTAGCTTTCACCAGCTACCTTTGTCACAGACAGTGCCCTGACTTCAACTCCAGTTATGCTAAGTGTAGGTGGCTCGCTAGAGAGGACCACCATAACAAGTGTGGGTAGAATTCCACCAAAGCAATGCCCCTTTATCGGGAGACAATTCTAACTTCACATCCTATTTATGAGAACACTGGGAACAGCTTCAGGAAAAATTGGGAAGTAGGTGAAGTGTATCATTAGTGTTCCCAGAATCCAAAAATTTGACTCCTTGGCAGAAATGTGATTTTATTCATATGCCTCTCTTTCCAGTGTGGCAAATTGCAACCGGCTATGACTTCTCACCCTGCATTACTTAGGCCAGTGCTTTCTTGTAAGCCCTCTAAAGAGAGGGCTACCCAATATGTGAAGGGCCTTCCTCTAAATATCTGAACATTAAATAAAATCCAATGTATTACATCAGTTATTTCTGACTACCATCAGCTGGCCTTTGTCATCTATCTTTTTCAACTACATATTCTACACCGCTTGTCTCACACTTTTATTTTTTTTTGGAGGGGGTGTTAGTAGGCTGTTGTAACCTGCTTATTCCTATCATGAGCCTATCTCTTCACTGTCCTTTGGGTGAACTTCCACTCTAATTCTTTAAATAGATGGTGAACGTCTAGAAAGGGAAGCAGTAATTAAGAACATCTTCAAGAGCAGGTCATGCCAGACTCACCTCATTTCCTTTTTTGATAGGATTGCTAAACTAGGAGGTGAAAGGAACGTTCTGGGCACAGTTTACCTAAATTTTTGAAATTATTTAAATGCTTAATTTAAGGTGCATGATTCTATTCTTGCAAAGAAGATGGAAAAATAAGGATTAAAAGATAATACAGTCAGATTTAGAACTTGGACGGCAGGAATCGTAGAGTACTTGTTAATGGTTCATTGTCAGCACGGTGTGAGGTCTGCCTTGGAATAGCACAAAGATTGTGTTTCACATCTATGTCAATGATTTAGGTAAAGGGGGAAGAGGGAAAGGGAATGAACATTCATGCAGCATCTATTATAAAAGGCACTCTGATAAACGCTTTACAAATATCATCTCATTTGATCCTCACAATAACCTTGTGAGACTGGTATTGTCATTCTCCCCATTTTATAGTATAGGAAACTGAGGCATTCAGAAGTTAGGTGACCTGCTTAAGGTCACACAACTAGTGTGTGTCCAAGGTCATGGTCTTCCTGACTTGAGGTTCAGGACTCTATCCATTGTGCTACCTAGCTGCTTACCAAATTTCGTGAAACTCAGAGTTAAAACAGTGGATGGCAGAACCAGGATCCCAAAGGATGTGAACAGGACAGAGAACTGAACTGTATCTAATAGGATGAAATTCAAATGGGTTAAGTCTAAAGTCTTGAAATTATCCCATTACTGTTGAATTATTTTCTCCAGTATCAAAAGGACCCACACCACTTCATGCAATATAATTTAGTCAACAGTTCACTAGGCTTGTGCCAAAAGCCCTGGATTTGATTGCCAATTCTATGATAAGTTATGTGACTCTGGGTAAATCATTTCTCTGAGCCTTCATCTTCTCATCTGTAAAATGAGAAAGATCATTCCTGCCCTGTTGGCAATGCCAAACTGTGGTGAGGCTTAAATAAGATATGAGACGGAAAGAAAACTCTTTGTAAACTATAAATCACTCTAAAAATAAAAGGGACGATGTTTATTAGTTTGCTACTTTGTAAACCTAGTCACTCACAGCCCGCACAGTCCCAAGACAACCATCTTTTTAGGAAGCAGAAAAAGATTTTAGGAAACATGAGAATCAAATTTCTAGAATGATCAAGTATAAGGAATAATGGTTTATTCATATCTGCCTGATGTCTGTACAGTTTTAGGAAAACCCAGAAGAGCTGAGTGCTCAGGCTTCAACCACTCCTACCTATCAATTCCAAGCACGAAGCCCATGCCATGCTCTTTCTGGATGTTTGTAGGAAGCTTTGAGTTTTCAGCTCCAGGTCTGTCAAACTCTCTGCCTTGGAACGCATCCCATGACTTGTTGCTGAGGCAGCAATGCATTCCTGCAGGGAGACAAGGTGATAACTCCTCCAACAAAGTCTCTTCCCCCTAGAATAAATCTGGAAGTCCCGAGGAGGCAACATGTCACCATTGCATCAGTAGCTGACAGCCTAGGAAACAGGCTTCTGGACAAACACCATCCCAGCTGCTGACCTGGGCAAAATCGGCAACTCAGAATTTTTTTTTTCTTCATGCCACTCAGCTTCCAGTTTCTAACATGCTCTCCTTTTTCCTGTGGGTGCTGATTCTCCAACTTTCTATCCCTGTGGTGTCTGTCCTGTGTTCTGTATCCCAACAAAGCTTTCCTTCTCTTGTGGTAAGCAAGCAATATTATGATCTGGGCCAGGGTCTACCTGTTAGGACTTGAGTAAAGTAATTTCTGTCTTAGGCTTTTTACCTTCCTTACCTGGAGAATGGGGGGGAGGAGTTATGAATTAATACCACTTTTAATGTTTCTTCCAGATCTGATATTATTCGATACTATAATTTGCCAGACTGTACTGTGTATGGGACAGGAACAGGGAAAGAAACATCATTTGCTAAAAACCCTTCAGGTCAATTATCCCCTACAAAAAGAGTTGGGTATTTGAGTGTCCTGCCACACAAATCAGCTCGAAACTTTTGCTCATGAATCCTGTCTATCTTTCAAAGGCCAGATCAAGTTCTAGCTCCTTTAAGAAGTCTTCTAAGACTATTTTAGCTCACAGTGACCATCCTTCCTCTAATTCACAGCTCTCATTTTCTGTCATTTGGCCCTATGGTACAATGTCTTGTCCTCTTAGTTATCTTTTTAGATATGCCTATTCCTGTAGACTATACATTACTTGAGGATAGAGACAATGTTGAATACATCTTCATATCCTTCATAGCCCCTTGACTAGCATGTAATGGAGAGATTTAGAAGAAGAAAACATGAGTTCAAGTTTTGGCTCTCCCACTTAAGATATTAAGTCATTTAATCTTTATGGTCCTTACTTTTGAAACCTATAAAATAAAAGGGTTTTGCCACCTATAAAATAAAGGAGTTGTACACAATTAATTCTAAGGTCTCTTCTCTTTCTCTTTTTTTTAAACTTTATGATACTAAAATTTTAATTGATCAAAGTGAGAAAAATCCCTAGAAAAAAATATGTGGACAAAATTAACCATAGGTGGCTTCTTAAATGGATATAAGTGAAATAAATTGCTAATTCTCCACCCCCCCCCCAATCCCAATACATAATCCCAAATCAAGAGTCCTATGTAGTAGTGTTTTGAGGCAGAGATTATAAGCCTTGAGAGGGGGAAACAAAGAAAAGTTAGAACTGCCAGACATTAAAATATGCATCTATGAGATTTAGTCTGCTCATAGGATATCTGTCAATAACTTCTTAAATAAGGCAGACTGATGGCCAGCCATTAATTCACCAGTGGCCACTGCCAGATGATTGATTCATCAATAAGCAATTATCTCATGCATTGTAAATAGCTGTCATCACAGAAGAATGTTATATTCTGGGAGAAATATCCAAGCACTTTTATTCTGGGGTCTGCCTCAACCCTGAGATGCATCATGAGAGAGCATCTACTCTGGTTTTAGAAAGCTAAAAACTTACTCATTCTGTGCAGAGGCAGTTCAGCAGGGATAGAGCTGGTTTAAAATGATCTGAAAATGGGTAAATTCCCTGAGCTACTATTGGATAAGGCTGAACTTGTTAAGTACTATTATTTATTCCAGTCCTCTACTTGAGTCCTAGGCATTCTCTGTGGGGTAACAGTTCAGTGAAATTAGATTATGCCATAATCACCGAATCGCACCATTTTAGAACTGAAAGAAGCCTCAGTGGCTATTCAGTCCAACTTACACCTGAAAGGAATTCTCACTATAACATCACCAATGATCATTCTCCTTCTACAAAGCATAGTCAGGCACCAGCTTCCCTTTCTCAAAGAAATTAGCTTTTGGGTCAGGAAGTACATTGTTTCTTCCTGGTGAAAGGAATTTCAAACTTTAGAGCAACTTGGAGATTGACTGAGTGGGAGAACCTCTCCAACGATACAATCTCAGACCTCACAGATAGAGGGTTTTTTGTTTGTTTGTTTTGTTCTGTTTTGTTTTGTTTGGCCACTGTAGAATGGCATAGAAGAATCTCTGCATTTGAAAATTGTAACAAAATGCAAAATATTAGTGCTCAGAAGAAGTAGGCAAGAAGGACCATTGGAATGAAAAACGCTGTGGGTCTTCTTTCAATGAGTTGTGGTCACCTATGAATACATGCTATGAACATAACCAGTTCATAGATACTGGGTTTGGGTCCAAGAAAACATTCAATCAAACCTCCATGTCATGTTGTTCTGATGGAGAAATGGGAATTTTAAGCTAGAGGCAGGGGTAGTCATTATCCTCAAGCAACAGAAGAATACTTTCTGTTGTTCTGGCTTATAAAAGTCAGATGAAAGAGGCAGAAAGTAATTCATTTTGTGGAAGTTGTAGTTCTGAATATGGAAGATAAACCATCCTCCCTGGCCCACCTCCCACCCCAACACACGCTTTGGATATCCAAAAAGAGAGAGTTCCAATATAGGTTCATTGTTAGGTTTAGTGCAATCAGGTCACAGATGCCCTGTATCCTCCAATTTCATGGTCAACCCCTTTGTAGCAAATTCTGTCTCAGAATGCCATGAAAATCAGCTTATCTTTTATCTGTAGACAAAACCCATTATAAAAATACAGAGAGCAGATCAACAAGATTTAAGGATAAAGCTTGTCAGTTTGCCAGGTCTGGGATAAGTCAGAGAAGGGGAGGTAGTATAGAAGATATAAATTCATGTGGTCCTAGTATGGAAGAAAATTCTAACCATATAGGCCACTCCTTAAGTAAGTCAGTCTCCAACTGTTTGTGATGGTATTCAGTTGAGAGCAGCAACACTTTTCCTTCCCTAGCTGGACTGCTAGGTTGTGCAGTGGATAGAATTCTGGGCCTGGAGTCAGAAAGACTTATCTACATGTGTTCAAATCTGGCCTCAGATATTTAATAGCTGTGTGACTCTGGGCAAGTCACTTAACCCTGTTTGCCTTGGTTCCTCATCTTCAAAATGAGCTAGAGAAGGAAATGGTAAACCACTCCAGTATCTTTGTCAAGAAAACTTCAAATGGGGTTTGAAGAGTCAAATACAACTGAAACAACTCAACAGTAACAACAAAAACAGTGTTATACTGGTTGGCCTCTAGGGTTCCAAAACTCCCTGACATCCCATTTATTGCATAGCTTCTACCTCCTATGATCTTCCGGTCCTTCCTTCTAGCTGAGAAAAACTATACTTCTCTTCAAGTCCAGTGTTGATAAGAGACTACAGACATATCGTCCATTTTATTAGCTAAGCTGTGGCAATAGTTTTTTTTTTCTTTGATATTAGTGGGTAGGGAATTTGGGAGACAGATCTGATGATAAGCCCTTGAGGAAATTGAATTTGTGTCTGAGTTTACGGGCTTGAGGATCCCAGATGACTTTTCCTTCTTATATAATGCATCACGCTGAATCTCTGAGGTTGTTCGGGAAAGCAAGCTATCTACTATGGTAGACATGGATTACTGACCACAAAACTTGGGAAAGACCTGAATAAAGTAGTTAAGCTACTTATAAAAGACCTTGGTAAAGTAAATTACCCTCTTCTTTACAATCAGGAGCTAATTTTATTGTTTCATTTTGTAGATAGGATAATAAAAACCACTGTTTAGGGATTCCTACTCATCAGGCATTGTGCTAATGGCTGAGGATACAAATCAAAAGGAAAGACATTCCCTGCCTTCCAAAAGCTTACAATCTGCTAGCGAAAGACAATACACCAAAGGAAGCTGAAAAGGCAGCAGAAAGGGAGGGAGAAGGTCAGAGAGTACAGTCCAGGGAGGGGATGGAGACATGAAGATAATGTTTGAAACCAAACAAAGCAGCTGTTGACGAATGAGTAAACTGAGAACTAGAGAGGTTGTGACCTGGCCGAGGTCATAGAATTGGTTAGTAGCTAACCTGAGAAGAGAATGCAAAGTTCCCTGTGCCTTATACAACATTTCCTTTCACTATAGCACTTTTGACCTGTCTTAGAATTCCCTCTGTGTTCTGATATCTCTCTGTGAAGAAGATTCCATCACCTTCCTTTACTGAGAGGACAACTCTTGTTATGCTCAGGTCTTTGAATAATCTTCAGACTTCCTTTGCTGGATAAGATATTAGTTTATTTGGAATATTTAACCACTATTACACTGAAGTTGCTATTCCAGGTTTAGGTGCAGAACTGAATATAGAATTTCAACAGACCTTCAACAGACCCTTTACTGAATTAATTATGGGGAAGCCAGGAGCATTACAAACCCAAACTCTCCAGACTATTTTGGTAAATACATGGCAACCTTGAGCTCAACCCTGCAAATATGATCAGTAAATTCCTTTGTAAGTTACTTCAACTCAATTCAATAAATTTACAAGCTAGTTCAAACATATAGAAGTGTTGCTTAGAAAGACATTTGCTACCCAAATAACTGGGAAATGGCTGACCAAATTTTGCTCTATGAATATCATGGAATATTGCCATGCTGTAAGAAATGGTGAAAATGGTGAATATGGAGAAGCATGGAAAGATTTATATAAATTGATGCAAAGTAAAGTAAGACAAGTAAAAAATATGCACAATGTCTAAAAGCAATATAAGTTATAATGTAAGGGGAAAGAACCATAAAACAATAGAAATAAATGTTACGAAATTATAAAAAAAAAAAAACAGGTATATCCCCAAGGAAGATAAATGAGAAGACAATGCCACCATTTCTTTGGAGAAGAAGGGTCCACAGGAACATTAGATATATTCTGTGAGGGAAAGAAGAGGAAGGAGGAAATCTAATTAAGGGGAAACAAAACAAAACAAAAAGTATTATTAAAATCTATTTGAAAAAGAATGATAAAAACAGGAAAATGACAAATGCTGGAGATGATGTGGAAAAATTGGAACACTAATGCATTGTTGGTGGAGTTGTGAACTGATACAACCATTCTGGAGAACAATCTGGAACTATGCCCAAAGGGCTATAATAACTGCATACCCTTTGACCCAGCAATACAACTTTTGGGGTTGTATCCCAAAGAGATCACAGAAGTGGGAAAAGGACCCATACGTACAAAAATATTTATTGCAACTCTCTTTGTGGTGGCAAAAAACTGGAAATATAGGGGACGCCCATCAATTGGGGAATGGCTGAACAAGTTATGGTATATGAATGTAATGGAATACTATTGTGCTATAAGAAATGGGAAGGAGATGGACTTCGTAATTACCTGGAGAGGCTTATACAAATTGATGCCAAGTGAGAAGAGCAGAACCAGGAAAAATTTGTACACAATCACAGACACATTGTATGTGTGACGACCAACCTTGATAAACTGAACTCTTCTCTGCAACGCACAGTTAT
>CM053590.1:129527955-129571185 GCA_028646515.1 Pseudochirops corinnae
GCTATATGGGGTACACTGTAGTCAGAACACATAGGTAGGGAAGTGACACATTTTTGACTACCCTCATTACAAAGGGATGCCCCTTCCAACAACCATTCCTAAAGCTTGGAATTCAAGGTACAGCTTGGCCTCCAAACCTAGGTGAAGGTAAAGAAAGGTTATAGAGTTTTATCAAGCAAACATGTTTATTGCAAAGATTTTCTTTTAACTTTCTTTTTTTAAAAATTGCAATGGGGCAGATGAAAGACAAATATTCTTTCATTGAAGTAAAAGGCAGGTTAATTTTTAAAAGTTATCTTTCTTTTTTTTAAATGGAAATAGTGGGAAAAAGAGTTGGAAGGCACATAGAGAACTCTTGCTCTTCCTTTTTGTCTTCCCATCAGGTCAGCAATCTACCAACATCTTTTTCTTTTTCTCTCTTGGAAGAGAAACCCTTTTAAAGTCAACTTTCTCTGGGTCTCTGCCAGCTTATTCTTTCCTTTGTTGCACCACTGACCAGGGCAGGCAATGCTTTTATCTTGCTCCTTTTCTGCCACATCAGTGAATTGGTCATATCTAGTGCACTTGGGCCAAAAAGGAGAAAATGAAAAGTCCAACATGCAGCCACCTGAAGATTTATAGAAACATTTGAGAGCCCCAGGATATAGCCTTATGACTGATATTGGTCCTGAAGAAGCTGAACAATGACCTGCAAGTGGTGATCAATAAAGTTTAGAAGGACAATGTTTCTGGATGGGTGTTGAAGTGAGAAAATTCTAATGTGTTTAGGGAGTGAGTTCACCATGACGATGATTTCACTGAATACCTTCAAGAGAATGAGGAACACAGTGAATTGGTTCACTCTATAGCAAATGTGTTTTAGCTATGTGTTTGGACCTCCATGAGAGACCATGTATGGGGATAGTTCAGTGACCTGGGTTCTTCTTCTACCCAATGATATACCAGCAGTATGTGATTGGTAATTTTTAAAATTCAAATTTTATTTTGAATTTAAAATTCAAAATCAGATTATTTCTAAGCATATTTGAATCATCAATGTTGAAACTTCTCCTGGTTAGATTTCAAGAAGAGATTGATTCTGGTAGAAGGAGGGGAGTCACAGAATGATCTAGAGTATAGAATTTACATGACAATACATAAAAGTTATGTAGCAAGCTGTATCTCCCATTTCTCCCACTTCCTACTCCTTCTCTTCTTTGTGTTTGGGGTTTTTTGCTTGTAGACCAGGGATGAAAATAAGTACAATGGAGTGGTTGAGAAATTCCTATTTGAGAGATACTTCCTATCAAGTAAGTCTAGTGGTCTAACTGGAAAGATACTTATTATCTAATTCCATCCTCATTATCTAAATGGCATGTAGCTGTACTACTTCCCTTAAAAACTATATTCTCAATTTATAGAAGACATTTTTGAAAGGTGCATATGTTTGTTCTATGCTAGACATTTTCCCAAAATTCCAAGTGTGTTTAAGTCTTTGTCAATTCCCTTTCCTGTTTTCCACAAGGTAAGTCATATCTACTTTTTAAGCTTTAGTGCACTGTTGGTCATATTTTTCAAGATATAGAGAATTGCTGGGGGAGGAAGGAGGAGAGTGTAAAGGAATCCCTTCCTGGGTCAGTGTTCAAAACAAGGGCACCAGTGTAACAACTCCCTCTCCAAAACTTGTATTAACACTAATTCCTTAAATTTCACTGATTAGCATGGCCACAATCTCATTCTTTTCACCATTTCCCAAATGAGTACATGAATATGATATATTTTCCAAAAACAAAAGATGGCTAGTTCAGGCCAGGTTAGACTGAAAAGGATAGGTCATTGTAGGGTAGCGAAAAAAAAAGGGGGACAGGTAGCTAAGAAAGGCTAAGAGTGGGATCCCTGCTGACTTTGGGAAGAGCTAGGAAAGAGGAAGGATTAATAAAGAACTTGCAAAGATAGTGGCAGAAAAGTTTCAGCATTTTCAATTAATAACTTTGGAGTGAAACTGGTATTTTGCCCATTACTACTTTTATTTTTTCTTTTTATTAATTAATTAATTTTTAATTTTCAACATTTGATTTTACAAGATTTTGAGTTTGAAATTTTCCCCTTCCATAGTACTCCTTCCTCCCCAAGACAGCATGCAATCTGATATAGACCATATATTTATGATCAAATTTAAAATATTTCCACATTACTTATGATATGAAAGATGAATCAGACAAAAAGGGAAAAAAAACATAAGAAAGAAAAAAACTACAAAAGGAGAAAATAGTCTGCTTCAATCTGCACACAGACTCCATAGTTTTCTCTAGATGTGGATGACCTTCTCCATCATGAGTCTTTTGGAATTGTCTTAGATCCTTGAATTGCTCAGAAGAGTTAAGTCTAACAAAGTCTATCATTGCACAGTGTTGCTTTTACTGTGTACAGTGTTCTTCTTGTTCTGCTTGCTTCACTCAACATCAGTACATGCAAGTTTTTCCAGGTTTTTTTGAAGTCTGCCTGCCCACCATTTCTTATGTAACAAGAGTATTACATTATATTCATATACCACCAATTTTTCAGACATTCTCTAATTGATGGGCATCCCCTCAATTTTCCGTTCTTTGCCACCACAAAAAGAGCTGCTGTAAATATTTCTGTGCATGTGGGTCCTTTCCCCTTCTTTATAATCTCTTTGGGATGCAGACTTAGTAGTGGTATTGCTGGATCAAAGGGTATGAACAGTTTTATAGCCTTTTGGGCACAGTTCCAAATTGTTCTCCAGAATGGTTGTATCAGTTCATGATGAGATCAACAATACATTAGTGTTCCAATTTTCCCACATCTTCTCTAACAGTTATCATTTTCCTGTTTGTCATGTTAGCCAATCTGATAGGTGTGATGTGGTACCTCAGAGTTGTTTTAATTTGTATTTCTCTAATCAATACTGATTTGAGATTTTTTTTATATGACTATAGACAGCTTTAATTTCTTCATCTGAAAACTGCCTATTCATATCCTTTGACCATATATCAATTGGGGAATGACTTTTATTCTTATAGATTTGACTCAGTTCTTTATATATTTTAGATATTAGGTCTTTATCAGAGACACTGGTTGTAAAAATTGTTTCCCAGCTTTCTGTTTCCCTTCTAATCTTGGTTGCATTGGTTTTGTTTGTGCAAAATTTTTTTAATTTAATGTAATCAAAATTTTCCATTTTACATTTCATAATATTCCCTATCTCTTATTTGGTCATAACTTCTTGCCTTCTCAATAGATCAGACAGGTAAACTATTCTTTGCTTTCCTAATTTGCTTAGAGTTGTACCCTTTAAGTCTAAATTGTGTACTGCTACTTTTATTCGTAAAAAAAAAATATCAAGAATACCTATCTCCTCTTCCCCCTTTACCCCCCAGCACTTAGCACAGTTCTTGGAACATATTAAATTTACTAGTAGCCTATTAATTGACTGTTTTTATTTTCTGCATACTCTCTACACAAGTCGATTCTTTGCTTCTTATTCCTTCTTCCTTTTTCTACTCTCTTCTCTTTCTGATCCCCTTCCCCCTTTCTCTTTACTTTTCTCCCCCTCTCCCTTTTCTTCTTCCCTCCCTGTCTCTTCCATTTCTTTCCTATGCTTTCCCTTCATTACTTCTCTGCCACTAAGCCAGAGTAGCATATCCCAACTTCATTTTATTTCAGGAGGCAAATCTGTCAATGTTTGTACAAAAATGAAAAGACTTGTCCTCAGGGTATTCTTTTAAGGTCTTGCATTCTTCCCTCTGTGTGGATATGTGTGTTTTCAGACCCAGGTTCCCTTGAGAGAATGTTAGGTGCCAAAATGGGTATCCCCTGGGGTTTCTAAGTTCAGGAAGCCAGTGAGTAGTAGGAAAGCTTGCAGATCTGGGATCTTTGATGGGCTCTGCACATAGGAAGGCAAGTCAGGTACTCCATTCTCCAACCAGCTCTGAGAAAGGTCAAGTATTAAAGAAAAGTAATATAGGGCCCAGCTCCCGTTCATCATTTTTATCATTTTATCAAGAGTAAGGAGAGGCTAGAGAGAGAAGACACTTCAGGGCAGCAAACACTTTCAGGATAAAATCATAAAGCTCAGATGCCTTTCTCCATCATCTTTGGCTCTCTAATTTGTGCCCCCCCCCACCTTAGGTCTGGAAAAGTGCTATTTTGAAATAGTCTTTTTATTCTTATAAAAATGATCCATGTTGCCCAGAAAGGATACCTTCCAATGCCACCGCTCCCCCTGCCTCTCCTTAGAGACAGTGGAAGGATGGTCATTGTGCAAGGATGGTCACTCTCTGCCCATGCTCTATACCCATAAAAACAAAAGAGACTGTCTTGTGCACAGAGATGAATCTTCCAGAGGCATTAATTCTAAGGACACAGGTATATATTATTTTGTGCCCTCTTGTTGATCTCACAAACTAAGAATGAGACCTGAACATCTTTGAATTCCTATATTTCATTATAGACCAATAATCTACAATTCTAATGCCTTCAGATCCTGTGAGTTGCTATTATTATTAATTAATGCCTTACTACCTTTCAGATGAGCAAGTTCCATTTTGTTTTATTTTATTTATTTTGTTTTGCTTTTACTACCTCCTGTAAAGATCAGCTGTGTTTCCCTTTCATTGCCCTAAAACCACCTTTATTGTAACATTCAAAGAGATATCACAAAACACTGGACCCAGAAAAAATAAGAGTCTGTAGGTTCAATGTGAGGAGGTGTGTATGGGGAGATAGAAGGGGTGGAGATGTAGGGGTTTTAGCAGCCTGTTAAACTCAACTTGTATCTACAGTGTGATAGGACAGCCCCCAAAGGCTATATTAATAGGGGCCCAACTTTCGATGAGGAGGTAATAATGCTACTTAGAGGTGGTTAAGTAGATAGAGAGCCTGCTTCAGATATAGAAACATCACAGTTCAAGTCCTACCCTCAGCAAATCATTTAATTCTTCAACACCTCTGGCAAAACACCGAGACTATAAAATTGCATAGCCCTGCACAGATCTGTATTGATAAAGGGAGTTCCTTCATTAAGAGCTCTCTATATGGATGAAATCATGGGTCTAATTTCTCCCCTTTTCCCTTCCCCCTCAAAATAAACAAACAAACAAAAACCACTGTGACTCTATGTTGGTCAGATCACATTTGAAGGACTGTGTTCAGTTCTGACTACCACATTATAGTGAAAAGGTGAAGTATAAATGAGCAAATTGATCAAATCACCTGATCCCACTTCTCAATTGAATCAGTCAAGCCTCGGCATTAGACCGGGTACAGAAAAAGTCCTTGAAAATCATTGGATGAACTAGAGTTCATAATACAGGAAGTATGTTCAGATTGCTTGAGGAGACTAGTAATGCCTCATGGGGTTTGTATTTAATAGCACACCTTTGGTATGGGCTCCTCTACATCTCCCCCTGCCTCCATCCAAATCCTTCTCATTGACTTGGCTGGGAAGTGTCCACTGGTGTGACAAGTCTCCTTAGTCAATCCAAATATGTTTCCTGTGCAAGGTGAGGATATATAAATTGATCAAAGAATTTGTCAAGTTAGTCTATAGCCACATGGTTGACTCCATTCTGAGGTATTCTCATCTTATTAAGGTGTTAGCATCCTGACTTACTTTAAGTGTTGTTTTTTAATCATGGCTGACTCCCTGTGATTTCATTTGGTGTTTTCTTTGCAAAAATACTCTCGTAGTTTACTATTTCCTTTTCTGGCTCATTCTACAGGTGAGAAAACTGAGGCAAATGAGGTTAAGTGACTTGCCCAGGGTCACATGACTATGAAGTATCTGACACTAGATTTGAACTCATGAAGATGAATCTTCCTGATTCCAACCTCAGCACTCTATCCATTATGCCACCTAGCTGCTCCTTGCTTTAAGTGGGGTGGAGTAGTAATTTGATTGGTTCACCTAATGAGCCCCAATTCTTAAAAAAAGAAAGAAGGAGGATATGCTAAAGCATTTCCTGGGTTTCCAGAGGAGGACAGTAACAATGGTCAATGTCCATGTCACAAAGAAATTAGGTGAAGAAAGTAGGGATGTTTGGCCTGGAGAAGAGAAGCTATTAGGGTGGGAAGAGAGTAGGCAGGGATAATGACAAAGGTAGCTGCCTTCAAATATCGGCAGGACTGTCCAAACCCATTTGTATTAACCTTTTTTTGCTTATAGAAAAGTGATTAGACTGGTTTTGTTTGGTCCCAGAGGATAGAATCAGGATTAATGGGTTATAAAGAGACAAATTCAGTAGCATCCTTTATCAAGGGTTCTTCTTTTTTACCAGTCGAAGAAAAACAAAATTTATTAAAAATCCATCGTATTAGCCAGACTCTTAAGGAATCTCAGCATGGCTAGACTCTTAAGGAATCCAAGCATTTGTAGCGCTAATATAAGTGGATCACTTTCATGGAAACAAGATGGATCTTATATACAGAACAACTGTGGGAGGGATCTAGGGTTGGCCATCTAGTCTGGTATTATTGGAAGAGGGGTCTAGGGAGGATCTTGATGAGAATGACCAGTAGCCTGGGGTGACTAGAGGTTGAAGACCAGAAACCAAGAGAATGGGGTTTTGATAGGATCAAGGGTGGGAAGTAGTCAGAGGCAATCTGAAGGTAACAGACTAGGAAGGCCTAGGCTAGGTTAAGGGAAGAGAGAATTGGGCTGAGGGGTTCTTAATATAAGGTCTGTGAACTTAGATAGATAGATGGATGGATAGATAGATTAACTATTTCAAAATATTTCATTTCCTTTGTAACTATGTATTTTGTTTTACTCATTTAAATCTATTAGGGTACATAGGCTTCACCACACTGCTCAAGGAATCCATTACACAAAAAAGATTAGAAACATTTGCTGTAGATTATTCCCACTAAACGCCTACTTGTCTTCTGCTGACCTACTGTACCCCCTACATGGAACATACATACTGTTGACCTCTGCTTCAAGTTTCAACTGGAGTGTGATGCCTATAAACTTTCCCAACTACTTCTGCGCACTTCTTCTACTCCTATGGTGCTGGTAAGGAAAACAATCTTCAGGGAAAAGAGTTTGCATAATGAGGTAAGGAAAACTTTCTAAAAATTAGAGCAAAGCATGAGTGGGCTGAGTTGCATGAAAAGGAGAGGGTTTCCTCTCTTTGTAGGTCTTCAAACAATGGCCTGCTCAGTTGTGATATAGAGGGAATTCTTCTTTAGATAGGGATTGCAGCAGGTGGTATACTGCACAGAGGGTTGGACATGGAGTATGGAGGCCTGGTGTTCAAAATCCCACCCTAAACATTTAATAACTGTATGACCCTGGGAAATTCACTCATCCTTTCTTAGCCTCAGTTTTCTTACCATATACATACATGGCTTTGCAAGTCTTAAAAATACTATGTAAATGTTAGTTATTGTCCTCATCATTATTAAAAATCATAGCTGAGGTCCTTCCCATTCTGAAATTGCAATTCTGTGAGTCTTATTCTGCCGCTATCCGTGTGACTTCATAGCCATCTTTGGTCTTTTCTTTTGCAAAAGGACAATAATAAGGATAATAAATTACATAGAATTTTAATGTTTGCAAAATGCATTACATGTTATCTTATTTGATCTTCACAACAACTCTATGAGGCAGCTGCTATTATCTTCATTTTACAAATAAGGAAACTGAGGCAGTGGGAGGTTAATTGATGTGTCCAAGATCATACAGCTAATAAGTACCTGAGGCATGATTTGAATAATGCTTCCACTATGTAACTCACAGTATTTTGTAAGGCCAAATAAGATAGATAAAGGATATGAAAGTACTTTATGGCCCTAACCACAATGCAAATATAAATATTACAATTATTTAATTATTATTACAATTATTATGCATGATAAAAATGCAATATTAAGGGGCATTAGGTAAATTTTAAAGGCATCCCTAAACTCTCAGGTTCTTAATTCTACTCACAGAAACAGTATCCTAGAATGAATGGATGTACTGTGGGTCTAACTCACTGTTATTTTAAATATATCCTTATGTCTTATGGATATCTAGGACTGTTCACCCAAAACAATTCCCTTTCCCTTAGCGCCACTCCCTCCTGGTCTCCTGGAACAACCCCACACTGAGCCCCTCCCACCAAAGATAAAGTACATCTGCAGGGGGCAGTGATGTTTCACCAGGATTTGGCGGGTGTTTCGTGGCTTCCTCACAGATACTGTTGCTGCAAGAGGTAAAGTTGATAGATTTCCTTTCTTTGCTGTTGCAGCTTAAGAAAGTTCAATAAGTCAGCTGTCAGAGGCTGGGTCCCTTGCAGGCTAAGGAATTTCAATTTCAAAGTACAAGAGATTGAAGTCTTGAAACACAAGATCATCAAACGCTGATGATTCTTGAATGCTTCTAGAGCAGTGAATAGGGTAAGAAACAGTGGATTTCTTCAAGGGGCACTGAGTCTGATGTTTGCTGCTTGCTCTCAATTCCTTCTATGGGCACTGCAAGGAGGAGATGAGGGAGCTCAGATGTGAAATGAACAGACCACTTGAGGGGCAGGGAAAAGAGGCTGGACATCCACCAAATTGCTTTCAAAGCAATTAGAAGGGGTCTACTCAGTTCCCAATCTCATCTCCGAGCATCTTATGGAGAGGGCCTCTCTTAGGCACCTTCCAAGGGGAAGGGGGAGCCAAGAAGTAGCAGATTTTGAAGTGAATTTCACACTTGACTGCTTGGGCAGTGCCTGGGGCAGGAGCCACAGGCCAAATAGTCATGGAAAACTCCAAAGAAATTACATCACCTTTGGGTCAGGAACAGAAAAGAAATACAGGTGACCTGTTATTTGAGGAGGCTGATTTTTTTAAGCTCCTCAAATAAAAAAAAATACTCACATGTTCTTGCTACCCCTGCCCAAAGTGCTCCCACTGAAATCAACATTTTTTCTTACTCAAGAGACATTAAGCTTTGAAATGATATTTCAAAAGAAGGATTTTCTCTTTATTTTTCCAGTTCGGGGAAATTCACTGAGTGTAGGAGCAATGGTAAAGAGATTATTCCCAATAGTTTGTGGGTGCTCTGCAGGTATAGGCTAATGATGTCATAAGGTGGGGGGTCTTAAACTGGGGTTTGGAGGTTAGATTTCAGGGGGGTTCTATGAATGTGGTTTGGAAAAAATACATCTTTATTTTCATTAACTTCTAAATGAAACATGGAATTTCTGTCAATTATGAGTTTAAAAAAATCTGAGAAGGGGGTCAATATATTTCATCAGACTGCCAAAGGAGTCCATGACCAAAAAAAAAGATGAATAGTTGCTGAAATAGGAAAACCTTGAAATAGAAACTGGTATACCTGGTCTCGTGGCATTAGGTACAGATCACATGCCATTACTAACCTTTCCTGGACTTGTCTTTATCACCTAGGCCCTGGGGATACACCCAGTACTTGATCCCAGAGAGGAGAAAAGATTCTATGACATCAATAGCATCTGACCTGCATAAAACTTGAAGCAAATGCCCTTCCCCTGTTATCCTTTTCCTAAAGATCATTTATAGGGCACAAACCTAGGTAAGGAGTGTGGATCCCTTGTGTTTAGTAGTCTTAAGTCATGAAAAGCAAGCTCCTAGAGCCTCTTCTAGCACATCTCTGGGTTTGGATTCTGGTTGGGAGGGGAGAATTTCTTGAAAGAAGTCATGGCTACTTTCTCTCTATGTCCATGTACCCTTCAGTGAAATCTATGCTTGAAAACTAACAGTATCCTCTTTGTATCAGGCCACAGAAAAGCCTTTGAACTTAAGAGCAAGAAACATTGGTTCTTGTTCTATTTCTACCATTATTAGCTACCTATCCTTGGACAAATCATGTTAAATGCTTGGGTCTCAGCTTGATTGGCTAAACCAGTGCTTTTCATACAGTTTTGGTCTTAGGACCCCTTTATGCTCTTAAATAATTATTGAGAACTTTATCAAGAAGAGAAGCTTTGTTTATGTGGACTATATCGATAAATGTTTAATGTATTTAAAATCAAACCATTATTACTAGCTGTGAAGATAATTTTGATTTCATAGACCCACTGAAAAGATATCTCTGGATCACATTTTGATCATCTCTGTTTTATAAGACAAAGACAGCTAGGTAGGGCAGTCAGGAATACCCAAATTCACATTTATTTACTTATTTTTGCTTTCTGGAGGGGAGGAAGGCAGGGCAATTGGGATTAAATGACTTGCCCAAGGTCATATGGCTAGTAAGTGTTAAGTATCTGAGGCTAGATTTGAAGTCAGATCCTCCTGACTCCAGGGATGTCGCTCAATTCACTGTGCCACCTAGACACCCCACCACCCCAGGAATATCCAAATTCAAGTCTGATCTTAGACACTTAATGACTGTGTGACCCTGGGCAAGTCATTTAACCCTGCTTGCCTCATTTTCCTCAACTATAAAATAAGCTGGAGAAAGAAATGGCAAACTACTCCAACATTTTTGCCAAGAAAATCCCCAAATCAGTTTTTTTTTTTAATCACCAATCGTCAGACATGACTGAAAAACAACTGAACAACAACATACAACAAGGGTTAGACTATCAAAGTTTCTTACTTAGAATCAGTGAATATTTTTTTAAAATCTGGATAATTATATTTCAAAATAATTGTTTTCCTTTGTGATTTCATCTGTTTTATGAAATGAAAAGCATTATTCCAAAAAGGGGTCTATAGTCTTCACTAGAATGCCAAAGATATTCAGGATGCAAAAAGTGTTGGGAAAATCTCACCTGGATGATCTCTGAGATCCCTTCAGCTCTGAATGTCTATGATTCTGTAGGGACAATGTCTGCTTGGAAGTACCCCAGCAACTTACAGTAATGGGAAATTTCCAGCATGAATTTAGTACCAGCAGGACTCAGAACTGCTTGTCTGTATGGAAGTGACACAAGATAAGAGGCAGACACAAATAGCGAAGGTTAAGTGAGAGGAGATGGAAAGTAAAGAGGTAAATGGCTACATAGAGGTAGCATTCCCCCACTGGCCTCATTTCCGCTGACCTTGACTTGTGAGCACTGAGAGTCCTATTACTGTCACTCTCCTGGACTCTTCTATCCTTCTCACTCAGGTCATATGTCTGGAGCTAGAGGAGCACAGAGCTCAAAGCACATCTAGTCTAAAACCTTTATTTTACAGATAAGGAGACTGAGGCCCATTGAGTAAGTGGTTTGTACAATATCACACAGAGGGTATTTGAACCCAAGTCTTCAGTATAGAAAGGTCCCAGTCATGAAGCTTTTTGCTTTTAATCTGGGAAGGCTTGATCTGGGAAACATCAGTGAGTGCTTGAGTTGCCAGGGCACTGGAGAAGGAACCAAAGAGGTCTTATCCTAAAACTGCCTTTTCTCAGGGATTGTGTTTAGAAGACTCATCAAAACTTATGCATTATAACTAAAATGTATTAGTAGTAGTAGTAGTAGTAGTAGTAGTAGTAGTAGTAGTAGTAGTAATAGTAGTGATGGTGGTGGTGGTAGTGGTGGTGGCAGTGGTGGTAGTAGTAGTAGTAGCAGTAGTAAAAACCTCATACCTTTAAGGTATGCATAGCATTTTACATATATTATCTCATTTAGTTTGATCTGTCATCTTGATTAAAACAACTGAGATAAGTCCCTTGTCCTCCTGGGTGTTGAGATGGGAGATCACCCAGTATATTTTCTACAGCTTAGAAATCACTGGAGAGTAAAGTTGGGGAGAAGGTACATTCACAGTGTTCTGTCTCTGGAAAAGACTATGTTGATTATGGCCAAAGGTGATGGGTGTGCTGGTTCAAGATGGCTGCAGCTATGTGGTACAGTGAATTGAATGTTTGGCTTAGAGGCAGAAAGACCAGAGCTTAAATTCTGCTGCAGCACTAATTAGCTTTGTGACTTTGAGCTAATCACCTAAAGCCTCCTCATTTGTAAAGTGAGGTAATTTAGGTGTGATAGCCACCAAAGAAGTCCACAACTCTAAATCTGTGACTCTGTGATCACAGTCTAAGTTAAGCATTATTAACATGCTGAATTAAAGAGCAAATGGAGAGATTCCAGTGAGATGTGGCAAAATGAGCTGAGGAGGGTATCTCTGATGTGGGAGAAAAAGGAAAAGGTCAATTACCCTTGAACTCTAAGAAGCTGTAACTGTTCTATAAGTCTATGATCCTTGATGCTGAGAAACCTCTGAGAACCTAGTATTGGCGTGAGTCATTATTCAATAAAGGAAAGTTATGTGAATTCCCATTGTTACTTAGGAGATCTCCAATGACCCAATCTTAATCTCACTCCCGGCTCCTTTAGTCTTTAGACAAGATTGAACTTAATATCTTCTTGTCAGTTTGAAAGCTCATAACATACTTCCCAAAAGGGGGTGTGGAAAGTGAGCTGGGATAGGCTGGATGTATTAGCATAGGGAGCTTGAGTTAGTGAACAGGATGGAACAGGAAAAAGGATATATCAAGGTGATAAAGTTTGTAAAATGTGTGCCTCTTTGGTACCACAACATTATCAGGTTCCATAGGCATGCAAAGAGCAGCTAGGTGACACCATAGTGCAAAGAGAACCAGGCCCAAGGTCAAGAAGACTCATCCTTCTGAGTTCAAATCTGGCCTCAGACACACATTATCTGTATGACCCTGGGCAAGTCACTTAACCCTGTTTGCCTTAGTTTACTCATCTGTAAAATGAGCTGGAAAAATAAATAGCAAACCACTTCAGTATCTCTGCCAAGAAAACCTCAGTGGGCTCATAAAGAGGTAGAAATGACTAAAAAACAACTAAACAACAATAAAGGTATGAATAAATTGTGAGCTGACAGACCTCAGCACACTCTGTATCCAACTATATCATTCTCTTTTAATAATCTACAAGAAAATTGGCCAGCCTTAATTAAGGGAGGAAAAACTCACTAGAATCACATTGACAAAGGGCAGCAATATTCCAAAATCTTCTGTCCTCAAGAACTGCAAAAAAATTAATACCTAATTCATTTAATATACTGCCTTATAAGAAATAACAAATAATCTAGAAATTCACCAAAATATAATTTTCTTTTTTTTCTGAAGAAGCAATATTACTTTTAATCACAGACTCAACATAACTCATGGTATATTTTTTACTCATCTCGTACATTAAGGGCAGCACAAGACACCCTGGAAAGAAATATTTGAGGTCCTAGAAATAGAGATTACTTACTCTTGATCATCAAGATGTTCAAAGCTGTGAAAATACACCCTTTGTTGGCTTTGCTTACTAGTGGCTAACTACCAGTGCTTATCAGTAAGGACAGGGGCTCAGGTAAGTAGAACATCAGCATCTACAGCTTCCTTGAGACAGAAAAAAAAAGACCAGAAAAGGATTTTATCTACCCAGAGCATCATGAGCTTTAACTTGGGGTTGGGGAAAAAATGGATCAGTCAGACGATAAACTTCTATCAAATGCCTACTCTGTGCCAAGAACTGTGCTAAGTTCTGGGAATTGATAAATCAACCAACAGGGGAAGGCTTGGCTTCCCTTAAGCCAGAGGTCCTTAACCTTTTTTTGTGTCACGGATCCCTTAGGCAGTCTGGAGAAGCCTATTAATCTCTTCTTAGAATAATATTTTTAAATGTATAAAATTAAATGCATAGGATTACAAAGGTTAGTGAAATTTTTGTTGTTAGGTTGTTTTAGTTGTGGCCAACTCTTTGTGACCCCATTTGGGGTTTTCTTGGAAAAGATACTGACTGGGTTTGCCATTTCCTTCTCCAGCTCATTTTTATAGATGAGGAAACTGAGACAACAGGGTTAAGTGACTGGCCCAGGATCACACAGCTAGTAAGTGCCAGACTGGAACTCATGAAGATGAATCTTCCTGATTCTAAGCTCTATACACTGTGCCACCTAGGTGACCATTTGGTGAAAATAAAGATGTATGTATGTGTGGGTGTGGGTGTGGGTGTGGGTGTGGGTGGGTGTGGGTGTGTGGGGGGGGGGGGTGTGTGGGTGTATTTCCCATCCAAGGTAACAGACCCTTCAAATCAATCCACAATGCCCAGGTTAAAACCACCTGCCTAAAGCAGATGAAATCATGAGACAATATTTTCTGTTTTTATTTCTGAGCTGGTTATGTTGCAGCTGGGTTAGTGGATGTGTTAGACCCAGAAGTCAGGAGGACCTGAGTTTGAATCCAGACTCATACACTTAAGAGCTATGTGACCCTGTGCAATTCACTGAATCTCTTAGTTTCAATGTCTTTATCTCTAAAATGATAAACCCAAATAAATGACTCTTTTCCATTTGTTCTTCTTCTCCGTGTTTCTAGATAAAGAAAATCAGATGCAGTTTCATAAAATTTCAGCAGGAATGTTCTATGGAGGTCATCTAGTCCAATTATCTTCATTTTGCAAATGAGGAAACTGAGGTTTGGGACTTAATATAACCAAACAATGGAAGCAAATGGCAAAACTGAGTCACTTTCTCTCATCAGTGAGATATATCAGAAAACTTCAGCCTCCTGTTGTCTTCTCTCTCTAGAAGTGGGAGAGTAAAAATGATTTTAGAGGGTAAATCAGGTGATGAGCTTATTGGATCACAAACCTCTGGGTTCTGTTTTTCACTTTGTACCTCTGTTTTATGATTGCTTCAATTTGCACTCATGGACCTAACACACTGAGTAACATCATCAGCTAAGGGGGAAATATGCACTGAGAATTTTTATTTAATCAAAGTCTTATTACTTTTTAAACATTCCTTTTTTTGATGGTAGAGTAGCGGGAGACTACAGAACAGCAAACAGACCATTTAGTTCTCAAGACTTCCCTGTTGCTAATGTCTATGGAGGATTATACATCCAATTTCCCCCTCTAACGATTTGCAAACCTTGACTTTGAGTGAAAGTAAAAACAACCACATGGTTAGGGATGTGCCCTGCTCCAGGCAGTTATGGGGATGGTTATAGATGGACTGAATGAGAGGGAGGAAGAGGAGAAAGAGAAAGAAAAAGAGAAAGAGAAAGACAGAAACACACAGAGAGAGACAGAGACAAAGAGAAGGTATCAGACTTTCCTTATTAGCTTTTCTTCTACCCCAAAACTCCTTTCTAAGCCGCACTGAAGGTTTCCCTCAGATGGAATAATAATTATTAATCTTGATAGAAGGCATTTAAATGCAGTAGCAAGTCATCAACTTCTATAGCTGAAAGAGATCTTGAGCTAATGGCCTACTTCAACTCCTTGACTTTGGGCAAGTGGATTTCTCTAATCAATGAGAAGTGATTGTCATATCTTTTCTTCCAAAAGCTCTCCAAGAATGGAAACCCAGCACTTTTTTTTTTTTTTTGCCTTATCACCAGAACCACTTGACTAGGGTGTCTTCTGGCTTCCTTTCTGTCACGTGGATCATTGATAATATAGGCTATGCTCCTCTGGCAAGTTCTTTTTTAAGGACAACAACAAAATAATAATAAATCAACCAGTAAACATTCATTAAACTCCTACTATGTGGCAGGCACTATGCTACATTTTGTAGTATGAGTGTGTGTATATACACAGACACACATACCACATACACAATACATGTATGTATGTGTGTGTTTGTATAATATTTAGAGAGGTAGCTAAATGACTCAGAGAACAGAGTGCTGGTCTTGGAGTCAGGAGGAACTAAGTTCAGATCTGATTTCAGACATTTTCTAGCTGTCATTTGATTTCTATTTGCCTCTGGAGAAGGGAATGACAAACCACTTAAATATCTTTCCCAAGAAAACCCCATGGACAGTATTGGCAGGCTATGGTACATGGAGTCACAAAGAATCAGATGCAACTGAGCAACAATTTATATAAACATATATGTCTATATAGCACATACATTATATATTTACATATTATATAAATATATATTTTCTCATTTGAGTCTCACAAAAAACCTAGTAAATGTTATCATTATTCCCATTTTACAGATGAAGAAAATTGAGAACAAAAGAGTTTCTTGCCTCTTGCCAAGAGTCACAAAGCTAGGAAATTTCTGAGACAGGATACCAATTCTGGCCTTCCCTGCTCCAAGATGGGCATTCTAGACACTGCATCACCTTTTTTGCCTTTTCCTGTACTGATAAACAAAACCAAGATGAGAAGCATGTCAATTTGTTGGCTTCCCATGTCTCTCTGGCTTTGGGTTCTAGTGACAAAATGGTGCACTTTGCCCAAGTGTAATTTTATCACTGATGGCAGAGGTGTTTTTGCCAGGGATCTTTGCTTTGCAGTAAGTTATTGTCATTTGAATCAGGAAAGATAACAGCAGAGATAATGAATCAAGTGGATGCTTCCTCCCCCATTCCCATTCTCTCCAGCCAAGCCAGGTAGGGGTGAGGAAAAAAAGGAGATATAACAAAGTATTCTGCCTTTTGCCCCAGAAAAGGCTCTAAGCTTTTGATTGAGACAAAGGAAAACTAAGCCCCATTCTATCCGAAGTGGGTAACTGAATTCATTGCCAAATTGGATAAGCATGAAGCAGTGAGACTGGGGCCAAGGATAGATGGTGGGTAGGCTTTCTCTGCTTATGTATGCACATGTAGTTGTACTCTATCAGTAGTATGGAACCTGGCAAAGGTAGTTCAGTCAGCACATAAGGCAATGTTTACTGGGTCAGTAAAGGCCGTAGATGAGGTTCTAATTCTGGGCTAAAAGAATCCTATACTTCATGCCTAGTGTGTGACTATAATGCTCATAGGCTTATCACTCAATCTCCTTCCGTGGAAAGATATAATCAGCTATTAAGCAAAAGGGGGTAGTAGATAAACTACCTTTACAAATTCAGCCTTACCAGTACCGACCGGTGCACACAGGGACAATCCAATCATCTCTGATGCCTGATACCAAAAATCTCTAGCCTTGAAATCATAAATCTCAAGTTCAATCCCTGTTTCTAACACAGACCTTCAATGTAATCCTGGGCTGATCACTTAGCACATGGGGTGGTAGAAATGAGCCCTGGTTCTGCCACTTAATAATTATATGATCTTGGGCAAATAATTTAACCTCTCTGGGCCTCAGTTACGTCATCTATAAAATTAGCAGATTGGACTATATTACCTCTAAAGTTCCTGGTCCATAGTTAACTCATTTACTAAAAGGAGATAACAATATTCATTCCATGTTTCTCAAGGAAGGACATTATAAGGAAAGCATTGTGCAAAGCTTGGAGTGTTTCATCAGTGTGAGTTATGTAAAGCACAATTGTAAGGTCTTGGGACAACTGTCATCCCCCAAACATGCTTCTCATTCTGTCAATCAGCAAGCATTTATTATGCACCAAGCACTACTCTAAGTGCTAGGGATAGAAAAAAGTTTAAAAAAACAAACAGTCCTGCTTTCAAGAAACTTAAAGCCTAACTGACGAGATAACATGTCCCTATGAGCTACATGAAAAGCAAATGTAAGGTAACGTTAGAACAGAAGCTGGTGGGTACCAGTAAAGGCTTAATGTAAAAGATGGCTTTAAAAAAAACAAACCCACAAATCTCCCAGTATCAACCGAACCCTTTGGGTTCATATTTTGCAATTTCTGAGTTCCTTTTTTAAGAAGTAAATACCCTGGGATGAGGGGGTATGATAACACATTCAGTCAACCACTAAGCATTAATTAAATGCTTGCTATATGCCAAGCTGTGGGGTAGGCATAGGGAATATAGAACCCTTGCTCCCAAGTTTATATTCCATCCACTATCTTCCATTAACACATTAGGGTAAAATGGTTAATCACATTTGCTTTCTAACCTGACAACTCAATGAAAGCAGAACCTTAATGCTAAGAAATGTTGGATTGATAGATTTTGATAGCAGATGTAGGAAGAGTTAAGTCACAGAACCAGAGGCATCAGTGAGGAAGGCAAGTGGAGATGGCTGGAGGTAGAGGGGACATGAGCATTTCTAATCTTAGAATCCCTATCACAGCATACCAGGCAACTAAGAGTATTGCCAGAGTCATAGGTCTCCTATAGTTTCTTGGGAAGAGCATGCAAGGTGAACTAAACTTGTTTTGTGACCTTCACCTTGCATTTCCCTTTCTTTTTCTTTCAGAGTGTTAAGTTTTCTCCTCTCTAAAATGAGGGGCTTAGACAAGGTGATCTCGAAGGTCCCTTGGAGTTCTAACGTTCTTATTCTGTGATTCTCTCTGCTTTGCAATTTTGCCTCAGGGCCAGTCCTGACAACATAGATGGAAAATGAATTCAATCCGCCTCCTTCTTACCTGCCTGGCCAGTGCCAGGACTAGCAAGTGTTCTTTCCCTATCATCAGCATGGGTCTTCTAGATTCTGGGCTTGAGGAGTCAGTCAACACCAAACTTTCTTTGTTCTCTGCATCCATGGGCTTAGAGTTGCCTCTAAGCGATTCGATCTCTTCACATTATGGATTTTTTCCAAGGAGGCAAACTGCTCACTTGACAGCTCTGAATGGAAACACGAGATTTCAGATGGTAGGGAAGACCCTCCAGGGAAAACCAACTTCAGAGTCGTTTATAAATTAGCCAGATTCAAATATTTCCATTTGGATTGGGCCAGGAATGAGAAAACTCTTTGGGGAGAAGGAGCCCTCCGAGGTAGCTGGTACTCAAGCTAATGTGGAGCTAAAAATGGGAACATCATGTGAGGGAGAGAAAAAAAGAAAGAAAAAAATAAAATCTCAGGAAAACTTTTCAGCTAAGTTAATTTTCTGTTCACCAAGTTCAGCTCTGAGTATAGAAGAATGGGGTAGAGACTGACAGTCCTTTATTAGCAACTCCTGTAAGCCAGATAAATCACCCTGTGAAATGTTACATTTCAAATTGTTTGTGACCAAACCATTTCTTTTGTGACTGCATCTTCCTCTCATGGACTTTTTCCTTCCTTCCCCTCTGGCCTTCTCCATCTCTCTCTCTGACTGATTTATTTCTTTCTCCCTCACCCTTAACCCCTGACGTGCCCCCCATCTCCTAACTCCAACCCAGACTCTAGTTTCGTGGGGAAAGGTGCCATGGTGTCACAGAAACAGTTTTGGATTGATTGTCAAAGACACAGAGAGGGATAGAATACTGGCCTCACAGACAAGAAAACTTGGGTTCTAGTCCTGTTCCTGACACATACTAGCTGTGAGATCCTGGACAAATCACTTAATCTCTCATTGCCCAAGGAATCTCTCAAATAATATAAATTGTAGCAAGGTCACCTACAGCCTGATGGAAATTTCTTATCTTGAAATTTCCTATATCAATGAAATTTCAGGTTCAATGTCTATTAATATCCTTTGTATTAAAGGCTCTAGGCATGAGGCCTGGCTCTGCTGCTTTGAATCTGTGTGATCTTGGAAAAGTCACTTAACCTCCCTGTATTGCAAGTCTTCATCTACAAAGAGAGGGGATGGACTAACTGATCTTCAAGCACCTCCCTAATTCCATATCTATGATCCCTTGAGAACTTGCACTATTCTTCCTACTTTGCCATGAATTGTTTCTCTTAGTCCAGACTGGACTGGTCTCTCACTTGGGGATGGCTGGAATCAAATCAAGTGGCAATTTAATTAATTTCAGAGCGAGGAAAACATTTGCAAGTAGAAGTCCTCCTGAGTAGGAGGGCTTAAGATGTTGGGATGCAGGCAGTACTTTTATACATACTAGGTTGAACTATGACATAATCATTTTTAGGTCTTAAATTATCGTTCCTATGGTCCTGTGGGAAGAGTATTGTCCCAAGTCTTGTGGGTCGTGATTTCTCTGTGGGGTACAGAACCAGAGTATATAGTACAGGAACAGGAGTGTAGTACAAGGAACAGTGATTATGAATGTATCAGATCTGTAATGTCTGTTGGCTCTCAGATCCCTGGGAAATAGGGGGAGTGAACATCTGGTGCATTACACTTTGCCAGAGGATAAGATTAAACAGAGCGCAAAGGATTATGGTTATGCCCAACTCAGGGCACAGCATGCTTGTTGGACCTTAGCTCTGGGAAACAGGTCATCTCCAAAACATTTTGACAGCTCTTAATAATTGTTTATAGATTATTAATCGATTCATTGATGAATCTGATGACAAAGGAACCAAAGTGGTGGTTGGGTTTTGGTATTTCAATCAGTAAGAGACTTATCCAACTGTCTATGTAAAAATATCTGATTTCTAGGCTTTACACAAAGAGAACAATTTTAGACTTGTTAACTTAGCCCAAGACAGACACCCAGACAGAGACATGTGTTAATGGGAACAGAGCTCACCCTTGAGAAATTGAGAAGCTGACCTTCGGCATGCTCTTGCTATCCTTTCCCTGCTTGTCTCCTGTTTAGCACAGCCTCTCTGTTCTAAATGCATATCTTCTGTTTTATCCCTCAGCTCCAAATGCCTAACAGGTATCTTCTTCCTATTGGGCCTTACTTTTAGTTAGTTCTCAGAATGGCCAAGTAGCTATGTGGTAAAGAGCAAAGAGTACTAGACTCATGTTCAAAGGGATATTGTCTCTACTTATTCAGTCATTTTTCAGTTGTGTCCAATTGTTCATAACTTTATTTGTGGTTTTCTTGGCAAAGATACTAGAATGGCTTACCATTTCCTTCTCCAGCTCATTTTACAGATGAGGAAACTGAGGCAAACAGGGTTAAGTGACTTTCCCAGGGTCATACAGGTAATAAGTTTCTGAGGCCATATTTCAACTCAGGAAGATGAGTCTTCCTAACTCCAAGCCTAGTACTCTACCCACTGTGCCTTCTAGCCCTCCCCCTGGCTCTACTACTGACTTAGTATTTATCCTTGGTCAAGTGCTAGCTTACACTTTTTTAATGACTTAGTTAAAGGCATAGTCTATTTCACACACCAAATTTGTAAATGCCACAAAGCTAAAAGGATTAGATAATGCAGTTGATGGTAGAATCTGAATCCCCAAAGGCTGATACAAAAGTGTAATTTACAAAGATGAAACTTAACAGAGATAAATGTAAAGTCTTACACTTGGGTCAAAAAAACAAAAAAAGCAAAATTTCACAAAGTTAAATACAAAGCAACACAAAGATGTGGCACCTAAAAATGTGGGAGGTGAAGGCTTACATAACACGATCTTGGATCTCATTAAGACAGACAGTGTAGAGAACTGGGGGCAGCTGAGTGGTGAAGTGGATAGAGCACCATTCAAATCTGGCCTCAGTCCCTTACTAGCTGTGTGACCCTGGGCAAGTCACTTAACCCCATTTACCTCAGTTTCCTCTTCTATAAAGTAAGCTGGAGAAGAAAATGGTAAACCATTCCAATATTTTGCCAAGAAAATCCCAAATGAGTCAGCCTCTTGCCTAAGTAAGGTCACATGTGTAGGAGCTGGAATTTGAACTCAGGACCTCTGATTTCAGATCCTGCATTCTTTTGCTGCACCATGCCCCACATCTGGAGGGGGTAGTATGTGGATAAGGATGTTGTGGAACAAAATCTTGTTCAAGTATGATCTGAGAGAGCCTCTGAGGTCCCTTCTGCCTCTGGGACTCTGTGATATTAGTCATATGAACTTGAGTAAGTTACTTAAATTCCCAATTTTTTTCCCCATGTGTATCATGAGGGTCTTGAACTAAATGATCTCTAAGGATCCTTCTTAGCTTTGAATCCATGATTTTATGTTAATAAAACATGTTAGCTAGTTTGATGGCTGAAGGTATTACTTCTCCAAAAGGGAATTTCATTTTAATAGAAGATTCTTGGAAGCTGGAAAGCCTTCAAGCCCCAAAGGAATAAGTGTCTAATGATGGGATTTTAGGCAGTGTGACTGAACTGTAGTCAGAGCTGGTCTAGATAAAAGTAGGCAGAAGAGGCAGCTGCCTCAGGGCAGCATCTAGGGGTAGCGATGGAAAAGGGCAAAGGATCATAGACTCATATATGGATCAAGAGCTAGGAGTAGAGTGAAGCACCTTTTAACACTACTTTAAAAACTAAATGTGCATATTTTTAATGCCAGAACATCCCACTTTCTATGACTTGTAAGTATTTATTTCATGATAAATCAGGTTTCATGTGTAGCAGTTAAAGTTCAGTGGACAAGAGTAATACATAAACACACATAGAAAAAAGTACTAGACTTAAAGCACAGTACAGCAGAAAGAGAGTTCTGGATGGGGAATGTGGGAGTCCAAGGACCTGGGCTGAACTGGTTCTGGCAGCATGACCTTGGTTAACTCACCAGCTCTGAGCTTTAGTTGCCTCACCTGTAACATGAAGGGCCTTATGTCAATTTCCATTCAACCAGTATCTGTTAAGTTCCTACTACACATGTTTGGCAGTATGTTGGGCTCTGGCAATACTAACACAAAGACAGAAAACAGTCCTTATTCTATAGGAATTTATATTCTTCCGTATTGGGACAGGAGATCTCTAAAGTTTCTTCCAACTTCAAAACTCTCTGATTCTAAGCAAAGGACAATAAATGTTAAAAGAATGGCATTGAAAGGAAGCTTGACTTTAGTGACTTACCTATCAAGTACTCACATGCCAGGAATCATCAGTCTTAGGTACCCAGTGGTCTACTGGTAAATGTTTAACAACCAGCTCTCTAAAAACCATCTACCCAGATAGACTTCTAAGTTTAATCTGAATTGTTATTATTTTCTCTATCACTTTCTTAAGTCTAGACAACCAACGAAACAATAAATAAAGCCCTGATTTGTTGCAATGACCAAAATTATAGGCATAAATGCTCATACTAAAAATTTAACGATCAGCCCTCATGAGCTGAGCACTTTTTTTGTTCTCTTCTTCCCCTTAATGATCCCTTTCCTCCTCTACTTTCTTTCTTATTCAACAGGCAGGCAAGCATATAGGTAAAAAAGAAATGCATTAAGCTATAAGCCACAATATACCATATGTCACCAATGAGATAAGACACAAAATACAAATGTATCCACGGTTCTTCAGCAACTTGAACTGAGGATGACCTCTCCCATCTTCTCTCTGGAAGCTGGAAGTTGAATGGACACTGAAAGAAAACTTGAAAGTTAACTAGTCTCAAAGGGGGCTGCTAAGAACTGAAGCTGTCTCTCATTAACTCTGCCCCCCTCATCTGTAGGGCAGAGCCTTCATCTTTACCAATAAGAAGAGAGTCTCATGTCAGCAGGCTTTGGGACAGGGGTTACTAAAATTAAAAAAAAAAAAAATTCAGTCCCTGCCCTCAAGGAGCTTGCGTTCTAATGGGAGAAGATGACAAACAGAAAAGTTTTAAAAAAGGAGAATGGGATGAAGACACCTTTCTAGGAGCATAGTACTGAAGGTTGGAAAGTCAGAAACACAGTCAGAAGGGAAAATAAGGTCAGCCAACCAGAGTTCCTCTCCAAAATGGAGGCCTCAGAAAAATTCACCAGTGGGAGAAGGGAATTGGCCTAGGAGAGAGATGGTCTAGAGTGAGAAAACTGAAGGACAGAATGGATGTTCCAGTCTGAGGAGTCCCCAAGCACTGAAGGAAGTTACGGAGTGTGACTACAGCTGAGGCATGATGTCAAAGTCTTAAAAGTCAAAAGAAGAATTGGGAGAAAAACCAAGAGTATGGGACCTTAGATCATAAAGTTGCAGTTATAATAACCACATAGTGAAAACTGGGGTACAAAACATTTCTTTTTTTTCCTGTGTTATTTGGAACACCACGGGAGGAAGGATATAAGTGTAGAAGGTGTCCCTAAGCACCTGATCCCTCCCATCTTCTCATTGAGGTGTGAGATTCCTCTGACAAGCTGAACTTCCTGTTAATCAGGTTAACACCATTGAGATTTCTGCTCTGGCATTACTGATGATGCTTAACCCCATCTTGATAATGAGATTCATGGGTACTTATCCCCTAGCTAGCACTTCACACTGTTGAAGAAAGCAATGTCTAAGCTAAATACTTAGACTTGAAAGGGAGAGATAGAGAACCAGCTATCCTGGACAGGAACAACTACTGTGGCTGAAGAGACACCACATTGACCTTCCAGGGAACCATGTGGTCCTTTCCAAGTATCTTGGGTTCCAGGGAACCACATACTCTGAGGAACCAAAGAGAGAGGTTTTGGACTGAGCCAGGGGTTAGAAGCAGTGTAGTGGCAGTGGTAGAGATGCATTCTAGACCAATTCTCTTGAACAGAGAACGTAGAACCATTGAATAGCAAGACTGGCATCAAACCATGGTTTAGAGGAGTAAACCCAGACCTTACTTTTCACGGTGTTGTGTATTATGTGATCTGTGCAGGTCCCAGGAGAGCAGTCAATTTTCTGTCAACCCCAAATCCTTTCCTTTGTGGGCCCAGAGAATGTCAACCCCATGGAAATAGGGAATTAGCATAACATAGAAGAGAGAGTTGGACTTGGAGTCAGGAAGATCTGAGTTTAAATCCCATCTCTGCCACTTACAAGCCATATGATCATGGTAAGTCACTCAACTTTTCTGAAACTCAGTTTCTTTATTCAAAAATGGGGATAATAATATTTGATAAATTCCTAGCCAGAGGTGAATACCTAACAAAGGCTAGAAAGAACATATTTTCCAGGTGTCTTGAATATTGAATTGAAAGGGTTTTAAAGTAAAAAACAAAAAGATGGAGGAGGGATAAAACTTCCTGTGAATACCCCTAAACTTAGATACTTCTGAGCAGATGTTCTTAAACTTTTTTTGTATCACCAATTTCTAGGGAAGTCTAGTGAAACTTATGGGCCTCTTCTCAGAATAATGTTTTAAGTGCATAAGATAAGATACATAGCATTACCAATGAAACACATTATATAAGTGGTTCTCAACCTTCCTAATGCCAGGACCCTTTAATACTCGTATGTGGGCGTATCTACATGTGGGCGGACCGGGCTGGAGAGGGATAGAGGAGTGGTGTCTCAGTTTCTAAGACCATCAGAAATATTTGTTTTCTGATGGTGTTAGGCGACCCCTGTGAAAGGGTCATTCAACCCCCAAAGGGGTCACGACCCACAGGTTGAAAACCAAAACAATTATATGGAAATACTTGTATATATATATATATATCTATATCTATATCTATATCTATATCTATATATATATATGTATATATGTATATATATATATATATATGTATATATATATATATATATATATATATATATATATATATTTTTTTTTTTTTTTTACTTTATGGGCCTCATGTTGAGAATCCCGACATAGAGAGTAGCCATAATGAATGGAAAAAAATATCTGATATACCCAGAAATTCAAGGGATGCAAAATCCAGGAAAGGAGACAGTAGTAATATACACACTCTCAAGTTTCTATACGAAAATTACAAAAGTTTAGACATCAAATAGGAAGAGCAAGAAGTACTAATACACAGGGAAAATTTTGACTGCCTACTTATTACATGGGATGAAATCCACTGGACTAGGACCCTGAATGAGTTTGAGTGTTATTCTTGTTTCATCATTTCAATCATATCTGATTCTTTGTTACTCCATTTGGTGTTTTCTTGGCAAAGATATTGAAGTGGTTTGCCATTTCCTTATCCAGTTCATTTACAGATGAGGAAACTGAAGTAAACAGGGTTAAGTGACTTGCCCAAGGATAACACAGCTAGTAAGTATCCAAGGCTGGATTTGAACTCAAGTCTTCTTGAATCCAGGCCTGGCACTTTATCCACTGTTCACCTAACTGTCCTGAATGTTTTATTTTATTTAAAAGGCACAGGATAAGTAAGAGGTATGGTAGAGTAGCAGTGTATTTTTAGAAGGTATACTGAAGTGAGAAATTTTAGGAAAGAGAGAGTTTTGGGGTGAAGGTCAAAGGCATGAGAAAATAAAGTGATATTGTCATTGGACTATTCTATAAATTACCTGAACAGAAATGGGAAACTAATGAGGGGTTTTGGTAACAAGAGAGGTATGATACAGTAGTTAGTAATGTCTAATTTTGATTATCCAGATGTTGGAGCCAATACTCTCTCTCTCTCTCTCTCTGCTCCTCCCTCTCTCTCTCTCTCTCTTTCTGTCTCTTTCTGTGTGTCTTTGTCTTTGTCTGTCTCTGATCAAATCAGAACAATGAATAACCTCTTGACTTGCCTTATTGATGATTTACTCCTTCAAAAGGCAGAGAAACTAGCAAGGGGAGATTCTATTCTGGATCTGATTCTCAGTAACAGAGAACTGGTTGCTAGGGTTGGAACGAGGGGAATCTTCAGGATAAGTGACCTCTCCCTCCTACAGTTTGTGACAGAAGAGAGGAGAACAGGACATAGTCTGACATGTACCCTCAATTTTGGAAAACCATAATTCAAAGAGTTCATAAGAAGGGCTTCAAGGGAAGTTTGCCCAGGTCATAGGGGAGATGTTCAAGAATGTAATTCAGAAAGCACAAAGAGAAACAATTCCAATGAGAAGAAACATGGGATTTTCTATATGGATCTAAAGGGAACTTACCCACAAACTTAGATTCTAGGAATACACAGAAGATGGAAGCAAGGCCAGGTAATAGGAGATCAATACAGGAGTATTACAGTTCTGTAAACACAGGGAATACCAAGCTTAGCATGAACTGAGGATGGCTGAAGAAGCCAAGGACAACACAGCAACAACAACAGCAGTGTGCCTTTGTGGGGTGGGATGGGGTTAGTCTTACTGGGAGAAAAAGGAAGATGAAAGAAGTGGTACACAATCTTTGCTTATCATAGATGAGATGATGATAATTGATAAAACTTAGAGCAAATTAATTCTTATTTCATTTCTGTTTTCTCTGCAAAGAAATGATGGAATAGAAATGCCTAAAAGGGAGCTGAGACCCTTAATAAGTAAAAAGTTAGTAAAAGAGCACTGAGCTGCCCTTGATGAATTCACATCACCTGACCTAAAGTGAGCTATATTTTCCATTCCTGAAAGTGAACTATATTTTCCATTCCTGAAAGAACTGGCAGATGTGATTTCTGAACTACTGTCAGTGATATTAGAAAAATTGAAAATAGGAAAGGTTAGAGAAGTGCCAATATTCCAAACAGTCTGCAAGCTATAGGCCATTATCTTTAATTCCTGGTAAAATTCTAGGAAAGAAAAACAATTAAAGGGGTAGTTGGGGAACATCTAGAAAGGGAAGCAGTTGACTACAAAGAACGAGCATGGCTCCATCAAGAACAGGTCATGCCAGACTAACCTCAATTCCTTTTGTTGATAGGATTACCAAACAGATGAGAGGGATGCTGTGGTTATAGTTTACCTAGATTTACCTAAAGCTTTTTTCTTAAAGAATCTCATACTATTCCTGGGGAGAAAAATGGAGAAATAAGGATTAGATGATAATATCCTCTAATGGATTCAGAGCTGCTGATGGCTGGACTCAAAAATTTATTGTTAATGGTTCAGTGTCATTGTGGCAAGAGGTCTCTAGTGAAGGACCCCAGGGATCTATGCTTGGTTGTGGGTTAATTAAGATATTTATCAATGATTACAGAAAAGATATAAAGATGTCATATTCATCAGATTTGTAAATTACACAAAACAGAGGGAGAGCTAATATTCTGGATGACAGAATTAAAACTCAAAAAGGTGATCTAGAGAACAGTTGAGTGCTAATCAAATAAATTGCAGTTCAGATAGGATAAATGAAAAATGTCTTGCACAAGCATACAAAAGCACACGCACACACAAATCACCTTCATAGGTATAAGATAGAGGAGACATGGATAAGGAGCGGCTTGTCTAAAAAGATGTAGGGGGTTTAGTTGACTGTAAGCTTAATGTGAGTCAGCAGTGTGATATAGCCATGAGACAAGCTTGTGTGATTTTTGGATGAATTAAGAGGGATGTAACTTCTAGAAGTAGGGAAATTATATTCCCTTGCTCTTGTTGGACCTTATCTCTATTATTATTTTTAAATCTGGTCACCAACATCAATCAATAAACACTTATTAAGTACCAACCATATGCCAGGCTCTAGGCTAAGTGTCTGGGATACAAAGAAAGGAAAAACAAACACACCAATCCCTGCTCTCAAGGAGTCCACCCTGTAACAGGGGAGACAACACGAAAACAATCGCGTGCAAACGTATATACAGGAAAAAATTGGAGGTAGTCTCGGAGGAAAGGTACTAACATCAAGGGTAACTGGGAACCAGCTCTTGTAAAAATTAGAACTTCAGTTCAGACTTGAAGGAAGCCAGGGAAGCTAAGAAATGGAGATAAGAGGACGTGAGATGTACAGACATGAGGGACAGCAAGGGAAAATGCTTAGAGTCATGAGATGGGAGGAACAAGGTCAGTGTCACTAGGTCATATAGTACGTGGTAGGGACTAGAGCATAAAAAGATGGGTAAGGCAGGAAAGGGCCAGGTTAAGGTGGTCTTCAAAAGCCCAAAAGAGGTTTTAAATTTGATTATGGCGATAATAGGAAGCCTTTGGTGTTTATTGAATGGAGGTAGGGGTGACATGGTCAGACTTGTGCTTTAGGAAGTTCACTTAGCAGTTTGACAACTAAGTAGAGGATGAATGGGGAGAGATTTGAACAAAGAAACCATATGAAGATCATTTGAAAGAACTGGGCACATTTAACTTGGAGAAGAGGAGACTCAGGTGAGGCATGAGAGCTATTTTCAAGTCATGGAAGGATTGTTATGTGGAAGAATGACTAGACTCAGTTTGCCCCCAAGATGGCAGATATTACAAAGAGGCCAATTTAATCTTGATGTCAGGAAAAACAAAAAACAAACAAAAAACAAAACTTTCTAACAATTTGAGCTGTCCAAACCAGAATGGGCTGCCTCAAGAGATGGAGGCTTGAACCAACTTGGCAGTCTTCAAGGAAAAGGTTGGGAAAACAACATGGGGGCATTCTGTGACCCTGTCATTCTACTGCCTTTGTCACAGGGTTGTTGTGAGGTTCAAATGTAACAATATACCAAAGGGCTTCACAAAATTTAAATCATAATTCTAATCATTATCATCATTTAAAGTAGTAGTAGTTATAGTAGTAGTAGTTAGTAGTAATTGTTTGTGGTTGTTAATCCTTCATTCTCAAAGGAGGATCAATGACATGAGGAAGATGATATCTTGACTTGCAAGTGAATTGGATTTAAGTGAGGCAGGGCTGTGCAAAGTCACCAGTCTCATTATCTCCTCCAGAGCCATCCGGGTTCAGTGCCAAGATATAGATAAGGATGACTGGGGATAGTCCCAGAAGCAGTGGGAGACCTTGATCTTTTTAGGCTAAGATCTTTCCTAGGTCTTTTCATCTGAGGTAACACCCATTCAGTGATTAAGGTTAGGTAAGAAATGAGGCAAAAAATCACCTCTTTTGCCTAGTCAAAAAAAAAAAATAGTCCAGAAGGGGAAGACTCTCAGGATTTCTAGCCAGAACAGAAACAATTGCTATTTACACTCACTCTGAGCCATCAAAACCCCCAAAATGACCAACAACTGCTTGGGCTGGGACTTATTATTGGCCAAACAGTGAAAGTCAGAGTGATTTGGGTTTAAGGAATACTCAAGTAGCTCCATTTGAATCCCAATGGGCTTGGTAGTTATAGGAGTAGTAGTTGTAGTGGCAATAGTAATAGTAGTGGCAGGTTGGTCAGAAAACGTGACACAAAGACACTCTTGAGGTCTCTCTTAATAACTCTGGAATTGATTGTGTGACATGGGAGATACTGGTAAAGCACCACCCAGCAAGGCATACCCTCATCGAAGAAAGTGCTGTGCTCTACGAGCAAAGTAGAATTGAAATATTTCAAAAGAAATGAGAGATGTACAAATTTAGAGAATCCACCTGAAATCTTCACATGGACTATTTGTGTCCAATCTGTTGTAGAGCATTCCAAGCTCATATTGATCCAATCAGTCACAGGTGGGCACACTGTAACTTGAATCAACATAGTGATGTCATTTTTGTCCTCTTCAATAATAGACAAGAACCACCAACCACCAGCTGTAATAGTAGCAGGAATAATCGTAATGGTTACAGTAGTGGTAGTAGTAGTAGTAGTAGTAGCAATAGTAGCAGTAGTAATAGTAGTAGTAGTAGTAGTAGTAGTAGTAGTAGTGGTAGCAGTAGTAGTAGTAGTAGAAGTGATTATTGTTAATAATGGTAGTATTTTAAAGGACTTTATAGATCCTGGTAAAAGGGTTCAACAGAGTGATGAGTTGACTGATGCTCTGGCTTTCTTTTATGTTTGTTGGGGTATGGAGGGGCAAGGTAGCTTACCCAGATTAACATGGAACTATAGGATCATAGATTTAGAATTGGAAGAGGCCTTAGTCCTGGGGACATTAAAGGATTTAACAAAAGTCACAAAAGGTAGTAAGCGGCAGAGCTGAGATTCGAATACAAGTTGTAGAAAGAATGTTTTAGTATATTGTTTAGAATAATTATTAATTATTATACTGTTTAAATCCAACCAGAGACTATTTAGGGCAATTAGAGGGCACAGTGACTAGAGTACCTGGACTGGAGTCAGGAGGACCTCAGTTAAAAACCTCTCAGACAGGTATGTACTAGCTGTGAAACCCTGGGCAAGCCACTTAATCCTGTTTGCCTTGGTTTCTTCATTTGTAAAAATGAACTAGAGAAGGAAATGGCAAATCATTCCATTATCTTTTCCAAGAAAACCTAAAAAGGAGTCATGAAGAGTCAGAAGTGACTGAAAAACTATGGGGCAACTGAAAAGGGATTGTTTGCATCCAAAATGTTGTCCTAATTTGTAACTCAAAATCTCGTGGAAATGAGTGATGTAAAAAAGAAAATAAATTAATTAATTTAAGAAAAAAAATGTCCTGATTCCAGTAATTTTCCAGGAATGCTAGAGATAGATATGAGGAATTTTGAGTTTCCCCAGGCCCTGGATCTACTCAAAGTCTTATTTTGGGACCCCCACACCCAGGACTTGTTTTGGGTCCACCCAAGCTTGTGTTTTGTGTTTCTGTCAGGTGATTTGTGTGTTTGAATCATGTGTGATACTTATGTCAGATGATTCCTGTGTGAATCATGTGCAGAAACCTTTGTCAAATTTGTATATAATGTGAACCTTCCAGAACCTGGGGAGAAGGAGACATGCCTTCTTCTTGCTCTCTCCCAAATAACCTAATAAATTTCTTCCTAAAATTATTTTAGATTTAAGGGTTTTCTAACCCTGAATCCAGCACTCTTTCCACTGTGTTGTCTTAAAGACTATAAAAGTCTCTGGAATGTAGAGTTTCACCAGAGACAAAAGGAGAATTATCTTAACTATTCATGGGCTTGGGTTTGTGTGTTTTTATTTTTGTTGTGGTTGTTGGGTTAAATAAAGCCTGTGCTTGATTTGATTTTAAAAACAACCTGGGTGCCTTTGTGGAAACTGGGGACCTTTTCCTTTTGATTATGAAGACTTCGATGTGACACAAATGTGGATATTCTCAAAGGAGATACTGAGAGGATGCAAAAATAAACAAAATACTAATGTCTCCATATGAAACTCTAAATAGGGGTTTCATTCATTTAACTTTGCTTACTAATACACCAACTTGTCTTGTTTCCAAGTGCATAGCAGATCACTTCAATACTTCGGTGAATCTGTGATTCCATTGACAAGGACAATCCTTCCAATGGTCAGATTACAACCTATGTCTGGTTTCTTATCCTGTAGAACTCTTCTCCCCATATGCTAGAAGTTTTCTTCTAGATCTTTTGACATTGCATAAATCCTAATAGTTCTAGGGTTGTCCATCCCTTGTCTCTTGCCTTTACTCCATGATTTTTCCATTTGTGCATCTCTCTAATGTGACCCTTTATGCCACTTCTATTTAATTCTTCATTAGTAATAATTACATCACATGAGTAATCATCATATTTCCTTCCATTAGCTTTTGAATGACCACCAACTTTAATTCTTTGAAGAACATGATATTCCTTGACTACCAGTCATGTAGCATCCTTGAAAGATACTGATATTAAAAGTATGGACACATTAAGCAACCTTAATGCCCCAAAAGAGGAATATGGTCAACAAATTGTGGTGCATTAATATTATGTTATACTTCCATATAATCAGGAGAGAAAGGTGGGAGGAATTAGTAGAAATGTGCTATGAACTTTATGAACTAATTGCAAAGTTAAAGGAGAAGAGTCAAAATAATGTAGCACAAGCTAGCTCTATTCTGTCAGCTGCATGGAACTAGCCTCTAACCTGCGGATGGTTGGAGATGAACAGAGCAGGCTAGAGGCAAGAGAGTCAGCCATCAAACAGAAGAGAGAGGGAATTGGCTTAGGAGCAACATGGATACACCAGGTGCTTGTCTGAGCTCAAAGAACACCTGGTGTTTGTTAAAACAACACGTTAATTATGTGATTTTGCCAGAGGGTGAGAGCAAAGGATTATTATTATACCAACCTCAGGGCACAGCTTGCTTTGTGGACCTTAGCTCTGGAAAACAGGGTGTCTCCCAAAATCTCAACAATTCACAAATAAGTCAGCATTGGCAGAGTGGATAGAGTGCTGGACCTGGAGTCAGGAAGATTCATTTTTGTAAGTTCAAATCCCGCCTCAGACACTTACTAGCTGTGTGACCTTGAGTAAGTCATTTAACCTTGTTTGCCTCAATTCTTCATCTGTAAAATCAGCTGGAAAAGGAAATGGAAAAGCACTCTAGTATCTTTGCCAAGAAAACCTCAAATGGGGTCACAAAGAGACAAACATGACTGAAATGATGGAACAACAACAACTACAAATTAGCATAAAAATGAAAATAAATGGACAATTAATTCTGTTGGGGACTTGGAATGACTAAAATAATGTTATCATAGTTTATGCACTGAAAGGAAGTAATTTAAATATCTATAGCTACTAAGTAAATTATTATGTATCAATCTTAAATATTAAGTTTTTAATAAAACATTTAAAAAATATGGTCCTTTGTTTTATGATGGAGCATAGGTTCATTAAAAAGCACTGAATAATTTCTCAAGACAATCTTGGTGAATTTCCCCTTTGTATTCATTTCTGGGGCAAACCCACTATGCATCTCTGGGGTATATCTGAGATATGTGCATCAAGTTCTATAGTTTGTTTCTTGAAAAATATACCATAATCTGGCAAAGAACTGGAAATGGAGGAGATGTCCATCAATTGGGGAATGGCTGAGCAAGTTGTGGTATAGGAATGTAATGGAATACTATTGTTTTATAAGAAATAATGAGCAGGCTGATTTCAGAAAAAACCTGGAAAGGCTTTCATGAACTGATGCTGAGTGAAGTGAGCAGAACCGAGAGATCATTGAACATAGTAATAGCAACATGGTGCAATAACCCACTATGATTGACTTGCCTCTTCTCAGCAATACAATGATCCAGGACAAATCCAAAAAAACTAAGGAAGGAAAATGTTATCCATATACAGAGAAAGAACTGCGGCATCTGAATACAAATCAAAGAATACTAGTTTCACTTTCTGTTTTCCTGTTTTCTTTTTTGTGGTTTTCTCCTTTTGCTCTGATTCTTCTTTCACAACATGACTAATGTGGAAGCATATTTAACATGATTGTACATGTATAACCTATACCAGATTGCTTGTAGTTTTGGGGAGGGGGGAGGGAAGAGAGAGAGGGACAAAAATTTGGAACTCAAAATCTTACAAAAATGAGAGTTGAAAATTATCTTTATGTGTAACTGGAAGAAAAATAAAATACAATTAGGTACATTTTTTTAAAATGAAGGATGGAGTAATGTAGAAGGGGAAAAACAAGAAAAAGAAAAACATAACCATAATCTAGACTGGGGGTATTCTTTACTTTGGAGGGTTTTTTGTTTTTTTGTTTTTGTTTTTGTTTTTCCATGTGCATATAGTTAGAATGACTGTTTTGAGTGATTATACAGTCTCATTTAGGGATTTCTGATGTGTTTTAAGGCCTGATACAATTGACATGTCATCTCCAATAGAATCATTTGGATAATCTCATCACCAATAGAATACTTTTATTTTAGTTTTGGGACCAGCTACATAGCACAGCAGATAGAATGCGGGACCTGGAGTCAAGAAGACCTAAGGTCATATCTAGCATCAGACACTTACTAGCTGTATGATCCTGGGCAAGTCACTTAACCCTTTTTGCCTCAGTTTCCTCATCTATAAAATTAACTAGAGAAGGAAATAGCTAACCACTTCAGTATCCTTGCCACAAAAACTCCAAATATGATCATGAAATGTTGGAAACAACTGAACGACAAAAAAATTTAGCTTTATGTTTGACATCCTCTGATAGTGGCAACTATCTCTGGTGAGCATATATTTCCCTGTTCTTTGCTTCACTTAATATTATTAATCAGACAGTTGTCGAATAAAATTTTCTATTGCATATTTCAAGAAACTTCATATGTTTTCAACACATGCATGGAGAAAATTCATTGGTCAAGAACTTTTAAGGCAGCATTTAAATCTAATGAATCAAATGCTTTTGTTTATAGTCAAATAGGATCTCAATAGGATCTCATATTTATTTTTTACAATTTTCAATCAATTTCATGACTTCAAAGGTGCAATTTTTTTGTAGAAGATCTTTAAAAAAAAAAAACTGCCTGTTGCTTTATCACAGAATCATCAAAGATACCCTCTACTCATGTATAAATTATTCCCATAAATATTTCATAGATATGAGAAAATAGACATATGTATGGGTAGTTATTGATAGTCTCTGATCACCTTTTTGATAGTAATAAAATCTGTGATTTTTCCAAGCACATTTTATCTTCATTTCAAATCTCCTAAGAATCAGTCCCTTAGTACCCTCCAGTAACACCTCCTCTAGTGAGGACCTCATCTGCTTGTACCTGGTCTAATGGAGCTACCTCTTCTTCCCATAAGTATTTTCTTTAGTGCCCTTCATACTTTATTATATAGTAAATATAGGGCTGTGATGTTAGCTATGGTGGCTTCACTGTTATTGATAGATAAAACATTTTGTTTTTTTTTTAATAATAATCTTAACATGCCATCTCCATCTTTTGAATTTTTTTTTTCATTTCAGGTTCATTCTCAAATGTTTTACACAATCTAATTAAAAGGGCCATCTCTTGACTTATTTCTTCAAGAGGCCTATTCACCGAATGGGGGTTACCTCACTCTAAGTAAATACCTAAAAAGCACTTACCCTAAAAGGGCCAGGGTCTCCCATTGCATCCTGAGTCATCTCCAGTCATCCTGATGAATATCTATGGTCACTGAATCCAGATGGCTCTGGAAGAGAAAGTGAGACTGGTGACCTTGCACAGCCCTCCGTCACTCAAAGTCAACTGCAAGTCATGTCATCATTTCCCTGAGGCCATGGTCCTCTTTGAAAGAAACACAAACACAATATAATCTGGCTTAATTGGTTCTCTTGCTTTTTATGTAAGTTTTATGTAAATAGTTTCTTTCTGATCCATGAAGTAAAGTTACCCTTAATCTTGTACTACTAAGCTTCTTCTGTAAGACTCTGCAAAGCAAAGATTTTTCCAAGTAATTTTTTTTTTGTCTTCTTGGATGGGGGAAGGCAGGGCAATTGAGGTTAAGTGACTTGACCAAGGTCACACAGCTAGTAAGTATGAGGCTGGATTTGAACTCAGATCCTCCTGACTCTAGGGCCGGTGCTCTATTCACTGTGCTCCCTAGCTGCCCCCATTTTTTAAAAAATATACTACTAAGAGCCAAATAGGGGGAAATAAAAAGGTCTTGTTCAAAGAAACCCCAGCCAGAATCACACCAGATTAGACAAGAATTAAGAAAAAAGAAAACATTGGAAAAACATACCAAAATTTTTAAAGGAGGCCTATACTCAAGAAGAATTTATCTTGTAAACCACTAATCATATTAGAAGAAAAGACTTTCACTAAGTGAATTTCAAACATTACCCCCAAAGGAATTCAGAGCTACTTAGAATCTTTAAAAGCAAATATGGGAGATGAGAAAAATGGAAAAGGAAAGAAGTAGTGAGTATGGTGGCACTCATGCAGACCTTGCTACTGGGGAGGCTGAGAGGGTTACTCACTTGTGTTCTTAGTCCCTCCTGCTTCTTTCTCCACCCATCTGCCACCATCAAACACACTACATAGGATTCTGGGGACCATTTTGTGTTTCTCCCTCTTCCATAGCTTGCCATGGTCAAAGAATTCATCACCGAGTTGCCAGACTATTGTTGACATGCCTCCCTGTCCTTTGCTAGAAGAAAAGGAAACACAATCTCTCACTTTCCAGACTGGTAGGATTGGCCAAATATTGTTACTTTTAAGAACCCAGGGCAACCACCATGAATCTCACAGATTTAATTCCTAAAAATCTTGGTTTTCTGCAGTTCAAGCCAATAGCAAAAAAAAAAACCCAGAAAGAAGGAGGGAAAGGGGCTGATAGAACTAGGCACATAAAGAGTAGACAGAAGTGATAGTGAGGTAGAGAGTGATAGAGGGAGAAATGATAGTGAGATAGAATATCTGTAAAAATCAGAGAAAGAACTCAAAAGAGCAAAACAAGCTAAATCCATACAGCATAGGGGCAAACTCCCTTTTCAGTGTTATTTCATATTACCCATTTTCATGTACTCTAAGTTCTAATCAAATTATACTCCTTTCACCCAGTTCTCATCCAGACTGCTACCATCTTCAGCCTTTGGCTTGTACGATATCGTATGCCTAGAATAGCCTATGTCTCCTTCTCCCACCTCCTCCACTTCCTTTCTTCAAGGGCTAACTCAGATGAAATCTCTTCTCCCCTGAGCCAATATTACTTGATCCCTTAATCAGAAAGTGATCTTCTTCAGATCAGATTTGTTAACACATCAAACTTATCATAGTCTGCCACATACCATATTTACGATCGTAGAAACACCAATTTGGATGTCAGTGTGTTTAAGGAAGTTAGATTGTCTTATCTCATCTTTCTATCTGCAGAGGCTGCCATAGTACCTGACTGCAGTTGGCGATTAATAAGCGTTTGCTCAATTGAGTAACTTGTAAATTTATCTATGGATATCATAGGATGTTAGAGCTTGGAAATTCTTTAGAGGTTGTCTTATCCAACCACTTTATTTTACAGATGAAAGAACTGAGCTCATATTTCTCTGAAAAAGATCATAAGATCTTAAAGGGTAAGGATCTATAATTATTACTCTAGTGTTGGGCCCAAAAGACATAGAATAATAATTTTAGTAATTGTTGATAAATTAAATGTTTATTGAGTGCCTACTAGCATATGGTATAGGTATGGTAGTTATACTTATGAGTCAAAGAATTAGAGATCTCAAGCTGGGAAAGACCTTTGAGATTATGTGGTCCAAACCTCTTATTCTACATATGATGGGGAAGAGAACTTGGAGGTTCAGTGACTTGCCTTAGGTCAGAAAGACATTAAATAGCAGAGGTGGTTCTTGAACCTGGATCTTCTGACTCTCAATTTAGCTCTCATCCCCCTTCACTCTTTGGCTGCCAATAAGGATGGCTAGAGCACCCAAAACAATACTCATCTCAGAGAAGGGGTGATGATTTAAAAGAAACAAGGGGATGAAGTCTGCCCGATAATGAAAATCACCAGTGAATCTTTTTTCTAAGGTGCCAAATTTTCTTCCAACCCCATAGAGAAATCTACAGTACTGCTGGACACAGGTATATGTCATATGAGACCTCGTTCTGATCCACTCTGACAGAAAATTGGGCACATGCCCCCTCCCTTAGAATAAACTTGGCATAAATAGCATCATAGTTTAAGAATGTTAAGTCTGATACATGTCAATTTAGAGCTGAGGAGCAGAGAAAAAGCTTGACAAGCCCAGGAGTCAAAAACCAGAGTGTTTTGCCAGAAATATGTTTATCTTGTTAGTATTACTGAAGTCTATTTGCATAGGGAAGGGAAAGAAAAAAGCCTTATCTGTTTGTTCCCCTGTGGAACTGCTCTCTCCTTCTTCTCTCCTCCCTCCCTACAAAGTACTATAAGGCGTGGTATATTATTTAATCTGGCCTTTAAAAAAAAATGTCATCTGGACTAGCTCTGAAAATTAAACTCTTCCGAGGCTTTTGGATGCTTCTCTGTAACTAACTTCAAAACTGAAATGCATATGGACGACCTCTATTCTCAGACTGTTTGAATATGCTATTCTGTATTTCCTTTCATCTGCTTTCACAGGTCTGTGCTCTCTTCTCCTCCCCACCTGCCTCCCCTTACCTGGTTCTATCCTCACCTTTCCATATGGCTTGGCTGGTCTTACTTTATTCTGTATTGAATGTTCTCCTTTCCATATTTAAATTTTCCTAATCTCCTGCCTCTCTTTGGTGCATCCTCACTCGGATTTCAAAGCCCGGAAAATTGGCATTTTCTGTTACTCTGATTGAAAAGGTCCTTTACCCTCTGTTCAATTCAGCCACCTGTATTGTGCCGAAAATTCCAAGCTGATGGATACTCATTCACTTGAAACAAACTAATTTAAGCAGAACTCTCTTGCGGTTTTACTTCCTCAAAATAAGGATTGAGGAGGGAGGAAAGGCCGCCTCTTTAGTCAGAAAACATGAAATATGCTTCACACAGGTTTGGTGATTTCAAAAGCAGGTTTCTGAGCCTGCTCCAGTTCTCAGTTTGGCATTTAAGTGACCCTACATGCTTTTTCCCAAGGTAGTATTTTTTTTTAATCAATACTAGGTCTCTTGTTTGTGGCTCCAATAAATCCATCAGCTCAAAGTACTATACAACCTGCCTTGCTCTCCCTTCTCTGCCCCATCCCCCAACTCAGTTTCTTTGGGAGCTTTATTACCAATGAGAAAATTAGAAACAAATGGGAATACACCATTACAAACAAATGAGCAGTAGCACAATCCATACCCTTCAAAGGAGATTTTACAGTTCCTTGTACAATGTCTCTATTCAAAGCACCATAAAAAAATGCCCATGGCATGCTATTGGTGGGGTTGAATGTGGAGACCCACAACATTTTATTAGCTTTCTTGGTTCTCACACAGGCTATGTGAGGGTCAAAGAGCTTCTACTCACAGATATGGAGATAAGACATATAGACATGAAAAATTTAATAGAAATTCATTGTAGTGTATGAAACTCAATATATCTGACAGCAAACTCTTCATGTTTCTCCCAAACCTGCTCCTCTAACCTTAAAACATCACTCACCTTTGATTCTGCCTCCCTCACCCTGTACAATCAATCAGTTGTCAAATCCTATTGCTTCTACCTTGGAAACTACCCTACATTGATTCTTCACTTCCACTTCTTCTTGAGTCATTTCAGTTGTGTCTGACTCTCCATGATCCCATTTGGTTTTTTTTGTGGTTTTTATCATTGTCATGGTCTTTCTTCCTCAGTTCTATTCTCTCCTCAATCCATCCTCTCCACCACTGTCTGGATAATCATTCTAATGCCTCTCTCTGCTAATGACTTTCCTCCATTGAAAACCCAAACAAAACCAAAATCTTCAATGGCTCCTATTATCTACTGAAGAAAGAAGGAATTCCTCATCCTGGCATGTTTCACAATCTGGCTTTAACCCAACTACCCAGATTTATCAAATATTACTCTTTTTATCTCTTCTACATATCAGCCAAACCAGATAATTCATGATTCCCTGTTTCCATGTTGCCCTCTTCAGTGTCTGTGCCTTTTGTCTCACAATCTTCTTATCTAGTCAATATCTGTGTGTATATCTGTAACTATTCATCCATCACTCCTGGAATAGATTCCCTTACTCCTGCCACCATTTCTACTGGTTGATATCCTCTGTTTCTTCTAGGACTCATGCAGATGCTGCCTTTTCCATGAAAGCTTCCTTCCCCTCTCTACAGGTGAAAGTGAGACTTTTAATTTTTTGCTGGAACCTCTCCTTTACATTTGTCCTATTCTACCTAATATTTTAGTTCATTTTGTATTTTCCCTTCTACATTAGGTTGCAGCTATTTGAGAGAAAGGCATATGCCATACACTGTCACCTTGCTCCATAGATCTTCTTGGATGAACTAGACTTCTGATGGGGGGGAGGGCAGGCTGAGTATAAGAAACTTCAAAGTGAAGAAATCACTCTATCAGTACAAATAGAGACTATACAATCTAAACTCCTTGAAGGTTGGAACTATTCCAGCTCCTGAGGTAAGAGGCACATAGTAGTGATTTTATAAATGGATTTATTGTTAATAGATTTATTGATCAACTGAGTGTTCTGTACTTAGACTCCTAAAGAATTTCCCAGAGTACTGAAAGATTAAGTGACATTCTCCAGGTTACAAAGTTGGGAATTGAAACCAGGTCTTCGTGACTCAATAGTTATCTAAGACCTACACATTGTGCTGCCTCTTGGTTTACACATGTACTAAATAAATGTTGAATAAAATAGTGAGTGGAACAAAATAAAGGCTCAAAGGCCATTTGGTGGCCTTGTGACTAAGAGTGTCATCCCTTTAAGGAAATGAGTTTGATTTCCATTTGTGCTCTTCAATTTTGTTCTTGCTGAAGTGGGTTTGGGGGAAGTGTGGCAATGTAACCAGGAAGTCCAAAGAGCTGAAATTTATCACTAAATCCTCATTTTCCCCTTCCTCCTCCTGTCAGGTCATCTTCAGCTATAGGGAGAAAGGAAATCAGGGAAGGATTGTCTGAGGGTGAGTCACCTGAACTAAGCATTGAATGTTGAATAAGGTTTATATTGTTGGGTGAGATTTATGTTATATATTATACATTGTTACATATTATATATGTTGAAAGAAATGAAGAGAGCTTTCCTGGAAGGGTAGAGTTCTTTGCCATTGGTGGAGCAATGAGTTGATCATATGAATTCAAGAGAAAATTGGAATTGGTGATGATGATGGGGAATACCACAAGGAAAATTATTTGGGAGGGCACATTTTGGAAAGCTTTGAATGCCAGATGAATAGTTTAGACTTTACCCATAAGCACTAGAGAGTGCTTTTAGGGGGATAAAAAGGAGCTTTACTGTGCATCCCATGAAACCAAAATGTACATCTAGGTGATCAAAGTCAGAAACATTGCCAGGTAAGTTTCCTGACTGTTTTAACTGCCAGAGATCTTTTATTAATACCTAAGAAATCACAGTTCTATAGTATTATCATTTTTATTGTGATAGTAGAGCATACTTCTCCTTTATTTAAAATTTTATCTTTAATTATGAACTTTACATCAATATACAGGAACATTTTAGCATGCAAAGAACCAAAGAGAGGATTGTATTTGAAACCATAATTTTCTGTCAGATATAGTTTGGTTTGCTGTGTTTATTAAATATAACATGGTAATATCAAAATTGCCCCATGTCCCTTTTTGAACTTTTTTTTGGATTCTGTGTATTTTAAGATGCTTTATTAATGCCCTTTTCTTTCTTTTTTTTCTCTACTGCTACCTCAGCACCTGCCCCATCCATCCTTATTCCTGGATGCCATCCCTTGCAAGAAATAAGTATAGTTGAACAAAATAATTCAACATATCAGTCATATTTTAAAATTTATTCCTCATTCTGTATCTCTAGAGCATGGCATGATTTATCCTTGCCCTTCTACAGGCACAGAATTAACGGAATTAATTGTATTTGTTTAGTCATCAGCATACAGTTGGTGATGCTTCTATGCATGGAAGCAAGTAATGGTTCAGGGATATGGGGCTATAAATAATGAGTGAATCTTGTCATTTGCTACCATGTTCTGACTTTTGAACTTGTAGGCAAAGCTTAGAAACAGTCAGGCAATAAATATTTGTCAAGCATCTACTGTGTGCCAGGCATTATGGTGAGTATTAGATGTCATTGCATTGGCTTTTCCCCCGGTCCCAAACATCACTACTGAAGGACACATGGAAGAAAAGTCCACTTGGGAGGGCTGACTTGTAGTGGTAGAAAGGGACATCGTTCACGAAGTAGCTGCAAATGTGCTAGAATGTTTTAAAACCCTTTATAACCTACGGCCAATTTATATTTCCAGCTTCATTATAATTTGCTCTCCTTCCCATACTCTAAGCTTCAGCTAAATCGATCTTCTTTCTACTGCTTCCTACAGAGAATTCAATCTTCCATTTCACTGCATTGCTGTTCTGTTGTTTCTGTCATGTCTGACTCTTTATGAAACCATTTAGGATTTCCTTGGCAGAAATACTGAAGTGGCTTACCATTTCTTTCTCCAGCTTATTTTACAGATGATGAAACTGAGGCAAACAGGCTAAATGACTTATTCAAGTACACATAGCTACTAAGTGCCTGAACCTGGATTTGAACTCCAGCTTTCCTGACACCAGGCCAAGGTCTCTACGTACTGTGCCACTGTTCTGTCCTCATTTCCTTCAGGACACAATCCAAGCAATACATTCCTCATAAAGCTTCTCTTGATTTCCCCTAAGTTCTACTGTCCTTCCTCCAGGACCATCTAATATTTAACCACCTTGTAAGTCAGTTGGCAGAACTTCATTAAGTGTTTACTGGGTACCAGATAGTGGAACAAGACAGAAAAACAAGAAAAAGCTGTAAGTGTCCTTGCCCTCAAGGAGCTGACATTCCAGTGGGGGAAGACAACATACAAACATAATGTAGATACAAGAAATATACAAGACAGATGAAGGTCATCTTAGACAGAAGGTTCCTTGTAGAGGATGGTATTCATTCTCTATTTATTCTCTCTGTACTTTATGTATATATTGTTTCCCTCAACAGAAGGTTAACTCCTTGAGAGTAGGGATTTGGGGGTTTGTTTGGTTTTTTTTTGCATTTGGGTCCCTAGTAGGTAAGATCTCCTGCTAGGATCCTCTCCCTAAACAGTCTTTCCCTGACCTGAGTCAGCAACATCCAATTGAAGAATAAACATTTTCTTTTAAATCTGGAAGCTCTGAAAACCTAGAGTGATGGTACATGCCTCTGATACCCAATACAAGGGAGGCTTCTGAAGCTGGTGAATCTCTTGAGCTCGGAAGTTCTAAGATACAGTTAGGCTACACCAAGTCTGGTATTAATATGATGAGGCCCTGTAAATGGAAGGCTACCAGAAGGGGTGAGCCTGCACAGGTCAGAAATGCATTTGATTGAAGTCCTTATACTATTTGTAGTGGGACCAGCCTATGAATAGATCTTGCACTTCCAGTCTTGGTGAGATAGAAAAATTCACTCTTTAAAATAAATGAATGAATCAGTGAATTAACAAATGAAATTTTAGAGCTTAATAGAAGCTCTCCAAACAGACTGTGGCCAATGCTCACTCTAATACAGGATTTTACAACAGCCTCACACAGTCAAACAAGCCAGACTCATTCTCTACCTTAAAAACTGTGCCAACTCTCTTGGAATTTTCAGAGGTTGCATTTCTCTATCATCCAGTCTGCTTCCAGGTCTTTCCCAGAAGTCCCCT
>CM053590.1:129571685-129588318 GCA_028646515.1 Pseudochirops corinnae
TTTAACCACACTTTGATTACGGTGATTTTATCTGGGGTCAGTGCTCAGTCAACTGTTAAATAAATTGCAAATTCTACAAAACACAGCCAGCAGAGTCATTACTAACTGTAATACAACAACTTCAAGCAAAATTACATCTGGCTACAATGCTATTCAAATGCATAAATTATACCGCCTCTGATTATCTTAAAGAAAATTCAGCCATTAAACTTATTTTATAGGCACAGAACCAGAGGAAGTGCCAAAAGGAATCCGTATATCCAAGAAGTCACAGGGGGGAGAACAAAACAACATAATTGACAAACCTTTTTTCTGCCTAAAGTCCTGTCTAATGTTCTTTCTTCCCTTCTCTCCTGATTCTCTATTTCCACCCACCACTAACATCTACAATGCAGTGAGGGTAAGAAGGGGGTACAACCAGGCTGTGAGCTGGAGTGGAGCAGAGTAGCCTGGGGTCCCAACAGATTGAGAATCTCACCCTGTACCAAATGTTTCTCCACAAGGGAAGTATGCCTGAGTGGGTGTCAACTGGGGGACGTGATTTAGCATGGCATAAACTTGAGTTCCACCCACAGTGATGCTGACTGGGTTGAGTTCTAGAGTTTATATTGAGGCTGCTCTGGGTGAGTAACCATAGAGTGCCATCTGAGGACCTAGCTCACTCATTGTTCCCCTGGACCCCCTTATGAGTTTTGAGTTCTGAGACTCAACAAGGCAGAGGTTTTGCCATTGCTCCCAAAACAAGGATTCTGGTCTCATTGCTAAATAGTGTTTCCTAGTCTTTGTACAGTCCCTTATACTTTTCTAAGCTTGTGATAGCCATTGAGCCTTTGATGTATGGAACATTCTTTTTACTGTCCCATTTTACAGACAGGGAAGGAAGACAGCAAGGTACCGAGCAAACTGGGTTTGATAATTTGATCTCATACACTTCTCTTGTGCCACCTTAGAGAAATCATAAACTTTTTTTTTTTTTTTGGTCCCAGTTTCCTTATCTGTTAAGTGGAAATTATAACAGCACCTACCTCACAGGGTTGTTATGAGGATTAAATGAGTTGGCATATGTGAGGCACTTTGCAAACCTTAAAGCACTATATAAATGTTACCTGTTATCATCATCATCATCTGAAGTCAGAGGATCTGAGTTTGAATCCTGACTCTGCCACTTAGTACCCTTGGGATGAAAGGTTAGCCTCTCTACCTCTATGAGTCTGAGTCTCCTCATTTAGAGATGAAACAGACTTTAACATTCCTTACTTCTCTAGAGCCTATGAATACCAGAGAGATGAAGTGATTTGTCCATTGCTTCACAGATTAGTAGAGAGCCATGTCCAAAAGCTATGCTTTCATGACAATAATAATAGCAAACGTTTATACAGGACTTACTGTGTGACAAGCACTAGGCTAAGCACTTTACAAATATTATCTCATCTGATTTTCACAGCAAACCTGGGAAGTTGGTACTATTATTATCCCCATTTTACAGATGAGGAAACTATGGCAGACATAGAAGTTATTTGCCCAGGGTCACACAGTTAGGAAGCATCTGAGCAATGATGTGAACTCATATTTTCCTGACTCTAGAGCTAATGTTTTATCTATTGTGCCACAAGGAAAAAAGGGAGGGAGGAAGGAAAAGAAGGAAGGAAGGAAGGAAGGAAGGAAGGAAGGAAGGAAGAAGGAAGGAAAATTTATTGTGTCATGATTTATTGTGATGTAATCTTAATTTTATAAAATTACTTATTCTGTCCATTTAGAAATGAATAATATCCTTAAAAGGAATGCAAGTAAAGTTAAAATAGCATTCATTATCTTAATATTCTAAAAGTGTTCAGGTAATTGACTTTGTTAAATAAGAAGGAAATCTTCCTTCCTTTTTATTATCAAATAGCATTTATTAAAGGTGCATGGGCAAATGTCTCTGAACTGGAAGTCTAGAAAAATCCCTTGAAAAGGGTGAACATGGCACTTGGCCTCAGCAGCTTAGCCTTTAAACAAAAGATTCGTGCAAAGAGTCACATTGCAGGGAATGTCTAACAAGTGAATAGAGAGAGAGGCACAGGGGAAGAAGCTGAGGATGCTAATTTCTTTATGGGCAAGCCTATGAATAGCCAATTTCTCAGAAATAGTTATGAATCTAATAAATTTGTGTTTTTTGGCCTTAATGTTAGTAAATTAGTTTAATTCAGTGTGCTACACTAATTTAGGATTGGGAAGTGGCAGGGGAGATCAGGATGGAACTGGGTCACTTATGTGAACCCAAAAAAGAGAGGCTAGATACAGGACATAAACTGCCAACTAAAATGATGAGCAAATTAGTTGAGAAAAGCCAATATTTCAATATGATTTGCTCTGTGACAACAATAGCTAACCTTAGGCTAAATCAGAATTCTTGACCTTGACCAGATGAAACTGGATAGAATTATTCACCTTTAGTTAATTCTGTGTGAGTTGAGTGCTCAATCTCATACCATTCATGTGTCTAAATGCTTTCTTTTTCTATTTCAAATTGTGTGGTTTTTAAGAATGGGTGAAATGAAATGTGCAAAAGTTATAGGTCTTAGGGAAATCTTCAATGACTGTTGAACACTGTTTGTGTGGAGAAGTCAACTGTCTCAGGAATCATACAATCCTGTAATGAAACAGGATGCACAGTACCGAAATATGAAGGAAATTGCAGTTGAAAACAAACCTCACCAAGAACTGACAAACTATTGCTGTAAAATGGCTTAATTAATTCTCAGAATATAAGAAAAAAACTTTCCGGGCACTCAGGAAACTGGAGGAGTTGGTACTGACTTCTTATATTGTTGTATTGGCTTCTTAAAGTTGGAAGAACAGAGAGAAGATCAGTAAAACAAAACATAGAAATATAGTTATGAACTTTCACTAAGAAGAAAAGTTGCTGGTCATGGGCAAGAAAATACAAAGGATATAGTATTAAGATTGGGAAAAGAGGGTTTTTATTGATACAGTCTGCTTTTTCATCCAAGGTAACGTAAAAACTGTCATCTTGATAAGAATCACAGATAAGTCTTTAGGATCTGGGCATCTTCTTCAGGCTATAAAACCTCCCCCACCCCTCAAAAAATGTTTTGGGAATAAATTCTAGTGAACTTGAAAATCTTGCCCTCATTGAGGAAATAATGAACTCTGATAAATATGCTGATATGCTGTGAAACTAAATCCTAAAGGAATCATAGACATTCATAAATGGTGATGGAATACTGAAATACTACTTCACACCATATCATATGTCAAGAAACATTAAAAGATTTATCCAATAGATAGAGATAAGCATACTTTAATGTCATAGGAATTTGACTGATTTAAACTCCATTGAAAACCTATGAATTATAATCAAGGATCAAATTGGAAAATGGAATGTTTGTCAAAAGTATGTTTAATGTATAATGTGGTATCGTTAAATGATGAATAATTTAAGATTATGTCAAATCTTGTGAACTCATTGCCAAATCATGCAAAGCAAATGATTACCAAATAAGGTGGACATACTTAATATTTCCATTTTTTTAAGATGTAAAAAGTTGTAAGACTTATTGTATGTCAATATTTTTATTTTATTTTGTCTCAAATAATATACACGTGGCTTTACTTGATATGGTCCGATTCTGAGCGATTCATGGTCAAATCTGGGCATGTCCATTAATCAAACAATACATATATATTAAGTACTTACTATGTGCCAAGAACTGTATATGGTTCTGGAGAAAAAGAAAGAAAGAAAGAAAGGAGGGAAGAAAGAAAGGAAGGAAAGGAGGAGGAGGAAGAGAGGGAGGAAGGGGGGAAGGAAGAAGGGAAGAAATGGTCCTAGATTTTAGAATTGATAGATAAATGAGGTAATGTGACTTCAAGGGCTCCAGAAGGTCCCTTTCCCCAATGTCTATCATTCCCTGACATCTTGTTATGACTACCACCTCACATCTAGAAAAAAATAAAAGCCACTAAGAGCCAAACTCTTTTTTTTTTAATGAACAGGGTAACTAGATTGGTAAATTGGGGTATTTTGTAGATAGAATACATGTGGATTTCAAAAATATTTGACAGAATGTCTTGTGTTGTCTTTGAGTTGAACAGATATTGGATGAGAGATTGTATAATTAGTTCATGAAAATTAGTTAAATCTATGAACTAAAAAAGCAATCATAAATGAACAAATGTCAGCTTAAAGGAAGCAGAACTCTAATCTAGTGCCCTAGGTGTCTGTCCTTGGCCCTGTAGTGTTCAACTTTTTTTTTTTATCTGTGACTAAGATGGAGCATTGATGGCAGATTTCTCAGATTTGAAGATGACACAAAACTGAAAGAGATGGCTATCATGTTGGACGAGAGTTTCATGATCACAAAAGAGTTCAACAGGCATGAATATTAGATGGAGTATAACAGTATAAAATTCAATCAAAATGAAAAGAATAGGATGGGGAAGTTTAAATAGACAGAAGTTCTTATGAAAAAAAATCAGTGGTTTTAATGCGCTATAGAATTAAAAAGAGTCAACAGCCTGACATAGATAACAACTATTTTGTCCAGTCTTGGGTACCACATTTTAGGACATTCATAGCCTATCTGTTGACATCTAGAAGAAGGTAATCAGAATAATGAAGGGACTGGATTCTTATGGCATGTGAAGATCAATTCAATACATTGAGATCATTTTGCCTGAAGATGATGGGGAGGAAATGAGAGCCCTTTTCAAATATTTGAAGGGAGATCATATGGGAAAGGAATTTCATTTTCTTTCTTGCTTGGTCCCAGAAGGCAGGACTAGGAACAATGTGTGGAAGCTGTAGAGAGGCACATTTCAGTTTGCTCTCAAGAAAAATCTCCCAACAATATGAGCTATCCAGGAGTGGAATGGACTGCCTTGGGAGTTAACAGATCTCTCTTCTCCAGAAGTTGTCAAATAGAGGCTAGATGACCTCAAGTAGAAGTTAGATATTGTAAAGGGAATTTTTTCCAATTGAACTAGATAGTGTATGAAGTTCATTCTAGCTTCAAAGTACTAGGATTGTGCAATTATCTTATTTCTTCCTTAGGGTCTAGCATATGGCATACACAATAAGTATTTGTTGAATGAATGAGAAACAAATACTATATTGTCCTGCCTCAGAGTCTGTAATCCACCATATTGTTTATTTCTTTCAGTTAAGCCCTACGTTATATTTAATTTGTGTATACACACACATATACACACACACACACACATTTATATTTGTCTTCTCCTATGACATTGTATAAAACATGAGGTCAGGGACTATATAATTTTTAATTTTTATATCCCTAACACCTAATATGCATAGTAGGTACTTAATAAATGTTTGTGGAATTTAATTTTGATATTTCTTAAAAATGTATATTTACTACCACTGAGGTTATCTCTACACATTGGTTAAATGAAGACATGAATGAATGAATGAATGAATGAATGAATGAATGAGTGAATGAATGAGTGAATGAATGCATGAAAAAATAAGATTACTGAACAGACATTGACTGAGCTGATTAATAATGATCCAAATTGAAATTGTGCCAGTATTCTTAAAGACACCACTAAAGGATTAGAAATAATAGCCGACTAAGATTGTCCAAGACATAGTCTACTTTTGTTTAGAAATAACAATTATATGATCATTCTTATACATTTTAACTTTGTTATTATGGTTTCAAGGCATACTTTGAGCACTGATTTTGTTTTCCTAAAAGAAGCAAAAAATCTGGAAACACCTCAAAGCAGACAGTTTCCTTGCCGAAAATTGCTGCTGACTCTTTTGCCCTCTTGTAGCTGAGCCTTTCTTTATCAGCGCCATAATTATAACCTTTGCCTAACTCTTTCTTTTCTCCTGACTTGTTCTATTCTTGCATACTGTTAGGAAGTTGCTTAGGGATGTTGCTTTCAGAGGGATTTCATTATATGGGATGCCCTACTCTGGAAATGGAGGATTTTTTAAATGCTCTTCTCTCCATACATAATTGTGCCCTCAGTCTCCCTCCCACTCTTTACTTTATGCTAAGTGTACAGGTTTTTTTTAAAGCTATTTTCTTTGGAAACTAGCTAAGCTAAAGACATTAGCGAACTCTTAATTATACATATTAATAGAGAGGAACAGGGTTGTTTTTTTTTTAAAGTATAATCCAAAAACCCTTAAATTAATGTTTGAATACATTATTTAATTGCTAACAGATTTTTCCTTCCCAATTACATTTTTCTTAGGCAAATACTGAAATATGTTTCATGCATTTGTGGAATACCATGAAAGGAATGCCAGACTTTGAGTCAGGAATCTTAGATCTGCTACTGAGTAGCTATGTTACCTTGCATAAGTCCTCCAGCTTCTCTGGCTGTCCATTTCCTTATTTGTAATATGAGAAGGTTTGACTAGCTGATCAGAGGAATACTTTACATGTATGTAGGACTTCATAGTTTTAAAATGGTGCTCAGTTCTTTAGATTATACAATTTTAGAATGCAGTGGACCTATGAGAAGCAACGTGCTGTTGGAGAATATTCTTGTTTGTCCTTTGTTTAGAAGAGGATCATGGCATCAGGGAAATGATGACATGACTTGCTGTTGACTTTGATATGAGTGAGAGAGGGTTGTGCAAGGTCACCAGACTCACTTTCTCCTCCAGAGCCATCTGGATCCAGTGACCAGATATTCATCAGGATGACTGAAGGTGACCCAGGATGCAATGGGAGACTCTGACCCTTTTAAGCTAAGGCCTTTTCAGGTATTCAGAGTGAATTCAGGTACTCAGAATGAAGTAACACCCATTTAGTGAATAGGTCTCTTTAAGAAGTGATTCAAGAGATGGCCCCTTTAATTAGAAAAAAAGTTAAAAAAAAAAATCAAGCTGGGAGGGGAAGACCCTCAGGGTTGCTGTTCCAAAGAAAAATAGTTACCATTGACATTCAGTTTAAGCCAGCAAGGTCCAAAATACATCCATAAAGTGGAGCTTGGGCAGGGACCCATTGTGGTCCAATGTATGAGCTTCAGAGTGTACTGGGTTTAAGGTTCATTGGAGAATGAGGTGACCTTGGAATCAGGAATGCATGACTGTGAGGCATTAGGTATCTGTTGCCTGAGGCAAGTCACTTGGGCTTTTAAAGTCTCTGGTAGCTCTCAGAAAAATTGGGGATAGGAGAGTTGATTCCTCATGGAGAATTCCTTTCACTGATAAAGTCTTGGATTGAGATAAAAAAAATAAAAAGACCAAAAGGGTCATTTAGTCTGCTGCAAACTATCTCCAACCTTCATTTTACAGGTGACCTTCAGAAAACTGAAATGAATATCCTAGACCTAGACCATACAGCTAGTTTGTGGCAACTCTAGGGTTTGAACCTCAGCATTCTAAATGATTCCAGGGTTTCTAGCACAGTATAAGGAGGCAACATGATGAAGCTCGAAAACCAAGTTAAAGGATCTGGGTTTGAATATTAGCCTTGCTCCTAACTACCTGCATATCTTTGGACAAGTAACTCACTGCTTCTCATCTAAAAAATGAGGGCTGGCTTCTAGATGGTTTCTCAGTTCCTTCTAGCTTGTTATCTATGATTCCATGATGAACCATGTCACTTCCCTTATTGATTCTCACAGCAATCCTGTGAGGCAAACAGGTTAGGTAGTATAATTTCCATTTTACAGTTGAGGAAACAGAAACTCAGAGGATTTAAGCAATTTGCACAGCTTCGTAGGTCATAAGTGGAAGAGCCTGGCTTTGAACCCAGTTTCTCTGGAATCCTGCTTCCAGAGCTCTTTGTACCAGCTATATCATGAGGAATGGATTATGAGCACTGGGAGGTCACACCTCACCATGACCTACTTTCAATTAAGCCATGTAGATAATGGCTAGACTTGGTTTCATGAGGAAGCAGATTACATGGCTCTTCTATGAGGGACAGATTTCGAGGACTCAGAAGATTTTTTTTTTTGTACTATTGACTATTTGCTAAAATCACACTATTGGAGCACATTTATTTCTATCTGTGCATTGATCCTTGTGTAAATGTAAATACTCTTGTGAAGGGCTATGCTTCACGTTAGGGGTTCTTAACCTGGGGATGGTGAACTTGGATGGGGAAAAAAATCATCTTAATTTCAATATAATCAATTTCCCTAGTAACCCTACAGATTTTATTTTATGCATTTAAAAATATTATTCTAAGAACAGATCTATAGGTTTCACCAGACTATCAAAGGGGCCAATGACCAAAAAGGTGAAGAATATCTGTTTTAAGCCATTATTCTCTCCTCTATAAAAAGAAAGATTTAGATCAGATCCGACTCAAAGATCCTTCCAGTTCTAATATTCTGTGATTATTCCTGTCCCTTATGCTTCATAGGAAATGAGTTTTATAACTGTTCTCAAGAGTGGGCTGTAAATGGGTCAGGAGGGAGAGAACATGAGCGTCTGAAATGATAGGAAGCAATACAGAGATGGAAAAGGGATATAAAATTCAGGTGTGATGCCAAACTTCTCTCCTCCCCCCTTTTGTCTTTCTGAAGGCCTTCTCCATGTTTTCCAGAGTGTCTGAGGTAACTGAAGGTGACATTGTCTAGGAATGATGCTTGTGTTCCTTTGAGAAGCCTGCCATTGGAAGAGCTGTCTAGGTCCCAAGGTTTGCTATGATTCTGGGCTAATGATTCATTGTTCTCCAGGCCTTTTATTACCACACCTGATTGTGCATCTGTGTGTGTGTGTGTATATCTTTTACTCACTTTTCCTATCTCTTCCCCTCTTTTAAGGATTTTAAAGATGATAAATCTCAGTTGAAAATTTGTTTCTGAGTCTGTAGGTTTTATCCTTTTTTGAACAAAGACCATTTATAAACTCCAAAGCTCTTCAGAGGCAGTGAGAGATGCCCTCTTTCCAATGCCCCTACCTTTAACAGCTTGTCAACCCCTCTCTGACCTCCAATCTGTGATTTAGGAGGGAATGGGGAGTAAGGAGTGGGGAGGGGGGCCCTTTTCCTTTCCAGCCAGTGATTAAAAACAAACCCCAAACCTACCACAGTGTGTAAGCAATGGATGATGGCCCATCAGATGTGGTCCTCTCCCTCTTTGTGCCTGTCTCTGGGAAGTAAGTGAAGGGTAAGGTGAGGGCTAAGGCTGTCAGTTTGTTAGTTGAAAACACTTTTTGAATCTGTTTCTAACTGTGAAATGTGTCAGCTGGGGAGCATGTAATCTCTTCTTTTACAATGCTGTGCGTGTGCCGTTTAAGATAATAATGAAAGACACCCAAAGAGGAGGGGGAGAGAAGGAGCTTTGTTTTCCATTCCCAGTGCCTAATGAGAAATGGAAGGGGAAAAAAAAGCCTCCCTTTCCCCAATTTTTCAATCCAAGTTCCCACTTCAGCTAACTTTCCTCCTCTCCCACCTACAGTTTTGCAGCGAAATAAACTCCAGCAGCATAACTGTTTCATTCAGGAGATATAGAAAACAGTCACCTTGTTTTCTCTGAGAAATCCATCCCAGATATAATAACCATCATAATTGGCATTATGCATCGTACTACTAGAAAGGCTTTGAGTACATGACTGTTGATGGACCCTATCATCCAAGGATCAGCTTAGCACCATACCATGCACATTCATAAATGGTTATCATGCAATGAAAGGAGCATGGGTTTTGGGATCAGTGGGCCCAGCTTCAAATCCCAGCTCTAATTTCTATCTACATGTCTTTGGCAAGTCAGTTAAACAATCTGGTCTCAGTTTCCTCATCTGTAAAATGAAGGGTTTGGCCTAAATAGCTTATGATGTCCCTCTAAGCTCTAGATCTATGACCCAATGAAAGACAGAAAAGCTTATTGCCAAAAAGGATAGCTATCAGAGGTCGGCCATAACAACAGCATTTTTTTAAAATTTGATCTCTGATTTTATAGGTATAGGGAACTTCAGGAAGTCCATATACCAACACAGATGAGCATCTACTCAGTGACCTATAGTCTTGAAAAATTGTCTGAGAGAATGCGTCCAAGCTCATATAGCCAGTAAGTGTCAGAGACGGAACTTGAACTCAGGTCTTCTTGACTCAGAAGCAAACTGTCTATTCACTATGCTACTCTGACTCTTTGCAGAGCAAATCATTAAGCCCAATAAAAGGCATGGAGCAGATGATTGTCTGCTTGGACAGAACCTAAAGTAATATTAATAATAAAAGTCACAGTTTACAATCATATAGAACTTACACTTTGGAAAATTATACTTTCTCATTTATTATGTCATGTCAGTTTTATAACCCTGAGAGGCCAGGAGGGAAGGCTTTGTTATTCCTGTTTGACTAACAAAATGGAATCCTGGGAAAATAAACCAATTTGCCTTCAGTCATACAGCCTGGGTGTCGGGTAATGTATTTACTACTCCTGACTCCATGTCTGATGTTCTTTTCATGCTACCAGACAAATGCATTAAAAACATTTCAATATTTGCCTAAGAAAAATGTAATTAGGAAGGGAAAAATCTGTTAGAAATTACCTAGCATATTACAAACATTAATATGCTTTTTTGTATTATTCATTTTTGGACCACTGGTCCCCCCTGCTAATAAATATAATTAAGAATTAGTTAATTAGTTACTGATAAAGCCAGGATTGGGAACATAGTTTCCTGACACCAAGTCCATTTATGTTTTCATTGCATCATTATCGGGGTCTTTGAGAAGACTGCAATTGAGATGAGTGAGAACACACTCACATAGTAGGCACTAAATAAATGTTGACTGATTGATTGAGAACACAGGTGATCTGGGCACAATCCCAAAGAGATAAGGAGGGAGACGTGCAAGGGGACATCTATGATCCCGCCTCTTTAGCTGACTTCTCCAATCCATGTAACAAGCATTTATTTATCACTTACTAGGTATAAGGCAGTATACTAGCAGCTAGGATTACAAAGACCACACACACACACACACACACTCACACACACACTCACACACACACTCACACACATGCACACACACACACACACACACAGCTTTTTCCCCCAGTTAACATTGTATAAGGAGGAGTGGGTGGAATGATACATTTAAATAGATAAGTATATATGTATATACATATGCATATATGTATACACACACAATAAATTGAGGGAAAATGGAGAAAATATTAGCAAAATGCAGATTTGTAAATTTCCCATAGGTGGAGGCATCTAAGTTGAGCATTGAATGAAGCTGCATATTTTAAGAGGTGAAGGCAAGATACTCAGTGAATTCCATTCCAGGCAGGAGATGATGGAATGCTGAGTTTAAGGAACAGAAAACAGGGCAGCTTGGCTGCAACTTAAAATGACGGGAACCAGATGGTGAAGCAACTTAAATGCCAAGATGAGGAGTTAATATTTATCCTAGAAGGAATAGGAAGCCTTGAAGGTTAGACAAATACTAAAAAGATAGTCCTTGTCTGCAAGAAGCTTAGAATCTAAAGACAGAAGACAACACAGAAAAGAAAGCTAAAAGAGAGGAGAGGTTTCAACTATTGGGGCATGGTGGAGAAGCAAAAGAAATCCAAAATGAGTACGACTTGAAGAAAACACAAAAGACTAAAATTAATACAACTGGGTGGAAAATGGGATGTCTATCCTGTCTCCCTTCCTTAATTGGAGGTTTCTGAGTTCCTAACTCCACCTTCTACTCAAAGGAGCAGAAGGTACTGATGAGGTGTGAATTGGCTGTTTTTCTTCATTTTCCAAGAGGACCAACATTACATCACTATGTTGGAGTCAAGTTGCAGTATGTCCAACTATGACTGAACATAGCAAAATGAGGTTAGAGGGCTCTACCACAGGCCGGGCACACATAGTTCATATGATGAATACTTGGAGTGAAGATGTCTCTAAATTTTCATATCTTATGTTTCTTTTGAGCTATTGCTCTTTTGCTTTGTGAAGAGAGTACAGCACCATCTTTGATGTGGGCATGTCATTCTGGGCAGTCCTTTGCCAGTGTCTACGATGTCATACAATCAATCCCAAAGTTCTTTGGAAAGATGAGGGATGGGTACCACAGGCTGATTGGCTCTTGCAAGATGATGAGATTTCCCAATGATGAGTTTCCTGAGAGAATGATAGAGAAGTCAATGAAGTTCTAAAATGGTGCAGCTGTGTGAAAAATAAGGTGATGTCTGAGAATAAGATGAAAACTCTCCTCTCAGAGCCCAGGGAAGTTCCAGCAGTGGAGGTCACATTTCTAGTGGGAACAATACGGGGATAATAACCAGAGAGCAGGTCGGTGGTTTGGAGATACCTAGGAAGGTTGTCAATGTCCTTCCTAAAATGTAGCATACAATCTAGTGGCTATCCAAAGAGAAAAAAGGAAATAAAGCTAATCCATTATGATTTGTTTTTGGTGAAACCATGCTGGCTTTTTGTGATGACTGCTTCCTTTTCTAATTCATTAACCATTCTTTTAATAATAAGTTCTAGAATCATTCTAGGAATAGAGGTAAAAATCAGTGTCCTATTGCATCCTTTTAAAAAAAAATCAAGATGATCATTGCCCTTCTGTCATATAGAACCTCTTCCGTTCTCTTAGATGTTTTAACCATAACAGTCACACATCAGTCACATATTCCTTCTGTACTGTAAGATACAGGTCATTTCAACCTAATGACCTGAACCTAATCAAGAGTAACTAGAATTCCATCCCCTTTAAAAGTACCAATATCTCTATGTGGGATATCAGTAAGTATTTACTAAACATTTCCTGGGTACCTAGTGCTTTACTAGGCACTGGGATTCAAAGATAGAAATGAAACAGTCCCTGCTCTTGAGGGGGTTTCACTGGGCTGGTGGGAGTCAACACATATTCATAAAAGTAAGTACAAAATAAATAAAAAATAAATACACAGCAATTTCATGAAAGTCAGAGAGAATGCTAGTGTTAGCACAGTCAGCAAAGGCCTCCTATAGGCGGTAGCACTTGAGTCGAGCCTAGGAGCTAGAGTTTCAAATGAACAGAGGTGAAGAGAGAGAGCTTTTCAGACATGGGAGACAGCCTGTGAAAAGTCATGGAGGTGGGAAATGAAATGTAGTATGCAAGGCACTGGAAATAGTCCAGATTGAAGAAAATATAAAGGGTATGATGGAGAGTCATGTGAAGTCAGTTCAGAAAGCTAGGCTTGAGATAACTTGTCAAGGGTTTTTAGCAGAGTTTTAAACAAAGAGATCTGTATTTTATTGAGAGGTGGCTCCTGAATCTTCTTGAGGAGGAAAGTGAGATGGTCATAACTGTGCTTTAGGAATATTATTTTGGCAGTTGTGCACATGATGGATTAAAGAGGAATGAGATGATGTAGGAAGACTAAGTAGGAGGCTATTTCAATGGTAAAAGTGATGGGTGATGAACCCCCGAATTAGGGTGGCGGCCATAAATACAGAGAAGAAATTCAGTTGAGCAGATCCGTGGGGTGAGAGAGAATGAAGAATTGAAGATAATGCCAATGTTGTAAATTTGTTACTAAAAGGATGGCAGTATCCTTAAAAGGAATAGGGAAGTTTGGAAGAGAGGAGGAAGTTAATGAGTTCTGGTCTGGATATGTTGACTTTTGGCTGCCTATGGGACATCTAAGGGCAGCTAGGCGGCACAGTGATTGGAATCAGGAAGACTCATCTTCATGAGCTCAAAGCTGGTCTCAGACCCTTACTAGTTGTGTGACCTTAGGCAAGTCACTTAACCCTGTTTGTCTCAATTTCCTCATCTGTAAAATGAGCATGAGAAAGAAATAGCAAACCACTTTAGTATCTTTACCAAGAAAACCCTACATGGGGGCACAGAGAGTCAGACATGATTGAAAACAACTGAACAAATGAGATATCTAGGTAGAAATATGGAGCAGGTGGTTGGTGACTTGCAACTAGGGTTCAAGAGAAACATGCAGATTTGGGAGTCATGTGCATAGAGATGCTAAGTAAAGACATGGGAGTAGATGAGATCAAAAGGAGAGAGAATATAGATACAGAAGAGATCCAAGGAAGAGTTCTGAGGTTCATGCATCCAAAGGAGCTAGAACATGGATGATGATCCAGTAAAGATGAAAAATGTCAGTCAGTTATGAAGGGCAGTTGTCATAAGTACTGTGAGGAGAGAGAGAGATTCAGTAGGAGGGGGTGGTCAACAATGTCAAATGTGGCAGAATGGTTAAGAAATATGAGGAATAAGAAAGAGTTATTGAGTTTAGCGTTTGAGGGATCCTTAAAAGAGAGCAGTTTCAGCCAAGTAGTAGGTCTAGACACCAGATTGCAAGGGGTTGAGAAATGAGTGGGAAGTGGAGGGGGAAAGTATAAACAGCTTCTTCTAGGAATATGACAGTGAAAGGATGAGAGTTAGCAAGGTCAAATGAAGACATTTTGTTTTGTTTCAAAGATGGAGGAGTAGGAGTTTGTGGAATTAAGAAACTGATGGATAGAGATTCAAAATTAGGAAGATATGAGATGATTGAAGGGGCAAGTTCTTGAAAAAATTGGAAAGGAATGGATTAAAGAGCTTACTCTTGAGTGTCAATTGTTTCTATGAAAACAACTACCTTTTCCTCTAAGACTGGAATAAAGGAGGGGAGAACTGGGTTGGAAGGGGAGTGATATTGAGAGAATTTAAGGTATAGAATTGAGAAGAAGAGAGAACTCGCAATGAGAAGTTTTGGAACTCACACTGTGGAAAGTGTTATATAGAATCAATCAGAGAAGCATAAAAGGATGACTATGCATCAGGACCCAGTCCAGATGAAATAACATAGTCATTAGTGAAGTTTGTATCTGGTGTCCTCTCCTTTCCACCCCTTCACCTCTCCTTTCAGCTTCTCTCCTTTTTGTCCACTTGGTGTCTTCCTCCAGTTGCCCAGTTCCCTAACCTTGTCCCTGAACCCTCTTCTGCAGTAACCACTCAGGATCACCCTCTATGTATTGTCCCTATCTTAGAACTCTGTACCCTTGTTTGACCCAAAATGTGTGGTGTGTCCTATTTCTCCAAGGAATTACTCCAATGCCCAAGAGGTTAGGAGAGGGAGAAACTTCTTTCGACTTGGGAGAAAACTTCTTGATGCAAGTGGCATTTAGAGAGGCAGTGTGGTCTGTTTTAGAAAGAACATTGCCCTCGAAATTAGGAGGACTCATTTTTAACAATGGCTCTGGTATTAGCTATATGACTCTAGGCAATTCACTTAATATCTCTGAGCCTCAGTTTCCACAGAATTGAAATGAAAATGCTTCCACTACTTACCATAGGGCAGTTGTGATTGAAATGCTTTGTAAACCTTAAAGCACAAGAGAAATGTAAGTTATTATTACTTAATAATATTTGAAGAGATGTAAGAGTGATGAATGGGAATGGGAGGGTCTGAGAGGAGAAAACATTCCAGAAGGAAGTAATAATAAATCAATCAATATTTATTAAGCAACTGCTATGTGCCAGGCACTGTAGTAAGCGCTGAGGTACAAAAAGAGACAGTAACTAGGTCCTGTCCTCAAGAAGCTGATAATCTAATGCGAGAGACAACATGCAAACAAAAAAGCAATCTAGATACAGGATAAATAGAAAATAGTCAACAAAGGGAAGGCACTAGAATCAAGAAGGGTCAGAGAAGGGTTCCTATAAACTATGAGATCTTAATTGGCATGTGAAGGAGACCAGGGAGGCCAGCTGTTGGAATATAGAAGAGCTTTCGAGGTATGGGAAATAGTCAGAAAGAATGCCCAGAGCTGAGAGATGGAGTGCTTTATTTATGGAACAGTCAGGGGGATAGTGTCATTGGATGGAATAGTATATGTTGGGGAGTAAGATTTAAGAAGACTTCAAGGGTAGGAGAGGGCTACATCATAGAGGACCTGGAATGCCAAGAAGAACATTTTGTATTTGCTCCTGGAAGTGACAGGAAGCTATTGGAGTTTGTTAAGGAGAATGATCCAAAGCTCTGAGATGGGAAGGAACATGCAAAATTAAGGGAAAGTCAAGTATTACAGTTTGGGTGCCAATAGGTTCAGAGGTTTCATATTGGACTATTGCAACAGATAACACTGAAATGTGAGTGAATGCCAAATTATGTTGAGTCTTGAACATCAAAAATGGAGAGTCTGAGTTTTTATTTGGTAAGTACTGTTTGAATAGTCAAGAAATACAGTAAATAAAGAAAGGCTGTAGAAGAGCCAAATGAAAAGGAAAGCCTAGACATATTCTGCCAGCGTCTTTGACCAGATGTTCCATTTCAGGGAATACCATGGACTAAGTAACAGCATATGGTAGCTAGGTGTTACAGTGGAAAGAGCACCAGCACCAGGAGGACCCAAGTTCATATCTGACCTCAGACACTTACTAGCTTTGAGACCCCAGACAAGTCACTTAACCCTGTTGGCATGTCTTTTCATATTTAAAAAGACCTGGAGAAGGAAATGGCAAACCATTCTAGTATCTTCGCCAAGAAAATCCCAAATGGGGTTACAAAGAGTCAGGCATTTCTGAAACAACTCAACAACAATAACAAAGTGGCAGGAAAGTATAGTACAGAGAGAGAGAGAGAGAGAGAGAGAGAGAGAGAGAGAGAGAGAGAGAGGGAGAGGGAGAGGGAGGGGGAGAGAGAGAGAGAGAGAGAGAGAGAGAGAGAGAGAGAGAGAGAGAGAGAGAGAGAG
>CM053590.1:129588818-129686235 GCA_028646515.1 Pseudochirops corinnae
CTCCAAGAAAAATATGAATTGGTCTCAGACCATGGAAGAGCTCAAAAAGGGTTTTAAAAATCAAGTAAGAGGGGCAGCTAGGTAGCACAGTAAATAGAGCAATTGCCTTGCCTTTCCCCCTCAAAAAAAAAAATCACATGAGAGGGGCATAGAAGAAATTGGGAAGAGAAGTAAAAGTGATGCAAGAAAATCGTGAAAAAAGAGTGAACAGCTTGGAAAAGAAGGCACAAAAATACTGAAGAAAATAACTTAAAAACAGAATAGGTCAATGGAAAAAAAGACATACAACAATTCATTGAAGAGAACTCCTTAAAAAGCAGAATTGACAAAATGGAAAATGAGGTGAAGAAAAAAATTACTGAAAAAAGTAATTTCTTAAATCTTAGAATTGAGCAAGTGAACGCTAATGACTCTATGAGACATCAAGAAACAATAAAAGAAAAAAGAATTTAAAAAATAGAAAACGATGTGAAATGTGTTATTAGAAACACAACTGACTTAAAAAACAAAACCAAGAGGAATAATTTACAAGTTATTGGACTTCCTGAAAAGAGTAACGTGTTATAGTTCAGTCTTTTTTTTTTTTTTTTGCTTTCTATGCATAATGGATAGTGCTAGGGGTAGAGTCAAGACAATCTGAATTCAAATCCTTCCTTTGACACTTAATAGCTTTTTTGACCAGAGGCAAAACATCTTAACTCTTTGTCTCACCATCCTAACTAACAATAATTAAAGTTCCAGACTTGCAAGAATGTTGTGAAGTACAAATGAGTCAATGTATTAAAGCACAATGCAAACTTTAAACGAAAAAACCCAAAAAAACAAAATGCCGAACCCCACTCTTCCCCCCCAAAAAAGAAACAAACAAAAAACTAAAGCAAAATTAGAGAGGGGAAGCTTATCTCCATCATTAGGGAGCATGAGCAGTAGTACTTATCTCTCCTGAATTGTTTCCTATTTCTCTTAAATAGCTAATAATAACTATTATTATAATAACTATATCTAAACAATGCTAAGTCCTGTACAAATATGTTTGCATTTGGGTTTCACAATAATCCTTCTAGATGAGAAATACTACCAGGCTGTTTATACTCCTACTCTACTCTAGGGAAAAAAAAAAAAACAGAACTGTCTCAGTTCAATGACTTCCCAAGGGTCACAATAGCCTCCCAGTTGGTATCAGAGACAAGATCTGAACCCTGCTAGAAGACTAGCAAGACTAGCTTTTCTTAATCTGATTAGATTCAATTCCTCAAGAGGTATTCATTGTTTGCTGTGTGTCAGCCAAAGATACAAAGCCATCAATGTAAACAATCCTTGTCCTCAAGGTACTTATATTCTACCTCAATTTCCTTGTCAACTCCACCTAAGTCTGAGCTTTAGTGCTCCCCCCTCTTTAAGAATAGTAAGCATTATTGTTGGTGGAGTTGTGAACTGATCCAAACATTCTGGAGAGCAATTTGGAACTATGCCCAAAGGGCAATCAAATCATGCATACCCTTTGACCCAACAATACCACTTCTAGGTCTGTATCCCAAATAAAAATGGGAAAAGAAGTGACATATACAAAAATATTTATAGCAGCTCTTTTTGTGGTGACAAAGAATTGGAAATGGAGGGAATGCCCATCAATTGGGGAATGGTTGAACAAGTTGTGGTATATGAATATAATTGAACACTAGTGTGCAATAAGAAATGATGAGCAGATTTCAGAAAAATCTGGAAACACATACACAAACTGATGCTGAGTGAAATGAGCAGAACCAGGAGAACATTGTACAGCAGGAACATTGTGCAATGATCAACTGTAATGTTAATGGGATTTTAAGATCTTCTCCTCCCATTAATAAGCCTCATATGGAGCCCATTAAGGGAAGCTTGCTTAGAGGAGGCTTGCTTAGAGGAGGCCTCCTTGTAGGAAGGCTTTCACACCTTTTGCTAATTTCTAATTAGGCACCGAATCATGAGGGTTGTGATCCCTTCTGGCTCTGAGAAGTATCTATATACTCTAAGTTGGTATTTTGCTTTGGGACTCACTTATGAGAAGGATCTTGTGATTCCCTTCTTAAGATTCTGAGTGATCCTATGTTCAGAGCTCCCAGACTGCTCAGATGTAAAGGTTCTCTAGATCTAGGGATATATGCAAAGTGTATAGTAATATTGGTTTGATTCAGGCAGCTAGAGTCTTGTCTGTTGGTCTTTATTTCTCTGCTTGTATCTTCTCTCTTTGTATTTTCTCTGAAGTTCAGGGTGCTGACTTAAACTAGTGAATGTAATGAAAAAAAGATTATTGACCCATTAAATAGCTATCTTCCCTACTAAAGCAGATCTAAGAACTTGTGCTAGCAGCCATGCTGGTTATGCTAGTGTGGTTATCACTAAATCAACTATGATTGACTTCTCAGCAATACAGGGACCCAAGACAATTACAAGAATTTCATGATGGAAAATGCTATTCATATCCAGAGAAGGAACTATGGAGTATGAATGCAGATTGAAACGTATTATTTCATTTCTTTTGTTTGTTTGTTTTTAGGTTTTTTTTTGGGGGGGTTGTAACTTTTTCCTTTCGTTCTGTGTTTTTTCTTTTACAACAAGACTAATATGGAAATATGTTTGCATGATTGCATATATATAATCTATATCAGATTGCTTGCCATTGGGGGAGGGGTGGAAAGGAGGAAGGCAGAAAAATATTTGGAACTCAAAATCTTATAAATATGAATGCTGAAATCTGTATTTATATGTAATTGAAAAAAATAAAATACTGTTGGGGTTTTTTTTAAGAGATTACATGTTGAATAATATTTTAAGGGTCAATCAAGAATTGTAGAGGTAGGAAATATCGAATGAGTTCAGAGGTGGTAGCCCCAAAAGAACATAAGCTTCAGGCCAGGAAGGCAACATTGCATTTATGTTTTTGTCCTCCCAGCAACCACCATGTTGCTTTGCACATTAAAATCACTTAATAAATGGTTACTATGGTTGTGGCTGTGGTTGTTAGTCAAGGAAGACTATGTAGAAAAAGTGAGACTTGACCACATCCTTGAAAGCAAAGTAGGCTTCAGATAGGTAGAGAAAAGGTCTGAGGCAATTCTTGGCAACTAAGTGACTAGTGTGAGTGAATATGTTGAGATGGGAGTTTAGACGTGATGTTTGCAGCCAGAAATCCATATGAATGGAGCCAAAGCTTCAGATTAGGGGAGTAGTGAGAAAGGATGTTGGAGTAGTAGGGTCAGGGCTGGAATGTGAAGCCGTTTAGGATCATAGCACCTTAAAGTTAGAAAAGATCTAACTTCAGGGAAGTGGTCATATAGATCAGAAATGTCAAACTCATAGATCTGCTCCAGAATGTAGCCAGAACTAGATTAAAATGTAAATGTAAAATGTTTAACAAAATAAATAAAAATACTATACAACATAACATTAATTTGTAGTTTTCTAAGTCAGTATGCAACCTGTAGGATTTGATTTGTCTTTGAATTTGACACTACTGACTAGACTAATACTCAAAGACCAGTGGGAATGCTCTTTGGACTTTATTCCATGGACACTGGAGAAACCCAAGTTGAAGATTTTTTAAAAAGGCTAGTGACATAATAATAAAGCAAAAAGATGGGAAAGGCTTAGTAAAAAAACATAGCAACTCCTCACAACAGTCTTGTGCATGGGAAAATGTAAGTATCATCCCTACTTTACAAGTGAAGAAACTAGGACTCAAGGAGTCCTAAACTAAATCCTTGGTTGAGATGACACATATAACAAGTGTAGAATCAGAATTATCCTAATACTATTTCTATTAGACCAGGCTGGATGTGACCTTGCTGGATCACTTTCCAGTCTTATGGAAAACAGAAAAGGCACATAGAATCATGGGTCTTTAATTACAAGGGACCTCAGAGGCCTAGTTGAACCCATTCATTTTATAGATGAGGAAATTGAGACCTAGGAAATTAAGTAATTTGTCCAAGATCACAGCAATAAGTAATAAGTGTGGGTGAGAGGATTTGAACCCCTATACTTACTCTGACACTAGATCTGGTATTTTCCAACACCCTAGGCTGTATCCTACTTAGCCCGCAGAAATGGCATCCCTATCCTCACCAATAACTGGACAGCTCCTTGGGTGTTGTTTATGTGCTCTTGCCTACCAGGCAGTAAGCAAACAGTTGGGGGTTTCAAGCTTTTTTTCTGTGCTTTTCTCTTAATCCTTTAATCTCCCTCCCACTGCTCCCCTGATCTCTTCCCTAGCCCTTTTGTACGAATAACTTCTCTTTCCTTTGACACTGAAGTCAGAGGTGAACAATACCTTCCCACCTCTCCTGAAGGACTCAGAAAAAGACAGCATTGACAAATCACAGACTCCAGTCTGGCCTCCAGTCTGACTCCAGGGACTGACGCTGAGAAACTAAAGTCAAAACAGCCAGTCTCTGGAGCTCAGTGTCCCCAAGGTTTGCTGAGGCAGGAAAATGCAGGTGGCAAGGGAATAAGGATAGCCCCCAGGCAGGAGTTCATTCAAACGCTGGGTTACAGAGCACTAATGTGTGACAGTTGCAAAAAGATAGAGGAAGCAGGGACCAGTACTTCAGCACTGAAGCTATATAATGTTTGCTCCAAAAATGGTAATGAAGGAAAGGTTTAGATAATCCCTAGAAACAATTTCCGTCCACAAAGTGCAAGTCTCCGAGCTGAAGCCAGCCAAGTAAGTAAATTGCACAGTAACAATATCACTTTAAAAAAGAGGGAGATAAACACCTCTGATCAGAGTGTAAGTGATATGACAGGGAGAATATCAGCTATAAACCAGTGAGGTCTGAAAGGGCAAAGGAACTCTTCAGATAAAAGCGCTGAATGAGGGTTCCTTACGGGAACTGGACTGCAGGAAGTGTGCCCTGTCAACCACTGTGGCCATGGGCAAGGCATAGATTTCCTATACAAAGCAGGGTGCTTTGAAGGATAAAAATCCATTTCTTATCTGCGTACTCTGTGCAGACCAAGAGACAGTAGGCCTTGCTACTGCCGGTGGTCCTGAAGTGGACAGAGATTCAGGAAAAGATTGTTTTTCCACTCCTCATTCCCATTTTATCACCATCCTTTCTGTCCTGATACCTGGTGCAAAGGTAGAAATAATTATATCCTCTTCTAAACTTGTTTTTGTTTTCCTCAGTGTATTTTCTTTTTTGGACATGATCGGGTTAAGTGACTTGTCCATGGTCAAACAGCTAGTAAGTATCTAAAGCTGAATTTGAACTCAGGTCCTCCTAATTCCAGAACCAGTGTTCTAAAGATTTTTTTCAGCATATTTTTAAATAGCTTATTGATATATATATATATATATATCAAGCTTACAGATGGCACAGAGCATGAAGGAATAACTAATATACTCAATGAAAAAGTCAGGATCAAAAAAAAATTCTCAATAAGGTAAGAAGGCTTCTGAACTTAGGGTCTGTGAACTTTTTAAGAAAAAAAAATAGTTTGATAACTGTATTTGAAAATAATTGGTTCCTTCTGTGATCTTATCTGTTTTATTTTGTGCATTTAAAAACATTATTCTGAGAAGGAATCCATAGACTTCACCAGGCTACTGAAAGGGACCATGACATAAAAATGAGTTAGGAACCCCAGAATGGTAATATAGAGAACATTGAGCTGAGCATTATAAAATTAAATGAAATAATGGTAAATGTAAAGTCTTACCCTTGGGTTCTAAAAAATCAATTTCACAAGTACAAGATCAGAAAGGCTTGGTTAAAGGCAAGTTCATTTGAGAAATTTGAGGGTTTTGTGAACTACAAGCTCAGAATTAGAGTCAGTTGCTGAGATTTAAAGAAGCTTTTCAGAAAAATTAGTTGAGCCCATCGTTGCTAAAAGCAATAGTACATTTATTTGGCATGTTTAAGGGAGGGTACCATGGATTAAATAGAGACACCCAAAAGAGGATGCTAAGACAGTATCCCCTTCCCAAGCTGGGGAAGCAGTTCATGTTTGGAAAATTAGGCTGACACCCACTCCAAACTGAAACAGTAAACATTACCTCCAAAGCAGAAAAATCTAAAAAAGCATTCAACAAAAGATGCCATTACAGAACCCAGACCTGATGGTCTTCATGTCAAAGCAGAGAAGAATGATTTCATGACAGTCTTGTAAGAGGCTTCTCCCAGGCCTTAGCATATCATTCTAACAATATCTCTCAAGTTCAATGAGTAGGATTGTTGGTTCCATATCCACTCCAAGTACCATCACAGCTCAGAACATCTGAAGATGGAGAGAGTGAGGTGTTTCAAAGTGAGGGGAGGAGTTTCCCATCTCTGATGATACAGATAGGGATGGAAGTTTCAGGGATGCTGAGTGGAGTCTTAGGGGAATAGACTGACATCTATCCAGGAAGAAGGACAGATTTGGCCTATTAGTAGTTCATAATTCCAGAAGCAGGGCAATTGATAAGATAGTGGAAGAGGTGGCTGGATAGGAGTGAAGTGAAGTATGATAGCTGAGACTTTCATAAAATATTGATCTAGTAGCACACTCTTCCATTTCATTGCACTCAGAAACTCTCAACCAGAACTCCCGTCTATCTAGGTCAACCCCTGCCCTTCTCTTTTGCTCAATTTAGTCATACCATAGAGGCTCACCATAGGACCAATGGCAACCTACAACTTCCTACCCCTGGCCGTCTTCATTTCAGTCTGGCTTCCCTGAGCCCACTTCCTACCATATTCCTTCCTATTACTACTACAATGATCATGCCTGATCCACCTTGTGACCACTGCCTTTGGCTAGCTATTCTAGGAATGGGCACTGCTTCAACAGCTTCCTCAGGTTCAGATAGGGCCACCCTATTCTATCCACTGAATTTAACATTAGAACACCTGAGTTCATATTCCAGATCTGCTGCTTAGTAGTGTGACCTTGGGAAAGACACTATAACTCTGGGCTGCAACTTTTTTATCTTTAAATGAGGGAGTCCAGATACAAATCTATGGTCCTGTCATCCTATGTGCCCCAATGCCTCACCATTGGCCTGACTTCACTCAAGTAAGCACCAGCACTTTCTGGCCCACGTAGACTCTGCCCCTCCTAGTGTTTCTTCTTCATTACTTTGACTAAGCACTTCCCTAGGCCCAGATTGCTTAGTTCCCTATCTCTGGCTCTACTGGGCTCAGGTGCAGGTATCCATCACCCTCCTTGCCCTTTCAGGAGCAAATCTCCCTTTTCTAACTCAGTTTCTGTTTCCATAGGACTGCTCCCATGAGTGAGATCATTTCAACTTGTTTTATTTTTTTTTTTCTTGAGTAGAGGTGAAGGGAGAAAATGGGGTTTGTGCGGGAATCACATAACAATGTTAAATGGGGTACATCTGCATAAAGACATGTTGAATAGTGTTTAAATATTGGAAATACATGGTGTCCTAGATGATGATGTATCACTTCCTTAGACACAAAGCTAGCCTTAGGCTTAGAATATCAGAGTTGTATGTCAAAAGGACTTTGGCAAGAGATGTATAGCTTTTAATTTGCAGGAATGAGAGAGACAGAGACAGACAGAGAGACAGAGAATGAGGGGAAGGAAGGAAGAAAAGGGATGAAGTAGAAAGAGAGGGAGGGAGAGAGAAGGAGAGAAGATGGGACTGAAAGAAAGGGATGAAGAAGGGGAGAAAGGAGAAGAGAAAGGGAGAAGAGAAAGGAAAAGGGGAGGAAGGAGAGGTAAGGGAGAAAGACAGGAACAGAAAGAATGGGAAAGAGAGAAGAGGGAGAGAAGAAGAAACGGTAGGAGAGAAATTGGGAAAGGGGAAGGGAGAGAGGAAGAAAGAAGAAAGAGAAGAGGAAGGAAGGTAGATGGAGGAAGGAAAAGAGGAGAGGAAAAAAGAGGGGAGAGCAGGGGAAAGGGTGGAATAAATCCATGCATTTATAACTAGAAACCTAGTGCTTTCTAGGGATCATTTTATGTATTTTGCCCATGTATATCAGCTCAGGGGTTTTTTAAAGATCTGTTTTCTATGTATGTATCAAATGTGTCTACTTCACTTTTTTGCCACCTGTAGGGCTCTCTGTCCTTTTATTTTTCACCTTTTGGGATCCTCCTCAATCTTCAAGGCCCAGCTCCAATGCTACCTCTTTCACGAAGCTTTAATTTATTTCCAAGGAGAAATAAGGTAAATTGTCATATTCCCTCCCTCTTTTCTTCTCCCCTGCTCCCCCTAAATCCTATAACACTTCATACCTTTTCATGCATTTATTTTGTTCTATTTTGTATTCTAGTTACTTGAGCTGGAAACATCTTCTTTACCTGAGTATAAGCTCCGGGAAAGTAGAGACCATGTCTTTTTCAATTTCCCATAGCCAATTCTTATACAGAAAAGACACTTGTAAATCTTTGCTAAATAAATGTAATTCTAGATGTTTGCTAAGTAAAGGGATATATGGTAATCAAGCAGATAGATGAGTCAGGCTACTTGTGGACTATAGGCACAGTTGCACAACCACGGCCAGGGAATCCAATCATCTACCAGGTAGGATATCAGAAATAACAGTAAAGAGCACCTGGATTGACCTAAATTTTTCCCCATGGTCTGAGGCCTGAAATTTCCCCATAAGAGATTCATTTCTTAATAAATCTTAACCTTCTAAAATGAATATTGCTTGGAAAGCATAAGCCTGCTTTTATCTTAGAAATACAGCATGGTGCAGTGAAAAGATTACTGCTTCAGGAATCAGAGGATCTGGGTTCAGATTCCGCCTCCATTTCTTGTTACCTGTTATAAGTTTGGGCAAATCACTTAACTTCTCTGGACTTCAGTTTCCTCATCCAGAAAAAATGCCTAGCACATAGTATGCTTGTTGACTTTCCCGTCCCTCCTTGCCCTAAGTTATTATCTCTCAAGAATACATCAGTTTCAATGAAGTTTCTGAAGTTATATTTTGATAGATACTCTGAGTTATATTTCAATAGATGGTGGTTCCTCGTGGCTTCCTGGGAATGGGATAAAAGGGAATTACCTAGACCAGAATTACATAGACCAGAATCTGGGGCCTCTGAGGTTCAAATCTGGTCTGCCTGTGTTAAGTAGGAAAGAGCCACCCTCTGAGAAACAGCTATACCAGGGCAGCTTGTGTGGCTTGAGGTTAGAGCTGGCTAAGCATCTAAATCTCACAATGGAAGAAGCAGGAACAGGGTTGTACCTGACAACTGTAGCACCTGTGGCAAGTAGCATGAAAAGTGCTTGCATCTCACCCTTTAAAGACCAGTCATGCTACCATTGAATAAAGTTTGTGTTAAATGTTCTTTAAAAAAAAACAATCTTTGAGACATGTGGCTGAGAGTGACCATACAATATTGACTCCTATAGGCAGAGACCTTCATTCAATTGATTCTTATCAAGTGATAAATTCAATTGTTTCTACCTGCTAAAAGAATGTTAAGTGTTGTCAGTGCCCACTACATTTTGGTGCCCTGAGGGAAAGCCATGGTCACTCCACTCTAGTTAGATCTCTGGATAAGACTACATCAGGAAAATACATCAACCTACTGGAGGATCGTTCTTGCACCCATTAAATGCCCAGCATTTTATGAATGTTCATTAAATCTTTGGTCTGGAAGGGAGAGGGCAGGAATCAGAAAATCAAGAGAAGAGACCGAATTATCATTTAGGAACATGAGCCAAGGGCAAAAGCTGAATCAAGGAATCATTAGGACAAGCTAAAGGGTCAAGAAAGCTGAGACTAAACAAGCAAATGAGAGCAAACTGACAGCTGAATGACAACTTGACAAGCTCAACACAAGCTCAGGCTTTGCATCCTCTTATGGTGGGTTTCCATGTGCCTGTCATACTCTACTTAGTTCCTTAAAGAGAAAATGCTGTCAAATGGTACAATTCACACACTGAAGAATAATTTCCCCTGCCATTATGTTTCCATGGACTAGCCATTCCTAGTCTCAATGAAAATGTGCCATATGTTTTTGATTAACCAGAACCCAAACAGCAAAAACTGTCAATTGTTGCTGTTGTTATTGCTGATGTTTTCAGCTCTTTGATTTTTAGTAGAAAGAAGCAAATGATAATTCAATTCAACAAACCTTTTTCTGAGAACCTATCAAGTATAAGCAACTCCCAGGTAGGTATGCAGCCTAAATTCTCTGCCTTTGCCATATAGTCATAGTGCAAAATGACTTTAGTATTCATTCAGTCAACAGTATTAACTGAGTGACCACTATGTGCCTCCTTTTTGACTAAGCAGGTTAATACCCCTAAGCATCTGCAAGTTGAGGATCATTTAGAGCTGGAAGGAATCTTAGAGATCATCTGACGCCCTCGTTTTAGAGTTAAGGAAAACATGGATCAAAGCGCTTAGGTGAGCTGTCAGATGTAAGCAGCAGAAAAATCAGCATTGGAACTAGAGTCCAACTCCAATATTCTCTTGATTCAGCATGATTCAGTCATCAAATATTTGGATCCTGTTACCTGGACTCTTATTATATCAGAAAGGTATAATCAAACATTCTGGAGAGATTTTCACCTTCAAGACTTTAAACCAAAAGGAACTTCTGGTTCACCATGAATAAACCACAGAATTAAACTCAAATGCATCCCTGTTTCCCCCCTCCCCCATCAGTCTTAATCAGGGTTTTATTGTAGCAGACAATTTATAATCAGTCCATCTGTGAGTTTCAGATATGTTTTTGTCTTGTTTGGCTTGAAACAACATGCCCTAGAATTTATTGGAATATAGGATTGTTAAACAGAAATCAATTGGCCTTTAACAAACATTGCATGTTTCTTTTCATTCCAAATTTCAGAAGCTAAAGATTTGGATCTCATTTCCCTCTTGGAGTTCCAGAACAACTCCCAATACCCTGCTGTGCTTTTCCTTCATGTGAGAGGCTATACCATGTGGTAAATCCTCAGTGGGACAGAAACGGGAAATAGTGACAAAGACCAACTATTCTTTGGAATCTCTTGGATAAGTAATCAAGGGGCAGATGGCATAGTAGGGGTGGGGAAAGGATGAATTATATCCTAGAGGCTCATGTGAATTCATGAGGCCACACAGTGGGGCTGCCTTCTTGTCAGGAATGCCTTAGAATCAATTCATTTGGATGCTTCAGTAACTAAACACACTCGTGTATTGTCTAGATTGGACTGGTAATATTATAAAAGGTTAAGTGGCTCTGTGGCAAAGGAGCTTGACTAGGATTAGTGAATTCATAATTTTTATTAAGAACTTAATATGTGCCAGTCACTTCATTAAGTGATGCAAATATAAGTACAAAGAATGAAAGTTTCTTTCCTCAATGAGCTTACATTCTGATGGAGGAAGAAGGGCTGGCAAAAAAAAAAAAAAAAACCAAAACCAAAAAGAAACCAGAACAACACCTTGAAATCTTCCCCTGGGGAGCAGGTATTATTAAAACTCCCTTATGGAATAGTTAGAGAACTAGCATTTTTAAAGAACCTACTATGTGCCAGGCACTGTTCTAAACATTAGGGATACAAAAAACAAATAATCAAAACCAAATAAAAACAAAATTCAGTCTCTGACTTAAGGACCTCAGAGTCTAACGATCTTAAGTTTTCTTAAGTTTGGCAACTGAGACCAGAAGATCACCACTCAGGGAAAGCTCAGAAGTACCAGGTGGTTCTTCAAGAACCAAGAGTTGGTAACCAGAGATATAAGGAACTGAGCCCAAGAGTCACAAGAAGAAGTCAGGATCCTAGACAGAAGCATGTGCCACTTTCAAAGGATTACAATATTTGAAGAACCAGTAAAGAGGTGTGGTCTGGAGTAAGGTAGAAAAGTTTGGATGCTGGAAAAAACATGGAAGGTTTCATGAGAGTTTTATACAATGTGCTTCATTTAACATCTTATAGGTGCCTAGTTGCTTGGCATTGAGGCTGCCTTCCATACTCTCCTAAATGCCCCTTCTTTGCTTTCTCTGGTAACACTTGTAAATTAGGTGAAATAGCTTAAGCTGTAGTAGAAAAAACTGAGTAGTAGTTCAATATCAGAAGAGGTGTTATCAGATGTGGCAAGGGGTAGGGAAAGGAGAAAATCGTCAAGATAGAGGGAAAATAGCCTATAGGAGTAGAGAACACTGGCTATTTAGCCAATAGTCATAGATGTCTGAGTTGAAAAAGATCCCAGAGACCATCCAATAGAGGGATTCTCAAACTGGAGTTAGTAAACTTGATTTTTTTAATATTTTATTTATTTTTATTTGTTTTAATTCATGAAATAAAACAAGCATTTTCATAACATAATAAAACAAAAAATGACTGCACATGAAACTAGAAAGCTTGCCTTCTTCTTGGATGCAAATACTGTCTTCCTTCATATGTCTCTTGTAGTTAATTTAGGTATCTATAATAGTCAAAATGACTTATTCACTCAAAGTTGTTCTTAAAACAACATTGCTGTTATTGTATTTCAAAATAATTTGCTTCCTTTGTAATGCTATGTATTTTATTTTATGCATTTAAAAGTACCACTCCTACAAGGAATCCATAGACTTCACAAGACTAGCAAAGGGGTCCATGAAACATAAAAAGGAAATACCCCCACGATCTAGCCCAACCTGAGCAAGAATTCTCTCTACAATACTTTCAGCAAGTGGTCATCCAGACTTTTCTGGAAGTGAAAGAAGAGGTGAATATTAAAGATAGCAAATCAATGGGGCAAGTCAGGAAAATGAGGAAATCAGATATAGGAACAGATGAAGACATCTGTTCACTGGTTGATTGTTTTTTTACTTGCCACATGCTGTCAATTATTAGTTTAAATTGCCATTTATCTTCATGTGCTATTCTTACTCCCTTCTTTTTTTCAAATAGGAAGTTGATGGATGTTCTACAATTCAGATGGTTGAAATGGGCATTAGTTTGAAAGGAGGACTTGTCCTATACCAAATTCCTAACAGTTCTAGTTATCAGAAGGTTCCAGAACATCCTGCTAAAAAATAAACAATCTGTTGACTCCCTGGGCCCAAGGATTCTTAGACTTTCTATGTGTCATGGTCCTTTGGGCAGTTTGGTAAAGTCAATGGAATCCTCAGAATAATGTTTTTTTTAAATGCATAATATAAAATAGAAAGAAGTATAGAGGAAACCAAATGTTAGTGAAAATGAAAACTTATTTTCCCCATCTAAATTCACAGATTCCCTTCAAATTTATCTACTGACAGCTACCTCCTCAAGGGGTTCAGGGACCCTAAATTACGAAACCAAACCTAGAGCAAATTTAGAAGGGCAGCATAGTAATGGGGGAGAAACAATGGAATTATAATCAGCACACCTGGGATCAGTCAATACTTTTTTTCTACTTGTGCATTATGTGATGCAACTCACTTGGCTTCTCTGAGACTCAGTTTCTCCATCTGTAAAAAATGAGCAACATTCAGTTGACTTCCAGGTCTAAGAGGCTATGAGTCAGCTTACAGAAAGTCTTCCATCCTTCTCTCTGCCAGTAAGTTAGGCACACTAGAGAGGTTATTTCAGGAAAACTTGAGATAGTTAGAGATTGGTTCTCCCTAAAGCAACAGCACTTGGATGATTTCCTTCTGAGCCTATGAGGGCCAAATGTATATCTGTACTCTTTTTATTCAGTAGCAATGGGATGGGACTTCAGTTTTTTTTTTTTAAAGAAATCAAATTTATATGCTCATCTTGGCATTAAACCAATCGCAAAAACATTTGGTCTGAAAACATATGGATGTCAACCTTGCAATTGAGTTGGTAACTGGCATTAGAAGTGCCAAAAGCATCACACTGTCCACTACTGTCATGGTCTTCATCCTCACCAGCATGACAGACTTGCAAGAGTTTTGAGATCATAAATGAGCGAATAATACTGCATTGACCACAAAGGGATGTTTCTCCATGCTCACTACTAAGCAAAAAATCAGCACCATGATGTTAAACTTGAATGTGTCCCTTGCCACAAGTTAATTTCAATATCAATCAGCAATCAAAAATGCAGCCACTTTCTGTCATGGGCAGGGGAGTTTTAAGGTCCTGTCAGGATGAGAAATGATCTGAAATTTGATGGGTGTTGGAAAGCTCTCAATAAATTCAGTTAGAAAGGTATTGAGCTGAAACTACTCCTGGGGTGGGGGAAGCAGCAGATTCAGGCTCTGTTTCAGTTTGAGTCACCAGGGCAGGCTCCCTATAGAAGGGCCAATACAAAGAGTGCCAAGCGTTGGGCCTTGAATAGAACTGATTTCTACAAGCACTGGTTTAATTGTATTACAGGCATCTTGGACCTATGACTCCTGCTAACTTCCTGAGCTTCCAAATGAATGGAACTCTCTGAAATCAGAGAGGCTCAAAAGAATTTTACAGAGAAAACTTTATCAAAAAAGGCAAGGCTCACAGAAGACATTTTATGTGCCCTAGAGCTTTGTTAACTAATCAAAAATATTTTACCAAGTGCTGGTCTCTGGTAAATTCAGAAGAATGAGATATTTTCTCTACCCCCCAAGGTGCTTCCTGTCTGGTCTAGAAGAAGTGGCATGGCAAAGAGAAAAGAGTCCTGGATTTCTTTAAAAAATGTAAGCTCAGCTTCTGAAAATTCATTGAAACAATCTTGGGGACAGCCCCAATATAAAACAAGATGATAGGAATGATTTTTGTCTTGTTCTTATATGGTTTTTAATTTCTTCTCTTGCATCTTTATATTTTCAAAGTTTTGCAAGTCTTGGAGTTGGGAGAATGTAATAGCAACACTTGTTAAAAATGGTGCACTTAGGTTTTTTAAGGATCCATATTAGATTCAGGCGGGTTGGGGCAACAGTCCAATCTGTGACTGTGTTCTGACATTGGTATAATAATCTGTTGAATTTTCAAGGACATTTCAGGGTTGCATTTGTAATATAATCATGATAACTATGACAACAAAATAATATGTGGAATGAAAAGCTTTAAAAATATATAGACTTATGAAAGAAAGTATGTGGGGATAAGAAGGGATATGTGTGATTCCTATTATCCTGTCTACCACTGGAGCCAGCCTATGGATACTTTGTGAGTTTATGATCTCTCAACTCCATGGAGATAATTCTTATTCAGTTGCAAAAAATAAAATCACTTTATCTACTTGTGCAATAGCACAGAGAGCATAAAAATACAAAAGAATAACACTAGGCTAACAACTTTTCCTTAGACCATTTCTATTTGAAGTTTTAAAAATTGAGAAGACTAGATCACAACAATGGGAACAACAACCTAGCACTCTGAGGGAATCTCAAGAAATCCTTTGGCAGAAGACCATGGATCATCTAAACCAGCGGTTCTCAACCTGTGGGTTGTGACCCCTTTGGGGGTCAAACGATCCTTTCACAGGGGTCACAAGAGTTGCCTAAGACCATCAGAAAGCACATATTTCTGATGGTCTTAGGAACCGAGACACTGCTCCTCTATCCGTCTCCAGGTGGACCCACCCACATGCAGATATGCCCACATACGAGTATTAAAGGGTCACAGCATTAGGAAGGTTGAGAACCACTGATATAAACAATTCAGGATAGGTAACTATCTCTCCTCTTTTCAAAGAGCTTTATAAATGAAGACTTTCTGCCTTTTCCCAATAGCCCATTCCAATGTTTCATTCACTTTTCTTCTGGATTATAGATATGAAGTTTACTATCTTTCATAAATTTGTAAGCTCCTTGAGAGGAGAGACTATCTTTTGCCTCTTTTTGTAGCCCTAGCATTTGGCACAGTATCTGATAGATAGTAGGCACTTAATAAATGTTTACTGAATTGAAATTGAATTGAATAAATAGATGTTTTCTCTCTCTAATCAATAGTCTGCAAAATATTGTCACTTAACCTGTCTCAGTTTCAATAATAATAGCACTTACTTTTCAGGATTATTGTGAAAATTATATTGTTATGGTGGGAGATGTGCCCACCCAAAAACTGTTAGGATTTCATGATGTGTTGTGGTGGAACCATCTCAAAGAATTCAGAGTCAGTTCCAAGAGGAATGAGCAACTTCAGAGAAAGTAAGATAAATTTTTATAGGGTAAAGATGCAATTACATAACAGAAATTTACATATAACATAGGAATATGATTAATATTAAAAAGGCAGGAGGAGTTTGTTAAGTGATTAGTTAATGGAGGAGGGGTCCCATCTATGGTATGGTGGCTAAACATTTTGATCATGCTGCCCTCCAGTCAGCTAACTATTGTGGTCTTGTCTGGTCAAGATGGATAGTTAGGAATTGCACTCCTCTCTTGGGCTAAATGGATGATGTGATTGTGATTATCTGTTTCTGTGGGAATAGTTCTAGGGGCAGTGACTAGGTAGAGGCAGTAGTTAGGTTCCCATCACATGGACACACCTGCTGTTTCTGTGGGAATTAAGAGTTCAGGGACGCACCTGTTGTTTCAGTGAGCAGTGAGGCATATATGAATAAGTTAGAACATTGGGAGAAAGGGGGATTAGATAGGTACAGTGGGACCTATAATGAAGTTGGAATATAGTGCATGAGGCCAGCTTTATTAGGATTCCATCATTCCCCCTCAAAGAGCTGGGGTCCAAATTCATTTGGTAAAAAGGGCAATTGTCTCAGGTTCTGTACCTTCTTCAGGCTGAGAAGGAGTGTAGAGCTGTCTCTGTCTCTATAGGTCCCAGGGAGGAGGTTGGCTGGAACCTCAGTTCCATAGGCCACATCCAGGGGATGATGGATGAGTATAGACCAGTATCCACTCTTTGCTGCCAACTGTAGGCGAACCTTTTTACTAAATTACTTAGGCTATAGAAAGGAATATAATTTTAGACTGACTAACTCAGTTCTAATACACATTTTAGTAGTTCAGATGTATCTCAGCCTTAGTCTGTGAGATAATGATTAACCTTGTGTTTGTGCCTTTGTTTCATAAACTTCTTTTCCCTTTGTCTAATTGTTCCATATCATTCAGAAAGAATGTTCTGTTCCAAAGTGAAGCTTTGAAACTTGCCTCTCTTCGATCAGTGAAGTGGTCTCTTTTCTCTTAAATAGATCTTAGGGGAGAAGTTTCCCCCTTTCCTCTTTTTCGTCTGTCTCTCCAGGGACAGTTCTACACCCCTTCTTAGCCTGAAGAAGTTACAGAAGCCGAGCCCTTTGTCCCTTTTCCCAAATGAATCTGGGTCCCAGCTCTTTGAGGGGGGAATGATGGAATTGTGCCTGGAACAATGTAGGTGCTTAATTTCTTTCTGAACTCCTTTGAAAAAGATGAGAAAATAATGATAATATTTATGTGAAAATATATTTGTAGTATAGTTTACAAAATACTCTCACAGTTGTCATCTCATCTGAGGTAGAGAGCAGGTATGATTACCCATGTTTGATGGGCAGGATTCAGAAATGCTAAGTGACTCACCCTGAGACTCTTACTATGGCAGCTGCTTGGCACAGGGTATGGGCTATGGAGAACTGGGGTGGGAAGAACAGAATCTGAATCCTAAGGCACTTTTTAGCTGGGTTATTTGAGCCAGTTATTTAGCCTTGCTGTGCCTCAGTTTCCTGGTCAGTAAAGTAAGGATGATAATAGTACCGCGTTGCTATAAGAATCAAATGATATGGCATAAATAAAGCACTTTGCAAACTTTAAAACTCTACATAAATATCAGCTATTATTATTATCACTGTTATTATTCATCCTCTTCCTCTTGTTCCTCCTCCTCCTAACAGAGCTAGGGTTTGAATCAGGTCCCCTGACTTTGCATAAATCCCTGTATTGTTATATCATATTTAAAGCTTTGTGTATAATAATAAAAAATTAGTATTATTACCCCCCTTCCTCCTCCCCATTATCCTATTGTCAAAGCTAGGGCTTGAACCAATAGCTTCTGTCTCAGTATATATCTTAAAATATTTATACCCTACATAGAACTCTGCATAAAAGAATAACATTATTATTACTGCTCCTACTCCTATTGGCAAAGCTAGGGTTTGAACCAGGTCTTCTGTTTCTGTATAAATCTCTATGTATTTATACTCTAATAGAATGCTACGCAATATTAACATTGCTACTACTTACTACTACTACTACTACTACTACTACGACTACTACTACTACTACTACTACTACTGCTACTACTACTACTACTACTACCATTACTACTACCACTACTACTACTATTACTACTACTACAACCACCACCACTACTACTACTAGTACTACCCCTTTTCTTTGTCCTCCTCCTTTTCTTCCTCCTCCTACTGACAGAGCTGGAATAGTAGAACTAGGGTTTGAAACCAGGTCCTCTGTTTCTTTGTAGAAATCATCTAAAAAATTGCTAGAGTTGCAGAAAGTTATATTCTTCCTGGAAACCATCTCTCTCAGATACTGCTCTGAATTTGAAGCTACCCTTCCTCTGATATCAATGAGAAGAAGGAAATTAGGAGTGTGTGCTCCAGCTTATGCCTATCCTCACAATAAACTCATTCTCCTGTCATTCTCCATCTACACTCATCCCAGTTCACTCCCTAGAGAGTGTTTCTTTGCCTCGGGTTGATTAAAACAGCCAGAAATAGGTCTCATGAGGAAAAGTTGATATAACTGGGAGTGTTTAACTTGAAGAAAAGAAGGTTGAGGGGGAACTTCCTTACTGATTTCAACTCAGGATTCTTTGGGTGCCTTTTAAGTGTATCACACAGCTAGGAACTTTGGAGAAGGGCTGTAATTTGCATGAGGCTAGGCATAGGCTTTGTCAGGGTGCCAACAAGGGAAAGTGCTTTTCTTTCTTGGGGAGAGCTGTCCCCAAGTTTTGATTCTTCTCTTTCTTTAAAAGCACATATCCTGTTTTGCCATGAAAATTCTCTCTTTATTTCTGATGCCCCATCATGTTTATAGAGGTCATGACAGAATCCCGGCTTTGAAAGGATCCTTGGAGGCCTTCTACTACTGCCCATAACCGATTAAGAATTCCCTCTACAACATACCTGACAAGTGATCATCAAGTCTCAGCACAAAGACCTTTAATAAAAAGGAGCCCACTATTCCCTGAGATAGCCCATTGTCCTATGGGATGGTTCTTAGCCTTCAAAAGTTTTCTCTTATATCAATCCTTTTCTCAACTTTTGCCTATCTCTCCTAATCTCTGTCTCCATATGAAACAGAGCAAGCAAAATCCCTCTTCAATGTGGCAGCCTTTCAAAGATCTAGAGCTGGGAGGGAACTCAGTAGCTGTACATTCTAACATCCTTATTTTATATGGGAAGAAACTGAACTCAAGGACTAAGCAAGTATTAAACTTCAGAGGTGGGATTAAAAGTCATTTCTCTTCCACTGCACCAATTATCATCCTATCATCACCCATTCTATCACTTAAAATATATATGACTCTGGCCAAGTCATTTGATTTCTCCAAGTTTCCCATTTTCTCATCTGTAAAATAAGGTAATAAGGTATAGTAGAAAGAACAATGGATCTGCAGTCAGATGAAGTTGTTTTTCAGTTGAGTTTGACTCTTCCTGACCCCAGGGACTACAGTGCACCACGCCCTTCTGTCCTCCATTCTCTCTCCAAGTCTGTCCAAGTTAATGTTCATTGTTTCCCCAACACTATCTATCCTCTGCTGTCCCCTTTTACTTTTGTCTTTAATCTGTCCAAACATCAAGATCTTTTCCAATGAGTCCCATCTTCTCATTATATGGTCAAAATATTTAAGCTTCAGTATTTGACCTTCCAGTGAATAACCTGAATTAATTCCCTGTCTATCAGATGACTTGAGTTCCAAACTAGGCTTTGCTCTTTACTAGACTCATAGCTTCAGTCAAATAATTATCTCCACTAACCTCACCCCCAATCCAACAAACAATATTTTTTTGGCCCCTAGAGAAAATATCCCTTGCTTAGAGCTAGGAGGGGATGGCAAGGCTATTGTGGAAGTATATTATACACCCTTTGCCCTCATGAATCTTCAGTCCAGCTAGAGAAATAGTACTATCACATATGTAACTGAAAAATATTTGACAGGGTACTAACATGTGCATACTTGATATGCTAAGTGTAATAGAATCAGATTTCTTATGTTAGATTCAAAACACAAAGGGATCAAGGGAATGTATATTGGGATCATTTTGTTGCTGTTCAGTAGCTCAAGTTGTGTCAGATTCTTTGTTATCCCTTCAGGGGTTTGTTTTCTTGGTAAAAACACTGAAGTGTTTTGCCATTTCCTTCTCCAGCTCATTTTATAGATGAGGAACTGAGACAAACAGGGTTAAGTGACTTACCTAGGCTCACACAGCTAGTAAGTGTCTGGGGCCAGATTTGAACTCACAAAGTTGAGTCTTCCTGACTTCAGAACAAGCATTCTATCCGCTATGCCACCAATCATGTATTTAAAGCTCAAAATGCCCATAGAAGTAATTTCATTCCAATGTTCTTATTCAACAAAGGAAGAAACTGAAAACCAAAACAGCCTTTGACTTGCCCAGTATCACACAGGTAGTATCTGGCATTGGTGGGATTTCAATCTAGGTTCTCTGACTTCAAATCCAGCTTTGGATTCTACCGTATTTTGCAGTAGGAGTCAACAAGAGAAAATGTACTTATATTGAAGTCCCATTTTGGTTGGATGTGAGAAGGAAGTCATGATGGAAAAGTGATATAACTTCTATATGCCTAAAGCTCTTTGAAGAGAATAGAGATAGTCACTTATTCTTATTAACTTTGTCTCCTCCCTCTGGGCTGGTCCTGGCCTTGAGATCCTCATCAGTGCCAAGTAGTTTTAGTTTTCACATTGTTGATGGCTTATTGTCACCATTGTTGTTGTAATTGTTGTCATTAATATTATAATTCGATAATTATCAATAATAAAATATTATTTAAATGTTTATAAATGTTATTCTTTAATAATTAATGGCTTTATTACTAAGTAATAATATTAATGACAAAAAATTTATATGATGCTATAAAGTTTGCCAACCGCTTTACATTTTTTATGTAAAGCAGCAAGACTCTGTTCCACCAGATCATTTATGGCTCGGTAACACCATGAATATTGGTTGTATGATAGGTAGTCTGAATAATGATCCAGGCAGTCACTCAAGCCTCCTGGGGATTGGTAAGAAAGACAGGCAGGGCAGTAGTAAAAAGACCAATTTAGTAGAAAGTGTGTTAGACTGAGAATGAAAGGAAATTTACCTCGTTTCCAGGGGACTTGGGTTTAAATCCTGCATCTGTGGATTTAGCTGTGTGGCCCAGGGCAAGTCACTTAACCACTCAGAGCATCAAGTTCCTCATTGACAAAATGGAGACAATACCTGTCCTCACTACCATACGTGTTTGTTGTGGTGAAAACACTTTTTGTAAACCTCAAAGTTGCATGTAAATGTGGCTTGTTTTTATTTTTGTTATTACAGCTTCACTTTTAACTTAGCAATTTCACTTTAGGTAAGTTACTAAACAATTCTTAGCAATTATGGGTATAGTTAATAGAGAATGACTTGCAGTTAGAGCACTTGGGTTCAGATCCTAGCTCTGTCTCTTGCTAACTGTGTCCTTGTGGACAAAACACAATTTTTAGAGCCTCAGCCTCCAAATGTGTAGAATGGGAATAATTCTGTTTTCACTACCTACCTCACAGGGTTGTCATGAGGAAGGTGCTTTTTAAACCTGAAGACATTATTTAAATGGGAATTATTATTTTTTGGCTTCAGCACTGGCCCTCCATTTCCAGATCCAGTCAGGTTAGGGTTATATTTCTTATGCAGCTTATTTATTCCCATGATGCTAACCACTCCTAGCATTACAGAAGGCAAGGCTAGGTGGCACAATAGAGTGCCAAGCCTGGAGTCAGGAAGACTCATCTTTGCAAGCTGGAATCTGGCCTCAGATACTTAATAGCTATGTGGCCCTGGGCAAATCACTTAACCCTGTTTAACCCTATTTGCCTCAGTTTCCTCATCTGTAAAGTAAACAGGAGAAGGAAATGACAAACCACTCCAGTATCTTTGCCAAGAAAACCCCAATTGAGGTCAGACATGACTGAACAACAACATCAACAAAAGGCAGAATGCAAGAAGCAAAAATTGCCTCACATCCAAGAGCTCCTTGGTTTCATCTCTTTCCTTGGGAATGCTTTCTAAAAACAAAGCGAGCAAACAAACAAAAACCCCATCTGGGGTCAACGATTCAATTGTCTATGCAGACGTTCCTCTCCTTCTTATCAGACTTTGGACCAGAGGTTCTCAACCTTCCTAATGCCGCGACCCTTTAATACTTGTATGTGGGCCTTTCAGCATGTGGACAGACCCGCCTGGAGACGGATAGAGGAGTAGTGTCTCGGTTCCTAAGACCATTGGAAATATGTATTTTCTGATGGTCTTAGGCGACCCCTGTGACCCTTGTGAAAGGGTCGTTTGACCACAGGTTGAAAATCGCTGCTTTAGATGATGGTTAGTCAGTTGCTGTGGCCAAAAACAAAGGTCATCATTTGGTTGCCAATTCTCTAGAGATGAATTCCCCCTGAACTTAATAGCTAAGCTAGTATTTAGAGGCATTTAGGTAGTACAGTTGATAGAATGCTGGGCTATTGTCAGAAATACCATAGTTCAAACCTAGCTTCAGACACTCACTAACTATGTGACCCTGTCCAAGTCACATAACCTGCCTGCCTCAGTTTCCTCCCCTGTAAAAAGGGGATAATAATAGCACCTAACTCATAGGGTTGTTAGGAGCACATGAGATAACATTATAGCACAAACTTAAGATAGCGCATTATAGCACAGCTTAATAAATTCTTATTTTCTTCCTTACTTGACAAATGATACGTGGTACATCTCTAAGGATGTATTTGAAGTTGTAGAGCCTGCACGGTGGCACAGACTTTGAGAACCTAAGATAATCTCCATGCCACAGTGAAATAACAGAATAATAGAGCACTTTGCATATATGATTTCACCTGAACATCACAAAAACTCCATAAAATATTTGTGCGATCCAGTGACACTGTCTTCCTTGCTATTTTTGGAATAAAACTCTCTGTCTCCAGACTCTAGGATTTTTCAGTGGTTTTTACCTCTTTCCTGGAATACTCTCCCTCTTCATCTCTACTCCTTGACTTCTATGGCTTCCTTCAAGTTCCAGATAAAGGCCTGCCTTGTACAGGAAGCTTATCCTAATCTTCTTTAATTCTAGTAGTGCCTTGTGTAACAACAATGCAATATTCACAATGCCCACAGTGACTATAAATATGCTGGTGTAGTTGTGAATCACAAAATGCAACAGGCTCTCCACATGGATGACAGAACCAAAGCATTTATTCAGATACCAGAAAGCTGAGGCCCAAAACCAGAAAGTCAAAGTCATTACAGTAGCCACGAAGTTGGTATGCACAGTCAATGCAGTGAACACCCACATTCCCAAGACTTCAAAACAGGCTCCTTCAGGTGAAGATCCTCCTTTCCTCACTGACTCCCTCAAGCAAAGATCCTCCTCCCCTCACTCACAGTAGCTGCTCAGCCTCTATGCTGCTCGCTCCCAGCAGTTCCAACTCCCAGGAGTTCTTGTTCCTGGCAGTTCTCAGAAGAAGTTCTGTGACCACCAGTTCTTCCCCCTCTGACCTAGGCCTCTTATTAGGTCCTTCCTGTCCCATCCCCTCCTTCCATGTCAGCAAGTTCATCCCACCCAGGGATTCACAAGCTCTGAGCCTCAATACCTGACACAACCATGAACCTGAAACTAAGTGCTAAGTACCTGTTAGCCGGCCAATACAAGGGGCATGGAAGATATTCAGATCCCATTACCATTATACTTTGCCTTTGTTATTCATCTTTAATTTATTCTATATATATATCCTACTTGTATTGGCTGTTCACATGTTATCACCACCTTTAGACTGTGACCTCTTTGAGGGCAAAGACTATCTTTTGCCTTCTGTTGTATCCCCCAAGCTTAACACAGGACCTAGCACATAGTAGGTGAGATAGGGAAGGGAATAAGCGTTTATATAGTACCTACTATGTGCCAGACTTTGTACTAAGCACTTGTCAAATATTATCTCATCTTAATCCTCAACAATCCTACAAGGTAGGTGTTTTTATTATCCCCATTTTATAACTGGAAAACTGAAGCAGGTAGGCTTTTCTAAAAAAAATTAATTTATTTTATTTTCCCCCTATTACATGCTGCAACAATTTTTATTTTTTAAGTTTTGAGTTCCAAATTCTATCCCTCTCCCCCTCCCTTCCCTCCTCCCTGAGATTTTAGGCAGATATAGTTTATATGTGTGTAATCATATAAAACATTTCCATATTAATCATTTTGTACAAGAAGATTCAAATAAAAGAAAAGGAATTAAAGAAAGAAAGTGAAAAACAGTATGTTTCATTCTGTATTCAAACCATATCAGTTCTTTCTCTATAGACAGATAGTATGAGTATCCTTCATCATTAGTCATTTGGGATTGTCTTGGATCATTGTATTTCTAAGAATAGCTAAATCATTCACAGTTCTTCATTGTATAATATTGCTGTTACTATATACAGTATTATCCTGGTTCTGTTCACTTCACTTTGCATCAGTTCATGTAAGTCTTTCAAGGTTTTTCTGAAATCATCCTGCTTGTCATTTCTTGTAGCACAATAATATTCCATCACCATCATATACCACAGTTTGTTTAACTACTCCCCAACTGGTAGGCATCCCTTCAATTTCCAATTCTTAGCCACCACATGAAGCAGACTTGCAAGGATCACATAGCTAGTAAATGTTTGAGGTAAAATTTAACCTGTTTTTCCTGACTCTAGGGTCAACATTTTAAACACTGTGCTACCTAGCTGCTTCACAGTAGATACTTACTACATGTGTATTGACTGATTACAGATATTCATGTTTTAGCAAGGAAAAAACAGGATAAGATAGGTTAAATGACTTGCTCAGGATCACACAGTTAGCAAGTATCAGAGCCAGTCCTTTTCTGACTCTTAAATTTAATACTCATTACACTACATCAGACTGCCTCTAGGACTTGAATTAAAGATATAGTTAAATGGAAATGAGGACAGGGGGATTTTCAGAGACATAACCTCAAATACAAGCTTAATCAGTCAAACTTGGAGCCAAGAATTCATTCTTGACTTCCTCCTTAAGCAATATGACCAATTCAGAGCAGTTGTACAATTCCATCCCACCACTTGCATCCAAACACAAAACAACAGAGTGCCCTAGCAGGGTTCTCTATTCTTCTAGAAACACATCAGACAGAACACACATACCTTGTGTCAAAACTCATCATGGTACACTCCAGAGAAGGCAATCTAACTCAGTCAAGGTAATAAGGACCAGGCTTCTGGGACTACTTTAAGTACACTATGCACTTTACATAAGGGCACATGAACTAATTCAGCATTGCACATGTGTAATGACTTATTATAGCAACAATGCTCAGGCAAGTGGACTAGATCCTTGCAATATCATCAGCATCAGGGTTCACCTTCAATTAGTTTTGTTTTGTTTTGCTTTGCCTTGCTTTTTTGTGTTCATTAGCAATGTTGGCTGCCTGCACAGAGATAGGTATTGACCAATGAAGACATATTATTGCAACTTTGTACCCTCTTTTGGCAATCTTTCTTCCATTACTTTCTTGAGCACCACTGTCCAGATCACAGTGTCTCTGATAAACCAGCTTGTACTTCTAGTTTCACTCTAAAATCCTGTTGTTTTCCATGATCTCCACTAGACTACTCTTGCCATTTGCATCGCTGGGGAAGGTCACCTTTCTCTGTATTCATAGTAAAAAGGGGAATCTTCTTTGTCAGGGACATCTTTTTGTTCGTGTTCTATGTCTCATATCCTGACTCTTCCTATGGTTTCTGACTTTCTTCTTGACCTTTTCTATCCTGACTGCTGGCTCCTGTGAATTTCCTGCTTCCTGAGTGTCTATATGTCTTCAGATTCCTAGCCTCAGGTTGAAATCCAGTAACTGGATTCTTTTGTTTTTTTGTTTTGTTTTGTTTTGTTTCTTTTTGGTTAAGGTTAATTGGGGTTAAGTGACTTGCCCAAAGTCACATGGCTAGTAAGTGTGTCCACCTAGCTGCCCCAACTGGATTCTTTTAAAAAATATTTTTAATATGAAATTGCTGTTAAGAAATTCTTATTGTGAAATTGAGTCATTTTCAGTTATATACAACTATTTATGACCGCATTTGGAATTTTCTTGGTAAAGATGCTTGGAGTGGTTTGTAATTTCCCTCTCTAGCTCATTTTATACATGAGGAAATGGAGGAAAACAGGATTAAGTGATTTGCCCAGGAACACACAATTAATAAGTTTCTGAAACCAAATTTGGTCTCAGGAAGATGAGTCTTCCTGATTCCAAGCCCAACACTCTATCCACTGTGCCACCCAACTGCCCAATTATGAAATAAATTATCAGCAGTCATGGACACTTCAGTATATGAAGACCAAAACCAAGAAGATTACATATATAAAAACATTAATTTCTATTATGTACAACTTTTTAAAGAAATGCACATGGTGTTCCAAAGGTTTTAGCAAAGTTTTAAGTTTTTGAAGCTTAAAATTGTATCAACACTTACAATATACCCTATATATTAAAATTAAAAAGGTTGTAACAAAATTGTGTTGTTTGTATACTTTTCTGAACTTTTTTCTTCTGTGCCATTAAAATAGTTTATTGATTCTCTGTTCTTACTTTTTTTTCTAATAATCACTCACATGACCTCCATAAAAGTCCTCCCTGTAACAAATGAATATATTAAGCAAAATAACTCAACACATTGGCCATGACTAGAAACATATGTCTCACAGGTATTATACATTGCACATGTTTTTGGACTCTTTCACAAATGTATCAATCAGTGTTGCTGGTTCCCTCCCCCCCTCATAAAAATTAGTCAAATGGGTTTGCTCTCTGGGAAGGAAAAACATACTTGGAATAACTATGGTGATGTAAAAAAAATTTTTAAAAGCAATAAATTTTTTCTTAAAATCTCATCTTGTACCTCTAATTCATTAATTCTTCCAAAAGAAGGATGGCATGTAAGTCTTCTGAAATCATGCTTAGTTTCTGTATTAATCAGAGTTCTGCTGTCTTTCAATGTTGTTTTCCTTTATGCTAGCATGGTTATTGTATAAATGCTTTTCCTAGTTCATTTATTTCACTCTATTAGTTAATTCAAGTCTTCTTAGGTTTCTCTGAATTGATAACATTGGTCAATTCTTGTGGTTCAATATTATTCCATTACATTCATACAACTGCAATTTGTTGAGTCATTTCCCATACTTTGCCACAGCAAAAAAAAAAAAATGCTGCAATAAATATTTTTGTACATACACGTTCTGCCCTTTTTCTTCAATCTCCTTGGAGTATATGTCTAGTAATGCTACCACTGGGCCCCTTCTAATCCATCAATGTCTAGCTGATTCTCAGAAGACTTCTTAACCACTGATTTCTCCTAACTTCAGTTCATTTCCATGCTCAGCCTCCTCTTTGTGTTCTCAATTTTCCCTCAGCCCTTCCAGTCTTGACTTTTCCTCCTAACTTTGAGATCCAGAGTCATCATCTGGAAGGATACTACTTGCCTCGTCTACAGAAGGTTAAAAATACCATCAGCCTTATCTACCTAATAAGGCATAGTCACAATAAAGGAAGATGATAAATGGGAAAGTACTCTGGAAGTATAAAAGCACCATAACAAAGTAAAGAATCACTTTAATTCAAGAACATTTAATAAGAAATGCAAGGTTATTACTTTCTAGTGCATACAGTAAGTCAAACTAATGGCTAATAAAGTCTTGCCAAGTTGTGGTCATTCTAGGTCTGCTTTAGTAGATAGGTAAGACAGATTTTCCATTTAGCTATCTTTTGGATAAATCACATTATTTTTTTTTTGGCCTTGTTTTTGCCCTCTGTAAATAAAAGGACAGACTATAACAAGTTGCATCCAATCTTGGGGACCTCCTCTTAATTTTGAAATATGGCTATGTGGACCTCTTTTTAATTTCAAAATATTTTGCAGAATTCTATATGATTATATATATATATATATATATATATATATATATATATACACATGCATACATATACATCTATATACACACACATACATATATATTTAATATCTGTTAATTGATAAAATATCTGATGACATAAAGTCATTATGAATTTGGCAACATTTTTATTTCTATATGGCTTAAGTAAGGTCTAGGCAGTTAAGATGTGTTCTATACTATATGATGATCACACCAAACCCTCATCCTTCATTCTACTATTTGACATATTGTCTTATTAATTCTCCCATACTGGATTCAAAGTGAATCAAGAAGTATGTTTTGATATTTCCCTATAAATTACTAAAATTAAAAAAACTCATCAATTAGCTCTGAGCCCCTACCCCACTGCATAAAAAATGTAACTCTCTTTTCCTATAAATTTTCCTCTTTATTATCAAATCTTTATTTTGTAGGCTATCAGTGTTCCTGGCTATAAAATCTATTAACTGTGTAAAAAAAAAATCATACCAAAGTATATGTTAAGATTTCAAAAGTATAACAACTGTGAGAAAGATAACAGCAAAACTCACTTCTGAGCACCAAACGTAATTACCAATTTCCCCATAAACACTGGAATTGTAACCCCACCATTCTGCTCTGTCAAGAGGGTAGTCAAAATCTTTCAAGAATTCTCTTCAGGTTATCTTCTCCAGAGGGTAAGAGTTAAAAGCAGTTCTTTTGAAATGTTTTTTCAAGTTCTCTCAAATATGTCAGCTAACTCACTTAGTCTTTTCAGAAATTGAGAGTCTTATAGCTAATTCTTTCCAAATGAGAGTTAAGTTGCCTCTCTCTGAGATTCTAATCCCTATTGAAAATATAGACACACAAACCATAGTTCTGTGGTGGGAACTATTAAATTTGGTATTACATAACACATACAAGGATGTATATAACTTCAAAATAAGTGTTATTGATGCCTTTTGTTTTTACATCACACTCTTGTACCCTTTCTTCTCAAAATTGATCCCTTCTTTATAATAATGAAAAGCAATTAAACAAAAAAAAATTCAATACAATGACTGTATTTGACATCAAACAGTAGTCCTCCCTAGTAGTCCCAACTTATCTGCCAAGAGCAAAGGGCTGTATGTATTTCATCATTGGAACTATGGCTACTTTTTTCAGTTACTCAGAATTTAATGATCTTTTCAATTATATTGTTACCGTAATTGTACATATCTCTTGAGTTCTGCTCATTTCAATCGACCTCAGTACACATAAATCTTTCCGTGTTTTTCTGAATTCTTCATATCATGCAATAATAATCCATTATATTAATATACCATAATTTATTCAAAAGTCCCCCAGCTGGCACATCCCACATTCTTCCATTTTTTTTTAAATATAAGAATTACTACTCTATCATTGGTGCATATTAGACCTCTGTTTCTCTTTTTTACTTCTTTGGAAGAGATGCTCAAAAGTTGGTAACTTTTTTTAATTAGTTCATATTTAATTCTATCACTACAAAATATTTAGTACTTACTATGTGAAAAAACAAGCAAACACCTTGTTAGGCATTAGGTATACAAAGACAAAATCAAAACAGTCCCTACCTTCAAGGAAATAATATTCTGCGTGAGGACTATGATATGTATGAAGCAGCTGAATGCCCAAGTAGATAGAGTGCCAGGCCTGGAGTCAGGAAGAACTGAGTTTAAATCCAGCCTCAGACACTTAATAGCTGTGTGACCCTGGGCAAGTCCTTTAACCTTGTCTTCCTCAGTTTCCTCATCTGTAAAATGAGCTGGAAAAGGAAATAGCAAACCACTCCAGTATCTTTGCCAAGAAAATCCCAAATAGGGTCATGAAAAGTTAGACACAACTGAATTATAACAACTATACAGAGTATACAAAGGCAAAATCAAAATAGTCCCTGACCTCAAGGAATTAATGTGGAGGACTATAATATGCATACAACTAAGTCCATTCTAATTATATACAAAAGAATTTTCTAGATGGAGAATAGCAGAGAAAGGCAACTTCTAGGAAAGGTAGAAAGATTTCATGTAGAAAATGGCAACTAGGCTATGCTTTTAAGAAAGTTGGGGATTTTTAAAAGTGTAGGTAAAGAGAAGATACATTCTGCAAAAAGGGACCCACATGTGCTAAGGTATGGAGATGAGAGATGGAATATCATATCATAGAGAACAACCTATTTACAAAAAAAGTAATACAAATATGTATTTCATATATCATGTATTTGGTCTATAGCTATTCTTTGCTAAATAAAGATCAAAATGACATTGCTTCGTATGGAAACAGGTGACAGGTAGTATCTATGTTTCCTTGGGCAAGTCACTGAAATTCCTTGACCTAAACTTCCCCACGTGTAAAATGAGAGGGTGTCATCAGCTGGGCTCTAAGATTCCATCTTGCTCTAGTCCAAATCCATGATCCCATGATCTTTTGCTATAACTCTTTGGCCCCTGAAGGTCTGCGGTTAATAAATTGGAAACCACGGGATTAGATGTTCTACAATGTCCAAGGCCCCTTCTACCATTATTAACATTCTCTGTTTTACATCCAAAAAACTAGAATGCTCATTTTCTTAATAACAGCAGTTCCTTTCAGTAAACTGAATGTGTCCTGTGTAGTTTGGCTTACACTATTCATTTGTTTAGCAAAGGTTAAGTTCCTTCCAGTTCCGATCTGAATTCTGAGTATCACAACCTCTGAATTTGCTGTGTTAGAAATCATGATATTTTACCCTTTTAAATTTTTTTTTTCTGCTTGTGTCAGAGGGCAAAGTTGTCTTGAATGGCCACAGCAGCCCATTAAACAGGAGGACAACTGGTTCAACCATAGCCCTCAGAGAGATTGATAGAGGTCTATATTGGAGGTGGAAGGTAAGAAAGGAAGAAAAGAAAATAATTGCCCAGGACTGGACTTCCTTAGTCATATGGATATGCACGCCTGCACCCCATCCATGCCATGCTGTCAGCTCCCATCTGTGGCATTCCAACAGCAAGGTAGGAGACATTTTTAATATGACTGTCGCTTTTCCACCAATCCAATGACAGATATGAGTAAATAATATAAATTCTCTAGCCATCCTCTGGCATTTATTTCAATGTAAGCATACTTTCCCCCCCAAGTATAAAGCCCAATCGTAATTTATCAAGAGACAAATCATTTTTTCTTGGCAGTGGAGTCTGCAAAATTCCCATTTTTAAGGTCCTAAATCTCCCTTCTTTGACAGGAGTAAGAAAGCATTAAAAGCTTTGATTTAGCTGGATCATACAAAATAGTTTCTCATAATTATCCTTTTGGATGATATATGCTTGTCTCTTTCCCCCTTCTTATTAAACCCGAGGTCTCCATTTTTCATCCAGTTGTATTACTAAATTAAATTGCCTTTTGTTGTATTCAAGTTAAGCACTTTGCCAAAAGCTTTTCTTGTTCAGGGAAATAACATTTACCCAATGTGCGGCCACGGTTTACTGTTTGAATTTACTGTTTGCAATTGTTTGGTTTGCTGGGCAATTTGAGGATATTGTTAGTTTTAATAGGAATAATGAATCACTGTAATTTAGTATGGTATCTGGGAGTACAGTATCTGGGGAGAAAGAGAAAGAAACATTGGAAGCCCAGCATACATCGGGAAATGATTTTTCCAAATCAAAAACCAGATGGGGAAAAGGTTAGAAGAAGTGTCTGGCAGACAGGAGCAGCTGTGAGAACTTGGAGTGATGCCTACTCCCTGGTGTGGGGAAAGAAGACTGAGACAGGTTGAGTTAGGGTGGGATGAGGCACCTGCTGTTTTTCACCAAGTTCCCAGAGATCTTTCAGACTGCAGACCTCTCCCAAGTGTTCAACAGTTGAAAGAAACCCTTGGCACACAAGAGCTTTGGTTCTGAGAGACCTCTAAAAGCTTTATTGAATTCAAACTTTCTTCTATAGACTGAATTTATTGCGCTGGATTTCAATTTCCTCTTCTTCCTTCCAAAATGAGGGGGTTGGACCAAGTGATCTCCGAGGTCTCTTCTAGCTTTGAAATTCAATGATTCTATTCTCTGATTCTCCAGCCTTTCTCAGATACCTGTTTCTAATGACCAACAACCCCTGTATTTGATGAATCATTCATTGTAGCATAGAATTAAAACTGAAAGGAACTTCAGAGATCAGCTGAGACAATTACTTCTATTTTACAGATGAAGAACTGAAGACCAACATTAGGTGATTTGCCCAAAGTCACCCTGAGAGAAAGTGCCAAAACCAGTGCTGCAGATGCAAAATCCAGTGCTCTCCCCCATTGTACCACACTGCCTCTATCTCTTATGCCTTTCTTCAAACCCACAAGCTAGAGCTGATCCAATGCCTTCTTGCTCAGATCTCAGACCTGGACATTACTAATTTCTCAGGAACATTCTGTATAGATAATCGTGGGGTACAATGTTATCAGTTATAATTTTTAAACTCATTATAGTTTCTAAACATTTATCATGAATTTATTAAGTAAGTAGATGACCTGGTGTCAGAAAGACTTGGGTTCAAATTTGGCTGGGGAATTTAATGAATATATCAAACAATGTCCTAGGATTTGTCTATTAAGTCATCCAAATAAATCTGATTTGTATAGGGAGTTCCTACAGATGATTGCAATCCTTACAGATTGGTTACAATGGATTGTTTTTACTTTTTTCTTTTTCAGTGGTGAGATGGGTGAGAGGGGGAAAAAAAAAACCCACGCTTGTTAGTTGGAAAAAAAATCCTTTACCACAAAAAGCTCTGGAGGTCCTTATACCGACTCAGGCAAGTTGGATTCCCAGAGGTCAGTTGCCTGTCCCTCTAGGGGTACTCCAAAAGAGAATTGAGATACTTTCTAGTGCTGACAGCTCTAGATTCCATTGTGATATTTTGCCCCAATATTGATTGTCAGTACCAGATCTCCTCAATATAACTGATACCATGGATTTGCACTCCATAGTCAACATAACCAGTTAATGTCAACGAACTTTTATAAAGAAATATTTACTAAGAAGGTATAGAAATGACACAGATATGAAAAAATCCCTCTGAAACTGAGATACACAATTTCTCCTCTCCCACCTCTGTCCCTGAAAAGAATGGGGTCAAACTTAGTTTCTACAAAGCACTTGCTTCATCAAATTCCCTTCCAAATGATGCACAGTCAGTGGATAGAATCACTTCTTTACTTTCAGGACATGATTTCATACAGTCAATTAAGAGAGGACATGGATCAAACAGGTTTCTCCTTAGGATATACTGGTCATCCAGGCTTGGCTGCCAGCAGACTCTAGTATGGATTCCAAGCCAGCCCTCTACTCCTTCAGTCTTTCAAGTCTCACAAAGCTTTGCATTGTATTTCCATCCCACTTTTCACTAGGAACAGGAAAGAATAGACACAGCAAGGGTAAAAGAAACATCAGAGTCATGTATTCATGGGACAATGATGGCTCCTGTGGGGGGCTGGGAAAGGGGAGAGGGCAGCCCCTAGCCTTTCTCCTTATCCAGAGACTTACATCATATCTTCTCTAGATCACCACCAGTAAAGAGAAAGACCAAATCATCCTGTTAATGCCTTTTGTATGCACACTCAGTTCTGGCTCAGCAGCCAACCAAAAAGCCAAGTTACAGAATATTTGTGCATCCTCTGAAGTGGGAGCTAGGTCCCTTCCATTCCATATCATCATGAACTTCCAACAACAAGCCCACCAAATGTATGTGCCCCAAGACTGGACCTTCGTTGGACAGTCCCCAGTACCAAAATAAAGTTTGACTTTTAAAAATTCAAACTTTTTGTCAATTGAATTCAATGAGATGTGTGTGTATAAATATGCAGATGCAGCTGGAATGGTTTGCCTGCCAAAAGATCAGTTCATGTCCCTGAGACAATCAAAATTGAGACCATGAGGTAGAGTTGGTAATAGATCCATATATGGACTAGGGAATGAAGGCAGATTGAAATAGAGAAATGTGGGGAAGGGAAACTGTAAATCTGATAAGAGAAATAAAGCATTGAATAAGCAACAGCCTTTAAAAAAATATTACATCCATGCTTCCTCAGCTGTGATCTTTACCTGCTCTAGATCAATACCATGGCCCTAAATAATAAATGCTGAGCTGCAGGGTGATGGTCTCCAGTTGCACTGATTTTGAGTCAGGTCTACCTTAGGTCTAACACAGCATGCTGGTTTGGACCCAAAGGGGAACAAACACGCTCTGCCTCCCAAGAAGCAGAGATGCTATATAAGCTCTTTTATATAAGATTGTAAATTTAAAACCAAAAGGGATTTTCTACGTGGTTGGGTTCAATCCACTCATTTTGCAAATGTGGAAACTGAGGACCTGGGAGGTTAAGTACTTTCCTGATGTTATACCACTGGTATGTATACAAGGCAGGATTTTAGTTCTAGCCTCCTTGACTCTAAGCCCATTATTCTCCTCTGTGCCACCTATTTGCCATTTTATATATATATATATATATATATATATATCACTAATATATTTCCCTATTACATGAAAAAAAAATTAATATTCATTTTTTTGAAATTTTTAGTTCCAAATTCTCTCCCTCCCTCCTCCACCTGCACCCTCATTGAGAAGGCAAGCGATTTGAAATCAATTATACATGTGAAGTCATCCAAAAAATATTTTCATATTAGCCATATTGCAAAAACACAGACCACCCCCCACAAAAAAGAAAGAAAAGTATACTTTGCTATGCATTTAGTACTTTTTAAAAAAATTCTACTTATCTAGAAATCTGACATCCATTTTATTTTGTTGAATAATTTCAAGTCAGCTCTTTCCCTCTGAATGGAGGGGGAAGGTTGGAGATCTCCTCTTAGAATTCCCATTTAACTAGGATGCCCTGGCTAACCATCTCTTCATTTTCCATTGGGTTGCACTTATCTAGATTTCTCCTTCATTTCTTCCCACTCCCCATAAAGGGTATGTTCTCCCTTCCCCCCTTTTAGATTCCTTTTTGTGTTGTCTTCTCTTATCTTCTCCCATTGGACTATAAGCTCTTTTTCTTTTTTTGGAGGGGGTAGGGTAGGGCAATTGAGGTTAAGTGACTTGCCCAAGGTCACAAAATTAGTTTTTGTGTTAAGTGTCTGAGGTCGGATTTGAACTCAGGTCCTTCTGACTCCAGGGCTGATGCTCTATTCACTGTGTCACCAGCTACCCCCCAAGGAATGTAAGCTCCTTAAAGGCAAGGGTTGTCTTTTGTCTTCTTTGCATTCCCATCACTCAGCACAATGCCTGACAAATATCTGTACCTGACCTGTGGTAGAGCCTTCCAAGCTCATATTCATCTGATCAGCCACAGTTTGGCACACAGTACTTTGACTCCAACATAGTGATATCATTTTGGTCCTCTTCAAGAATGGAGAACAACAACTAACCAACCTGACAAATAGTAGGCATTTAATAAATATCTATTGACAGACTGACCAAACAAAGGAACCAGCATATTTTTTATACCTTAAAGGCAATGAGGAGCTGCTGAAACTTCTTGAACAATCAATCCATTGTTCAAAAATTGACACCATTAAATCTGTGCTCTAGGATCAATTGCCAATTCTGTGAAGGACAGATTGAAGATGAGAGATAAATGATATAAGGTGACCAATTTGTAGGCTATTTTAGTAGTCCAAGGAAAAGTGATGAGGTCCTGAACTAGGGTAATTATTGTATATGTTGGAAGAATATGGTAAATGTGAGAGGTGTCAAAGTCATAGATTCAAACAGGATTTAGTAATTTGGATATGGGGATGGGAGTGAGGGCAAGTGCAGAGTTAAAGATGATTCCTAGGTTACTGACTTCAGTGACTAGAAGAATGGTGGTGTCCTTGACTGAAATAGAGAAGGTACAAGAAGGAAAAGTTTAGAAGAAAATTTAATGAGTCCTGTTTTGGACACATTGAATTTGAGATGCCAATGATATCTAGGTAGAGATGTCCAGGAAACAGTTGGGGATGGAGGAGTAGAGTTGAGAAGAGAGATTATGGCTTGATGACTGGAATTGTAGATTTAGGAGACATTTGCATGGGGATGAGAGATGAATCTATGGAGCTGAAAAGATCACCAGGAACAAGGATAGAGGGAGAGAAGAAAGGACTTGCCTGAGGTGCATCTATACCCAGAAGAATCAGTCTGACCGTATCAGCTCATACACTGAGGTTTTGTACTATGCCTTAATAGCAAAGAAAAGGGGATATTTCTCTGGCTATATGATATATATATATATATATATATATATATATATATATATATATATGATATATATTGATTAATATTTATATTTTATATTATTTATATATTTTATATATTTTATATTTTTATATATGACATATATATATATCTTTTTTTTTATTTCAGAAATATTCTTGGTCCCAGGCATTCCAGCCTATGCCAATGATCTTTCCCACCTTTATCAGGTCACTAACCTAAAAGTAGGCAATTTAAATGGGAGAGCATTGCTCACAAAATTGTTCAAAATGGGGCAGTTAGGTAGAGCAGTGGATAGAGTACAGGCCCTGAAGTCAAGAGGATCTGAGTTCAAATTTGACCTCAGGCATGCACTAGCTATATGAGCCTGGGCAAGGCACTTCACCCTGATTACTCAAAAAGAAAAACTGTCCAAAATAACCTTATTTTAACCAATAGCAAATCTCTTTGTTTATGTCAGGCCAGTGTCTTAGTACCCTTTTTTAGACCACCTACCCACAATCAGCCAGTGCTGAAAGAAAAGGACATAACCCCACTCTGACTTAACCTCTAATCTCTAGTGGAATGCTTTCAGAACCAAATGTTCTCCAATGGTAGAGGAGTTTTATTCCTAAAGTTATTTACCACTAAATGGCCAATTGCTCTAACTTTAATTAAGAATTAATGACCTTGACTTTTGTTATACTATGTTCATAGTTGACCCAAAAATTACAGTAGTGAGAATATTCAGTGTGTAAGTAGGGGAATTTTCCTGGAAACTTCTTCACTCTGTGCAAGTCCAGAGTTGCATATTCAGGTAGAGATATCTATCTCAAGTTTATAGAAAATAAAAGAAATAGGAATGAGGGCCTTTTTTTATGATGATAGGATGCCTGGCAATGGTCAGCTTTGCCCCTCTCCTTCCTGGGTTTCTAGTGGTTTCTTGAGGTTTAATGGCACCTACAGGATATTCACACATTCTGGCACTAATTAACTGGGAGGATGCTGGGAACTGGAAAGAGACATGAAAGGAAATATGAGTGTCTATCCCCAATAGTACTTAGCAAGGGGTCATAGGAGGACTATTGTGCTGTATACTGCCAACACTATGAAATGGGGAGGAAATGAGTGAAATTGAGTTGCCTTAACTCATTTAGGAATAAGGACCTGGGACCTTCAAGAGGGAGTGTCAGAAGATCTTGTTAACTGACTGAGAAATCTTTTCTTTTTTTTTTCTTCTTTCCTATAAATGGATCTACAAGACTAATAATAAATGTAGAAATTTATTTACAACTCTTGGGACAGTTTGGTCTGGGAGCTCACTTTAGAAAAGATTGGTGGTACTTTCTTAAAGTGGCAACAACTCCATTTGCAGAAATCAGATGCCAGCTTTGGAGATGGACTACCTTAGTAGTGCCAGCAGAGTGACAGGGATTCCATGCCATGATGGTAGATGCTGGTTGAACTGAAGGGGTGGAGTGACAACAATTCCTGGATCATGAAGAGAAGCTGCAAGAGGTAGAACTGAGAAGCATGATATAAAGGAACAAACCTTGGCCTTGCCTTCATTGGTAAGGTGAGTCAAGAAGACCATGTAGGCTTCAAAGACATCCAGAAATGACAGTTGTTAAATGTTCTAGCTACCACAGGTTTTTTTCTTCCTGCTTGGTGAGAGGGGGAATCCAGATTGGGACTACAAGTTTACAATGCCTACATAGGTTCTTGGGGAACATTGGTATTGTTGTTCAGTCATGCCCAACTCTTCATGACCCCATGGACCACAACACATCAGTATTGTCTATGGAGTTTTCTTGGCAAAGATACCACCATGGTTTGTCATTTCCTTCTCCAGTGGATTAAGGCAAACAGAAGTTAAGTGACTTGGCCAGGGTCACACAGCTGGTATATGTCTGAGGCCAGATTTGAACTCAGGTCTTCCTGATTCCAGACTCAGTTCTCTATCCACTGAGTCATCTAGCTGCCTCACTTTGGTAATATGGGGATCATCAAAAGAGTCAATTGTCTTAATCCTCTGTGCAGGGGTGGGGAATCTGCAGCCTGGAGGCCATATGTGTCTTCTCACTCCCTTGTACCTGGGGCCTAGGGGAGATTCTGTTTGGAATCAGTCAAAAGACCACACTTGAGGACCTAGAAAGACTACACACCTGGCCTCCAGGCTGCAGGCTCCCCACCCCTGCCCATGGCATTAAGTATGAGTCCTTTTGGTATTCTTTGTGGTATGTAATGAAATTTTCCCATCTTCTGTGCTGTGCTTGCTTGTCACTGATAAGGAAAATGGGGTAGAGGATTAGCATTTACCAAGCACCTAGTCTGTGCCAAGTACTGTGCTAAGCACTTTACAAGTATTATCTCATTTCATCCGCACAACCCATATACCTGTGAGGTATATGCAATTAATATCTCTTCTTTACAGTTGAGGAAACTGAGGCAAAAGGAGATGAAGTGACTTACCTGGTGTCAGGTGGCTAGGAAGGGTCTGACTCCAAGTCTCCTGCTCTATCCACCACTTCGCCTGGTAGCCTCTAACTAAAAGGGAATGGAATACACTTAGATGAGAGCAAAACAAATCATGATGTTCTCCAGGGAAACCTGAGTGGGGGCCCAGTCAAAAACAGTATGGCTATTGAGAAACTCCTTAGATTGAACTCAGTGAACTTGTAAACCTATATGAATAAATCTAAAGCATCACTTCTGAGCCATAGGTTACATAGAAGCAGCTGTCTAACAGATATCATTTTGGAAGTAATTAGTCCTTCCTATCCAAAAGATGGCTCCCCAACCTGTTCCCTGATGTCTGGAATGCCTTTTTAAAGGATTATCAAATCATAGGAAGATTTTTTTTAAAATTGTTATGGCCAGAAGATCATAAATTTAGAGCAATAAGGAACCTCAAAAGCCATCTGATCCAATCCACTCATTTTACGGATGAGGAAACTGAGTCAAAGCCTTTCATTCCACAATTAGTGATTGAGCCTAAAATGCAAATCCACCAGGAAGAAATTCACATCAATTAGACTCTTAATAGCCTTTTTTTTATGTAGAGGAGGAAGAAGGATAAAATCAAAAAAGACAAAACACCTTGAAGTTTTGATGAGTTAACATGGCGTAGAGAATGAGGTACTGGCCTTGAAGCCAAGAAGACCTGAGTTCAAATCCTGATTCATTTACCAGCTTTGTTAACCTGGGCAGATTATCTAACTTCTCTATGACACTGTTTCCTCACCTATAAATTTAAAGGGTTGGATTTGATAGCCCCTAAAGTTGCTTTAAATCTATGATCTAATGCTGTTATGAAGGGAACTTTAAAGGGAAAAAAGAAATGTTAAGTGTCTGAATGAGATAAGGAAAGGGGCGAGGGTAGGGGGAGAATTGAGAAAGGTGAAAATAAATTCTGCCAGCTTCCTCATTTTACCAATGACCAGTTTTGAATATTGTTTTTGTTACTCTCAGGGTTCTCAAATGTCATCATAATTCAGGTTCTGTGAATTTTCTGTTGTACATTTATATGTGTACATGCAGCTCATATATGAAAACTAGCCCTGCATCTCACTCCCCTGTTCCTGGGGCCCAGGTGAGTGTGGAGCATTGGGGTCTAGATGCTCATTCATTGAGCCTCGTAGAAGTGGGTAGAAGGTAAAACTCCAAAGTCTGTGGTGGACACACAGCAGGTGGCCTTGAAGTTGCCTTCACCCTGAGTTACCTTATCGAACTGTTCCCGTGCTTAAGAAGTCCTAGAAATTGGAGCAGCAGAAGTAGGTCCATTTGGGAGATGGATTGCCCCTGAAGCCAGAAAAGCTAGGATGATAATAAAAAGGCTGTGCGATCACTGGAGCACAAAATGCAAACAGAAACCACCTGAAAAATACTATGGGCCTTGCAAAAGGCATTTTTCTTCCTATGCAATCAGCTGCCATTGAATATATGGGTTTTCCAACAGGGTGACGCTGCAGATAAGCATTTGAGGTGCATACAAATAACCAGCTTTGTGTCACTGCTATGCATTATTGCCCAACATTCATATGCTGCCTGGAGCACTTTCATATTTACAAAGAACCCTATGTAGAATGCTTTTTATCAGCATTTTCACAGCATAAATCCACTGAAGATCTACTGTCATCATGCCCCCTGTCTGCCCACCACAAAAAGCAAACAAAAAAAATACCAATGGCTACCTACAGGATCATATCGAGGCTCCTGAGAGTATCCAAGGTCTTCCACATTTCAACCTCTATCTACTTTTCCAGTCTTCTGCCCCATTATTTCTTTACACAAACCTTTTACAGGCAAAGTAATTTCCTAATCTGCCTCAAACCTGCCTTTCCCTTTCCAAAGATCCTGGATTCAAATTCTATGACAAGTCACTTCTCTTCCCTGGCTTCAGTTTCCTCATCTGAAAAATGAGAAGGTTGAACCAGATGCCCTTTGAAGTCCCCTCTAGCTCTAGAATTATGATTTTTGCCTTACCTTTGGAACATGTGTGTAGACTGAAGAAGATATACTATGTATAATCTTAGAGATATATAGGTAATAATAATATAGCTCCTGAACCCACCAGATAAAACTGGGAACATTTGGAATTAGTCTTTCTTAAGAAATTTAAGTCACTTCACAAATGCTAACAAGAAGACAACAAATATATGTTTTGAATATAAATATATTTATTAGGATATAGGTAAAAATATTATTTTGAAATATGATATACTAGATAGAAAGATATCCTAAGAATCAGGAAAAACTAGGTTCAGGTACCAAGTCTAAAATACACTAACTGTGTGACTCTGGATACCCCTAGACAAGTCTCTTAAGAGTATAAAGACTGTAAATTACAAAATTATTGTTGATCTGTTAGCTAGCTAGAGCAATTAATATATGTTGGGCACTGTGCAAAGTGTTGTTGTCGTTATTGAGTTGTTCTTCAGTCCTGTCTGACTCTTTATGTCTCCATTTGAGGTTTTCTTGGCAAAGATACTGGAGTGGTTCTGGACTCAAGGCCCAGCACTCTAGCCACTATGCCACCTACCTGCCCCATGTGTGAAATGCTAGAGACACAAAAACAAGTAAGCAAATAAGCTTGCCCTCAAGGAGCTTATACTCTATTGAAGGAAGACAACAAATAAAGGAGGTATGGTACATGGAAGCATGATTTGAAGGAGGTTGAAAAGTGAGATGGAGGCTTAGTTCTAGGAAAGATAACACGAAAGCTCACCTACAAGGGCTTGGTGGAGTTCCCAGGATGGAATACAAAGTTCTAAAAAGGAATTGGTGGGAATATAAGGTGGAATAGAAGCCTCGTGATTTAGTATAGGGTGTTTCCTTACCACAAAGTCCTTACACTGATGAAATCATAGGTTTGGACAAAAAAAAAAAAGCAAAAGGTAGAACGTGATTGGGACTTGAACTGAATAGTATAATAGCATGGAACAAGTCTACAACTTGAATAACAAAATATCTACAATGCTGATTGAGCAGGGGCACTCTTCAAGGAAAACCATGTCAAGATGCCCTCCTGTTCTTCTCATTCTGCTTAGTCCAGAAGCTAGGCAGTTTCCATCACTCTTCTATTTTATCCAAAAACTCTTCGACTTAGGTCAGGAATTGGTCTATTATAGGAACTGCTCTGTTGCTTAGCCAGTATCCATCAGCTTAAGGTTCCTTCATGGTTTCAACTTGCTGCTTGTATCACTCAAGCAGAATTCTTCTGTCCTGCCTACTGCACTTTACCCCGAAACCCCTTGCTATGTCTTTCTTTAAACTTTCATCTTCTACTTTTAGCATTCTGGGCAGTACCACACTTATTCTAGTTTAAAAAAAAAATTACAGTTGCTACAAATTATACCTGGTATGTATATATATATGTGTGTGTGTGTGTGTGTATGTATATATATATATAATCTTTAAGTATACAACATTCGTCAAGTTATACATAGATTAATAACACATAAACTATCCCAGGGACATAGACTACATATTGGTACATATAGCACACTGTCACACATTTCTCAGCATCTGGAGCACTATTTTATTCTCTTCCTCAAATCTTGCCCCTATACTAGAAAACTTCAACATTCACATTGATCCTCCCTCAAACTCTCTAACTCCCCAATTCAAAATCTTTTTAAAATTCTATTACTTATTCCTCCATTCCACCACAGCATTAAACGTATGGCCACCCACTTGGTCTCACCATTTCCCAAAAGTATTCCATTTCCTTAATTAAAAATTTTAACATTTCCCTACCTGACCATAATCTCCTGTCATTCCATCTCTTCCAACGTATTAACCCATCCTAAATCTAGGCTTTCACCTCATCTAGACCTCATTTCAAAGAGAAGGAATCTTACCATCTATCCATGACCTCAAACTAAAGAAATTTGGAAGGGACAGCTAGGTGGCACAGTGAATAGAGTACCAGCCCTGGAGTCAGGAGGACCTGAGTTCAAATCCAGCCTCAGATTCTTAACATTTACTGGCTGTGTGACCTTGGGCAAGTCACTTAACCCCAATTGCCCTTCAAAAAGCAACAAAAAAAAAAAAGAAATTTGGCAACAGTATTAATATTCAACTTCATACTCAATTTGCCAAGAATTCTAACTAGATGTCTTAATGTAAAATCTTGATGTTCTAAGAAAATTCAGGGTAGAATAGAATACAGACAGACTGACAGAGAACTATCCCACTCCACCTATGACAAATGCCAAGTAATCTGCTGTTCTCTTAAATAGCACCAGAGAATGGACAGGAAATGAAAAGATAGTATATCATAAATACTTATTGCCCATAGGGAAGTTAGAATCCCTAGCAAATAAGAAAAAAAGAAACAGAGACTGTGGAGAAACTGAGCCCCAAGAAGGGCTAACCAACCAGGTCCAATTAATTGAGCATTTTATTAAGCATCTCTTATATACCAGGTATTGTGTCAGTTTAAAAAATGCTTCTTGACTTGACTTGAGTTGAAGATAACTTTGTATGAAAACACATAAGCACCTGAGGGGGTCAGAAAACCTGCTAAAGAAGGTGACATCTTAGTTGGAAGAATGCCATGAATTCTAAAAAGACTAGGTGAGAAAAAGGAGTGTATTGTAGCCATGAGGGGGACAGCCATAGAGACAGGAAATGAAGTATTATATGTGGGGAATGTTAAGTAGGACAGTATGGTTGGATTATAGAGTATACATGGTGGGAAGAGCTAGGATGAACCCAAGTTATAAAGGGCTTTAAACTCTGAACAGAAAAGTTTATATTCTAAAGGTAATAGTGAGCTGTGTGATTTTATTGAGTAAGTGGGTGACATAGTAAGATCTAGACTTTAGAAAAATCACTTTACCTGGTTTGAGGATTGACTAGAGTGGGGGTTGGGGAAGGCTTGAGGTGGGGAAACCAGTTATAAGGCTATTGAAATTGCCCAGGTAAAATGTGATGATCAGTTCCACTTCTGGGAGCCAAGATGGCAGAGTAAGAAATAAATTGCTCTCACCCTCCATAATGGACCTCTGAAAGCCCAGAAAATTATCACCCCAAGAAAAACTCTGGAACAGCTGAGCTAGCAGAAAGATGGAGTGCAGAAGTCTTAAAGACCAGGAAACTTAGAGGATTAATGAGAAAAGCTCCTTTTGGTCTGGGGAGGAGTAACAGTACAAAGTGGGAGGTGTCCCAGAAAGCCAGTAGCAAACCACACCTCAGCAAACCAGGGAGAAATCCTGAGCTCCAGGGTGGTAGAGTAGGCAAGCACCAACACCAAGACCCCTCAACCCCACCCCAGTGCCTCAGCACAGGAGAACCAGTAGACACTAGGTCAGAAACCACCACGTGTGCCAGTGTTCTCCAGCAACCAAATCTCCTGGTGCTTCAGCACAACTCCAGGAAGTACAACTCCAGGCTGGCAGACATTCTCTAACTGCCAAATATTCAAGTGCAAGGCCCAGGTGAGCTGGTGTCCCCCAGGAACCAGACTTTGCACCCCCCACCCTAAAAGCTGACCCCAGTTCAACACTAAGTAAGCTGCCAAACCCCTACAACCTCTAGCTGACAGCACACAAAGCCAGGGACCAGGTCCCTGGCGCCTAGCACAAAAAACTTGGATCAATGCCCCTTGTGCTCCAGCAGGAGAGCTCAACTCAAAAAGCCAGGAATTAAGCAAACACCATGAGCAAAAAGCAGAAGCAGACGATGACCATAGATTCTTATTATGGGGACAGGAAAGATCAAGGTATAAATTCAGAAGAGGACAACATTGTCAATATACTCATATCTGAAACCTCAAAAGGGAATATAAACCAATCTTATACCCTAAAATTCTTCTTGGAAGAGCTCCAGAAGGATTTTAAAAGGGAAATGAGAAGCAGAAGAAAAATTGGGAAAAGAAATAAGAGGTGTGGAAGAGAAAGTCAATAGCTTGGAAAAGGAAAGACAAAAATTGACTGTAGAAAACAAATCCTTAAAAAGTAGAATTGGCCAAATGGGAAAAGGCATAAAAATTCAATGAAGAGAAGAACTCCTTAAAAAGTAAAATGGGTCAAATGGAAAAGGAGGTAGAAAATCTAATAGAAGAAAACACTTTGTTAAAAATTATAATTGGGTGAGTGGAAGCTAATGACTCTCTGAAATATCAAGAATTAGTCAAACAGAAATAAGAGAATGAAAAAAATAGAAGAAAATGGAAAATGCCTCATTGGTAAAAGCGACAGACCTGGAAAATAGATCCAGGAGAGACAATTTAAAAATGATTGGTCTACCTGAAAACCATGATGAAAAAAAAGAGTCTGGACAGCATTTTTCAGGAAATCGTCAAGGAAAACTGCCCTGAGGTCCTAGAACCAGAAGGTAAAATAGTCATCAAAAGAATTTACCAATCACCTCCTGAAAGAGATCTCAAACTGAAAATGCCAAGGAGTATTATAGCTAAATTCCAAAGTTACCAGATCAAAGAGAAAATACTGAAAACCTCCAGAAAGAAACAATTTAAATATCATGGAACCACACTCAGGATTACATAGGACTGCTTCTATATTAAAAGACCAGAAGGTGTGGAATATGATATTATGTAAGGTAAAGGAACATGGAGTACAACCAAGGATCAACTACCCAGAGAAATTGGGTAATCCCATCCGAGGGAATGACAATAATGAGACAACATACCAAAACTTATGGGATGCAGAGAAAGCAGTTCTTAGGGGAAGTTTTATATCTCTAAATGCTTACATGAATAAAATAGAGACAGAAGAGATCAATGAATTGAGTGTGCAATTTAAAAAACTAGAAAAAGAACAAATTAAAAGTCCCCAACTAAATACCAAATTAGACATTCTGAAAACCAAAGGAGAGATTAATAAAAACTGAAATTAAGAAAACTATTTAACTAATAAATAAAACTAAGAGCTGGTTTTATGAAAAAAACCCCAATAAAATAGATAAATCTTTGGTTAATTTGATCTTAAAAAAAAAGAAAGAAGAAAACCAAATTACCACCATCAAAAATGAAATGGGTGAACTCACCACCAATGAAGAGGAAATCAAAACAATAATTAGGTGCTATTTTGCCCAACTGTATGCCAATAAATTTGACAATCTTGGTGAAATGGATGAATATTTACAAAAATATAAATTGCCCATATTAACAGAAGAGGAAATTTAAAAAAAAAAACAAAACTTAAGCCTATTTCAAAAAAAGAAATTGAACAAGTCATTAATGAACTCCCTAAGAAAAAAATTTCAGGGCCAGATGGATTTACAAGTGAATTCTATCAAACATTTAAAGAACAACTAATTCTAATACTATATAGACTATTTGGGAAAAAAGGCAAAGAAGGAGTTCTACCAAATTCTTTTCGTGATATGAATATGGTGCTGATACCTAAACCATAAAGAGCCAAAACAGAGAAAGAAAATTATAGAACAATTTCCCTAGTCAATATTGATGCAAAAAATTTAAATATAATATTAGCAAGGATAATACACCATGACAAGAGTGTTGGCTGTGTGAATGCTGAGAAGGGAATGTATATAGGAAATGTAAGGGCAGAAATGACAAGACTTGACAGCAAGGTGAGTACAAGTGTAGAATCTAGGATCATATTGTGAGTCTGAGTGAATGAGGTGCCCTTGACAGTAATGGGGAAGTTAGAAAGAGGGGAAGGTTTAAGGGTGGAGAGATAAGGAATTCTATCCTTAGAGAGAGACAGAGACAGAGAGAGAGAGAGAGAAAGAGCCAGAGGGAGAGAGAGAAAGAAAGAGAGAGAGACAGAGACAGAGAGACAGAGAGAGACAGAGATCTGAGAACCATGGGAGCTGAAGAGTTGTACGTGAATGAATGATTGATAGAGAAAGACAAAGCACTAGACCTGGAGTCAGGAAGATCTGGGTTCAAATCTCACCTTAGACACCATGGGCCACCATGGACAAGTCACTTTACCTACTCTCTGCCTCTCTTTCCTTTCCTGTAAAATGGAGATCACAATAGTATCTCCCTGTCCCCCCCCCCCCTCAGTTGCCAAGGATGATAAAATGAGATAATATTTTTAAAGTTCTTTGCAAACCTTAAAGCACTTATGTAAATGCTAGCTATTATCAGGTGACTTAACACCTTTGAGTGACTAGGCGAACTCTAAGCTCCCTTCCAGCTTTTAATTTATCAACCTGTGAAAATAATGATAACAGCTAACATCTATAAAGCACTTTAAGGTCTACAAAGTATTTTATAAAGATTAACCCATTTGAGGGGGCTAGGTGGTGCAGTGAATAGAACACCAACCCTGGAGTCAGGAGGACCTAAGTTCAAATCTGGCCTCAGACACTTAAACTTAACTAGCTGTGTGACTTTGGGCAAGTCGCTTAACCCCAACTGCACTCCAAAAAACAAAAAATAAAAAAAGATTAACTCATTTGATACTCACAATAACCCAGGAGGTAGGCATATTACTATCTCTTTTGTAGATGTTAAAACTGAAGCATAGAGAGGTCATAATGCCTATTTTACAGAAGAAGAAATTAAAGCATGTGACTTACCCAGGGTCACGCATTTTAATAAGCACCTGAAATAGGAATCAAACTCAAGTCTCATGACTCCAGATCCTCTGTCTATTCTTTTATCTCTGGCATCTGACATATGGGCAGTCAAATGACCCAGGAGCCTCTTGTTGATCCTCTAGTCAGAAACTCCAAGTAAAAATATGTGTATGTCTTTATGTGTGTATTCGTGTGTGTGTGTGTGTGTGTGTGTGTGTGTGTGTGTATGAGCAGCAGACATCACTGCAGGGAACAAAAAAAGGGGAATGTTGGGTAAAAATGCCACTTTTACAGAATTACTTTTCAAACCCAAACCATGCTTTGGGAGCAAAATGTATTTGGGAAGATGTCATGGCTCTGATTTTCCCTTGCTGTGGAGATGTTTGGGGCTTCTTTCCCACTGCGTGTCTGCCTTGCTGTGCTGCAGGCTGGTATAGATGTCTGCAGGCCTGGTAGAACCTTCACACCGCAAGCTGTTCTCTCGCTTAGCAGGCCCCTGCCTTTTCTTCCTCTCTATCTATCTAGCTGCAATCACCAGCATGCCTCAGCTCTCACTTATTCCTGATGCTGACAGATAAGTCCCCCAACAATATTTTTTATAGCCTCCATGAAAGTGAAGGAAAGGATCTGAGCCAAACTGGAAGAAAAATGGGCTGCTTCAAACCTGTCCTATGTTTCTACAGGCTGATAAGCTGACAGTCAAGAATGAAGAGTCAAAATTCAGCAAATTTTGATATTTCACGGTGTATTTGGGCTTTATAAATGTCTTCTCATCCCTTTGTCCTTGATGTTTCATTACGTTGCCGATCAGTTCTGACAGCCTAAACAGAACTCGATCCGGACAGTTTATTCTTTAAATGAATGATCCTTAGATCCTCTGACACTCTTTTTCTACTCTTCCTGAAATGTGTTTCAACATCTGGTGGAACCAGTTGTAGCTGCCAGAACTTTTTTAATTCAATAATAAAAACAGGTGCCAGAGAAGTAAATCTGCTACTGTTAATTTTCAATTCCCCGGCTCTCAGTTTCTGCCTCCCTAAATTATTTGGCAATGAATGGCAACTCAACTTGGAGGATTAGAAGGAACAAGAATAAACACCCACAATTCATTACTCAGAGAGAGACTTTTAAATATACATAGTTCTTTAAATGAAATCACTTCACTCACATTCTGGTTTAGAATAAGAAGCTATTGGACAAGGGCGGGTATATCAATTGAGGTCCAACAAATTAATTTATTTTTATTCTTCTTAGAAAATTGTAAGACCTTTAAGTGACCTGATTTTTAACTTAAGAAGTTGGAATGTAAAATCATATTCAATTGAGTTCAACAAATAGTACTACTATTACTGCTACTACTACTACTACTACTACTACTACTACTACTACTACTACCACCACTACTATTACTACTACTACTACTACTACTACCCTACTACTACTGCTAATAATAATAATAATAATAATAACAATAATTCTATTTATAGTTAGGGAGGAAATTTAGGGACTGGGGTCAATGGGAGAAAAAAGGAACATAGAGAGAGAGAGAAAATGGGAGAGAGTCAGACAAAAGAAGCAAAAAGAAAGATAATAAAGGTAGAGGAAGAAGCAGGAGGAAAAAGAGGTAGAAAAGATAAAGACAATAGGAGTAAAAGGCAGTAAATTTGAGATGAATGTCAGTTGAAGACCACATCCTACTATTTACTTGAACTATGACTTCCAGAGTATAGCAAATTGTTATATTTTTCCCAGTAAATCTTTATTAACTGGTTAAATGTTGTTCATAGTGCTTCCTTACACTGGTCTAATCCTTAACCCGGTCCCCTCTGGGGGCGGCTAGGTGGCAAAGTGAATAGAGTACCAGCCCTGGAGTCAGGAGGACCTGAGTTCAAATCCAGCCTCAGACACTTAACATACACATACACATACCCCAAAAAAAAAACCAGCCTTGCAACCTTGGGCAAGTCACTTAACCCCAATTACCCTACCTTCCTGTCTCAAAAAAAAAAAAAAATAGAAGGTCCCCTCTGGATTCAACAAAATATATTCTGCAAATACTTACTAAGTTCCTACTCTGTGCTAGCTATTAGAATAATAGTCCCCGCCCTAAGTAGTTTACAATCTGCACAGTGAAATATGTTATGTGTACATAGAACACTTGCAGCTGGGAGACTGTGGAAGGCTTGATGGAGAATGTCGTATGTGAGCTGAGCCCTGAGAGAAGATAAGGAATCTGAAAGGAAGTGATGACAAGGGAGTGTATTTCCTCATCTATAAGAATATAATAAGGTGGGAAACAGATTGTCAGGTTTGGAGGATAGGTGATATTGGTCTAGCTTGTTTGAAACATAAAATTGCTAAAGGAGAAAGAACAATGAATGAGAAAAATTTAAAATGGAGGAGAAAATGGAGAATGGAAGTGGAAAGGTAGATTGGAGCTAGACTGTAGAGCATTATGTTTGATGCTCAAGGGAAGTTAAATCCACCAAAGTTTTTGGAGGAGTGGCATGCTTAGATCACAGCCTTAGGAAGATTGCCTTGGTGGTTGCTGAAAATTTAGTCCTAATGTGGAAAGAGACTAGAGACACCAAAATAGATAGGAAATAAGTCAATAGCACAGTACTCCATATAAAACATACTTGATAAATGTGTGTTATATTTTTATTTGAATTTTACACATTAGTGCCTTTTTAAGGCATTGATTGGAAGCTATGGTTAAAATGCAAAAGCATCATCTATGAGAAGTAACAAATTAAGTCATTTAATTAACACTTTAGCATAAATGAATTAGCTCTTGTCTCCTGTCAAATAATGGAATATAGGACAGATGAGTTTTGATGGGGGGAGGAGAGGAAGAAGTTGGGAAAATCATGCAAAATAGAGTAATTCCTGTACGTCAGACTCCGGGTGGGATGTGAGATCCTAGGTAGCCATGAGACAACACGGGGGCATTCAGTGCTTGGAAAGGAAATGAAAAAATGCTGCTAACTTAGCTGTTTAGAAAGGTACTTAATGAGAGAATTAGAGAATTGATAACAAGCTCAGTGTAGCCAAAAAGGTAGTTAATTGTGTTTATGAGTTTTCTTTTATTTAAACACTTTCTTAATGGTGTAAATACTATTCAATGTCTATGACTAGTTATATCAATAAAGAGACATATTTCCACTTTCAAGGCATCCATTAATAGAAGAACATCTTAATCTATCCTTTTCAGCTAACTGCAACTTGGGAAAATCTGACTATTCAGGTCACAAAGGCCATAACCTAGGCACAATTGCATATATTGTAGTTTACCTGAATTCTAGTATCTATGAATATCATAGTATCTATGAATTTCTGTTTTATTATCATTTCCAAATAGGAAACTGAGCAATTGTATCATAGAGACCATGTAAATTCTATCATATGGACCATAGAGCTAGAGCTGGAAAGGGCCTAAGAGGCCACCTAGTTCAATCTTGTAATTTTACCAATGAGGTAGGTAAGGGGCACTGTGGATAAGAGAGCTAGATCTGGAGGTAGGAAGATCTGAGTTCAAATCTTGCTTCAGATACTTATGAGCTAAGTGACCCTGAGGAGGTCATTTAACTTTTCTTAGCCTCAGTTTCCTTATCCATAAAAGAAAGGTAATAATAACACCTATGTCACAAGCTTGTTGTGAAGATCAAGTGAGATTATATAGCATTATGCAAGACTTAAAGTGCTATATAAGATGCTATTATTATTATAATTATTATTATTACTGTTGTTATTAAAAACTTAGGCCCAAAGTGGGGAAAGGATTTGCCCAAGGTCACTCAAGTGTTAAGTGACAAAAGCAAGATTCGAACTCAGGTTCTTTGATTCCAAGTCCAATGGCCTTTCTATTACACATTAATTCTTACATTATTCTCTTTTTCTCTCCCTAGTTGTTAAATTCTCCATGCTACATCAAAGAAAGGATCCTCTCTCAGAAAGAAGAATCTATATTGGGTGCTTTATGGCCCAGAAGGAAGGAGCCCTAGTGCCCTAGGGATAGAGGAGCTCCATCCTCTTGGAAATGGGCTTCTGTTGGATGGAAATTGATTCGGGGAACTAAAAATCCTCATCCTGAATGCCATATTTCCACTCTGAGGTATATTTTCTCTTAATTTAGATATTTTAAAGGAGATTAAGAAACCAACAATAAAAAAGAGGGCTATTTCAGAAATGTCTGTCCCTGAGACTCCTTGCTAACGAAGAATCTGAGTGGCTTAGAGGCCTTCCCCATGATGGGCCGTCTGGGCAAATCAGGCATGCACTCTGACACATCCTACATTGCCCATTTATCACCGTCGTCTATGATTTATTTACTTCTTATTCTCTGGAAGTCAGCAGGCTGCCTTTGGGATAATATGCCTGTTCTGTTTGTTGGGCTATAAATTAATATATTCACTTTGCTTAAAACTCACTCTGCTTGTGGTTTCCATCTTTTTTTTTTTTAAACAACTAAAATTGCCTCTCAATACCCTTCTCTGAGCTAGATACTTCATAGGTGGTTTGCAACAGCTCTCAGGCTGATTACACCTGAAGTCAGCAGGTCTGTTTGAGATATACAATAGAGGTAAAATACAATCTGTTGAAAAACCAGAAGTGTGAGGTGATGTTCCTGAACATGGAGGGTTGGCTGCCCCCCCCCCATGATTTAACTTCCATTTGGCTAATGCAGCATTCATGAGGGGCAGTGCCTTGCACCTCCACCAGGCCTGGCCCTGAGGCAGGCTGCCTTCTGCAGCTCCCACACCTGAGCTTTGATAAGAGGGAGCATGGTGTTGAGACAAGAGCTCCTCAATTTGGAATCAGGGAGGCCTGATTTCAAACCGTGCCTCTGATGATGTATACCAGCTGTGTGGCCATGGATAACTCACTTCCCCTCTCTGAGACTGTTTCCTCCTTATCTATACAAAGAGAGTGATGGTAGCTGCAATACCTACTACACAGAATGGTCCTGAGACTCAGAAGAGACAACGTATACAAAACAACTTTTATACTTCAAAATGGTTGTAGAAACATCCATGTCTTCACCCCTGTAGGGACAGGTGCAAGGATTAAGGTAGTCTCTACCTGCCTTGGATACCTTGCCCAGTTGGTGACAATTTTTTTCCCCTGTCAGACTGAAATCAAAGCATTAGAACAATCTCATTCAACTCCCCCAAGATTGTGATCTCCCTCTGTGTTTGAGCTGGATTTCGTAATTGCTTAAAGGAATGTCTGAAACTGTCCCATACTAATTCTTATCTTATCTATCAGATCATGAGCTTGTGATGGCTGGCACTATGTCTTGTTTAATCTTAGGACTTCTCCCAGCACCTACAAGAGTGTTCTGAAGACACTGGGTGCTTAATAAACGTTTTTAGCAAAAGAAGGTTACGTATCACTCATAGTAGAACACCAGCACATTTATAAGTAGCATCTTTGTAGGAGAAAAAGCCCTGCATATGCAGCTGGAAAATCTGGATTCAAAACCTAGTTCTGTTATTTGGAGATTGTGAGTTGTTTAAAGTTAGGGACTACCTTTTTTTTCCTTAGAAGATAGTTTTATTTATAGTGTGTTTACAGATGCATAGAATCCCTTACTCCATTGTTTCACTATGGCACTGAGACAACCCCTGCTTCTCAAATGTTTTGCCAAGTAAACAAAGCTTACATGCCTACCAAGCAAAGCTCTGATAGATCTTACCAAGGACCATCCCCTTCCATGTCCACCCAAAATATGGAGAGACTAATCAACAGAATGTTGTCCACCAGGTAAAAGATTGTTTTGGTTATACTTTTAACTTTATCACTCAGGTGAAAATGCCTTTGGCAGTTACCAAAAAGCCCTTAACTGTCAAATCTGTAAAGCTTTTTGTCAGTCATCATCCTTCTTGAGTATTTTGCAGTCTTTGACATTGAAGACCTTTCTACCTTCATTGTTCTCACCTCCTTAGATTTTCATTACACTGGACTCTCCTGGTTTTCCTCCTACCTGTCTGACTGTTCCTTCTCAATCGCTTTCAGAGACTATTCATCCATAGCATAGGTGCTAACTCTGCATGTCTCCCAGAGGCTCTGCCCTGAGCCCTCTTCTCTTTTTCTTCCACTCAAATTCACTCAGTGATCTCATCAGCTCTACTGGTTTCAATTATTTATTTTCAATTAACTTCCAAATCTATATATCCAAAGCTAGCGTTTTTTTATTAAGACTGGAATCATCAATTACCTTCTAAACATAATCAATGTGATGTCTTATATGAATCTCAATGTCAAAATGTCCAGAATAGTACTGATTATATTTTTCTCCCAAACCTCGCCTTTTCTGATCTCCTATACTTCTGTTATAGGCACCACCATCTTACCAGTCACCCAAGTGCACCACCTTGGTGTTAACTTTCAATTCTCTCTCTCTCTCTCTCTCTCTCTCTCTCTCTCTCTCTCTCTCTCTCACACACACACACACACACACACACACACACACACACATGCACGCACACACACATACGCACACACACACATAATTGCTTGCCGCATCTAGTTGTTTTTACATTTTTTGATAAAGAAGGCACAAAATAATCTTGAAGAAAATAACACCTTAAAAATCGTACTAGACCAAATGGCAAAAGAGGTACCAAAAGCCAATGAGGAGAAGAATGTTTTAAAAAGCAGAACTGGTCAAATGGAAAAAGATATACAAAAATTCACTGATGATAAGAATCATATAAAAAGTAGAACTGATCAAATGGAAAAGCAGGCACCAAAGCTCACTGAAGAAAATAATTCCTTAAAACGTTTTTCATATAGGTACCGTTCTCTCTACTCACATAGACCCTACACTATGTGCAGGCAACAGTTGTTGCATAGATTATTACAATATCCTCTAACTATTCACCCTGACTCAAGTTTCTACTTACACTAATACATGCTCTACTCAGCTGCCAGTTATTTTTAAAATTTATATAGTATTTTATTTTTCCCCAGTTATGTGTAAAAACAATTTTAAACATTCATTTGTTAAACTTTGAGTTCCAAATTCTATCTCTTCCTCCCTCACCAACCCCCAACCCCAATTGAGAAGGCAAGCAATTTGATATAGGTTATACATGGGTAGTCATCCAAAACATTTCCATATTAGTTGTGTTATGAATGAAAGCATAGATAAAAAAAACTGTCAAGTAAAATATAGAGCAAAAAAAGTATGCTTCAATCTGTATTCAGACACCATCCATTCTTTCTCTGGGGATGGATAGCATTTTTCATCATAAGTCCTTCACAGTTGTCTTGGATCATTGTATTGCTGAGAATAGTTAAGTCATTCACAGTTGGACATCTTACAATGTTGCTGTTACTTTGTACACAGTACATTTCACTTTGCATCAGCTCATGTAAGTCTTTCAGGTTTTTCTGAGAACGTCCTGCTCATCATTTCTTATAGCACAATAGTATTCTATCATGATCACACACCACAATTTGTTCAGAAGTTCACTAGTTGATAGGTATACCCTAAATTTCTGATTCTTTGCCACCAGAAAAGTTTTTATAAATATTTTTGTATGTATAGGCCTTTTTCTTTTTGTTTTTTCATCTCTTTGGGGATATAAACCTAGTGGTGATATTTCTAGGTCAAAGGGTATGCATGGTTTTATAGCTCTTTGAGCATAATTCCAAATTGCTCTACAAAATGGTTGAATCAGTTCACAACTCAACCAACAATGCATTAATATCTCTAACATTTTTTCCACATCCCTTCCAACATTTGTCATTTTCCTTTTCTGTCCTATTAGCCAATGTAATAAGTATGAGGGAGCACCTCAGAACTGTTTTAATTTGCATTTCTCCAATCAATAGTGAGTTAGAGCATTTTTTTCTTATGGCTAAAGATAGCTTTGATCACTTCATCTAAAAACTTCATATATTTTGATCATTTATCAATTAAGGAATAACTCTTATTTTATACATTGTGACTCAGTTCTCTATGTGTTTGAGAAATGAGACCTTTATCAGAGAAGCTTACTTCAATTTTTTTCCCTGTTGCTATTGCTAACTGTATTTCTCTCCATCACGTTCCCCCTACAATTTGTTCTATTCTCTCTCTCCTTTCACACTGTCCCTCCTCAAAAAATGTTTTGCTTCTGACTAAACCCTTCTCCAATCTGCCCTCCCTTCTATCATGCCCCCCTTCTCTTGTGCCTTTCCCATCCTACTTTCCTGTAGAGTAAGATATATGTCTATACTCAACTGAGTGCATATGTTATTCCCTCTTTGAGCCAGTTCTGATAAGAGTAAGGTTTACTCACTCCCCCTCACCATACCCTTGTTTCCCTCCTCTGTAAAAACTTTTTCTTGCCTCTTTTATGTGAGATAATTTACCCCATTCTGCCTTTCCATTTCCCTTTCTCATAGTACATTCCTCTCTCAACCTTTAATTTTGTTTATCATCCCTTCACATTCAACTCACACATATACCCTCTGTCTATATAGATTCCTTCTAACTGCCCTAACAATGAAAAAATTCTTGAGTTACAAGCATCCTCTTCCCACACAGGAATGTAAACAGTTTAACCTTATTAAGTCCCTTATGATTTCCCTTTCCTGATTACCTTTTTATGCATCTCTTGAGTCTTATATTTGAAAGTCACATTTTCTATTCAGCTCTGGTTTTTTCATATTGTTTGAAAGTCCTCTTTTCATTAAATGCCCATTTTTCCCCCTGAAGATTTGTACTTAATTTGACTAGATAGGGTATCCTAGGTTGTAATCCTAGCTCTTTTGCCCTTCAGAATATCATATTCCAAGCCCTCTGATCCTTTCATGTAGAATTTGATAAATCTTGTGTTATCCTGACTGTGGCTCCATGATACTTGAGTTGTTTCTCTTGCAATATTCTCTCCTTAACATAAGAACTCTGGAATTTGGCTATAATATTCCTGGGAGTTTTCATTTTGTGATCTCTTTCAGGAGATAATCAGTGGATTCTTTCCAATTCTATTTTGCCCTCTGGTTCTAGAATATCAGGGAAGTTTTCTTTGAAAATTACTTGAAAGATGAATGTATAGACTTTTTTTTTAATCATAACTCTCAGTTCAATAATTATTAAATGATCTCTCCTGGATCTATTTTGCAGGTCAGTTGTTTTTCCAAGGAAATATTTCACATTTTCTTCTATTTTTTTTCATTCTTTTGATTTTGTTTGATTGTTTCTTGATATCTCATAAAGTCATTAGCTTCCACTTGTGCAATTCTAACTTTTAAGGAATTATTTTCTTCAGTGAGCTTTGGTATCTGCTTTTCCATTTGATCAGTTCTACTTTTTATGTGATTCTTACCATCAGTGAATTTTTGTATATCTTTTTCCATTTGACCAGTTCTGCTTTTTAAAGCATTCTTCTCCTCATTGGCTTTTGGTACCTCTTTTGCCATTTGGTCTAGTATGATTTTTAAAGTGTTATTTTCTTCAAGATTATTTTATGCCTTCTTTATCAACCTGATGACTTGTTGTTTTTTTTTAATTTCCTTTGCGTCACTCTCATTTCCCTTCCCAGTTTTCCCTCTGCCTTATTTGACTTTCAAAATCCTTTTTAAGAAGCAGGTAGGTGGTGCAGTGAATAGAGCACCAGCCCTGGAGTTAGGAGGACCTGAGTTCAAATCTATTCTCAGACACTTAACACTTACTAGCTGTGTGACCTTGGGCAAGTCACTTAACCCCAATTGCCCTGCCTTCCCTCCTCCAGAAAGACAAAAAAAAAAAAAATCCTTTTAAAGCCCTTCCATAATTTGAGACCAATCCATATTTTTCTTGGGGGTATAGGAATTTTGGCTTTGCTCTCTTCTCTGAGTCTGTGTTTTGGTCTTCCTTGTCACCATAGTAACCATGGTCAATTTTTTCTACTGTTTGCTCATTTTCCCAGCCTTTTTCTTGAGTTTTAAATCATTATTAAAGTAGGGCTCTGCTTCCAGGGTGGAGTGCACTCTGTCCCAAACTTCAGGGGCTCTGTGCAACTGTTTTCAGAGATACTTCTAGGGACTTGTAAGTTTTCAGTTCTTCCAAGGTGGTATGATCTAAGGAGATGTGTTTGTTACTTTCCTTGTCTGTGCTCTGGTCTGTGAAGAATCACAAAAAACACTTATCTTCTGCCCTGGAACTGTGACTAGGGTTACACTGAAGCCACAAGCTCTTGTGTGCTAATATTCTTTCTCACCATGGGGCTGCCAAACAGGACTGCAAACCAGACTGAGTAAGGGCAAAGCAACAGAGTCCTGCCTCAATGCTAGCAAAGAGACCCCTGTAATCTCCTTCTGATCAATCTCCTTACCTGAGAGCTCTGGAAGTACCTGTTGCCATTGCTGATTCAGTGGCTCCCAAAGCCTGTTCCTGGTTTGCTGGGGTTGGGTCTATACTGACATGGCTTGCACCTGCGTTCCAGTCTCACTTTCCTGCTGACCTTCTAAGTTTTCTCTGGCTGGAAAATTATTTCACCCCACCCTTTTTTAGGTTCTGTTGCTCCATGAACTGTTTTAATGTCATTATTTAAAGGTGTTTGGAGGAGTTCTAGGGAGAGCTCAGGGCAGTCAGTACCTTTTCGCACTATCTCAGCTCCTGGCAGGGACTGTCTTTTCCCTCTTTTGGATCTCCCGTGCATAGCACAGTTCCTGGAACATAGTAGCTGTTTAGTAAATATTTGTTGAATATATTAAAATGAACTGAAGTGACCCTGGTGAAGTCACTTCTCTGAGCCTCAACTAAGTGATCTCTACAGTCTTTTCCAAGACAAAATCTCATGGAAGGGAATTGCGTCATGGGGTCAATGATCTAGAACAGTAAGTAATCTCAGAGGTCAGCTAGTCCAACCCCATCATTTTATTGAAGAAGAAACTAAAATTCAAAGTTGTTAATTAACTTCACCCAGGTTACTCCCTAAAAAAATAGAAGAGCCAGGATGTGAACTGAGATCTTCTAACTCTAGCCATCATGCTTTCCACTGTGCCACTATTACCTCTTTCTCATAAATATGTCTAATATTGAGTCCTAGGTCCACTGTAACCTTTGAGAAACTTAAAGAGGAAGTGGTTTTTACATACATAATCAGTCCTTAAGAAGACCATATGTTGGGGCAGCTAGGTGGTGCAGTGAATAGAACACTGGCCCTGGAGTCAGGAGGACCTGAGTTCAAATCCAGCCTCAGACACTTAACACTTACTAGCCATGTAACCTTGGGCAAGTCACCCCAATTGCCCTGTCTTCCCCCCTCCAAAAAGCAAAGAAGGAGAAGGAGAATGAGAAGAAGAAGAGCATATGTTACAGGGGGAAGACTGCTGTATTTGGAGTTAGAGAACCTAATTCTTCCATTTATTACCTGTGTAATGTTGAGCAAGTCACTTAGCTCTCTGAGATTTAGTTTCCTCTGCTCTAAAATCTTAGGACTTAGAAGTTAGATCAGACAATCTTAGAGATCCATTCCATAAAAATCTTATGATCACATTCCTATTCCTATAGATAAATGTGGGTAGGATTATTACCTAATTTTAGCTGCTTCTGTCCAGGACCCTGAGATACTGTTGTTGTTGTTTTTTAATTTTCTTTTTCTTTTCAGCTCCAAATTCTTTCTATCTCTCCATTCCTTCCCCCCTCTCATTGAGAAGGTAAGAAATATAATACCCACTATACATATGAAGTCATGCAAAACATATTTCCACATTAGCCATGTTGGAAAAAGTACTTCAACCTGTACTCAGAGTTCATTAGTTCTCTCTCTCTGGAGGTGGATAACATTTTTCATCATGAGTCCCTTGGAGCTGTTGTGGATAATTGACTTAATAAGAGTAGCAAAGTCTCACAACTGATCATCATCACACTATCACTGCTACTGCATAAAATGTTCTTTTGGTTCTTCACAATTCACTTTGCATCATCTCATATAAATCTTCTCATGTTTTTCTGAAGTCATCTCCTTCATCATTTCTTACAGCACAATAGTATTCCATCACAATCATATGTCACAATTTGCTCAACCATTCCCCAACTGATGGGCAGATGGGCAGATGGGCATCCCCTCAGTTTCCAATTCTTTGCCACTACAAAAAGAGCTGCTATAAATATTTTTGTACATATAGATCCTTTTCCTTTTTCTTTGATCTCTTTGAGGTATATAGAACAAATAGTTATAAACAGTTTTATAGCCCTTTGGGCTTCAAATTGTTAAGATGCTGTTTTGTTTCTCTTCTTTATTCTCACTTGACTTTGCTCATTCTGTATTCAGTTGCCTACTGGATTTCATCAATCTTGGCATGCATAATGATAATTAGTAATTATGACATCTGAGGCAAATGGACATGACATGCATCAGAAAAAAAAATTTTAATGGAAATTCATTTGGGAGTAGGGGCAGAGCTCTTGGACCATAGGAAAGCACTATGTTGAATGGGAGATATATCATGAAAACAGGGGTAGGGCCCACATGGGCAAAGGCCACATTTAGGGAAGGGCTCTGTAAGGGCCTAGATGCCAGTGGTGAAGACGCATTCTACCTAATATAGTAACTTCCTATTTCAATTAATTGTTCTTGCGTAACAACTATCTAAGGGGAGGGGTAATATATACCATTCCATCCCCATCTATAGGTGGGAAGAATGGCCTGGACCCACCTAAGCTTTGAAAATTTTTGAGATTTGACTCATTGTCCTGGACAAGAAATTAATATGCAAAGTAAACAACTGGGAGAGATAGGGATTGAGTTTATGAAAAGAAAAAGAGGAGAAGAGAAGGAGCAAGAGAGAGGGGGAGAGGTTTACGACTTGGACTCTTTTCTTCTGGGACAGGGCAGCTAAGTAAGCGCAAGAACTACTAAACTGCCTCATCACCTCTCAAGAGGAAAAGTGAAAACAACTTGGCAAGTCACTGTGTGGCTGAAATCCTGTTCTGAATTCAGTGCCTTGTGTTAAATGTAGAGGAACAGACCAGTCCTTATCGTTTACCATGTTTCGCCTTTCAGCTGGGCATGAGTGGTACCCTTTTCTGAGCCTGTTCCCTTATTTGGCCGTTAGACCTAGTTACACTACCCATAAACATTTGTGGTTAATCCAGACCTGTAATTTCCAAGTCATTTAACCCTCTGAATTTAGGCTTCCTCATAGATAAAACAAGGGGTTGATTTAGATACCCTGTGGGCCCATCTCAGGTCTAAATCTATGACCCTAGGTTTTAAATTAATCTGTCTTGGAGCTCTAACCCAGGACATGACTGAATCCTAGAGACATAAGCCATTGACCAGGCTAAACATTTCCAACCCACACACGTTGTCCTCACCAGTGAAAGAACAAAAGAAAACAAAAATCCAACTAAATAAACAAACTAAAACAATATGCAAAATAATATGGGGAAGATTTTTTTTTCCCCTGGTTGAGGAACTACTATTATAGCTGCTTTTCTTTAAATATTGATATACCCCAATTTTTTATAGTAGGAATTTAAATTTTCCATTAAAAAAAGGGTTCACATATTTTTGTTTGGCTTTCTTTATCATTTGATTTTACATTTTGACCAGTCCATGGCACGCTAGGTCCTTTCCTAGCAGCCCCCCATTCCCCTTTCAGGATTACTGTGGTCCTGGACGCTCTATGTAAAAAATTAGGGGAACAAGGACAGCTAGGTGGCTCAGTAAATAGAGCATGGGCTCTAGAGTCAGGAGGACCTGAGTTCAAATTTGACCTCAGACATTTAACACTTATTAGCTATGTGACCTTGGGTAAGTCACTTAACCCCAATTGCCCCGTCTTGCCCCTACAAAAAAAACAAATTAGGGAAGCTTAGAAGATTTGAAGGTGCTTTCTGATCTTTTGATTCTGTATCCCTATGAGATGATCTGACGTGACCCTTTCCTCCCACTGAGGTCCTCTAAGTCAATGTGGTTTTTCAATGAGCTTCATTTCATGTCAGTCAATCCAGAAAAATACTCAGAACCAAAAGATGGGTTGATTCTATAGTCATATTGTAAGGATAGAGCTTTCCTGACATTGTACTTTTTTTTTTCCTTTGATGCTTTTAGTTTCAGAAAATTCTGGAAACATTCTGCAGTTTTTAAATTTTGAAAGCTAAAGCTTTTTCAATATATCAAAAAAGCTGCATTCCAAAATGGTCCTTGGCATTTGTCCAAGTAATTATAATAAATCATCAGTGATATAATTCTCAAATACTGAAGGGCTAATTAATAATAGCTCACATTTATGTAGCACTTTACAGTTACAAGGAACATTACATCCATTATCTCAGCTGGCCTTTCTAAAAACCCTGTGAGATTGGCAGAGAAGGTTTTGTTATCCCCAGCTGACAGATGGAGAAACTGAGGCCCTAAGAAAGGATTTCTTGCCCAGGATTTGTAAGTGGGAAACCCAAGTCTTCCAACTACAAAACAATGTTTTCTTTTTTTTTTAATCTTTTTTTCTTTTTTTTTCTTTTGGAGGGGCAATTGGGGTTAAGTGACTTGCCCAAGGTCACACAGCTAGTGAGTGTGTCAAGTGTATGAGGCTGGATTTGAACTCAGGTCCTCCTGACTCTAGGGCCGGTGCTCTATTCATTGAGAATGATGCTTTCTTCATGAAGACAAGTCTATTTGTCTTTTTTATATAATGTAATTACATAAATGGGAACAATGATGAAATGGGGACTAAATTGGGAATCAGGATAACTGATTCTCATCACTGTTCTGCCATGAATTAGGTGGCTCCTTTTGTTTTCATATTACCAGAAGTTAACACAATGCTCTTAACATAATAGGCACCTAATCAGTCAGCTAATGAATATTTATTAAGTGCCCACTATGTGCTTGGAACAATGTTAAATGATGGGGATGGGGAAAAAAGAAAAAGAAAAAGAATCCCTGCCCTCAAGGAGTTTACAATCTAATGAGGCAAAACAATAAATAAAGGAAGTGGAAAAGGGTGGGGAGTGACAAAGGATGGAGTTGAAACCAAGCAAGAGAGATGCTGATGGAAAACGAAGACTTTGGCTGGAAAGTTCTGAGTCCTCCATAAAGTAAGACTGGTAGGAGTTTTCTTTCTCTGACCTCCAGTCCTCAAATCAGATGGAAGAAACAACTGAGGGTGCCAAGTAGAGTGCTGAGGATCAAAATTGAGTCAATCTTCAGGATGATGAGATTTCAGATGATGAATGTATTTTGGGGAGGGCAAAACCAAGCAGATCCCACTAGTGGAAAATCATATTGAAATAAACTATGTAAGTCATTCCCCTTCTCTGGGTCTCAGGTCCACCATCTGTAAAAGAAGGAAGTTAAACTAGATGAACTCTAAGTTCTTTTCTCACTTTAACATTTTATAATCACATGATTTTTTTTTTACACACTGTATTTTTTAAGAGTCTTGTTCCCAGAGATCATGGTACAAGAGCATTATGAATAATTTCTTTCTCATTCCTCTAATTTGTTTGTGATGTCACCTATAATCTACACCAGTTATCTGTTTGGCATTTATCTTGGTATGTCATGTGCAGTTTTGGCCAAACTAATATCCAGTTTTCCAAGCAATTTTTATCAAATCCTGAATTCTTATCCCAGTAACTTGGGTCTTGGCTTTATAAAACACTAGTCTACTAGGTTCATTTTAAGAATTCTGCATATTGTATACTTAATCCATTGATTGAACTCTATTTTTTTTTAGCCAAGTGGTTTTGATAATTACTGCTTTGCTGCATTGTTTAAGAAAAATCATATTTTTTAAATAAAAAACTAGAAATGGAATTTATTTGAGCAGTTGGAAGGGTTGGCTTTATGCCAGCAGGCAAGATAACATTATGTGTAAGTGAAGTAGGCATAATGATACCTCATATTTACATAATGCTTTAATGTTTGCAAAGCCATTTATTCACAACAACTATATTAGATAGATATTGCTAACATGATTAGCCCCGTTTTACAGATGAGGAAACTGGTCACACCTCAAGCAAGTAAATAAACTGGGATTTGAATCCAGATATCTTCCAACTACAACTGTTCTTTCCAAGATATCAAAGATTCTTGACTTATTTTGTGACGTAGAATCTATTGGCAGACTGGTGACGTTTATGGACTCTTTTTCAGAACAATGTTTTTGTATAACTGAAGGAAATGCTAAAATTCAATCAGAAGTTAGTGAAAATAAGGGTGTAATTTTTTCCCCATTCAAGTTAATAGATACCCTGAAATCAATCCTCAGACCCTCTTAAGGCTCAAAGACTCCAAATTAAGAACTATTGATCTATATGAATTGGGACTAAAAGAGACTTTCTTTTCTTCCAATCCTCTCATTCATAGTTTCATTCTTTTAAATTATGTTTTGATCTTACATCAGAAGGTAGCAATCTGAGTTTGGGAAAGGAAGCTATAGAAATGTACTTGAATGAATAACTGAAATGGACTTAATATAGGCTACCTTCTGATATAATCTATATATAGCCTATATAGACTGAAAATATCTCTTTGAAAGGAAAACCTATGTGTATATTATATATGCATATATTAACACACATGTATACATAGACACATTTTATAATACACTGAAAAAAAACATTGATTATAGATCACACAAATTTTATACAAGCTAGATTTGTAGGGAAAAGCGTAGTCTGTATTTGGACCAATCTGAAATTGATTACACCTTCATGTAAGTTAGTTTATTTGAATGCTTCTAATCTGATAGCTGTTCAACAGCATGCTCCTGTAGGAATGGTAAATTTTATTTTGAGTGATTTTGGCTTTGGGAGAAAAAAAAGAGAATATGAGTAAGGAACTGTATCATTGTACATATGGGGGATAAGCATATTGGGGGGACTTTAGAACAGCCAAGAGACTGCAAAAGTGAGCTATGAAAAAGGAGAAATGCCATAAAGATGGAAGTTGATGCTGGAACAATAGATAGGAAAGCTCTGAAGACCAGATTCATAGTGTTATTACTGCTGCTAATAAGAATAAGTAGCTTACCCCATCTTCTGATTTTTTTAGTACCTCATATGTATACCAGTATATCAGGATGGCTTCCAAATGCTTATTTTAAAAAAAATCATGGTTATTATTACTACTGAAAAAGGTGATCAAGAAAATATTGGTAAGTACCAATCTATATACCTACTTTACCATTTCTAAAATATCTTTATGAGTATAATCTATACAGGTATTGAGATTATCCTTAATGAAGGTTCTTTTTCATCTCATTTTGGAAGAGAACAAATGACATCACAGGTAATATCTTGATTTGCACATGAATTGAATTTATATGAAGCAGAGTTGCACAAAGTCACCAGTCTCTCTCTTCCTGAATCATCCAAGTCCAGTGGCAGGACAAAATCAAGACAAGTGGCAAAGGCCTAAGATGCAGGGGGTATCCTTGGCATTGTTGATGTCTAGTCAAGCTATAAACACTCCACAGCACCCGCTTCACCACCTTTATGGTGGTTGGAACAAATTGTCGTTTACCCACTCCACTGGGGAAAGTCTTCACATTCTTGGGGTAGACATGCCCTTAAGTCACCAACAAGTTTGAGGCTTGTTGATTACCTTCAACCTCATTTAATTCATCTTTTGAGAAAGTTTACTGGGGTGTGACTGTAGCACGTATTACAGCTTTTCAGAGCCACAGGTGAGAGTAAGGTAAATGCAAACAAATGTGGATAAGCAGCCCTGAATGCTCTGTAAGCCCTCACACCAAAGGGGTTAGTCCTCCCTGAACATCCCATACACATCCCTTGATGAAAGTATAAGAAAAGTAAATTTTCACAAAGGGTACTCTTTGTGTACATACCGCATTTTATAATCACACTAAAAGGTAGAAGGAATACAAAATCCTGCTGTGCTTAGAAGAAAAAATCAGTAAAGAATGAGTATTGTCCAGTCCTTACCACAGAGACAAGAACACAGAAAATGTTTAATAAATGCTTACTGACTTGATACTCTCAGTATGTGTGATATATCATGTATATGTAGGATATATCAAGTGTATGATATACATTTTAGAATACAGTCCACAGATTACATAAGCAGTGTCTTGGATAGGAAATAAACTATGAATGTGACCCAAAATTAGGAAGAAAGAGAATGGTTCTGGATTCCATTTTGGAAATGATTCCAAACATTTCCCATAAACAAAGATGTATCTTCTTAGCATCAACATTATTCTGATGATGCAATATGGCAGCCATAAGCTGCAGCTTATTGGTTGCCACCACATATCTCTCTTTTGCCTGTTAAGTGACCCATAACTTTAATCTTTGGAGACTATATTATTCCATGTAGCACACTATCAGTGAATACCAGTGGCAGTATTAAAAAAAATACCGTCAAAGATAAAGATAGGTAGCATTTCAGTGGTCCACTCATGTAGTGAGAGGTAGGGCTAAAGGATGGATCATCTGTATGCTCTGAAGGTATCCACACAATGTTCAGAGATCTAGGGGAAGACCTCTGTGCATTGTTGGACTTTTGAACTACCTTTCCAGACTTAACATGGAGTCATGAGGAACATTTGTACAGGATGAGATGGTATGAATGGGCTGCAATCTGCACCACTGGAGGAGTATCCACATTGGTATTTGTGAAGCTGCCATTTTCTTACCAGCCCTTTGTTTTCTTTATTGCCTCTATTTAGCTATTCTCTGTCTCTGTCTATCTCTCTATGTCTCTCTCTGACTCCCTGTTTCTCTCTGTCTGTTTCTCTCTCCATCTCTCCATCTGTGTCCATGACTCTACCCCCTCACCCAATCTCTGTCTCTGCTCATCTTTGTTTTTCTCTCTGTCTCTGTGTCTTTGTCTGTCCCTCTTTTTCTCTTCCCCTTTCCCCCTCTTATCTTCCTAACAGATCGGACCACATGTCTACTTTTCCTCTATTATTAGTAGACAGGAGCAAATTTATACTCAGAATATTAGGACTCAAAAATTTCTCTCTACCTCTTTATTAAAAAAAATATGAAACAGAAAATCATCAAGAAATGTTAATATTTCAATATAAAAAGAAGCCCAAATAAAAGGTTTGTAGATGATACTATGAAACTACAATTTTAAAAAATATATATATTTAATTAAACATGGTAGTGTCAACATTGCTCTGCCTGTCTGTGTTCCCCTCAACTGCCTGATTATTTTCTTCTGTGTTTTTAAATGTATTATTGACACTCTTTTCTTTATTTTTTATTTTTGCATAAATATTACTACCCCTTATCCTCTCCTCTGCAAATCTCCTCCTTATCTCACCTCCCTCCCCTTTTTAACCATCTGCTCACTCTGGTCCTGCTGCCATTTACAACGTATACCTTGCTGTTCTCTATACATGCCACTGAAATGCATTATGAGCCTAACTTGTCCACTGCACCCTCACCAAATCACATACACCCAAAGCCACATATATGGCACATTTTGATTTTTTTTAATAAGGTCTCAGTACTAGGCCTCTGATTCTTTTGTATCAGCTTTTGAATAATCTTCTTTTCTGGTCTGCCTTTTTTTTGCTTTTAAACTTTTGAAAGCAAAACTTTTAAAAGTTTTAAAGTTTATTTTTGTATAATTAAAATATCCATGATCATTTGTTTTTAGTTGATAAAAAGTAATTAACCTATGACTTATGCCATCATATAATTCTTGACTCCATTGGAAAAAGCAGAAGAATGGATACCCTTGCTTCTTATAGGCTGCCTAATCACCATAATTTTATATGACTCAGTAGATTTGTAAGCTTTCATTCCTGAATGGTAAAGGCGATTCCCAATCCCATTTTTAGCATCCTTTGTTTAAGGCTTTTGCATGAAAAAGTAAATTCTAGAAGAATGAAGTTTCAGATTAGTCCTTGGGTGCAGCCAAGGTTGATTTGCCAATTTGACTAACCCTATAAATACGTACAGATATGAAGGGTGGTATAAAGCAACTCAGAGCTGAGAGTACCTATGAAGTGTTTTAGGAAGATCTCAAGCAAACAGTCTCCTTGGTGAAGAGGGGGAAAAAAATCAAAGGTACAATGCATTTCATCCTTTGAGCCTCCAAAGACAGTTAATGAATTTACTCAGGGGCTTTGGAAAATGTCTGAGTTGGGTCCTTCTTAATCAAAAATGAGCCATTTATTGTTAGGTTTGAACAGAATTCATTTAAGCTTTGGTTATAGAAAGCAGCTCTCCATCCTCCCTCTTAAAGATAAAGAATAGAACCACTGCCTCCATTTTAAAACAACCAAATGGCCATTAAGTTTACTGGAGTAATTAATCTCTGCTTCTTCCACATGCAAGGGCCCAGGTAAAAATCCTACTTCCTCAGTGATCCGTACCAACTTCCAAACCACCACCAAAGACTGGGATCTACATTCCTGGCCTAATCCCTCATGGGACAATCCCCCGGCTGTGGACTTGATGTATTCATTCACTGACTTTGCCTTGGCTATTTATCAAAATTCCTTCAACAGTTCAATTATAAAATCCTTCCATCCCAAACAGGGCTGGTTTTTCTCCCATCCCCTGGTCAGTTCATGGGCTACACAGCTGGGTTGACCACCCCTGATTTGGGCCATCAGATGAAATCAATCACACCTCAGATTTATCGACATTACAATTTTCTCTGAACAAAGGCCTGACAAAGGGGACAGGGCAGCTAAGCCTTTGCCCTTTTCTCTGAACTCACTATTTTTTTCAGGGTTGAAAAATGCTTCCTAGTCCCTTAGCCTGGAATTAGTCACTTAACTAGAATTCTGGGGCACTCCAACTCACCCCTGGCCTTGGCTTCTCCACAGTCTTGGTCTAACTGGTGCCTGTGGCATTTCAGTCCCAACAAGAGGCCTCAGAACTTTATCCCCCCATTCCCACCCCCGCCTCCACTTCACAGCAAACAATGAGGCTGGTGTAAATAGCATCCGATTGTTTGCTGGCAACTCCACTAGAAGTTGATATACTTCCACAGTAATTCAACATTATTACATGTCAGATATAATTTATGGCTTAATACAATACCAGTTTTATAACTGCATTATTGCTATATATTTACATCTGGAAAAAAAAATAAATCACTTCGAAATTTTCCACTTTGAGGGACTTCATATGTGATTAAGTGCTATGTCATCTGACATTGTGTTCTCCAGAGCTGAAATGGGGGGCACTGCCAGGTGCTTCAAGAAACAAGAGCAAATGCTTAATAGGTTTATTGAATATTTCCAAAGGGGGAAGGACACAAGCTCTCTAACTAAATGCCCTTCTACTATTCTTTTAAGACCTGCTCACCATAGTGGAAATAGTGTTGCCTCTGAAATCTGGAAATGGGTTTTGAATTCTGACTGATCCTTAATACCTTTTGTGTGTGTGTCCTTTTTTTGGAGGGGGGAAGGCAGGGCAATTGGGGGTTAAATGACTTGTCCAAGGTCACACAGCTAGTAAGTGTTAAGCATTTGAGTTTGGATTTGAACTCAAGTCCTCCTGACTCAGGAGCCAGTGCTCTACTCACTGCACCACCTACCTGTTCCCTCCTTAATCCCTTTTTAAGGGAGGTTGTGAGGAATCACATACTCCCACCCCATCCCATGCACCTTTATGGCCCTGAACAAGTCACTTAGCCTCAGTTTCCTTATCTTTAAAATGTGGATACAAGTCATTATGGTACCTTACAGTTGACTTTGAGAAACACTATTATAAAAACCCTTAAAGTGTCATATAAATTTCAATTATTCATGAAGAAGGTGCTGATTAGGTCTCAAGTTGCAGAATTTACTCAACATATGATCCTTACTTTTCAGGAGCTGAAATTCTGAAGAGACATCTTAAACCATTGTTAGAACCCAATGAACTAAACTGTCTGGCCTCTCTCTTTTAATGATAGGTTCTTTAAGGGGTAGGAAGGGGCCCAGCTGGTCCCTCAAAGGGGAGCCACAACTGTTCCTCTGCTATTTTTCATTTTGTTTATATGTATGTGTATGCGTGTGTGTATATATATATATATATATTATATATATATAAAATGTATGTGTATATATATATATATATATATATATATATATATATACACAAACATATATATACATATATATTTTTATATATGGAGAGAGAAGGAGAGAGAGAGGGAGAAAGAGAAAGAGAGAGAGAGAAAGAGAGAGAGAAGAAAGAGAGAGAGAGAGAGAGAGAGAGAGAGAGAGAGAGAGAGAGAGAGAGAGAGAGAGAGAAGCATTTTGGCCTTTGTTTTTGGCTCTTTGTTTTTTCTGCTATTTCATCTTTGGCACTTTCCTTCAGTCTCTGGTGTTCCCAGCATCTTTGTTCAAGTTCACTTTCCTCTGGGTATCCTTTACAAAGGTTTTTTGTTTCAGCTTAGCCTGGTATATTTCCAGGTCTAGAATTCAGCATTCATTTCACTCCCTGAGAGCATCTGTCAGCCTTCAGAGCCTAAGCAAGTCCTATTTCTTTCTGGTCTCTTTGGTTGGCCACTGGACTTCCCAACTCAGAATGATAGAATGTGCATGAATTTATGTAAGACCATAACCTAGAAGTCACTTTTCCTTTCTTCCATTTCTCTCATCTTTTTCCCCCCTGATTTTCTTTGGGGAACAATCAAACAGCCATCTGAGTTTAGATCCAGCCAAAGAGAGGAACTAGAATTCACCAGGACCATCAAAAAACACTGCAATGCAGGTTTCTTTGTTGTTGTTTTATCTTTACCAGTCACTTTGAAAATATGTCTTAATTACTGATTGGTTAGAGTGTTCCCCATCATTCCAGGGAGCAACCATGGGGAGATCTGACCTGACAATTGACTCTGCAGATGCTACAGTCTCCACCTCTTTAGTAACAAGAGCTACTAAAGACCGCAAAAAGAAATATTTTGCTACCAGAGTGCTTGGCACTGTCCAATGGTTCATCATCATAAATGGGTATAACTTTATCAATTGAAATAACATTCAAAAAGATGCATCAGCATCTGATTTACCACTGCACCCTAAGGAGTCAGCATCATCTGACTGACAATTAAAAACTTCCTGTATGTATTATCATTCCCTCTAAGCAGCTAAGTTCCTTGAGAACAAGGGCTGTTTTGTTTTTCTATTTGTGTCTCTACAGGATAGCACAATGCTTTGCACATAGTAAGCTGTAAATAAATATTTTTTATTCATTCATATATTCTTTCAGTCACATGTCCATATTGTTTGGCACACATCCACATATTCCATTTCTATGCAGAAAATTATAAATCATTATTTCAGAGCTAGAAGGAATATGATAAATCATCTGGTCTAATACCTTCCCTTTAGAAATTAGGAGACTGAGGTTCTGAGAGATTCTTTAACTTTCATAAGGTTACACACACAGCAATTAAATGTCGGAGCTCGTTCTCAAACTCTGGTCCCCCAAGCCAGTGGTCATTCCACTTGGCTGGGAACTTTATCATAGATATTAAACTAACTTTCCATAGAGGAAGATTTCTAACTTTTTCAAAGTGTGATCAAGTGGAAAGTCCTTTGTTTGGGCTCTGTTGAAACCCCTTCACAATCTGGCCCCTTCCTACCATTCTAGTCTCCTTACATATTATTTCCGGTGACAATGGGCTTGCTGCTCTTCACATAGAGTATCTCATCTCCTAAATGGTTGTTGATTGACTGAATGTATCCAGTCCTTCCTTCATGCCTAGAATCTACTCTCATCTCATCTCCAAACTTCAGAATCCACACCTTCCTTTGTGGCTGAATTCAAGAGCTAACCTTCTCATCAAAGACTTTCCTGCATCCCTTTCCTCTTCTCCAATTGTTTGACTTCCCTCCCCCTTCACTTTTATTTGTCTATGTGCATGTTCTACACGTCCCTCAGAGTAGAAAGTAAGCTCCTTGAGGTCAAGAACTATTCCTTTTTGTCCTAGAATCCCAGGACCAAGTGATAGTGCTTGAAATATAGTAGGTGTTGGAAGATGATTGTTAAATTGAATTAACTGTCCGAGAGTGATTGAATAAGTGTGTACCAGAACAATCACAGAGGTGCTCTGAATCCAGATCTGAAGGAGACGATGCAAGTGGTTTAGGTGGACATAACTGAGAGCATAGGAAATTTGAGACAGTGTCAGTTAGTATGATACCTTCTTGCAGGAACTTTCCCTCAGGAAGATCTATGGATGTACACAATCAGCAGAGATACTACCTATTTGTGAGGATGCTTTGGGGATAATTCTTTTCCAGGTCACTTTAGTGCCAGGGGTGTCAACTGCTATGCTTACTGAAAGTAGAAATTGTCTCTTTTCTTGGCCCAGACACCTCTTATCTCTGCCACAGAGTCTTTTTTTATTTCTTGTCATCGTCTCTTTGCTTTCATTGCCTTCCTCCTGACACTGTCCTCCTGCGGAAGGCAGCCCTATCCCTTCCCAATAATTTTTAAAATTTTCTGTTGGAGATTGAAGAGAGCAAAGGATTTCTTAGACCCTGAAAGCCTCCCAGAAAATTTCACCCCTGGAAGCCTCCCGTGACAGTGCCACCCAGCTGATTGCAGATGGCAGTGAACAAACTCTATTGTGTCTGATGATGGTGATGGAGGAAGTAGTACCTAGCACCAGAAGACACCAAAGACCTCCTATAGTGAGTCAGCTGTCACAGTGTGCTAGGAAACTGAGAGGTCACATGCTTGACAGGGAAGAGGGGAGCAAAGTTCTTGAACATTTGATACTGGATAAAAGAAGGCTGTCCTTGGCATGCCCATAACACCTATGTGCTCCAACAAGGTTTATTGTTAGCACCAGCTGAAATGATTTCCCAACCCTCAAATTTTTAAAAGTTTCAGAATAATACTCCTGCTGCAGAATCAGAATAACTCATACTGTATCTTCTTAATTAGATAAGAGTTCATTAACATGGTGGGCCATCACAACAGAGTGTCAATTCTTGCCCATTAATTTGATGTGAGGAAATTAAAAGCCAGCATTGCTTTGGGAGTGCTCCAAATATGCCACTAAATAAATGAATGTTTTTCTTACATGATTTGAGGCATGCCAGCCCTTTCCTGTTTTCTAAGGCTCACAGAGCCTAAGGCAGACTTTCCTTCCTGAAACTGTATCATCAGATCTTAATTCTAGAGTCTTGGGTGGGCTGTGATCAATGCTTCCTGGTCAGCCAGACTGATTTTTAGAGGTTGGCCAGGCAATTCCTTTCCATGAAAACTAGGGTTGTGATTTCATATGTGACTCACCTAATAGCCAAGTAATAACCATGGTGAAGGAAAGGCCCTTGCCTCCAGATGTGGCTGAATTTAGTAAGTTCCAAAATGGAACTGAAAACCTTTGGGGAGCAACCACAAATCAATGCATAGGATGATGCATAGGAGAGGATGGTGGACAGACAGCCTCCTATTGAAGAAACCTTTGAGCAGTAAAATTCATCTATTATTACTCTTCCTCCAGTTTGGGAAATTTGGAGCTAAATATTTCCTCTTCTAACATGGGACACCCATTACCAGTGTCAGATAAGCAATGCTTTGCCTGGGCTCACTGAATCTAGAGGATGCAAAGTAGATGGTTAGGATATGTTGGAGGCAAGAGAAAGACCACTGTCTGTGGTTCTAAAAAAGAGGATTAAGACCAACAACTCTGAAAGAACTCCTCTAGTGAATATTGTTTGCCCAGCACTGCACCTATTCCAAGATCTGGGGAATATGAAGCCAGGGATCTCCTCTTTCTTGGTTGCAGCAGTATCAGTACCTTGGATACCTCCCTCTTCAGTCAAGTAGGGTAGAAGTAGAGGCAAGGCATGGGATAGGAACAGCAAAGGATCCCTGAGTCTTTCAACTTCCAGGCTGAAGGGAAATGGAACTTAGGCAAAAGGAAGGTAATAGGGAGCAATGATTGCCCCATAACTCATGCCCGAAAGTCCGGATTCAATTATCTTGAAGTCTGAAACTGTGCCCCCAGCTCCTGGACTTTCTCAAGAGCAGGAAGTAATTTGTCATTCATTAAGCACCTACCATATGCCAGGCACTGTGCTAAGCACTGGGTATACAAAGAGAGGCAAAAAAAAAAAAAAAAAAAAAAAAATTCCCTGACGCTGATGAGCTCATAATCTAACTGCAATCAAACAAATACATACAAACGGGCTTTATATGTGATAAATAGAAAACAACAGAATGAAAACAGTAGAATTAAGACTTCCTGTAGTGAGTGAGATTTTAGGGACTTGAAGGAAGCAGAGGATGGAGGACATTCCAGGCATGGGAGACAGCCAAAGAAAATGCCCATAGTTGAGAGATGCCTTGTTTGTGGAATAGCAAGTAAACCAGCTGGTGGTGGAAAGGGGTTTTAGGGCCATGTGTTGATATTGTACGAGCAGAAACCTTCTATGTTCTTACTCTTATGATGCAGTTTACCAACTCTGGGACTTTCTGAACCAGGAGTGAAGGGTAGTAGGAGCAGGTACTCACCATCCAACGCTAAAGAGACTAAGCTAAGCAATTGAATAGTTTCATTCCCACTCTGTGTGTATGCAGGAATGTGCGCGTGTTCATTCTTCTGCTTTCACTTGGAAGGCTTTTTTTTAAAGTTGCTGTTGTTGTTGTTGGGGAGGGGGGAGGTTTCAGACCCAAGAGGCAGGAGTTACCTGAGAGAGAGCACAGCACTGTAACAGTAAAAGTTAATGTGTTGTTTTGTTTTAATGAAGATTTCTTTCAGAATTCTTTACCCAAAGTCAAATTTGCATAATGTGAATTTAATAAAATGAGAATTGTCCATATACAATTAGCTGCTTACATGTCATATTCCTCTGAGCCCACCTCCACTAGAATACAATAGCAGGGATTGTTTTCAATTGCCTTTGTAAATCTAGAACTCAACATACTGTCTTATACAAAGCAGGTATATAAATGTTTGTTGGAATGGATTGGATTGGATCAGGTTGGATTGGATTGGATTCCAGTCTACCAAGTGATCCACAGAATTGTGCATTGCATGTAGAACCTTGAATAAATCACTAAAATAAGCTTCCTCATCCACAAAGTCTGCATTAACAGAGGTCTGGGTATCCCTCTTCACAACCTTCAATGAAAGTGCCTTTCCTGCCTCTTACCCTAAGTACAGAAATTACTAGTAACAATTCTTCTCATAAGCATTATTTTATTCCTCCATTGACCTGTTCTTTTTGTGTGCAAATAACTTCCTGGCTTCTCCATCTTGTAGATAGATAGATAGATAGATAGATAGATAGATAGATAGATAGATAGATAGATAAATGGATGGATGTATGGATGTATCTCTAGCTCTCTATATTTATATATCTATATAATAACATCTATCTATCTATATCTCTCTTTCTATCTATCTATCCTTCTATTGCTGCCATGGACCACACTTTGGAAAACAATATTCTGTTATACACAGATAAAACTCGTCATTGTGATATGCATGTCACTTTTCCAATCTTGTTTAAAGAAATGAACAGACATCACCTGGAGTGAAAATGATAGATTTACTAGACATGTCTGGCCTTACAAAATAAAGTGTTCCTTACTTTAAAGAACAGAAATATTCCCAAAAAGTTGCCTGTAAATGAATCCTATTTTCTCATTGATTTCTGTGATAAAATTGAAGATGCGTTCCCATAGGAAAATATCTTCACCAGAATTAGTTGAAAACTTTAGATGAGTATTTAACTGCAATCTCCTATGCTGTAATTTAAACCCAGTTCCTCTAATTCAGCTCTCGGAGTACCTAGGGATTAACTAGTCACTGTTCTTCATGTCCTTGATTCAGATACTGGTCTTTGGAGAAAACTAATCAAATTCTACCAATGAGAAAATACACAACTGACAGGTATTTTTTCTTTCCTCTAAATATTTGAAATAATATCATTTTGGAAAAATAAATGGTCTCAGCCAATCATCTAATCTAAACCTCTCATTTTGTGGATGAGGAAACTTATTTTAGTGATTTATTCAAGGTGCTATATGCAATGCAATTAGGTAAGACTTGAAAGTAAAGATTGTTTTGTTCTGGTCTTCCTATCCACAATGCCTGGAGCAGTGCTAGTGCATAATAATTGCTCAATAAATATTTATTGTTCAATGAACTGATTTCATATAGTTAATAGAAGAGACAAACAAGATCATCTGACCTCTAACTCAAAACTCCTTTTATTACATGATTCAAATATGATCCTATGTAATCAAATTTACAAGAAGTATTTCATAGAGAGGTCATATCATGCTTTAGGTGGGGAAGGGGGGGGGGGTGAATGTCTGGTTTTAGAGTCTGAACACCTGGGTTCAAATTTTACTTATTTTTGCTATCAATGTGACCATGGGCAATGCTGCTTATACTTTTCCTAGCCCAGTTTTCTTATCTGTAAAATGAACAAATTGAACTAAATTTTTAAGGACCCTGCTAGTTCTCATTCACATATTACATGGTAATAATATTGTCAATTCAAGTGAACATGCATTTATTAAGTACCTACTGTATTTAGGCATCGTGATAGGCACTAGAAATAAAAAGACAAGGGAAAAATAACCTCTGTCCTCAAGGAGCTTATAGTCTACTGGGGAGAAACAACACATCCACAGAGAAGTATTTACAAAATATTTATGAGTTAAATGCAAAGTAATCCTAGGGTACTAAAGTGAGAATCTGAAAAGATTTCTTGTAAGAACTAGTATGTGAAGTGAACATTGAAAGAGGCTAGGGATTCACAGTTGTGGGAGAGAGGATGGAGAGCATTTCAGGATTAATGGTAGCCTGTGGAAAGGGATAGACATGGGAAATGAAGTTCTATTTGCAGGAAATATCAAGTAAACCAGAGATAAATTATATATTACATTTTAAAGTTTATAGTGTACTTTACATACATTATCTCATTTTACAGATGAAGAAACTGAGACTCAGAGAAATTAAGTAACTTTCTCATGTTCACATAACTAATATGTCTAAAGTAAGATGTGATCTCAGGTCTTCTGACCCAACACTACATCTACCACATCACACAATTTTTCAGTGAGCTTATATTTTATATGGAAATTACTCTTCAATGCAATTCACTTAGATAAGCATTTATTAAGGACCTACTATGTGCCAGGCTTTATGCTAAGCACCAGGGGCACAAATTAAAAAAAAGACAATCTCTGCCCTCAAAGAACTTACATTCTAATGGGAGAAGAGAGTACACAAAAAAGGAAGCTGAAAAAGGCGAGTGGGGAGCACTAAGGAGGTACCCTAGCTTGGCATTTCTTATGAAATACCTACTATGTATTCTAGCTTGGGATCATGATGTACCTGGAGTTGAAACTAAGCAGAACTACTTGTGGAAAATGGAGTAACTCTTTGAAGATATGTACTTAATGAGAAATCACTAGATTACCTCTGTCCCAAAAGAGAAATCCAAACACATATCCATAATAATCAATCATCTAGTATTTATAAAGAGCCTCCTGTATGCCAAGCAATGTATTATTCTGTATAGGGTACTTTGCAGTTTATTAGTGACAGGAGAAGTAAACAAGTTCTCCTGTTCATTTTCCTCAATATTTAGCAGCAAATACTTCATAAATGTGTGATATTGGGCTAAGTCACTGAGCACAATAAAAAGATGAAAGACAATTCATGCATAAAACTTATACATTTAAGTCAGATTTTTTTGGAGTGAAATTTTGGGTGCAATTATATTGCCCTTGGTCTCATATCAATATAAAAAGCAGCAGGAACATGGTTGATTATTGGATCCCTTGAGCACTTCTGATTGGGAGAGCATTCTCAAATCTGGATGTCTTTCTAGGTTCCCAGGAAGTCTTTATGGTTCCAGACTATCCAGTGAAAAAGATGATTTTTTTGAGGACTCTTACTCTATTCCAATCAGCATCAATCAATTTGATGTGATTCTATAGAAGTAGTGATTATAAACCCTGTATATGTGGCTCCAGGACTATGAGTTACAGATTAAAAATTCACTTGCTGAATCATAAGAAGTTAACTAGAGACCCTCCATCCTTGGTGACCAAGCCCAGTGTGGTAGAGATGACTCAACTATATGGAAATTTCCCCGTTTTACTTTTGTGTCTCTGGTCCATTGTTTCTTGTCCAACATAAGCAGGACCATCTTATGACTATTTAGTCAGTGGAGATATCCCATAATTTACCCCATCTGTGACCTCCCCCTCTCCCAAATAGATGTCATTTTTGGTCCTCAAGAGTAACATCTATCAACCAATGAGATTCTGTATTTTACCATGCCTCTTTTGCATATCTGGGCAAGAATAAGCAATGTATTAATCCATACTTTGTATAAGTCAGATTGCAATACAGTTTCTAATAGAAGGACCCTATAATAGTCCCCAAGCTTTAATATAACATTCATTACTTTTTTACCAGCTGTGGAGCTCCCTTGCACAACCATAAGAATGCTGACAAACCTACCTTTATCCCATTTTGCTCAAATTTCATGACCAAACCAAGCACAGGTGGTGGTATGGTATGGAAAGTCCCCCTGGTATATTCTTGGAGTGTATGTATACCTCTTGCCTAACCTAAGGAGAAGCCCATCTATCTTGGAACCACCTAGTCAGTAGAGATATTTCCTGCTTTGTCCAACCTGTAACACTGCTGATAAACTGTTTTGCTTTATTTTAGCCTATGCAGTATATGTCAACCAATGGAATTATTCTGCTCTTGAATATTTAGATAGCTAACTTTACAAAAATAGGGCCCTGGAAGGAGAGAGCAACTCAGACCATGAGGAAGATCTAAGGTTCACTTCATTAGAAGGGACTATGGATCCTTTGATAAAGTACCATCAGCTCAGAGCTCTGCTTCAGTCTCTCTTAGTGTAGGTTGAATAATTTTTATCCCCACAAAAGTAAAATTGCCTTCCTCCCAAAATATCTTTCACACTTGAAGGGTACATAGTACTGTATTAGATATTGTCATTGTTACTTTCATCATGTTCCATAAGTACTACCCAAATAAATTATCCATTTGCAGGTCTACACCTTCCATTTCCAGGAGTTCTTGGAGAATATGCTCATCCTCACAAATGATGGTACATACCACGTTCCTCAAATCTTGCACCTTCATTAGTACATGGAAGCATCTTTCTAAGTCAGTCAATCAATTAATCAATGAGCATTTATCATTAAGTATCTACTATGTACCAGGCGCTGTGTTGGCTAAACTTGGCTAATGTTTTGTACAAAATCAGTGAAATCAGTCAAGCTACTCACAATTAATCTCTTGTGTTTGCTATGGAACTTTTTTCTTTCCTCAAACATACTTGCCAGAGTAGGTGGTCATGCATTCTTAACAAAGTGTTAAAAGGGTGAGAAAAATACCTAGGGCCTAGAACTTGTATCTTATCAAGAGATGACTTAATCTTTTGAAGAGTTTAATGTCTAGTAAAAGAAACACAAGACTCATTCAGTGTTAGTGCCTGCCCCCGCCACCCCACTCTCCCACACACACTTTGTATATATTTTGTGTTTATTTGTACACATATTATTCTCCTCCAGTAGAATGTTGATGTTGGGGTTTTTTGTCTTTCTTGGAGAGGACCATGACATCAGGGAGGTGGATACCATGACATGCAAGTGAATTAGATTCAAGTGAAGTAGGGCTGTACAAAATCACCAGCCTCACTCTCTCCTCCAGACATCTGGGTTCAGTGATAAGATACAGATCAGGATGACTGGAGATGGCCCTGGATGCAGTGGGAGACCTTGGCCTTTGTAAGCTAAGGTTTTTAACAGGTCTGAGTTTGATTGAGGCAGCATTCATTCAGCAATCAAGGATAGGTAAGAAATGAGACAGGGAATGGCTTCTTTATGTAGTCATATATATATATGTGTGTGTGTGTGTGTATGTATGTATATATGTATATGTATGTATATGTATATTATATATGTATGTATATATGTGTGTGTATGACTAGGCAAAGTATATATACTACTATATACTACATATATAGTATATATACTACATATAGACTACATATATGTGTATGAATGTGTGTATACTACATGTATATATGCATATAGACTACATATGTGTGCATGTGTGTGTATGTGTATGTGTGTGTATATATATCTGGGATGGAAGAACCTCAGGGTTTCTGGCCAAAAGAGAAATATTCTCTCTGAGTCAATCGGGGCCCAAACAATGACCAAGTAAGGCTTGGCCTGGGACCTACTGGACAATCAGTGAGAGTCAGAGTAAAATGTAAGCTCCTTCAAGGCAGGGACTATATTTTTTCCTTTTATCCTTAGTGTCTATGTCAGTGTCTGACACACATTAGGTACTTAATAAACGCTTGTCAAATTGAATCGCATATCTCAGGGAACTTTCTGTTATCATGGACTAACATTCTAAAAGCTAAGAGTAATGGACCCAAATATTAGGAATCATCTATAGCAGTAGTGGCATACTCAAACAGAACCAATCTCTGCATCAGCATATTAACTTAGAAAACCACAAATTAACATTATGGTGTATCCTAGATTTATTCATATTGTTAAACGTTTCCCAGTTACATTTTAACATGGTTCATGCTCCACTCAGGAGTTTTGCTACTTGCCTATGAGTGTGCCCCCTCTGATCTAAAGAATTTCCCCTGATGCATTAGGCCCATGATCAGGTGTCTCTTCAATGATTAAAAAGCATATATTAGGGGATGAGGCAACAGAGACTACTTTGTCTCCCCACCAATTCAAATGCTGGAAAGTACAAACAAATCAAGAAGCAAGGAAAATTATTAGCAACATGATAGCCTATAGGGGAAGATGAAGTTCCTCTTGTAAAGATGGCCAAACACGTCAATCTTTGAACTCCGTTTTCTTCATGAACTTATTTCTCAGCTGTTGGTGTTTAATTCAGTAGAATCATGAAAAGGCAGGTTTTCCCAGGATGCTAGAGAAACATCCAAATTTGGGAATGCAGACAAGTATAACCATGGTTGAATTTGAAGGGAGTACAAATTTTTAATCATAGGAAAGTGTAAAATATATGCTCAGGAGGAGTCAAGGAATATACTCTTGAAGCCCTTCAACTAGATGTTAATCCATTGGAAAAAAAATATATGTGTGCGTGTGTGTGTGTGTGTGTGTATGTGTATATCTATTTATGTGTGTATCCATATGTTCTTATTGTACTAGAAAAGCTTTCCTAATGGAAAACTACTTCATACAAAACTATGGTATTCAAGAATCCATTGGTACAACATGATGCAAAGAATCTATTTGTTTATTTCAAGAATCCCTATTAAAACATACTTTTAGGCAGAGGAAACTTAAGGGTTTATTTCTCCTATGCTTCCAACCTAATCAGAAAACAACAATTTTCCTCATGGCTAGGAGAACAAAAAGACAAAGTAGCACAGATATTCTTTTTTTTTTTTTGTAAATTCTGAACTTGAGAAATAAAACAAGAATTTCCATAACATAGAATAGGAAAAAAAAAGTGATTATACATGGAACTGCAAATCTATTATTTACTGCTTGTAATTCATTTAAATATATAATAGTTATATGATCTTTCCCTTTTTTATCCTCCTCACACCCTATGTATATGTATGTGTGTTGTAAAACAAATATGTATATGTAAAACCATTCTATAAGTATTTCTGTTTATCAATTCTTTTTCTCTAGATGTAGATAGCATCTTCCTTCATATATCTTTTGTAGTTAATTTGGGTATTTATACTCAATTTGAACAGTCAAAATGACTTAGTCACCCAAAGTTGTTCTTAAAACAACATTGCTGTTACTGTATACAATATTCTCTTGGTTCTGATCATTTTACTCTTCATTATTTTACGCAAGTGTTTCCATGTTTTTCTAAGATCGTCAAGCTCATCATTTCTGACATCACAGTAATGTTCCATCACAATCTTATACCACAACTTGTTCAGCCATTCCCTAACTAACCGGCTTACATGTATGTGTTTTATGTGGGAAGGTCTTCCCAGTGCTGGGATTCTTAAGAAAACAACTCTTCATTCAAGGAAATGTACATGGTGACTGTATATGTAAAATATACAGACAGTAGCACTGACAATGTAGAGCAATTGAAAATTGTGATTTGTAGATTTTCTTGCTATGTAGTGTCTATATCTCCCTGTTGTCTCCATATATATATGTATATATATATATATATATATACATATATATATGGAGACATATACATATACATATATATTAGCAATATGTATGTGTATGTATACATATGTATGTATGTATGTGTATGTATATATGTATGTGTATATATAGGTATGTGTGTATATGTACACATACATAAATTTTTTTCCCTCAGAGGGCAGAAGAGAGAAGATATGTAAAAAAAAATCTTTTAAAAGGAGAGGGTCTTGAATACATTCCCACTTACACAAATATTTCAATAGCTCAGTTAACTGGTTAAAACAAGGCATAGGTACATATGCCAATTACAAAATGTGTTTTTCACTGCTGCCCTTTGTAAGAGGTTTACCTTAATCCGTAGATATACATGAATCTTTCCCCAGGGGAAAGCTAGTGACAGAAACCTCCCAGGATAATTTTAAGGTCTTCAGTTAATGTTCCATTCTCCCCTAACATCAGCAGAATGTTGGGAAACTTGATGTGAAAGTAAGGGAGAGGGTTTGTTCATCCCCTGGCTGACCTTGTATGTTAGAGATGGGGGCCTGTTCTCATGGCTTTGCAGGTGGCTTATCTGTATACTCATAACTCTTTGAAAGTAGAAAACCTAGGCAGGAGGGCACAACATAGCTCAGATATATAAAGAGTAAGCACATAGAAAAGCAAACTAAAAAAGACGCCATTAAAACTGTTCTTGGTCTAAGTAGATGACTTCAATCTTAATAATAGCTGACATTTATATAAAGCTTTAATGATTACAAAGTATTTTAAATATATTATCTCATTTGACTCTCACAATAACCCTGTGAAGTAGGTGTTACTATTCTCCCCACTTTATAGATGAGGAAACAAAGACTCCTAGAGGTTAGACAACTTATCAGAATCAAACAGCAATTAAGCGTGGGAGGCAAGATTTGAATACAGATCTTATAGACTCAAGTTCTCCCGAGTCAGTCTCCAGACTAAATGGTGTGATTTAGAGGAGTAAAAGTCAAATCTCAGCTCTGCCATTTATTACTTGTATTACCTTGTGCAAGAAAGTTTACCTCTCTGGGACTCAGTTTGCACAAGATGGTCTCTAGAGCTTTTATACCATGGTCTCATGAGTCTAAGTTTAGTAAATAGATAAACATTGACTCAGAGATTTTGTTCAACATTTCATACATTGGGATCTATTAAATCTAGGAGATGGATTAGCAGACAAATATAGGTGGTAGAAAGGGCTCCTATTACATGCTCCTCCACAACATATAATTATATGATCTATTCAGATATGCTTTAATACTTTAAAAGAACAACAAATTCAGTAGTGTGGGTGCCTACACAGATAATGCAATAGCTCCATTTCTTCAGAGACAGTTTCCTGAGTTGTTTTGGTGAAGTTAGGGATGTCTAGTCATCCTTAGATAACAAAAAGCATCTCTGAACATAGAAAGGCCCATGCTTAGACGATAACCATCACCAGGCCTGTACTACAAGTCTTTTTAGCTTTGTAGGACCCACTAGAACTTGTATTCTACTGATGCAGTCTTTGAGAATCCAAAGTCACCCCAAAAGTTATTATGTTATTAGAGTAGTACTTAAGTAGAGTCTATATAAAGAAAGTGATATGTATGTATTCAAATCCTTTTTTCTCCCCTTTTACATTTTTTTTTTTACTTTCCCTGGATTATTTTATAGAACACCATTAACTCCTAGAAACCCCATCTAAATGTATCCAGTGACCTTCTTTTTCTGCTAACATTCCTTCGAGGAATTCCAATCCAATAAATCCAATAAACATTTATTAAGTGCCTACTATTGCCAGGCACTGTGCTGAGCTATAGCCATTTAACTAAAAGTAAATTCATCTGAACAGGGAGGGGACAGCACAGAGGATGATTTTCCCTGGGTTCAGTCATGCCAGGAAATGAGGGTTTCCTTTCCTCAGAGACTTCGACTCTTGACCCTAAATCCCCAGGAACAAGTAGTGCAGTAGTAGATGCAGTAGTAGGAAAAGCTAAGCCCAGGGAAAGCCAGGTCATGGTGATAAAGTCTTGGAAATTTGGCACAATGATCATAAAAGTGAGAGTAAGACTATTGTCTAAGAACTGTGAAATGTGATAATAATTTGTAAAACATACTACAAACTTTAAAACACTACATAAATGCTAGCTATTATTATAATCATTATTATCATAAAGGAATTCCTTGGGGAAAAGTTGCCCATTGTCTGCCATCGTGGCACATTGAGACAAAGCTCTGACCACTTCTCTCTAGTCTTCACGCAAAGACTCCAGTGAAACAGAGAAGTGTGTGTGTGTGTGTGTGTGTGTGTGTGTGTGTGTGGCAAGTGGTATAAAGATGTCAAGGTCATCTACTGCATCCTGGGCCATTGTAAGTCACTTTTGTCCTGCCACTGGACTTTGATATCTCTGGAAGACAGTGTGAAGTTGATAACTTTGTGCAACTCTTCCTCACTTAAATCCAATTCACATGCAAGTCAAGACATCATCCTATGATGCCATCGGTCTCTTCAAAAATGAAGAAAAACAACAATGACAATTTATGGATGAACGATCCAAAGTAGTAAGAGACATATTCAAAATCTCAAAGAAAGAGAGCCGTGCTATTGGAATAAGAACCCTGAGCAAAATAACAATAATAATAATAACAATAATAATAATAATAATAATAATAATAAATTAGACATTAAAGGTTTAAATGCTTTTTAAAAATCACTATTATACAAATTAGGTTTGTCAATTACTTTGGATTCATTGGACACTCAATCAACAAACATTTATTTGTCAAGCATCCACTATGTGTTGGACATTGTTACTTTGGAGACTTAAAAAAAAAAATGAAATCTTACCTGTCCCTAAGGAACTTACAATGAATAACATTTGCCAAGGACACTGAGATTTTAAAATGTTATGTACTAAAAATACTCAAGTGAAGTTTTTTATGTCTGGTTCTATGGTTTGAATGGGTGTCCTTAGCAATTTAATGCAGTGAAGGGGGCACAAGGGCACTAGTGAGGATTCTGGGTTTGAATCCTGACTGCTACTTACTACCTCTGTGACCTTAAGCAAGTCCCTTTGACCTTCTAATTCTGTTTCTTTATCTGGGAAATGAAGAGTTTGTCCTCTAAGGTCCCCTCTAACTCTTAATTGATGCTCCTATTAAAACAGACCAGAGGATAAGGGCTGAGTAATAGTCTCTTCATACATCCTTGTTGAATTGAATTGAATGAACAATTTGAATTTTGACAGCCCTTTCTTTGCCACAAGCCAAACTTCCAAATAATCCCTGGCAAGACTGAATCCTGATGGAGCCCACAACATATGATTTACACCAGCTGTTTACTTCTTTTCTGAAGCAACCCAGGCTACCTCTGGGCAACTACTGCCAGAAAAACAGAGATAGATTAGACACAGAGCTCGCAGCCCCCATTTGGCCTCCTCCTCAAGGGAGGACTGACTCAAAGGCTTTATGGGGTTGTCCACAGCAGAGGAGTCAGGAGAGAGCCTTGGCAAGATCAATGTTGAGCCTCTCAGGTACATTAACTCAGGGAAGCGGATATAATGTACCAGTCTAGATAAGATATTCATTCTCACCTGGTTTAGCTTTCTCTCCTGGGTCAAGGTTTCACTGATTTTTGGCTCTATTTCCTTTGATGTACCTGACATAGTAAGTGAGTCATACTGGCTATGGGGAGATGGACTAGCTCTTGTAAAAACAGTCTCTCTGATAGAGATGTAGTTACCACGATGAATCAGGAGAGGCACCAATCCTCCTTTTATGATACCAAAAAGAAGGATAGAAAGAAGCATTGGATATCACCATGCAATTTATGAGAAGGTTGTCAGAGTCATTGCTTGAAGACGAGTGGATATAATTAGTGATCCATATTCAGGCAGATCAAGAAGTTTGGCCCCTGTTTAAAAGTTTGTCTTAAAACTGAGCATTTTCCCTTTCTCTACTTATAGTGCCTCTGATTATATTTCATGATGATACAGCACAGTGGAATATGACTTCTGGAGAACAAAACAATGACTCTTCAAATCACGATCCAATCACCTGCTTATTCCAACAGTGGACCTTTCTCCTGCCTACCAGGCATTTTTGAGTATCAGACTTACGTTGGAGGCTTCTCAGTAATTCCTCAAGAGAATACTCTGAGTGCATAAGGTCTCCTCCTCTTGTCTATTATTCTTCTTTCCTCCTCACTGGGACTAGTCTATCTCCAAGATCAACACCAACTTAGAAGTTTCCAAGGAACTGGTGCATTCCCACAAAGGACAGCTTCTTCAAGATAACTTGAGCCAGATAGCTTCTGCTTTGGCCAATGCCCAAGACATCCTTCTGAGTGGTAGCAGATTTCTCCCAGTAACCTTGTAGAACATTTTTATCTACAAATCAGATATTTGGCACTAATGCAAGAGAACATAGCAACATAGATTAAGAGCTACAAGGGACCTCAGAGATCATCTAATACATGCCCTCATTTTTGTATATGGGAAAACTGAGTCCTAGAAAAGTAAGTTGTAGATGGATAGATAGATAGATAGATAGATAGATAGATAGATAGATAGATAGATAGACAGACAGATAGGCCATTAGGCTTGAAGAAAATGCTAGGTTTAGAGACAGAAAGACCTGGATTAGAATCTCATTAACTGTGTGATCCTGGACAAGTCACTTGACTTTTCTGGATCTCAGTTTCCTCATCTAAAATGAGTATCAGACTTGATTGTCTTTAAAGTCCCTTCCTGCTTTAAATATATGATACTATGATTTGCCTAAGGTCACACTGCACCTTAGGTGCTACTTAAATCTCTATCTTCCTGACTTTAAGCTCAGTGTCCTATATACTATTCTATGCTACCTTTTAGACAGAGCTTCAAAGAAATCTATAAACCTGACTGAAATTAGCTCTCTCAGGAACTGTGAGAAAATGCTAAAGGGGTCACAGAATTTGAGAGCTAGCCCAATCCCCTTATTTTACAGATGAGGAAGTAACCTAGACATTTAATGCCAGAATAATGTCTAGACCTTTGGTTTCCTACCCCAGAACTCTCTCTTCTTGTGAGAGACTGTAGGAGACAATGAATAGTATTTCAAGGTGTAATCTTCCCTCCAGTGTCTGTATCAATTCCTTGGATCCATCTTTTGGCACTTCCAAAGAGTGGTTCCTCATTAACTTCTACAGCCTTTGTTTCAGAAAAACAAAAGGAGATCATAGGATCATAGATTTAGAGTTGGGAAGGACCTTGGGTGGGGGTAGTGGGGGTAGGGAGTCAACTAACACAACATCTCATTTTACATATGAGGAAACTGAGGCTGGGTAAAACAATTTGCCAAAGGTCACATAGGCAGCACATGATAAAGTCAGGATTTGAACCCTGTTCCCCTAACTCAAAATCCGACCATCCTTCTATTGTATCACACTGCCTCTCAAGGAGACTGTAGTCAGTTGAGGGAAAATACTCGTTGGTTTGTTCTCTGAGCTTATTAGAAGTGTTATTTTCTGACTTTGTGATTTCAGTTAGCTGCGTCTAGAACCACAGCACAATGCTTCATAAGTAAGCTTTCAGAGAAAGAAATTTATTGTAACTGAGGGCTATAAACTCATATTTATGGTATAACCACAATGTTTATGGTGGGTGTAGGGGATGTAAACTGTCTTCAGAAAAATTACATTAATGGAGTTTAATATAGTGTGATGCTTGCTATGTTGGAAACATCTTGTTTGTATCAGAGGTTCCCATGAATAGGAAATGATATTTATAAAGTGGTGCATTGAAAAACTGTTTCTTCCTGAGCAGGAGCTGTCTGTAAGATAGGCCATTACATTTTGGGGGCTCAGGCCCTTTAGTGATAGCTTCATGTAGTTAGAAATGGTTTAGGCTAAGACCTAAAGCTCTTAAAGGAAGATTCCCCCAAGGTTTGATTGTGATTCACAACAGAACTGAATTTGGTCAGGCTTATAAATTATCTGCAATTTCTATTTGCCCCTGAGATAGTGCAAATGCCTGCCTTGTACACAGACTTGTTCTTCCAAATTATTGTGAAAAAGTCTTGCTTTGTGGAGGGAGATGTTTAGGGGAGAGAGTGAAAAGCTTCTAATTAGCTTTTTAGAAGAAGTTGTGTAGGCAATCTAGGTACTAACATCACTTTTGCATAAGACAAGTTTTGAGGATATAAATTAATGAATAAGAAATTTAGGAAAACACCAAAAATAGGAAGTTTGGCAAAATGGAAAGGGAGCTGAGTCAGAAGCCCTAGGTTTAAGCTTTGACTTTGATCCTTGCATGACCTCTGGTAAGTCACTCTCTAGGCCTGTTTCCCTTATAAAATGACAGGATTTGATAAGCTGATTTGTGATCATAAATTTAGAATTTCAAAGGACCTTAATAGTCATCTTTGCCTAACTTCTTATTTGTAAAAAACAAAAAAAGAAGAAACAAGAACATTCAGTAATTTGCTCAAGGTCACAAAGATAATAAATGACAGAGGCTGGAGTTAAATCAAGATCCTTTGATTCTTGAGCCAGGATTTTCCCCACTATATTGTGTCCCCTCATCAAAGGTCTCTTCCTGGATGGAATCTATGATCTTATTACAGATCTCACTTATGTGATATGATGAATATGTGATGGACTTCTTCCAACCCTCATGCCCCCCATTCCAGAGTAGGTCATTTAAATAGCATTCTACTGCTTCCTGTCAGCCAAAAGGTCTCCTCTAATTGGCTGCTGAACCAGGACTCCATGGATGTGCCAAAAGGTCAACCTCTGCCCTTAGTCCTCTGTGCTCAAGATGGAAGGACAACTCTGAGCTCTGGAGGGTCAGTGGATGGATACCCTTTTCTCCCTTTAGCTGTTGGCTCATGGCTTCCCAGGCAAGCCTGTGTCTGGGATAGGACTGCCTATTGTCCATTGTTTGTGTTTTCTTTCCTTTGGCACATGACCTTATGTGACCTACAAAGATAGCTTCAGTACCACTTTTAAATCTAAGGGATCATACAAATGGAGAAAGGACCCACGTGTACAAAAATATTTATAGCAATTCTTTTTGTGGAGGCAAAGAATTGAAAATTGAGGAGGATCTGCCTATCAGTTGGGGAATGGCTGAACAAGTTGTGGTATAGGAATGTAATGGAATATTATTTTCTATAAGAAATAAGCAGGCATACTTCAGAAAAACTGGAAAAGACTTAAATGAACTGATGCTGAGTGAAGTGAGTAGAGCCAGGAGAATATTGTACACAGTAACAGCCATAGTGTACAATAACTAACTTTGATATACTTATCTTTTCTTGGCAATGCAAGGATCTAAGACAACTCCAAAGGACTCATGATGGAAAATGCTGTCCATATCCAGGAAAAGAACTATAAATTCTGAATGCAGATTGAAGCAAATTATTTGATTTTTGTTTGTTTTTTGTTTCTTCTTATGGTTTCTCCCATTGGTTCTAATTCTTCTTCACAACATGAGTAATGTGAAAATATGTTCAATATGAATATATATGGAAAGCCTATATCAAATTACATGCTGTCTTGGAGTGAGCAGAGGAGAGAGATGGGGAGAAAATTTGGAACTTGAAATCTTATGGAAGTGAATGTTGAAAATTCAAAATAAATAATTTTTTTAAAGAAAGATAGCTGCATCTTCCCCTTTTCCTAGGTACCTGAGTAACAGGTATTGGCTACTAGAGCAGTTGTACTGGAAACCAAGGCAGCCAAGAGGGAAATAGACATCCGCACGTAAAAAGGGAGCACTAAAAGCTGCTTGGTGTTGATTCATGCTGCACTAAGTTGAGGTGAAATATAAAATAGATAATAAATAGTTCTCTCAAAGAAGCTTTTTGCAAATGTCTCCTGTCTTGGATTTTAGCCTTTAAAATGATTGCAATCATTCTATGATTTATTATTGCTCAGTCTTTCCTTTCTATACAGGAACAAAACTGCTAGTTCCATACCTGATTTATGTATGTTCTCAGGATACCTTTTTTTTTAAATTTCCCTCTCCCAACCCCTTGGGGGAGGGACCACTTTGTTGTTGTTGCTGCTGCTGTTCAGTCATTTTCTCGTCATAGCCTACTCTTCATGACCCCATTGCGGGATTTTCTTGGCAAACACACTGGAGTAGTTTGCCTTTTCCTTCTTCAGCTCATTTTGACTAGAAACCAAAAGTTAATTGTTCATCAGGAATCAAAGGTGGGTATGGAATTGAAGCACTAGGAGCCTAATTACCCTATTGGGGAGAAAGACAACCCCAGACCAATGAACCCAGAGCATAGTGCAAGAGAAGGTAAAGGAAAGGGATTCGCAAGTGTTACCAGTCCCTGTGGCCTTATAAGCCATAGTGGAGCCTGGCAAGTTGCTATGCTGGGCCATGATCCCTGTCTTCTTCTGTCCCCCCTCAAATCAATAACAGTATCAATTTCCTAGGCAGTTGTCTGATACAAATGCTCTGGCATGAAGATAAGAAATTGTTGTATGAAATAAAATTTAGATTAATATGAACTTGATTTAAAAGTTTCCAGACCTAATTTATTATTTTAACCCTCAGGACCACTTATCTTTAATTAGAAATGCTTCCACTAATAGTGTTATTTCTGGAAGTTGAGTATAAATAAACTAGTATCTGGCACTTTCCTGCCCCACAGCTGATACCTTGAACAAGATAATCCCTGTCTGACCTGTGATATTCACTTTCTTATTTTCAATTCATCAACAGTCAGTCAACAAGCATTTATTAAGTACTTACATACTGAGAAGCAAAAATAAAGTCAAGCTTTGTCCTCAAGGAGTCTATGTTTTAATAGGAGAAGGCAACACATAAAAGAAAGCTGAAGAGTGGGGGGAGACTTGAAGTTGGAAGACGGAGTGTCAAGGCAGAGAAGTTCAGAGTGCACCATGCTATGAGAAAGGAAGACATGGCTGCCCTCCTTAAATGGAGATTCTAGGGAGAGTCATCCAATTGGAGGGTGGGAGCTAACAGGGGAAGAGGGTACTTCTTAGCTATAATTTCCAGGGGTGTATTTATTAGTCTTCCATGATGAAGAAGTTTCTGGCACTTACTAGAGAAGTTTATGGTGTACCCTGGTGAGAAATGAAGATCCTATCCAATGTTCTACAGCTGACCTATTTCCTATCTGACCCCAAGGGATGAGCCAGAGCCCTAGGTGGCATAATGAATAGAGATTAGGACTTGAGGCAGAAAGAATTGAATTTGAATCTTGTCTCAGACACACTAGGATCTTGGGCAAGTCACATAAACAGGGATCATACTAGTATCTAGCTCACTTGGTTGTTTTGAAGATCAAAGGTGATCATATATGTTAAAAAGAAAAAGAAAACACCTTAAACTGCTGACAAGATACTATTAGGAGACATCCTTTTCTCCAGAGCTAAGGCCCAGCAATCAAGCTGTGCCCTGAGCTTGACATAACAACAATCCTTTATGCTCATCTTCTAGAACTGATGGTCCCTGAGCTCAGGCCACCAACAGGCCATAAAGTCCTGCTATGAACAGACTTTTGGTCACTAGACAACCTTGCCTCACTGTTGTCTATGTACCCCACTACTGTTGCTATACTACACTATTTGATAATTTGGCTAGCCACAAGTATATAAATCAAGCTTCAACCACACTAAAGCAGGTCCTCCCACTAGGGGCAGAAACCTGGCACATGTGTCTAATATGCCTCCTTTCTTACAAGTCATTTCTCTGACTTTAAAATTAAACTTCTGTTTGATTCCTGACTCTCCTGTCTCTAGACTGCTCTGCTTGGATCTGGCCATCCACAGGGTAGAGACAATTTGGTCTGGTTGACACTGCTATATAAATTCCAGCAACAATTTGCTAGACTTGTGATCATGATCCCTTCTGTATTACTCAACTGAAGAATGTCAACCAAAAATGATCTAAAGGGACTAACAAGTAACCCTAACTACTGCCCCACTTCAGACTCAAGAAACAAGAGCATCATGGGACTATTTTCTGCTGCAATTTGAAGGCCTCCCAAGATCATAGATCTAAAGTTAGAAGGGAATTCAGAGGCCATTGGCCCTATCTTCTTCTGACCCTCCTCAGATCAATAATGATAGCAATTTCCTAGAAAGTTGTCTGACACAAATGCTCTGGCATGAAGATAATGTTATTTGATGCAGTTCATTTCGTTAATAATCAGCTTGTCCAACCCTGTCATTTTATAAATGAGGAAGCTGAAGTCTAGGCAGATTCAGTGACTTGCCCAAGGCCTCATTGCATTAGAAGTGGAATTTTAACTCACATCCCCTGATATTCTGATCTCTATTCAACTCCAGGTATTTCGTGTAATTTCTGTGCAATGCTCATGCTACCATATATTCTACTCATTTTAGTGTAGTTTTTTCTTTTGCAAAGTTGATTTTCTTATGTTTATTCTTTTAGAGTTATTTCCTAGTTAGCTTTTCTTATACCCAAGGATTTTAGGAATGATTTCCCCTATAAAGAAGGACAAAACTCTTAATATTCACAGAATTTCAGAGTTAGAAGTTGCTGAGGCTTTTAAATACAATCTGTATTTAAACAAGAAAACCTTCTATACCACCCTTTTCAAATGATATCCAACCTTTTCTTGAAGATCTCAAAGAATAAGAATGTGAATGGGGAAGAAAGAGTCTACTATGTCTAATGGAAATCCATTCTACTTCGGGATAGGTCTGATTGTTTGGGAGATTTTCCTAATATCAAGCTGAAAGCAGCATCTCTACGACCTTTGGCTCTTATTTTTGTCCCTGGGGCCAAGCAGAAAAATTATAATCCCTCCTCCTCATGATGGCCCTTCAGATAATTGCAGACAGCAATCATATTCCCCCAATTGTTTTCTTCTCCATGTTAAATACCCCCAGTTCTTTCAATTAATTTTCATGTGGTCTTTTGTGGTCTTCCATCATCCTGCTTTCACAATTCTGGATGCTCTACATTTTTATCAATGCTCTTCCTTTTTAAAATATAGCACCCAGAGCTAAACAAAATACCTAAGATATTCTGATTGGACCACACCCCTAAGTCTGAATCCAGTATCTCTTTTCTGTAATCTCAGAAGACATAAGCTTTTTTTTTTTTGCCTACTGTGTTGAATCATTGAACTTGTAGACAACTAAATTTCCCAGAAAAATTTCTGATTAGCCATATCTCCTCCATCTTGTATTTTTTGAAATTTCTGAAATTTTGAAAATTTCAAAATTCACCTTTGAACCCAAGTATAAGACTCTCAATCAATCAGTCATTTGGTAAATAAGCATTTATTAAATGCTTACTATATGCTAGGTACTGGGAATACAAAGAAATGCAAAAACATGGCTCCTACCTTTAAGGAGATATACAGAGTAAAGCGGACAGCTAGATGGCTCAGTGGATAGGGTGCTGACCCTGGAGTCAGAAGGGCCTGAGTCCAGATTCAGATGCTTACTGGTTGTGTGACCCTGGGAAAGTCACTTAACCCTATCTGCCTCCATTCCTCATCTTTAAAATAAACTGCAGAAGGAAATGGCAAAACAATCCAGTATCTCTGCCATGAGAACTCCAAATGGGGTCATGGAGAATTGGACACAACTAAAAAGACTCAACAACAACAGAGTATGTGTGAAGAATGTGTAAGGAATGTCAAGTAGACCAGTATAGCTGGATTATAGCACTTGTGCAGAAAAATAGAATGTGAAAAGACTTGAAAGGTAGAAAGGAATCAGGATGTAAAGAGCTTCAAGTTCCAAATAGCATCTTATTTTTTATTCTGGAGGTAATAGAGAGCTAATGGAGTATATTATGCTTATATGTGGGGAGTGACCTGGTCAGACATGCATTATAAAGAAATCACTATAATAGCTCAATGGAGGATAGATTGGAGTAGGGAAAATGTTGAGGCAGGGAGATAAACTAGGAGGCTATTCCAATAGAACAGCCAAAAAATGATGACAGTCAAGGATGAGGGTCATTAACAGGGCCGTGGCTATGGGAGTGGATGGCAGGGGGCATATTCAAGAGATGTTATGAAGGAAGAAATGATAAGATTTGACAACAGATTTGATATCCAGGTGAATATGAATGATGATTTGAGGATTACACTGAGGCTGGGAGCTTATGGAATTGGGAGGTTGATAGTAATAGCAAAGTTGAGAAGAGAGGAAAGTTTTAGGGGAAAAAATAATGAGTTCTGTTTTGGACACGTTGAGTTTGGAGTGTCTACTGGATATCTAATTCTAGATGTCCAAAAGATAGTTGGTAACATTGAAATGGAACTCCACAAAGAGATTAAAGTTAGACAGATATTGGAATCATCATAGCTGATGAGCTTACCAAAGGAGACAGTTTAAAGCAAGACTTTTTAACTAGGGCCCATAAATGTGTGTATACACATGATAGATAGATAGATAGATAGATAGATAGATAGATAGATAGATAGATAGACTGGTTTAAAATAATTGGTTTTCTTTGTAATCCTATGTATTTTATTTTATACATTTATAAATCTTATTCTGATAACAAGTCCATAGACTGAACCAAACTGCCAAAAGGGGTCGATAACACACAAAAAAGGTGAACCCCTCACTAGAGGCAGCTAAGTGGTTTAATGGATCCTCTAAGACATCTTCCAACTCTAAATCCATGATCCTATGATCTTTCTTCTCAAGTTCATTCTTCACAAACCTGCCAAACTGAGATTCCTAAGACATCAATATGGTCATATCATTTGCCTTACTCAAAATTGTTCAATGCCTCCCTATTGCCTTTAGGGTAAAACATAAAGCCTTCAGTCTGATACCTGATGTCTTCCATTGTCTGGCTCCTTTGAAACTTTCCAACCTTATTTCAAATAATATTATCACGGCTTTAGAGTCCATCTAGTTCAATACCCTCATCTTAGAAAAAAGAAGCCCTGAGAGCACCTTAGAATTAAGTGAAGTGACTTAACTAAAAGTCATTCATCATTTTAGTGACAAGGTTCAGAAACCAAATGCCTTCTTTTTAGTCTGGTGTTCAAGATGATAATGGTGATGGTGATTATGATGATGATGATGATGGATGATAATGCCTGGCATTTGTGTAACACTTTGAGGTTTACAGTATTTTATTAACATTATATCATTTGAGCCTCACAACAACCTTATTACCTTAAGTTGAAAAGTGAGACTGAGAGAGGTTGTATTACTTACTTATGATCATATAATTAGTGCTAAAGGCAGGATTTGAGCCCAAGGTCTTTCTCTCCTGACTCCAATCCCAGTACTCTTACTTTATATTGCATGTTAGCAGTACACTGATATGAAGATAATTTAGGTACCTAGAAAGAGGTTCATAGGCTTTAAATCTAGAAAATCAACAGAAATCTTTGTGTTTAACATTGAAATTTAGGTGAGCAGTCATAGCTAGAGGTAAATAAATATTTGGATATCAGCTGGATTTACTGGAGGCAGTAAAGAAAAGGGGCTAAACTCTTAGAGTCAGAGAACTACCTAGAAGGTCTTGCTGTTACTTTCAAGAGTGGACTAAGAAACTGAAGCAGGATGTGGATGATTTGGCATTAGTGCTAAAAGTAATTGACGTTCATGTAAGTCTCAGTGTACGTGTTTGATGGATGAGAATTCATCATTCCTTGTAAGTGGTCTCAGGAATGCTAAAGAATTCAGCCTCCATATTGTACAAGTTAGATACAAATCAAATTAGTCTATGGTATCTTAGTACTTGGGAAATATCTATGTATGTACGTATAATAAAAGAAATTCTTAATTAGAGTTCAATGAAAGAAAAGGTTTTCCAGGAAGCTGCCTTACTGAATCACATTTACTGTGCTCATGTGCACTGTTTCAACATGCCATTGCACGCAGCTTAGTCTCATCTGATAAAAGGGTGAATATACTTCTCTAAGGAAGCTAGGGAGCTTCATCTTTTAAAGAACACCTCCACAAAATAACCCTGCCCCTGAAACTGATATGTGGTTGTCCTGGGTTTTTTTTCCTCTTTTAATATTGAATTAGAAGATTTTATTATAGAGCAACAAAATGTCTTTCCTAATTGTCATACATTGCTGTAGCATTGTAATCATATTAGCCACTTTAATTCCTCATTCCTAATGACAACTGTTCCAGTTAGAATAGGCAGGGAAGACAATTCTGTACCATGAAAACAGTACTGGCCTGAGCTTCAGGAAAACCAAGGTTCGATTCTTCTCTGATCATTTTCTATCAGGGCAAAGTCTTAGTGGTATTATTCCCCATGAATATGTCATAAGATCTAGATGAAGGAAGCCAGAATATTGCTGAATATTTGCTCCCCAAGGAGGATTCAAGGAAGATAAGGACAAGAATTCCACAGGATGGGCAGTCATAAATAGGTTGCAATTTGCATCTGTTGGAGGGAGGGGGAAATACTCCCATTGCATAGGGTCTTCATTTCTCACCAGGGTACATTACAGACTTCTCTACTATATCACAGTTCCATTGAAGTACTTAGGTATGTCACCATCTAAAGAGTGAATTCCACTAGTTTCTATACAGGGAATTCCAACTCCCATACACAGATGAATAGGTGACCTCCCCCTATGAACATTTTTTCCAGTGATATACAGATCATAATCCATCCTGGCCTACCCATCCTATGAGATTCTCTTTCATACACTCTCATAAGTTTGCCACAGAGGGTCTGCTCCATCTTCTGAGTCTCTTCCTTAAGTCCTACTGCCATTATAAGAATGTCAAAAAGACACACAATTTGTTCATCAGCTATCCCTCTCTTACTGTATGACCAGGCGCTCTTCTTTTTTAAATCAGATACATCTTTGCTAATATTCTCTACATAACTTCTCCTTCATGATTCCTTGATTAAAAGGTGTTGCAGTCTGTCCACGCCCACCACACATCTTTCCATTTTCCTTTGAGTGATGCTAAGTTTTAGTTCTTCAGGGATTTTAGTGTTCTATAATTCTGGAAAAAATATTGGCACAAAATTTTGAAAGTTGGGCCTTGGTTTCAGAGCAAAGCCTGGGGTCATTAAAATTCTTTTGCTGACTAGCAGCTACCAAGTCCATATTCACCTTAAGTTTCTGGGACCAGCAGAGCCATATTTCCAGTGGCAATAGTCAACTCAGAAAAAGGGCCAACAGGATAACACAGCTCACAAAGATGCTATGACATCAGTAGAAGAATGTACCCCCCATTCAACAAGAGGAGCAGAGCAGTAGAAACTACCAGCATAGCAATCACCACAGGTCATCAGAAGTAGAAGCATGAAGAGCAAGGTACCTAACAGAGACTTGCTTCTACCTGAAATGCCATACCCATTGGTGATCTCAGCAAGAACAGTGTGCTGATAGAACCAGAAAACATCAGCGATCTTGTAGTGTGGCAGGTATAAATTTGTCTCCCACATGTATTCCTTACATATAGGTTCCTCCTGTGTGATCCCTATATATGATCACTCTTCTACTAATGGTGCTGACATGCATGACTAAGAGTGCCCTTGGTTTGAGTGGGAAGGTAGAGAGGAGAATGTTCAATTCACCCTGTTCTCATTTCCAATTCTGGACTCAATGCATCTTCTACTTATAGTGCCTTTCCTGAGTATATACACTGACTTCATAGATTGTCTATCCAACTTCATACCAAAGCCTCAATGATAGACATTCTTCACTCAATTAGGCTTTTTTTTTCCTGTGTAAACAGACCAAACTCTTCCAAATGTTACAGATCTAAATTTAAAAGGCTTGACAAATGATGTCATCCACAAATGGGAGCAAATGAAGAGCTCATCTTCTATAAAGAATCCCTCTTCAATTTGATCTCTACACTGAATCTCCTTTGTAACAGTGGTAAACCCCTTTGGCAAGTATACATTCCCCTGTATTATGTCTCACTTGATATTTCTGAGTAAAGAGTACAAGAGGGGCAGTTAGGTGGCACAGTGAATAGAAAACTGGCCCTTGAGTCAGGAGGACCTGAGTTCAAATCCAGCCTCAGACACTTGACACTTACTAGCTGTATGACCTTGGGCAAGTCACTTAACCCCAAATGCCCTGCCTTCCCCTCTCCAAAAAAAAAAAAAAAAGAAGGGTACCAGATAAGGGTACCAGATAAGTCTATATCTGGTTTTATGTTTTTTCCAAAGATTCATCACTTTTAACATG